>OY856410.1:182734406-183384406 GCA_963693085.1 Alisma plantago-aquatica | reverse complement strand
ATTATATGAACTATGGGTTGCATGAAAAACATGAAAACATAGACATTCTCGAGATGGTAACACATCTTAAGAATCATGTCAAGCAAAGAAGGTATAATGTCTCCAAAGCTCTAAGTGAGTGCAAATTGACAAAGGGAGGTCTAGTAGAACCCCATGTGCTCAATGTGATTGGACATGTGGAATGACTGGGATTTCTCTTAGGTTAAGAGTTGACCATAGATATGATTATGCAAGTGTTTCATGAATCATATAGTCAGTTTATCAAATGCTTGGCATATTGATGCAAAAACCACGAAGAAGAAGGACAAATCCGTGATGATGATCAAAGGAAGTGAGTCCTGGGGCAAAAGCAAGACCAAGAAGTGTTCTGAGGCTTAGCTGAAGGCCAAGTCTTCTACACTCAATATATGGAGAAGAGTAAGTGTATAAGGAATATGTCCTTTTTCACTTAAAGGATAAAGAAAAGAAAGTGCCACCATTGTCACATGTCTGGACATTGGAAAGAACTATCATCTTTATAAAGGATCTCATGAAGAAGATGGAGATAGAGATATCTAATTTAGGTACTGAGATGTAGTAATCTAGAACTATGTGGAGCAAGGGTTGCTGCCTCTACAGTTGGAAATTGTCATTCATGGGCACATAATAGTATTAGTGTACTACTAATACGTACTTGCCATTGATGAAAACATTATATGTTTGTATGACAAGAACATTATATTTCATTTTAAAAGATATGATTTTTATGCCAATGACCTCTGTCTCACAAACTATACTTGATAGTTGTAAAGAAAAATGTGTATGACACATATACTGAATGACTTGATAACTCAAACAATGAATACCTATAACATTGTCATTTGGAGCTAGGGATGGCAATTTTTGTCTCGACATGACCTGAAAATTTGCAATTTATTCCAAGCCTAGTTCTTTCATTTGTAAACATTTTTGGTTATATGAGATCCAAACAAGCCATACCCGACTCGAAATGACCCAATTTTTTTTGAAGATTTCATTTTAACATTCAATTTCAAGAATTCTGAACATATGACCCGAAATCGACCCGATTGCTAGCCCTGTCTGGAGCGCATAAATAAGAAACGCATCTCTATACTCCATATGATGGTTATCTAGATTCTTTTGGTCATGGAACCAATAGAGACATGCAAGTCTTATTCGTTTTGCAATATGACAAAATATTCTATTATGCTTAGTACATATTGTACATAGGACCTTTTAGAATAAATGCTAAAGGTAGTTGCAAGGACTTCATTATTTATATATACTGATATGAAAAATTTGTGTTTAATGAAATACAAGTATAAATATCTTGAAGTGTTAAAGGAGATTATAAAAGAAGTACGCAACTCACGTGGTAAAGTATTAAGATACATTGATGTGATCAATACTGAAATAATTTTTTAAACCAAGAGTTTGAGGACCTTCTGGAGAGACCATGATAGTGAATCACATTGAACTCTACCTAAAACATACTGATGTGTCAGAAAGAAGGTATCACACCCTGTTAAGGCATGATGAGATAATCAATAAAATCTAGTTGATCTTACTATCTCTTTTAGATACATGCTTTACACTAAATACAATGTACCGTATAAAATGGTTCAAAAGACACCATATGAGATATGGCATGGGAGGAGTCCCGATGAGTCTTTGTAGTGATTAGGACTAAAAGCTTATTGTTTATTAAAAGCTTTGTCCACAAAATCACATAAAAGTTATTTTTTTAAATACTACTCTTATCCCAATATGACAACAAAGTGTTGTTAGTCTGAATGATTGTATTCCTAAAAGGGAACTTAGTTCCAAAGGAATCAGTGGGAGTAAAAGTAGAACTCGAAATGCTTGAGATAAATAAGAAAACATTGAACCCAAAGAGGCACACCAGGAATAAGGAGAATCCCAAACTATTGTGGAATCTCAAGTTCCTTATGTAAACATAGAACTCATAGTTCTAGAACACACTTTAAGTTTGAAAGATTATGATATCTTATAATTCAAGAAGGTGGCAATTTGATCATAGAGATGAGTCAACAACCTACCTAGAAACTATTGAGGGACCAGAATCTGAGAAATGGCTGGAGGCCATTAGATCAATGATGGACTCCATATAAACCAACAAGGTATGACCTTGGTGGATCCACCTAAAGGGGTAAAACCCATAGGGTGCATTTGGGTTTTTGTAAGAAGACCAACATGGAAAGGTAAATTGGTTGCATTGAGTTTCAAACTAGTTCAAAGTGTTGAACATGATGAAGTCTTTTCACCAGTTACCATGGTTAAATCCATCTGGATCGTGCTTGTTGTTGCAGCTTAGTATGACTGTGAGATTTGGCATGTGGATGATAAAACCACATTCCTTAATCGGAATGATTAAGAGGATGTGTACATGACACAACCTAAATGTTTTTTATAAATCCATTAATGCAAATAAATTCTATAAGCTACAAAGGTCAATCTTTGGATTGAAGCAAGCATCTCAGAGTTGGAATCTTCTATTTGACAAGACAATCAAAGGGTTTGACTTAAGTCAGAATGAAGATGGAATTTGTGATTACAAAAGATTTAGTGGGAGCATATTAATATTCCAAATAATGATGGGGAATGACATCCTTACCCCGTAAATGTTAAAACCTTGCAAGGAAAGTACCTTCTATATGAAGGGTTTAGGCAAAGCATCCTATGAGATAGGGATCAAGGTCTATAGAGATAGATCTGGAAAACTTTTTGACCTAAGTAAGAGCACATACATTGGTAAGTTAATGAAGGGTTTAACATGTAAGACTCAATGAGAGAAAATGTGTCTATGATCCACAGAGTTAGTCTCTTAGGATCCCAGTGTCCCAATTCTTATGAAAATAGGAAAACATGGATAGATGCCATATGCATTCGCAATTGGACCTGTCCTGAACGCAATGTTATGTACTTATCCCATTATCTCGTATCTATTGGACATGATGAGAAGATATCAAGTAATCTTGTATGTATTGGACATGACAAGAGGATATCCAATCATCTCATATGTATTTGACATGATGAGAAGACATATATATACCTACCTAGCAATCTCGTATGTATTAGAGATGATGAGAGGGTATATGTCAGATACCTGTGAGAGTCACTGAACTACCATAATAACATCCTTAGGTTCTTGTGAAGCACTAAAAGGATCTGTTCCTTGAGTATGGTGATAAGGAAGAGTTGGGTGTAAAGATTTATATTGATGCAAACTTCCAAATTGAGAAATAAAGGATCACAATCTAAATTAGTGTTTGACGTTAAATAAGAACAAGAATCTAAAAAGGGTTCTGAGCTAATGAAAGTTGTTCAAATCTATAAAATAAGTCAAGTATCTCTGTGTTATAAGAATAGCAGAGGATACTATATGGATCAAGAAGTTCATATGGGTGAACTAATGTGAGGTTCCAGTCATTGATGATATAGTAGAAATACCGATGTCAACAATGAAGCTACTAGAAGACTGGGAATCTTAGATAGCATACTAAAACATTTCCATCTCATACAAGCAACCCTCTAGCAAAGAGATGTGAAAATTGCAAAATATCGAATTAAGGAAAACATTGCTAAACTCGCTATAAAAGCACTTGCAGAGCAGAAACATGATGGACATGTTAGATCATTCGGAATATGATTCATGGGTGATTGGCTCTAAGTGTGAGTGGGATTCTATTGGTATGTATGCCCACAGAGCCAATCATGTGACAATTGTAATGAAATAATTGTAAATGATTTGACTAAATATATAAAGGCAAGCTTCCAATTTATTCCATTTAATTCAGTTATGAGATAATGATGTAACATTATAAATGTCTATAGAATAATATTACTCAATGACGTATGTCTTCAAGTATTAGACTTGGACAAATGAGATCATATGAACATTAAGAGTACATATACATATTCTCATTATGTCCCTGGTCAGTTGTTATTATGGAAGGTTGATAGACAACAATAGTTCATAAGATCAGAGTGTGGGTTGGTTGATGACTGAATCTCATTATTCATGATATGGTAATATCAAACCAAGCACACTGATACATGTTAGAGAGAAGTGTACCGGACAGACCCACCATGAGTCTGACACATGGAAGCCACCACCATGAAATTCATAGTCATCTCTCACAGTGATGGTGGTGGTGGTTGTGGTTCTTAGACCTAAAATCACTGCACTCATCACATGTCATTGGGCGCACTTTGACATCATCAAATGCAGTCCTGAAACATGGGTTGTTATAAAGGTGATGATTGGGTGACTTTGATACATGGGGATTGACTGTGAGTGATAGAAATAGGATTTGTCCCTCCTATAGGAGTATGATATCTAAGGCCTCTTGATTAGTGAGATTGAGAAAAGTATGGCCATATGAATGTGAGTCAATATGTGATATTGAGATTATATATATCTCATGTAGTTTGCTCTAGTTCAAGAAACAAAATTGAATAATAATGAGGATGATTTCTCCATGCCTCTAGTTCAATCTGGATATCAGTGACAAAGGAACTATACAAACACTGTAACACCATACAAACACTGTAACACCATATTCACAGTTATGTCATTTGGACTAACTAATGCACCAGCTGCATTTATGGAACTCATGAATAGAATTTTTCGACCTTTCCTCGATCAGTGTGTTGTTGTCTTTATAGATGACATCCTGATCTATAGTAGAGATGCTCAACAACATGAACAACATCTTCGTCAGGCTCTAACTTTGCTAAGACAACATAAGCTATACGCTAAGTTTAGAAAGTGTGAGTTCTGGATGCCGGAGGTATCTTTTCTTGGACATGTGATATCTGCCTCGGGAATTCGTGTTGACCCTAAAAAGGTAGAATCTGTTCTACATTGGGAACAACCGAAAACACCGACGGAGATTCGTAGTTTCTTAGGGTTGGCTGGCTATTATCGAAGGTTCATTAAAAACTTCAGTTCTATAGCCCTACCCTTGACGAAGTTGACCCGGAAAGATGTTCCTTTTGCCTAGAGTGATAAGTGTCAACAGTATTTTCAGCTATTGAAGGAGAGGTTGACAAGTGCACCTGTGCTTGTGCTACCTGAGCAAGGAAAAGGATATGTAGTCTTTTGTGATGCCTCCAAGAATGGACTTGGATGTGTGTTGATGCAGGATAAACAAGTGATTTCTTTTGCTTCCCGAAAACTTAAGAAACACAAGGAGAATTATCCAACACATGATTTAGAGTTAGCTGCTGTGGTTCATGCCTTGAAAATCTGGAGACATTATCTTTACGGAGAAACCTTCTAGATTTTCACAGACCATAAGAACCTTAAGTATATCTTCTCTCAGCATGGCCTCAACATGAGGCAACGTCGCTGGATGGAGTTAATCAAGGATTATGATTGTACAATAGATTACCATCCAGGAAAAGCCAATGTAGTTGCAGATGCCTTGAGTAGGAAATCAGCAACATCATCCTCTGATAGGGCACAATTAAACTCTTTAGTATGCCCTAGGAGAGATATGCTTATCTCCTTAAGGCAAGACAATGTACAGATGAAGGTGTCATGGATTGCCGGGTTGTTGGCTAAGATGCATATCAAACCCACCCTAAGAGAGCAGATTAGGGAGGCACAGCAAGTTGATGTTGTAGTTCAGCAGATCAGATCTGAGTATGGTGATGAGAAGCGAGAAGGTTTTCATGAATCAGATGATCAAGTAGCATGCTATCATGGGAGGATGATAGTACTAGATGTAGATAACCTGAGGAAGTTAGTCCTGGAGGAAGCTCATTCTTCAATGTATGCTATGCATCCAGGAAGCACCAAGATGTATCGAAACTTGAAAGATATGTATTGGTGGCCTGGGATGAAGAAGGACATAGCGGAGTTTGTTTTGAGGTGTCCAGTGTGTCAGCAAGTTAAAGCTGAACACCAGAAGCCTGCAGGAATAATGCAACCTTTACCCATACCACAGTGGAAGTGGGATCATGTAACCATGGACTTTGTTGTTAGTCTACCTAGAACAAACAAAGGACATGATTCCATTTGGGTAATTGTTGATAGGTTGACTAAGACAGCGCATTTCTTACCTGTCAAAACAACCTATTCTGCTGAAAGGTTATCCCAATTATATGTTCAAGAGATAGTGCATTTGCACGGAGTTCCTGTCACCATAGTTTCTGACAGAGGTCCTCAGTTCACAAGTCATTTTTGGGAACAGCTACATAGGGCACTAGGCACCCAGTTAAGGTTTAGTACATCCTTTCATCCATAGACGGATGGACAGCCAGAAAGGACTATACAGACATTAGAAGATCTGTTGAGAGCATGTGTTCTCCAGTTCACAGGAAGTTGGGATCTGCACCTAAGCTTGATAGAGTTTGCCTATAACAATAGCTATCAACATAGTATTGATATGGCACCTTATGAAGCCTTGTATGGCAGACATTGTAGATCACCCTTATGCTGGTATGAGACTGGTGAACATCAATTGTTAGGTCCTGATCTTGTGCAACAGACTACGGAAAAGATTAAAGTAATACAACAACAGATTAAGACTGCACAAGATAGACAAAAATCTTATGCTGACAAGCGTCGTAGACCGTTGGAGTTCCAGGTTGGAGACATAATATATCTCAAGGTCTCGCCTTGGAAAGGAGTCCTTCGCTTTGGAAGGAAAGGGAAGTTAGCTCCTAGATTTATAGGGCCTTATCCAATCATTGAACGGGTTGGAAAGGTAGCCTATAGACTAGAGTTACCACCAAAATTACAAAAACTACACCCTGTGTTTCACATTTCTATGCTAAGGAAATGTCATCCCGATATCGAGTCAGTTCTACAACCTATGGAAGTAGAATTGAATGAAGATATAACTTATGAGGAAGGACCGGTGTCAATCCTTGATAACAGAATTAAAAAGCTAAAGAAGAAAGAGATAAGTCTTGTAAAAGTTCTTTGGAATCACCATGGTGTTGAAGAAGCCACTTGGGAACTAGAGGAAGAGATGAGAAGGAAATATCCTACTCTTTTCTCTTAATATGTTTTATCGATTTTGAGGACGAAATCCTTGTAAGGGGTGGATAATTTGTAACATCCCTGACCTGGGTTATGAATTAACCCTAGGTGTTTTGCCTAAGATATGTAATTAAATCCTTTTGATTATCTTTTGGCATGTAATTAAGTTCCTAAGGAACATATATTTTCATTTCTGTCCTTTTTAAACAATGATTGTAGTATTGTTTGGTAATACAGGGACCTATGTGCAAATTACCCAATTAGAGGGGTTAACTTGCAAATTACACAAGTTAAGATGTTCCTCTAATAAATAGACATCATATGAAGGAATATGATGAGGTATGATGGATTTCCCAAGTTTG
This sequence comes from Alisma plantago-aquatica, assembly GCA_963693085.1. Classification (NCBI taxonomy): domain Eukaryota; kingdom Viridiplantae; phylum Streptophyta; class Magnoliopsida; order Alismatales; family Alismataceae; genus Alisma; species Alisma plantago-aquatica. The sequence goes on along the minus strand of OY856410.1, from coordinate 183,377,029 downwards.
GGCACCAAGGTGCAGCTTGTGGAGCAATCCTTGTGCTTAAACCCTAATTTTGGTATAAAGTGCAATTTACCAAAAATGTGGGGTGCAACTTGTGCTATATACCTTCTAGTATATCTTTTATGACTCTTTACATCAATTAGAGAAGAAATGATGAGAGGGGCGCTTCAATTAAATAATTGGATAAGAAGGATGACCTTTGTAGTGAAAATACTTAGTATGAGTAAGAAGACCCTTCATATATGTACCTTAGTATGCATGTTGGTTTTATCTACCCTTAGATCTTGAGTTTTGATGAGCTTTTCATAAGATTACCATGCTTGGACGTGCCTTAGAAAGAATAAGGGACTTAGATGAGAAACCTATGTTTTAGAGGTCCTTATGGTGGAAAATAACTTAAAGTATATAAGCCTAGTTCCTTGTAAAACAACCAAACGTATTCCCTTCACTTCCTCACTTCTCATCTTTCTCAACCGACCAAGGCAAAGCTCTGGAGCTCAGGGAAACGACCAACCTGTTCTAAGGTAAGAAAGCACCATCTTCTAGCTTGAATTCATGGGGGAAAATCCTTGTATAAGGTTGATTTCATGGTTAATTCACTTAGTTTTCTCTTCCTAGCCGATCCTTCCCAACCTTTCTTGAAGAAACAACCTTGGATGACCTGTGGAGCTCTAGCCACCATTAAAGTCTCAAAGCTTGGAAGCTTGGAGCTCTAGGAACAACGTTTGAGGCGGGTTTTATAACTCTACACCTTGCTTTGTTATACATACTTTTATTCTTGCAAATAATAGTTAGTTCTTCTTCTTCCCCATCTTTCTTTGCATTCTTGCAAGCCTTTTCATGAAGAATAGACCTTGGTTTCAAGGTTGAAGATGAAGGGCGTTAATACCTATGTTGGTCCTTATCCAACTTTATCAAATGGGTTCAACTCGTTTCACCTCAAATGGGTTCAACTCGTTTCACCTCAAATGGGTTCAACTCGTTTCACCTCAAATGGGTTCAAATCATTTCACCTCAAATGGGTTACACTCGTTTCAACTGAAATAGGTCACACTCGTTTCAATCCAAACGGTTTCACACTCATTTCAACTGAAATAGGTCACACTCGTTTCAATCCAAACGGTTTCACACTCGTTTCAACTGAAATAGGTCACACTCGTTTCAATCCAAACGGGTTCACACTCGTTTCAACTGAAATAGGTCACACTCGTTTCAATCCAAACGGGTTCACACTCGTTTCAACTGAAATAGGTCACACTCGTTTCAATCCAAATGGGTTCACACTCGTTTCAACTGAAATAGGTCACACTCGTTTCAATCCAAACGGGTTCACACTCGTTTCAACTGAAATAGGTCACACTCGTTTCAATCCAAATGGGTTACACTCGTTTCAACTGAAATGGGTCACACTCGTTTCAATCCAAATGGGTTCACACTCGTTTCAACTGAAATAGGTCACACTCGTTTCAATCCAAATGGGTTACACTCGTTTCAACCCAAATGGGTCACACTCGTTTCAACCTAAATGGGTTCAATTAAAGGATACCTTGTTTGATGTAAACTCTAATGACATGATAGTGGTGAATTGGTTTATGTTAATCAACAAGGACTTAAACCAACCCTATCTAGAGTGATGTAATCACCTTTCATTAGGAAGGAGAGAGAGAAAGTACCATTTATGGTTAAAACTCAAATAAAGTACCTTCAATGTATATGAATATGCATGATTAGGGTATGATCCACTTATGAGAGATTATGAAAACCCTAATTCTAGGGTAATCATGAGTAATGTGAATAGTAAACCCTAATTCTAGGGTAATCAGAAGTAGTGTGAATAGTAAACCCTAATTCTAGGGTAATCATGAGTAATGTGAATAGTAAACCCTAATTCTAGGGTAATCAGAAGTAGTGTGAATAGTAAACCCTAATTCTAGAGTAATCATGAGTAATGTGAATAGTAAACCCTAATTCTAGGGTAATTATGAGTAATGTGAATAGTAAACCCTAATTTTAGAGTAATCATGATTAATGTGAATAGTAAACCCTAGTTCATGATAATATGTAGAAATGAACAATAAACCCTAAACTCATGTTATTCCTTTAAGCATGAATTGTATTATCAAGGATATGAGACGAGGAATTATTATTCCCAATCATAATGAAAAGGGGTGAATAACCCTAAATGATGTAAACAAGGGAATCTTACCCTTTGTAAGGACATAAAAGTATAACCTTTGAATTGAAGGGTTAATCCTGTCTTATTGACTGTTGATCTGATTATGAATTTTGATTATTATCAATTGATTTAATCATGCAGGTTCCTATAAGAAAATAATCATATCCAGGTAAGGGTCATGACATCATGTTCATTGAAAGCATGTCAATAGCTTATGAACAGAAATAACTATGTTGCCTAAATGCAAGTGGTATCATATGAAACTGATATGCCTTAAGGGCCATGAATGACATCGAGGTCATGCTAATAGAAGACTTGATGCTGACATGACATTTGATAGCAAGTGTTATGATGATATAAGGGTGTGAACACCTATGTTCCTGAATTATAGTGATAAGATGAGTAATAACTGACATCCTTCTGATAACTGATATGAGTAATACCTGTTATATTTAGTATTCTTCTGTTATAGCCATGTTTAGTACTTGAATGTTTGGAAACATGTATGATGCAAAAAGAATACTGAAATGTACCTAATAACCAAGTTTAATCATATTATGTAGAGCCCTGATCATAGATCCATCATTGTCAGACTTTAAATGATGGTGAAACAGGTTTTCCTAAGGGAACTCCTGGATCACATACTTTAGAGTATGTGGGGGAATATGGATGTGTACATCCTTACATCCTAGTGTAGGATTTTATGTTGATGTATCTAAATCCATCAACCCTTCACTATATGTTTATACCGGGATGATGTAACACTATTCTTCCAAGGGAATCTTTTATACCGCATCGATGAGAGATAAACATGGAATCTTTCGATGGCGAAGAGAGTGCAGAATGCCACTGTGACTCTAATAGCGAAGTACCAGAATACCCTGGTGAGCTATATTAGCAGGGACACTAGATGTCCTGCATGTTTATCCTCATTCTGACTGAGGTAGTTGAAGGTCATGAGAATCCGGCTCTTTCGATGACGTAGTATGATACCGATGCGACTTACTAGTGATCGGTTGGAGCATGAGCGGTATACCTCATCTCCGCAGGGCATAATGATGTTTGTAAAACATAATCAACCGCGTAGCATAACTGCTTAGGTTGAACTACGAGGAACATTGATTGATATTACATTGCTTGTTTTTAATATCCTGTTCAAGCATTAGTATACGTGTTCTTCATATTCCTTAAATAAAGATGAGTATTTGTTATCAAGCCTACTGTGAGTAACCTAAATTACCTGCTCATGATATTCCTTTGATTGCTTTTAACAAAGTTTCTGGCGGAGAGTTATAACTCTCGCTGGGACAATTATTTAAAATTGTCTCACCCCGTAGATTTCTACCTTTAGGTGGACGTCGAGGTCGAAGGAACCGATCTGCAGGTGGACAGCAGCAACAACATCAAATTCAGGAGCAGCAGTGACTTCAGGTGGAAACACTGTGCTGTCTATTCTTTTAGTCAAAATAGTCTTATGTCGTCTCTGTACACTCAGGTCCTAGGAGTTTGTTGATTTGAGAATTTTGAAATCTTGAGATTTTGTATCATGACATATATAATCACTCGAGAAGTGATTTATCAGAGATGTAAACAGTTCATCTTACTTTTATAAAAGGAGTTTCAGGTTTTTAAGATCTCGTTTTCGAAAAGTTTTAATTTCTCATGATTTTCGTATTCCGCAGTTAATCGAATCGCTTCCTGTCACACCCCGATCTCACACTAACCACTAATCACGAGATTAGGGCACGGCGGAGGGATTATCACATAAACAAATCACTGAGAACTTTTTTTTTAAAACCTCGTAATGATATCCGGATTATTGCTGTAAACTAAAACATAATAAACTATTGCGGAAGCATTTCAATTAAACTGGCTAGAGAACATAAACAGAGTTTACAACATGTAACATTGTTTAACAGAAAGTAAAACATAACAGTTAATTTACATCTTTTACACCTTTTCCATACATACTCTCTCGCACCCACACCATGTCCCAAGGACCGAGGGGAAAGGACTAAGAGACCACTATCTAACTAACTACATATACCTTCTACTGACTAGGGTGGTAAGATCCTTCAGATTCCTGGAACTGTCGCTGACCTGAAAATGTTTGAGTAGAGGAGTGAGCCTTCTCGCTCAGTGAATAGCCTTTCATTTATCTATCACTAAATAACTCATCAGATATATAAAATTGAAATAAATCATAAGTGCAGTACTAAGCAGGGCAGTTCTAATGACATAGCAGATTTACAGATAATAATTACATTTCTATGCAACAACATATATTTAAACAAATAAACAGTTATAGAGAATTGGCACAGAAGTTCAAATCTCTTAACATATTAAATTTACTGTGATCCTATATGATTACACTTTTATATTATTATGCCCCAAACATATGCAGCGCACTCTGCATATGAAGATCTGTAGCGAACTACGATCCCACCGTACAAGACTTAGCGACACACCCGGGAAATGCTAAGTCTGACTTCTCGTCCTGGTCTGCACAGGACTCTCAGGCTCACAAGGGCCTCACTGCTCTAACTCTGAGTGCTCTGGACTCCTCCCGCAACCTGTAGTGCACAGTCGGAGGGTCTGGGTTACCACCGTGACACACGCACGGATTATTGTTGAATAACCCCTATTTACTCCAGTGCCACCGTGACACACGCACGGATTATTGTTGAACACTGCCTCTCTGACCTCGTGCCACCGTGACACACGCACGGATTATTGTTGAACACGAGTCACCGACCATCTAGACACACACTAGGTAGGTCGTTTTACCCCAAAGGTACAGACCGCACAATGGGGTTCTACGGTGTTGGGGCACCTAAGTCTATTAACTGATTAACATATAAACACTTAAACATGAATATCACATTTCATACTTATTTCACATTCTGAACATCACTTGAAAACACATATACATCATTTGTCATCTTTAAACATGACTCAGTATCAACTTATCCAGTTTTGATGCTAAACATCCATTTTATGCTCAACGTATACATTGCAGTATTTCTATTCCAGTAATTGTATTAAGCACTTTTGGGTTTCCATTGCACCAAATAAAATCATTGAACTGTTCTATACTGATCAGAAGCTGTTCTAGATCATGTATAATCATACAGAAGCAATTTATAAAATAAAATTCAAGTTTCACCAAATACTGATAAAACGCCTGATAACCACTGATATTAGTGCAAAAATGCACAGTTTACCGAAAAATTCCAACCAAGGAGTTAAATGATGATAACTAAATGAACTCCTACTCAAAGCGTTTCGAACTGTCCGGGTTCGTCCGGAATTGCGTCTAGAGGCCTATTTCGAGGCGTAATTTAATCGTCTTCAATCTTTGAATGAATTAACTACTGTTCCTACAATATGACAGTAACTAGCTTCTTTACGCAAAAGAAATATGAAATTGGCTCGATCAAAAGCTAAATCTTGGGCTTAAGCTACGGAATCGGATTCGTGGCCATGAATTAGGAGCAGGGAGTACCTTCCCGAAGTGTTTGATTAGCCAAAAGAACCCATCTTGGCCGTGCGCCGCGCAACACTAGCTGCAGGTTGGCCGTCGCTCAACCAGCTAGCTTGGTGAGCTTTGATTGAGTTGCTAAGTGCAGCTGGAGCTGCAGTTGGTTGCTCAAACTTAACGAACAAGACCAATCGCACCTTCCTTGGTGCTAAGCTCACCCAGAACGGCCCTATGGCCGGCGCCGTGCAGCAGCCAAGGTGCTGCTTCTGCAGTCCGCCGCCAGCAGGTTGAGGTGCTGCGCACCTAGGGTGAGGGGGTAGATGAAGGGGAAGGGCACGATGCCCAGATTGGATCGGAGGTGAGGGCTGAAGAGGACCGCCTGCTAGTTTCCTTCGGAGGTCGCTCAGTTGCAGGGTTAGGGCACCACTACCAGGCCCTGTTCTAATGGGAGTTTAATTGAAATGAAGATGATGATCTACAGGTTGCCGACCCACTTAAATGGAAATAATTGGAAAAATTGCATTTCAGTCCAGGATTCTTATAATTGCCATAACTATGGCCTCGGGGGTCCAACTTGATCAATTATTCTTGCAATATTTCAAGCGCGAAATTCTCTACGCCCTCAGAGCAATATATCATACTAATTTTACTATTCCTCCAGTTTAAAGTTTCGAATTGCATCCAATCATCACTTTACCCAAATTAATCACCTTAATAATGCACTAGTTGATCTTATGTGCTTAATTCAACTAAATCTGGTTAATGATTCACTAACCACATCATAAACACATATGTTAACTCAAATAATTTTAATTAGGCTCAAATCATAATGCTTACCAATAAGCTTTGAAACAGGTCATAACAATCTCCCTCCCTTATAAGAATTTCGTCCTGAAATTCCTAAAAGAGAAAAGGAAACTTGTTGCGCATCTCTGACTCAAGCTCCCACGTAGCTTACTCTAGATTATGATTCCTCCACAAAACCTTCACCAAAGGTATCTCACGATTCTTTAGCTTCTTGATTCGGTGATCAACTACCTGCACTGGTCCTTCCACGTAGGACACATCTGTCTTAAGCTGCGTCGGTACTGGATCTAAAATCTTTTCTGTATCGGGATGACACTTCTTCAACATAGACACATGAAACACATCATGAAGACTTGCCAACTCAGATGGCAAATCCAACCTGTAGGCTACATGTCCAATCCTCTCAATGATAGGATATGGGCCCATAAACCTAGGAGTCAATTTGCCTCTCTTACCAAACCTCAACACTCCCTTCCACAGTGAAACTTTCAGATAAACCTCGTCACCAACCTCAAACTCAAGAGGTCGACGTCGTCTCTCTGCATAACTTTTCTGCCTGTCCTGAGCAGCTTTCAACTGCTCCCTGATCACAGATATCTTCTCTGTAGTCATATCCACTATCTCTGGCCCAAGAATCTCTTTCTCACCTACCTCATACCAACATACAGGTGATCTACACTTCCTGCCATACAGAGCTTCATATGGGGCCATTCCAAGACTAGAATGGTAGCTGTTGTTATATGCAAACTCCATCAGGCTCAAGTGTTCTTCCTAGTAACCTCTGAACTGCAGAACGCATGCTCTTAGCATGTCTTCAAGAGTCTGAATGGTTCTCTCAGACTGACCATCCGTCTGTGGGTGAAAAGCTGTATTGAACCTCAGCCTTGTGCCCAACGCACGATGTAACTGATTCCAGAACCTAGATGTAAACTTAGGATCTCTGTCAGAAATAATGGAAACTGGAATCCCATGTAATCTGATTACCTCATCCACATAAATCTTGGCCAGCTTTGGAACATCAAAGGTTGACTTGACAGGGAGAAAGTGAGCAGACTTAGTTAGTCTATCCACAATCACCCATATCGAGTCCGAACCTCTAGGCGTCCTGGGTAACCCTACCACGAAATCCATCGTGATGTGTTCCCATTTCCATTCAGGTATAGGAAGCGACTGTAAGGTACCAGCAGGTTTCTGATGCTCAGCTTTAACTTGCTGACACACTCCACATCTAGCCACGTACTCAGCCACATCTCTCTTCATACCAGACCACCAGTACAGCTCTTTGAGATTCCTATACATTTTTGTGTTACCTAGATGCATAGCATACATAGAAGCATGCACTTCTTCAAGAATCTGCTCTTTCAGCTCACTGTTCCCAGGTACACACAACCTGTCATGAAGATACAACACACCATCGTCAGAAAACCTGAATTCTGACCTTTTACCTTCCGACATATCCTGCATAACCTGCCACAACTCGTCATCACTCTGTTGCAACTCCTTATTCTGATCATAGAAAGTAGGTTTGACCTACATCTGAGCAATCAACCCACTCTGTCCAGACACATCCAAGTCTAAGTTCAACTTTTGCATATCTACAAGCAAGTCTCTCTTGAAACATGCCATAGAAAATGCATCAGCTGTTGAACTCGACTTTATACTCAAGGCATCTGCCACAACATTCGCTTTACCGGGATGATAATCGATTGCCACCTCATAATCCTTGATCAGCTCAAGCCATCTTCGTTGTCTCAGATTCAAATCCTTCTGAGTGAAGATATACTTCAAACTCTTATGGTCTGTAAACACCTGACAAGTCTCACCATACAGGTAGTGACGCCATGTCTTAAGAGCATGAACTATAGCAGCTAACTCCAGATCATGAGTAGGGTAGTTCTCTTCGTTCTTCTTAAGCTGTCTAGATGCATAGGCCACAACCTTGCCTTCTTGCATCAACACACAACCTAAACCTCTCCTGGAAGCATCGCAGAACACTGTATAACCTTTATCTGCCTCTGGAAAAACCAACACTGGCGTTGTGGTCAACTTCCTCTTCAAGATCTGAAAACTCTTCTCACAGTTATCAGACCAAACAAACGGTGCATTCTTCCTCGTCAAGCGTGTCAAGGGTGATGCTAGCACACTGAAGTTATGTATAAACCTTATGTAATAGCCTGCTAAACCTAAGAAACTTCTGATCTCAGTCGGAGTCTTAGGCTGTTCCCACTGAAGTACATAATCAACTTTCTTAGGGTCAACGCTAACTCCATCTCTCGAGATAACATGTCCAAGAAATGCTACCTCGGCCAACCAGAACTCACACTTGCTAAACTTAGCATACAGCTGATGTTGCCTCAACAACTGCAACATTACTCTCAGGTGTTGCTCATGCTATACATCATCTCTGGAGTAGATCAGAATATCATCTATAAAAACTACAATAAACTGATCTAAGAACGGTTTGAAGATCCGATTCATCATATCCATAAAGGCTGCTGGGGCATTGGTCAGCCCAAACGACATGACCAGAAACTCATAATGCCCATACCTGGTTCTGAAAGCTGTTTTGGGAATATCAGAAGCCTTTATTCTGAGCTGATGATATCCAGATCTCAGGTCTATCTTAGAGAAGATTGTCGCTCCACGCAACTGATCAAACAGATCGTCTATTCTCGGCAAAGGGTACTTGTTCTTAATAGTGATCTTGTTCAGTTGCCTGTAATCTATGCAAAGACACATAGTACCATCCTTCTTCTTAACAAACAGCACTGGAGCACCCCACGGTGAAGAACTGGGTCTGATGAAACCCTTATCCAGCAACTCCTGCAGCTGCACCTTGAGTTCCTTCAACTCTGCAGGTGCCATTCTATAAGCTGGCAGTGCCACTGGATGACTACCTGGATATACCTGAATCTCAAAATCAGTGTCTCTGACAGGAGGTAAGCCTGGCAACTCTTCTGGAAAAACATCAGAAAACTCACTAACTACCGGCACATCATAAACACTGGCGGTGTTCTTCTCTGCTCTAGTGTCAACCACATGAGCAAGGAACGCTTCACATCCTTTCTGTAGCATCTTATCAGCTACTACAGCTGATACAATGCACGTAGGCAGAACTTTCCTGTCTCCAGTAAAGACACAAGAAAATTCACCTTGTTGAAAGGTAGCTTCCTTCTTCAAACAATCGAGTTTCACTCGATATGTCTCAAGACAATCCATTCCCAAGATGACTTGAAAAGTATTTACATCCAGGGGTATGAGATTAGCAGCAAAGGTGTAACCTCCAAAAGATAACGAGCATCCGGGACAGAACTCCGATAAAACTGTTGGTCCACCTAGTGGAACCCTCAACACTAACTCATCTACCAACTCTTGAGTTAACAGATTAAGTTCACTGACTAAAGAGTGTTGTATAAAAGAATGAGTAGCACCTGGATCTATCAAGACTGTAACTGGCATACTATTGAATAAGAGCATTGTTCCAGTAACAACTTGTGAAGAAATTATACCTTCTTGTGGTGTAAGAGAGAAGAATCGTACTGAAGCTCTACCACCACCACGACGTCCTCGCTGACCACCTCTGCCATTGGGCATTCCACCACCTCTAGAACTGGAAGCCACAGAAGAACTCGGTCCTTCAACTGGAGGTTGTCTCTGAACATCATAAAATTGAGACTGAGAAGCTTGTGATGCTGCTGGTTGAAGCTGAGGGCAATATCTTCTTATATGTCCTATCTGCCCACACTGGTAACATTCTATATGGTCTGAACCCCAACATTGCCCAGAGTGTAATCTTCCACAAGCATTACATACTCGCATCTCCTGTCTCAGTGGACCAGTCACAGAAGTAGATGATCCAGATGGCCGCTCACTAGATGCACGACTCCATCTACCTGGGCTATGTCTCCCTCTGCTCCTAGAAGAAGAAACGCCCTCAGATATCTATTTACTGAAGCAGCTAAAGCCACGCCCAAACTTGGAAAAGAAACCTCTATCTCCACCTCTGTACCCACTACTGGACTGTGTTCCACTAAAATCTACAGACCTCTTCTTGGTCTCAGGTATCTTATCAGCATTCACAGATTCTTCAACCTGTCTGGCCGCCTCAACGAATTCACCAAAATTCTCTCTGTTCCTTCTACTAGTAGCAGAAACTGTATGCCAAATCTCTGGACTCAGCCCTTCCTGAAACCTTCTGCATCTCTCTAAGTTATTAGGGACAAGATGAGGACAAAAGTTCACCAGCCTGGTGAAAAGTGCTTCTTACTCAGTAACTGACTTGTTCCCCTGCTTAATATTCTCCAGTTGTCTTGTTTTCTCATTAATGAAAGTAGGTGGATAGTATTTAAGATGGAACTCTTCAGAGAAATCCTGCCAAGTAAGCTCTGAACCTCTCCTTTTATCCTCCACACCGTGCCACCACAACTCTGCATCGCCTGTCAAAAGATAAACTGTGTGATTAATCTTTTTCTCTTCTGGAAGCTCCAACAGGTGAAAGACCTTCTCTATCTGTCTCAACCACTCATCAGCCTCAGCGGGATCTGTAGTGCCACTAAACTCTGTGCCACCAAGCTTCTTCACAAGCTCATAAGATCGCATCAAATCCTTACTGCTGGTAGAAGTAGAAGCTCACCTATCAACCTTATACCTCTCTCTGGTCTCTAGAAACATCCTGTACATACAGGATGCTTCATCCACGTGGTCACCACCACCTGGACCCAAGTACAGTGGATCCAGACCAACATGGCTCTCGGCCTGATCATCATGACCATAACCTCTTTCTTCCATCTGCAATAATATAACAGAATATTTCCTGTTAGAAAACTACAGATAGAAGAAAGACACCTAAATCCTAGTCCTATTGGTCTCTTATCGTCCCCTGACCTGGACTCTGAGTATCTATGTACTCAACCTATGCTCTGATACCAAAGCTGTCACACCCCGATCTCACACTAACCACTAATCACGAGATTAGGGCGCGACGGAGGGATTATCACATAAACAAATCACTGAGAATTTTTTTTAAACCTCGTAATGATATCTGGATTATTGCTGTAAAATAAAACATAATAAACTATTGCGGAAGCATTTCAATTAAACTGGCTAGAGAACATAAACAGAGTTTACAACATGTAACATTGTTTAACAGAAAGTAAAACATAACAGTTAATTTACATCTTTTACACCTTTGCCATACATACTCTCTCGCACCCACACCATGTCCCAAGGACCGAGGGGAAAGGACTAAGAGACCACTATCTAACTAACTACATATACCTTCTACTGACTAGGGTGGTAAGATCCTTCAGATTCGTGGAACTGTCGCTGACCTGAAAATGTTTGAGTAGAGGAGTGAGCCTACTCGCTCAGTGAATAGCCTTTCATTTAGCTATCACTAAATAACTCATCAGATATATAAAATTGAAATAAAGCATAAGTGCAGTACTAAGAAGGGCAGTTCTAATGACATAGCAGATTTACAGATAATAATTACATTTCTATGCAACAACATATATTTAAACAAATAAATAGTTATAGAGAATTGGCACAGAAGTTCAAATCTCTTAACATATTAAATTTACTGTGATCCTATATGATTACACTTTTATATTATTATGCCCCAAATATATGCAGCACACTCTGCATATGAAGATCTGTAGCAAACTACGATCCCACCGTACAAGACTTAGCGACACACCCAGGAAATGCTAAGTCTAACTTCTCGTCCTGGTCTGCACATGACTCTCAGGCTCACAAGGGCCTCAGGATCACAAGGGCCTCACTGCACTAACTCTGAGTGCTCTGGACTCCTCCCGCAACCTGTAGTGCACAGTCGGAGGGTCTGGGTTACCACCGTGACACACACACAGATTATTGTTGAATAACCCCTATTTACTCCAGTGCCACCGTGACACACGCACGGATTATTGTTGAACACTGCCTTTCTGACCTTGTGCCACTGTGACACACGCACAGATTATTGTTGAACACGAGTCACCGACCATCTAGACACACGCTAGGTAGGTCGTTTCACCCCAAAGGTCATGACCGCGCAATGGGGTTCTACGGTGTTGGGGCACCTAAGTCTATTAACTGATTAACATATAAACACTTAAACAGGAATATCACATTTCATACTTATTTCACATTCTGAACATCACTTGAAAACACATATACATCATTTGTCATCTTTAAACATGACTCAGTATCAACTTATCCAGTTTCGATGCTAAACATCCATTTTATGCTCAACGTATACATTGCAGTATTTCTATTCCAGTAATTGTATTAAGCACTTTTGGGTTTCCATTGCACCAAATAAAATCATTGAACTGTTCTATACTGATCAGAAGCTGTTCTAGATCATGTATAATCATACAGAAGCAATTTATAAAATAAAATTCAAGTTTTACCAAATACTGATAAAACGCCTGATAACCACTGATATCAGTGCAAAATGCACAGTTTACCGAAAAATTCCAACCAAGGAGTTAAATGATGATAACTAAATGAACTCCTACTCACAGCATTTCGAACTGTCCGGGTTCGTCCGGAATTGCGTCTAGAGGCCTATTTCGAGGTGTAATTTAATCGTCTTCAATCTTTGAATGAATTAACTACTGTTCCTGCAATATGACAGTAACTAGCTTCTTTACGCAAAAGAAATATGAAATTGGCTCGATCAAAAGCTAAATCTTGGGCTTAAGCTACAGAATCGGATTTGTGGCCATGAATTAGGAGCAGGGAGTACCTTCCCGAAGTGTTTGTTTAGCCAAAAGAACCCATCTTGGCCGTACGCCACGCAGCACTAGCTGCAGGTTGGTCGTCGCTTAACCAGCTAGCTTGGTGAGCTTTGATTGAGTTGTTAAGTGCAGCTGGAGCTGCAGTTGGTTGCTCAAACTTCACGAACAAGACCAATCACACCTTCCTTGGTGCTAAGCTCGCCCAGAACGGCCCTATGTCCGGCGCCGTGCAGCAGCCAAGGTGCTGCTTCTGCAGTCCGCCGCCAGCAGGTTGAGGTGTTGCGCACCTAGGGCGAGGGGGTAGATGAAGGGGAAGGGCACGATGCCCAGATTGGATCGGAGGTGAGGGCTGAAGAGGACCGCCTGCTAGTTTCCTTCGGAGGTCGCTCAGTCGCAGGGTTAGGGCGCCGCTACCAGGCCCTGTTCTAACAGGAGTTTAATTGAAATGAAGATGATGATCTACAGGTTGCCGACCCACTTAAATGGAAAATAATTGGAAAAATTGCATTTCAGTCCAGGATTCTTATAATTGCCACAACTATGGCCTCAGGGGTCCAACTTGATCAATTCTTCTTGCAATATTTCAAGCGCAAAATTCTCTACCCCCTCAGAGCAATATATCATACTAATTTTACTATTCCTCCAGTTTAAAGTTTCAAATTGCATCCAATCATCACTTTACCCAAATTAATCACCTTAATAATGCACTAGTTGATCTTATGTGCTTAATTCAACTAAATCTGGTTAATGATTCACTAACCACATCATAAACACATATGTTAACTCAAATAACTTTAATTAGGCTCAAATCATAATGCTTACCAATAAGCTTTGAAACAGGTCATAACACTTCCGCTATGTTTATCTTGTGTTTTGGAGATTAGAGCCCACAAAAATTGTGTGTTTTCTCATCAATTACCATCAACACCAGGGCAACGATCACCGTTCTTCTCCCTTATTCTCTCCTCCTCCTCCATATTCCTTCCCTTCTGATGCTTTCTTATCTCCATAACACCATGAGCACCTCGCTTCTTTCTTACAATGCACCCAATCACCAATCAAAGGGCAATGACTTGACCTAGTGTATTTGCCACTGATAGCTTGCATGCCCACCAAACAAACACAAATTTTTCTCCTTTCTCACTGTGAAATATGTCACCATCCCTCTTCATCAGTTGACCCTCCTCACCATTCTATAACCTTTCAACATTCAATGACCTAAAACATAGGGAGGAGTTCTCCATCACTTAGCCCCCCTTGACCTCAAAAAGTGTGGAGATCTAACTCCCCATGCCAAGTCAACATGATTCGAACTCTACCAAACTAGCCCACACTTTGCCCCAACTTCTAGAGTTAGAGGAGGAACATGAACCCTCCCCTCCTACATTGCCTACTCCATATGTTGATGAAGTTACAACTCCAAGAATTGTTGAATTTGATAGTGATATGTACAATGACATGGATTAATGCCTTATACCTCCTTGGACTCCTAGTGGTGCGTTAAAATAGAAACTTCTAGCACCAAGAGACACCTTCTAGAAGAGACCCTCTTCCCCGTGTATGTACACACGTTGACGTTGCACATCCCATGAATCTTAATCATGTATAATGATGACTAGTAGTGTACACACCTCATATTTAATGTAGCTTGTCTCCAACCTATCAACTAATGGTGTCTAGATTAAACATATTATCATTCCCTTTATAATATATCTATATATATACATACATACATACACACACATACATACACACACAGAGTAGCTGACAAGGACCTCCACCCCCTCCGTCTCCTAGGGTTTATCTGGCGACAGCCAGGGTGATCCTGAGAAGGACCGGAGGCCATGGCATCCTCCTCGAGGCAGGCCATCCCATCCACCCCACCAAACGCCCCGCCCAACACCTCTCCCACATCCCAACCACCAAAAAGCCCTACCCCGGATAACCCTGAGAAGAACGACGCCAAATAGAGGAAACTTTGGATCGATGTCGTGAAGAGAACCCCTGCACAGGAGAAGGAAACCTTGAGTTTCCCCAAGCCAAAGAAGAAGGATGGCAAGGTGATCGTGGACCTAGATGCAGAAGAATACAGACGCATGAAAGACGTATGGGAATTCTTTGTATCTATTTACGTCATGGGAAAAAAGCCTTTTTATCCACACCTCCAGGCTTGGATTCGCAGGGTTTGGAATCCTAAAGGAGATTTTGACCTTCTGTAAAAGGAAAACAGATTCTTTCTGATCAGGTTCTCCAACGCATATGACAAGAAAACTTGTCTGAATAGCGGCCCGTGCTGGTTTGATAGCCATCTCGTCGTCGCTAAGCACTATCGTTATGGACATGACTTAGTAAAGGAAGACATGGAAACGATCCCTATATGGATCAGAATCCCCTCAAATGGGAAGACATGGACGAGAAAGGTCGCATGCACGGTTGCCTCAGGAGTGGGGAAGGTCTTGCACGTGGAGAAAAGATACATGGAGACATCTAGTGCAGACGAAGCAAGAGTTTTGGTAGAGATTGAAGCAGAAGAAGAAACCCCGGACAAGGTCTGGGTTAACATCCCAGGCAAAGAAGAGATATCCTTCTCTATAAAATATGAATACTTACCAAAAAAGTGCTCTCACTGTTGCACTTTTGGCCATGGAACCAACGATTGTCCTAAAGCTGAGAAGGAAAATAAGAAGGATAAGGAGCCCAGTGACGGATTCCAAATTCCTAAAAAAGTCTGGAAGCCCACTACAACAAACAAAGAGGCCAACAAGGAGACGGAGGAAGGAGAAATCCCAAACCCTGATGCAAATCCATACAGTGTGCTAAGCGATTCAGATCATGAGGAGCAAGAAATAATAGAAGCCCTGGAGACAAAGAAAGTCCCACAAACCACACTGAAGGAAAAAGGAAGCCAATCGAAACCTAAAGGAGGTGAGAAGGGGAAAGAAAAGGAGCCCATAAGGCAAACCAGGAACAACAAGAAGACTTAAATGTCTGTTATTACCTGGAACGTTAAAGGCATCAACAAGATTACAAAAAGAAGGGAGGTTAGGAACTGGATTAGTTCCAGTGGAGTCTCATTAGCAGCAATTATTGAAACAAAAATAAAGAGATGCAACTCAAATTACACTAACACAATTTTTTTGAGAGGTTGGGCTCATGTAATAACCTGGAGGAAGTTGATCTAGGAAGAATATGTCTTGGATGGAATCCAAATATATGGGAAGTCAATATCTACAAAAAGATGGATCAGATGATTACTGCTCAATGCACTAATAAAGGAGGTCTGAAGATGGTTTTCTCTGCAATATATGCTTTCAATCACCATAACCAAAGACAGAGTTTATGGAGGGACATTATTGATCTATCTAAGACCATTAAAGATCCTTGGATCCTGATGGGGGATTTTAACAATGTCAGATTACAAGAGGAAAAGAAAGGAGGTCGTCTTGTCGATGAAGCAATTATCAAATCTTTCAACTATGTAATCAATATAGCTGAGTTATGTGAGCTACCCATGACTGGAGAGGAAGTGTTCACGTGGAACAATGAAGGCAAACCTGAGAAACACATTGCAAGTAAACTAGATAGAGCCCTAGTCAACCCAACATGGCTCAATCAACTACCAACTGTTCAAATCAAAGTAGACAGTGTCGACATTAGCGACCATGCTCCACTCATTATGCAGCTTAATGAAAAACAAAGGAAACCTCGACCTTTCCGATTCGTGAATTTCTGGACTTCATGGAAGGGGTAAAACGAGATCCTAGAAGAAGCCTGGAAAATAAAAGTTGAAGGCAACCCGATGTTCATCTTTGCTAAGAAACTTATGCATCTTAAACAGAAACTAAAAGTTTGGTCCAAGGAATACGTCAATATTCCAAATCTGCTGGAAGGAACAAGAAAGGACTTAATTCGAGTAAGAATTCTTCTCCTGACTGAGCCTCTAAACACCAACCTAATCAAAGAAGAACTAAGTCTTAAAAAGATGCTGGAAGATCTCAAAGCAGCTGAAGAAAAGTTCACCTGGCAGAGAAGTAGACAAAGATGGATCTCAGATGGAGATCGCAACACCAGCTTATACCACAGTGCCATGAGGAAAAGGGAAGCTCAAAATGCCATCACTGAACTAGTCACACCTGAAGGCGATATGGTGAACAGCCAGCGGGACCTTGAACTTCAAGCTAATGAATTCTATACAAACCTCTACAACAAACCCTTGAACGATCAACTGGAGGAAGAAGAAGATCTCCAATGGAGAGCAAAACTTAATAATACTCACAATACTTTCCTGTGCAGGCCTATTACTGAAGAAGAAGTCAAAGAAGCCCTCTGGAGCATAGGATCGGATAAATCCCCAGGCCCAGACGGATTTAACTCCCACTTCTACAGAGAAGCTTGGAACACAATCAAGGATGACCTATATAAGAGCATCAAATGGATCATGGACGGTGGAGCAATGCTAAGGCAAGTTAACCATGCTTTCCTGGTTCTTGTACCGAAGAAGAAAACTACCATGTCACTCACTGATTATAGACCAATTGCTTGCTGCAATGTCCATTATAAAATCCTAACCAAAATTCTTGCTGAATGCCTGAAAGTGGTTCTCCCAATCCTCATCTCGGAACAACAGGGTGCTTTCATTTTAGGCACAAGTATAGTGGATTGTGGTTTGCTTGCTGGGGAATTCATGGCAGACTTTGGGGTCAAGCGAGGACAAAAGAAGATAGGTCTGAAACTAGACGTCTCGAAAGCTTTTGACAGTGTGCGCTGGGATAAGCTCTGGTGGATTATGAATCAGTTGGGATTCAGAGACAGTTGGATAAATGTAATCAAGCAATGTGTATGCACCCCTAGCTTCTCAATTTTGGTTAATGGCACACCGAACGGCATCTTCAGAAGCACCAATGGTCTGCGACAGGGAGACCCACTATCACCGCTCCTATTCACGATCCTGATGGAGTACTTCACCCAACTAATGAAGGAAGCTGAAGCTAAGAAAGAAATCAAAACCTACACAGTTCATGGTACAAAAGTCTGGAGTCATCTAATATTTGCTGACGATGTTCTTGTCTTCCTTGAAGCTAAACCACACTACTTAACTAATCTCAAAAGACTCCTCCTCAAGTTCGGCAAGCAAACTGAATTACACACTAATCAACAAAAGTCTCATCTGTTCATGTCGGACAACTCCATGCATTTAAAAGACTCCATTGAGGAAATACTAGAGATCGAATGTAGCACCTTGCCCACGAAATACCTGGGTTTTCCTCTGGAAGGTGGAAACCTACAGATCAAGGATTTCATAGACTATACAGACAGACTGGAAAACATGATAGCTCGCTGGCCTATAACCAAAACCTCGATGGCTAGAAGAATTGTCCTCACCAAGACGACCATTGAAGGACTGTTGATCTATTGGGTACAACAAGGGGAAATACCAAATGGTGTTCTAGATAGGATGGAGATGACAATATCGAATTTCATTTGGGCCGGAGGTACCCACCCAATGAAATATGCAAGACTAGCACTCCCGAAGGAGGAAGGAGGTGTGGGTCTCAGAACCCCACATGAAATAGCCAACTGGGCTACTGTCAAAAGAATCTTTGCTTACAACCATGGGGTCTCTCCCTGGGCGAGATGGATGAAGGGAAGATATCCCAAAGGGCTTGATTTCACCCCAAACACCAGAGAAGGATACTCACAGGTGATCAACATAATGATGATGATCTGGCAGCAAATAAAGCATCTCTTCACTATACATAGAGGCACCTGGATACAAAATGACTTAAGCAGAGATATTTGGGAACTGATTCGCAACAGAGGTGAAGGCAGCTGTGCTAAATACATCTGGACCAAGTATGAAGTTCCTAAATGGTCTATGAGTCTGTTCAGAGTGGCGAACCATTCACTAGCTACAATGGACAAACTAGAGAAATGGTATCCAGGAACCATCAACAAGTGCTACTTTTGTGATGGAACTGAATCACATAAACACCTTTTCAAAACTTGCCCTTTTATCAAGAAGATATGGAGCTCGATTTGCAGCAATACTGAATCAACCCTCATCCAGCTTCGTAACCCTAGTGAAATGATCACTCTTTTGGGAAAGGATACAAGTCAGAGAAAGAAAAAGTTACTACTTCTCTATTCAGCCACTGTCTTTCACACTTGGAAGGAAAGGAATGATAGAAAGCACAATTCCAAAATGAACAACATAGAATCAATTAGTAAAAAGATTTGTAAAGCTTACAAAAGTAGACTCAATGTATAGGGAGTGAGTTGTTACAAGTTTGTTTTTCTTGTAAAGGGTATAGTAGCGTAGGTGGGCTACTATGTACTTGGACCTAACTCTGTTAGGGTCTTCGGAATAAAATTTACCCAATTCCGATACACACACACACACACACACACACACACACACACACACATATATATATATATATATATATATATATATATATATATATATATATATATATATATATATATATATATATAGGGTAGCGATCCAGTGAGAAAAATCCTACGATGAGAGCATGGGAGGCATTTATATAACTACAAATTAGTAACTTTTTTTTAAAATCCAACTATATAGATGGAAAAAGCATCATTTCATTTACCTTCTTGCAAAAAATCATTGCAATCAGACATTGTTTACATGTCCATATGTACAACATACACTTTTTATATCCAACGGTTAGCCTGAAATTCAATATAGAGCGTTAAAAAATATTTGGTTGTTGTGAATGATCTACAAATTGGATGGTGATAAAATTGTATAGGAAGGTAGATATTAAGGTATACTTGTAATATGTACGGTTGATTATTAAAAATTGATCTATGTGGAGAGTTATTCAAATGCCTCTCATGCTCTCACCAGATATGTTTCTCACTGGATTGTTGCCTTATATATATATATCATCCTTCATTTTTTATATAAAGTTAGAATCATGGTCACACTATACATATTAGTATAATGATTGTTGGAGCAATATATTTCTACCATAATATTACAATGTTGTGTACTATGTTATGCCAAACCAATTTGAAAGTTTAAACTGACTAGTTATTTCTCTCTTTAGCTTAATTAGACAACCTTTGTTGACATTGGTTGAAATAAAAAAGCAATGTCTAAATTAAATGGAGTATTTAGATTTCTAATTCAATGCATAATCAATCACTTTGTTGTGATATAAATAGAACACTCCTTGTTAAGTGGTAGCTTATTCATTTATGAATATCAATCTCCCCTTAATTTAATATAATATTTTATCTTTATGAGATTGTTGAAACTATGTTTCTATATACCTCAGTGGTAGGATCAATGCCTAATTATTATCACATGAAGATTTGTTTAGTAAGTATGTCATATAAGGTTGCCTCCAATCTAACCTCATGATGTATAGCTATTTGTAATGTTGGATCTCGATGAGCTCAGAAGGGGGTGTGAATTGAATGAAAACAATTAAATGGTATTCATTAGATCATCAAAATGTTTCTTAAGATAATTAAGAAAGTATAAAAAGCATGGAGAGGGAGGTTGAACAATCCACAAGTATAATTCATATTGATAGTGGTTCTATCTCAAAGGACGTATCTCCACTACCTAGAGGGGCCAATCTTTAGGATTTTCAACCTTGAATCACTTCTTATATTTCATTGTAAGAGTTAAACCAGAAGACCGCCTTATTTAGTACTAAAGGAAAAACTAGCTTCGTTTTCTGAGAAAGGGATCCAACAAACATACAAGGGACTTACCTATCCTTAACAAGGATCTTCATGCCTTCAAAGGACTTACACATATTTGACTAAGAGTCGTTATCCTTCTCCAAAGACTTACCCACTCTTGACAAGGATCTTCTTCTTTGACTTTACTTTCACCAAGAAGAAGCTTTGTCCACCAAAGGATACCTTTCTTTTATTCAAGACCATTGCCTTCCAACCCCTATTCATCAAGAGATCATTGATTTTTCAACACATGCCTTCCTTTTCTAAAAGCCACCTATCCTTCTTCTTCTCTTTGCCAAGAGAGAGATGCACACTTCTAATGAGAGAGAAAGTTTGGGAGGTATATAAATGAGAAACTCGCAAGATTCACATCCAGGAATAGATCTCTTAAAAATATACTATTCACTATAATTTTTGAAGATATTGATGTAGCTCATGAGAGTGGATAGGAGCTCTTTGAGGCACAATTATCTCAACTATAGTATAGGGACCTTTTTAGTGCTTGTCTAACCATGGGATGAAACCTAAGGGGTCCTATTTGTAGCTGATGATGTGGGCTACCTGCTAGAATCATTTAGGATGAATTACATACATCATTGGGGTCTCTCCAATGGATTTATTGTCTCTTTCTTAACCCCTCCAATGACTGTATTACACTTGCAGAACCAATTTCTATAGCGCACTCAGTCAATTTTTTGTATAGGTAAAATAGTATTCCAAAAAAGAGGTTATAAAGTATAGCGTAGAAGCAAAATCATGTATACTATACATCAATATAGACCAGGTTCCACTGTCTCAGAATAATCATCTCCAAACCTATGAGCCCCTTAGCTTTACATTTAGAAATACATTGGATCCTATTTACATTACTATCAAAAAATTTAAGGGTATATGTTTCCCCTTTCCCATGCATCCTTCAGTTCCTCTTAGACCACATAGAAAAATGTTAAGGTTAAGGATGCAACTCATGAAAATAGGTAGGTTCTTTCAAATCTGGGTTACTTGCAAATCCAAGTAGTCACCTCATCAAGGTTGGTTGGGGGGACCTTGCCCAATGACACTTCAACATTGCTCTACATTAGAAGTACTTAGTGTACTCACATTAAAAAACATATGATTACAACTTTCATCCTTCTTCTAGCACAACTGGCGGATCAAATTAACATCCAAGCCCCATTTTATGAATTTTTCCATAGGAGGGAGCTTCCTCATGTCACTCTATATAAGAAATTCCTTTTGGGAGTATGGAGTTTGTTCTGGAGGATCTTCTCCCATTGTACATGTGGTTGCTTATAGTTGATGATCTAAGCGGTAGCCTTGATGTCAAGCTTCCATCCATCATCCTCCAAAATTTATTTCACTGTAGACTTATCCCTAGAGTATACCATATCTCTCCAAAATCTAGAGGTATTCTTCTTCTTTGGGTCTTGATTGACTATAGTATCTCCATATCTTGATTTCATCCACCTTGACTAAGTGGATTCATTATTATAAAGAAAATAGTCAAGCCTTTTGGATGTAGTCATTGCTGCTATGTCTTCAGGGTCTTTGATGTTCAAATGTCTGATAGGTTCTATCCATCACAACATGGTTCTTCTCCTTCCACATAAACACAACCACCAAAACCCTCATCTGGTTCATTATGAAAGGCGACATCTCAACTTGACGACACCAAAAATGTATCTTTGTTGTGAGCACTGTCATGATCAACACCTTCCTACCTACAATAGAAAGACTAATGCCAAACCATTTGTCAATTTATGTTTACAAATCATCTAGACATCCTACAAATTCCACACTCTCCCCTTTATCTATGGACATAGGGATCTCCAAATATTTGGGAAACACCCAAGTTCCATGCTTGCAACATCCTTGAGTCTGCCCCGCCTACCTTGACATGATCTCAAAAGGAATAATCTTGACTTAATAGCACTAATAAACAAGCCAATGAGCTTCCCAAACTCATCTAGAATCTGCCTCATCTTCTTTAGATGCTTAGCGTGTTTGGAGAGGAAGGATATCACATCGTCTGCGAAGATCATGTGCAATCTGACTGGAGTACCCTGAACCTTGAATGCTTTCATGTCATTGTTCCCTCCACAATCATAGTTAGATCTGTTAGGCACCCCATAGTAATACTGAACAATAAGGTGGACATGGGTCCCCTTGCCGCAATATATTGCTCGCCTTAAACATCCCTTTTGGGCATCCATTGATCAACACTGAGACTGACATGGTTTCCAGTTTCCACACACTATTGTAAGATAGTCACCTGTCTCGTATCAAACCTCAATGCCTCCATGATTAACCACAAAGCTTCCCATGTCACATGGTCAAATTCTTTGGCAGTAAACATTTTTTTACCCAAGGGAAACTCATCCAGCAAAACTTGTTGTCCAACCAATTTTCTGGTCGGTTGAGTTTGTTATTAGTGAGAAATTCAACTAGTTGGGAGTTTTGTAAAGCCAATGAATAGTGTTGTTAGATGATATTTACCTAGGGGGAACTTGGCCATTTATGCTTGGAATCTTTGATGTTCTAAAACCTCCCTAATGCAATATTGATTCATCCTAATCAACTCTATTACACATATGATCTTAATTAAAACCCATACAATCATTGCAATATATCTACATCAAAGATCTAGCGATAAATCTATCTACTTAAATCTATATCTTTGTTCATGTATGACTTGATTCACTCAAATTAGGGTTTTCAAGTTTATGCATTCAAAGTGTGTCCATGTAGTCTAAAATCAGTCAGGTATAAGAATTAGAGACACATAAATCTAGTGGTTTAGGCAACATAAGGGATTAGTAAATTTAGCGTGATAACCCAGATTTCTCTCTCTCTCTCATTCAATTTATGTACATCTTGACTCATTATATTCTCTAATGTAGTCAATAACCTCACTCACCCACAACGTAATGACCTCTAACCACCTTATGCTCAATTGATGTTTTGATTTTGATTAGATATCACTTTGTACCTATATGTGACTCCAATTTGAGCTTTGAACTAGGTGTCGTGTTTATTATGTTCATCAATTTGTAATCAAAGTTGGGCCCATTCAATGAACTCTCCTTGCTACTTAACATATGTCATGCTGTGGAGGATTCAATTATAAATCTAATGCCACAAAAGTCACATTAATTGGACCATCGTAGCCCAAGTTATAGTCTCTTGAAGTTTGCTACCTATCACTTATTTTCATTCCATTTTAGCTGGTTTTTGCCCCTAATTGGGCCTGAATGGTCGGAGACCCAATTGGGGGAGGATGCCCCCCTTTTTCTTTTCCACTTAGACCAGCGATCCACGATGCTTTTTTGACCAATCGGGAGGCCTGATTTGGCTAGCAAAGGATCTTGACCCTCAATTGATATTTCCTTGGATCTAAGTCCTAATGGACGATCAAGATTGTCTCTGGTACCTTTTTACAATAGCTCGGTGCCAATGGTGTTGACTTCCACCTAACCACCACCTTGGCTTCACCCATAAGCTACTTCCTCGACCCCTTGGACAAAATTGATGAGTCCTTTCATGTAAAGAGTGGGACCCAATAGTGGGCCCACTCAAATTGTAATAGACAAGTGCCATGAAGATTAAGTAGCGAAAATAATAACTATTTATAGAGTTATAAAATGTTCTATATGCATAACTTTCTCATCCTAAGGGTGGTATATAATAATGAAAACACTATATCTACTTTCACAAGCGCCGCAGTTGCAGAGGGAAATCTGGCCATTCCAAGCTATCCTCAAACTAACTTCATGTATACAACCTTCATGTGTCCATGTCCTTCAAAGCACCTATACCTGAGTAGTTTTGGGAACACTAAAAAAATAGATAAAAATGGTATGCATCAGTAGCAATTGGTATATGTGCACAATATAAAATATTTTGGGCATTTTAAAGAGATGAAGTGTAAATGAGGGTGTTCCTTCAAGAGAGGCCATTAGAGTTAGGTAAGTGCAAAAGAATCATTATCCAAGAGAATGAGGCATTTAAATTTAAGAGTACAATATTTGAGATGAAAAGTCTTGCCATAATTCACTGTATCACAACAATCACATATATTCACATGCTGATATATTTAGAATAAATAGCTACAATACGACCAAGACACCACTTGATCTTTGGTCTAATGGGTGGAAAAGTGCACCCTAGGTGAAAAGGCGCGTCCATGTATATATATAATGGTGGAAAGGCTCACCCCAGGCGTAAAGATGTGCCCTAATGGTTGTGGTCATGCACCATACATAGATATCTAGATAAATTACCAAACATGCATAAATAGAGTGGCAAGATATGGTATAAGTCATTCATTACAATTCCATTCCAAACAATAGTGCAGGTGGGGTCATAGACCCAAGGCAACAAGATATTTGTCAATTTTAGAAAATATGAAATTTTCATCATGGAACAAGTAAAAAGACCAATAAATAGGAATGTCTCATAATAGGAATATTTTAGTCAGATTAAAACTTAAAATTAAATAAGGAAGAGCACATACCTCAAAATCAAGCCTAAATACTCAATCGTACTAGAGTTCAGGGGACTCAGTCATCAACACCTACTTGAAATATGTGCATTGAGTTATTATTAATTTCACTAGGTTCACTAATCCTAAAAATAACATCAATTACAATCTCTGATTGTGACCCTGGAAATCTCACGACATATCTCTTTGTTTTTATATATTTTGAAAACATGTAATTAATTGTTTGAGTTGCGAATGATTAGTAATGAATTCCACTAGATTAATATGTTAAAGGTAATATGTTACGACAAAGCTAGCTAAAAGGATCCTCGTACCTCACAACACATACATAACCCGTAATGCATTACATGGCTTATAGGTCATCTAGCCACCATTTCAAAACCCACGCGAAGCATTCAAGATTAATGCAAAAGACGGAAAGTATTTTAGGTGCCGAGTAAAAAATAGTATAACGTTCGGTTTCACCTGGGATTCTCTACATGATTATCGAAAACGGGTTTGGTGATGATCATAGGCTCCACAGGCATGTTCTCAATTCGTAAACAAAGATACAAGGCTGAATTCCCCAAACTATCACAGCGTTCAAATTAGTCGCCCAGGAGAGTTATGAGGTGGCCAGAGAAGTCAGTCTGGCTTTCCACCATGGAAGCTACGTACATCCAGTACATAGATACAGTAGCTACAAGGCAAACTGAGATGAAAATCGAGTTCGTTAGATCAAACTGAAAGTCACACGAAAGAATTTACAAAGAAGCTCTGTGTGGGGAGCACACTCGTCGGAAAATTCTGGATCATTATGAGTTAAATTAAAAAGGAGAAAAGTTGGGTTTTATACTTATTTAGGGGATTTGGTGGTGCAGGGACCTTCACAGGAATTCGAGGAGATAGGCGGACATTCATATACCCCACAATGGTGGGACTATCTTACATATTCGAGAATCAATCATGGTCACTAAGGCAGATCATTGAAGGATAACAATAACGGGGAAAAGAACTTACTACATGAGGTCCATTATTCATGCTTTCATCTTTGAAGAGGTTCAGAGAAGGTCCCAACATGCATGCCTACCACAAGAGTCAAAGGAGTGGCGATGGACCTTGGTTTGCTACCCACGGTACTACGGTAGGGTTGTTGGTGATGTAGATTGCAGCAGGCGAGGCGAGGCGAGGCGAGGTGAGGCGTGACGTGGCGCATGCACCTGCGTGCGTTGTGATGTGGTAACCCCACCCACCAAGGAGGTGAACATACCTCCCTCCTAGGACTCCTTTGGACACTAGTGCCCCATGTGATCCTACATATGAGGACCACAAAAGTACTAGGAGTGAGCAATATGGGATAAAACTTCTTTGCCATTTGCACTAGAAACAACACAACATTCTCACATGTACTTACTGCACTACATTGGGCTTAACCCATGCTAAATAAGTGATTACTACATTAAATGCACTACAGTAACTAGCTGCTACATTAATAGTAGCTACAGTAATCACGTATAGTAATCACATATCTAACAATCCCCCACAAAGTCCAATGTGTAGTGTGCTCTACCATTCAGTCCTCTATATTGTGCTTTCAGCAGATACCTTTCGATTTGAATCTACCTGAGTTATCCAACTGTGACCCCCATAGGAACTAGGTGAACAAAAGTCTTGAACCTGAACCTTGGGTACAAGAGTATAGGTTGGTAACAACACAATAAAGACATGGTAGTAAAAGAAAACAATGCATTAAGGCCATGCATACAAAATTTTATATCATGATTGATAACAGAGAACAACTCAATTCTCCTATTGCGGCCTACACAACATCAATCACTAAGCTGGAGTCTCCAAGGATGTACTGCTGAAATCCTGTCCTAAGACTTGACACCATTAAGAGACTACTCTCTTACTAACTTGCAGTCATGACACTAACAGGTTTCCAGAAGATAGACACAAAGATGCTAGAAGCATCAAACAAGAATACATAGTGTCATCCGATTTACCTGACAACTTGTTATTACCACATTGAACCCAATTTGTGTGATATCCACTCTTTTGGGTTGGGTTGCTACTGCCTGCAAATCTATAGGGGTTTCAGTCCCATCCCCAACCTGGATTTTTCCACTAAAGCCAAGGTAAGACCTTTAGTAAAAGGATCAGCTGTATTATCTTTGGTACCGACGTAGTCCACAACCACGACCCCATTAGACACTAACTCCCTTACAGATTTCAATCTGACTTGGATGTGTCTACGCTGTTTTTGATTGTACTTGGAACTCTTTATCTTAGCAATAGTTGTAGTGTTGTCACAGTGAACTAAAATTGCAGGAAGCGGATTCATTACCATAGGTAAACTAGACATAAGTCCATATCGCCATTCAACTTCCAATCCAGTTTCATCTAAAGCACACAACTCTGCTTCAAAAGTGGACCGAGACAATATGGTCTGTTTCTTAGACCTCCAGGAAACAGCTCCTCCTCCCAACAAGAATACATATCCTGAGACACCATTACTCCCAGAATTCACAGCAATCCAGCTTGCATCACTATATCCTTCGACTACGGAAGGATGTTTACCATAATGCAGCCCAAGGGAACGTGTTCCCTTGATATACCTCAGAACTCTGTCAAGAGCTTCCCAATGGGTCTTGTCGGGACAACTGATGTATCTACTTAACTTGTTCACGACAAACACAATGTCTGGACGTGTACAGTTCATAAGATACATCAAACTTCTGATAATCTGAGAGTATCGTAATTGAGAAACTGGAACACCAGTCTCATTCTTGAACAAGGGTTTGGATGAATCATATGGAGTCTTAACAGGTTTACGTGATGTGTACTCAAACCTCTCCAGTATCTTCTCAACATAGTGAGACTGAGAGAGAGTTATACCATCAATAGACCTTATGATTTTAAGCCCTAAAATCACATCAGCGACACCCATATCCTTCATCTCAAACTTGCTACACAAGAACGACTTTGTCTCATTAACTACTTTCATATCGAAACAAAAAAGAAGGATATCATCGACGTATAAGAATAACAAAATGAATCCATTATTGACAATCTTGCAGTAGAGACACTTATCAAATTCATTAGAAATAAAGCCAAACAATGATATCACAGAATCAAACTTCTCATGCCATTGCTTAGGGGCTTGTTTCAAGCCATATAATGACTTAACAAGTTTACACACTTTGGACTCATTCCCACGACCCACAAATCCCTCAGGTTGTTCCATATATATCTCTTCTTGAAGATCACCATGTAAAAATGCGGTCTTCACATCCATCTGATGGATATAGAGATTAGAAATGGAAGCCAATGCTATAAGCACTCAGATTGTGGTCATATGGGAAACAGGTGAATAGGTATCAAAATAATCTATTCCTTCCCTTTGTGTGTAACCCTTAGCAACTAACCTAGCCTTATACTTATTGATTGTCCCGTCTGCATTAAGTTTCTTCTTAAAAATCCATTTGCAACCAACTGCAGAACAACCAGGAGGCAAATCCACCATTTCCCAAGTTCCATTCGAGAGAATCGATTGGATTTCATCATTAACGGCTTCTTTCCAAAACTTAGCTTCAGGAGATTCCATAGCTTGTTTGAAAGTAACAGGATCATCCTCAACATTGTAAGTAAGAAACTCACTTCCAAAGTCTTTGGATGTCCTAGGCCGTTTACTTCTCCTTGGTTCAACTATTTCTTCAGAATCATCAGATTCAGAAATAGCATGTTCTGAGTCGCCCCCCACATTTGTCATCCTTTCCACGTGATCAGGCATGGAACCTGTGGTAAATGAATCTTCTTGAGAAACTTCATTGGGCACACCAATTTTCATAGGAAACACATCCTCAAAGAATGTTGCATCACGTAATTCCACAATTGTATTGACCTCAATGCCAGAGATATCTGATTTTACAATTAGGAATCTATAAGCATAACTTGTCTCTACATAACCTAAGAATATGGCATCAACCATTTTCGGTCCTAATTTCTTCCTTTTGTGTTCAAGAGCAAGTACCTTTGCAAGGCACCCCCACACTCGAAGATATTTAAGACTCGGTTTCCTTCCTCTCCACAACTCAAACGGACTACTCTCTGAATGTTTATGGGGAACTCTATTCAGAATATGGCAAGCCGTATTCAAAGCTTCCCCCCACATAAAGTTGGGTAATCCAGATGTTTAGAGTAAGGTATTTACCATATCTATTAAGGTTCGGTTTTTACGTTCATCTATCCCATTTGATTGTGGTGAATAAGGAGCAGTTACCTCATGAACTATACCATGCAATTGGCAAAATTCCAAAAACAAGTTTGAGGTATACTCTCCTCCCCTATCAGACCTTAATCGCTTAAGTACTTTACCGGTTTGAGTTTCAGCTTCTTTCTTATAAATTTGAAATTTATCCAATGCGTCATCTTTACTTCTAAGTAAAAAGACAACAATATCTACTCGCATCGTCAATAAAAGTTATAAAATAACACTTTTGATCTCTCGTAGCAACACCATTAAATTCACAAATATATGTATGAACTAAATCCAAAATTTCCGAATTCCTATTCACAGAATGAAAAGGCTTCCTAGGCAATTTAGCTTGTACACAGATTTCACATTTACTGTTGCTAATTTTAGATTCAGGGATCAAATCTAGATTCATCATACGCTTCATTGAGGCAACATTAACATGTCCCAAACGTGAATGCCATACATCGAATGAAACAAGATTCATGCAAACAGAACTATAATCATTCAAATTTAAAATGGAATTTGAAACAGGTTCAACATGAATCTTAAACAAGTTCTCCACATCACATAAGTACCCCTTGCCAAAAAACAAAGAATCACAAAGGCGTGTAATAATAGCCTTATTACATTTACAGTCTACTCTATAACCTTCTCTAACTAATATGACGCCACTAAGGATATTGCGTCGAATGGTTGGAACATGTCTGACCCTGTTAAGTGTCAAAACCTTCCCCGAAGGGAACTTCAAGTCCACCCGTCCTTCGCCTTTGACTTTTGTAGAGCTGGAATCATCCAAAGTCACGGACCGACCTCGAGAGGCCTGATAAGACACAAACAAGGATTTATCAGCACACACATGTACATTAGCCCCAGTGTCAATTATCCAATAAAGTGGTTCAAATATAGAAAGCATTTCAGGTTTAATAGACACGTACCCATCATTGAGGTTCAAGGATGTAGTCATCATGTTGACCACAGCCTCCTCAGTTGCAGATGCGGTAGCTTTCTTTGCCTTCTTAGTAGGACAATCCTTGTTCCAGTTGTAACATCCCTGACCTGGGTTATAAGTTAACCCTAGGTGTTTTACTTAAATAATGTAATTAAGATACTTGTGATTAACTTCTGGCATGTAATTAAGTTCCTGAGGAACATACAATTTCATTTCTGTCCTTTTAAAAACAATGAATGTAGTATTGCTTTGTTATGCAGGGACCTATGTGCAAATTACCCAATTAGAAGGGTTAACTTGCAATATTAACTTGATATGATGTTCCTTTGATGATGATACATCATATGAATGAATATGATGAGGTATGATGGATTCTCCAAGCTTGGGCACCAAGAAGCAGCTTTTGGAGTGATCCTTGTGCTTAAAAACCCTGATTTTGGTGTAAAGTGCAATTTACCCAAAATATGGAGTGCAACCTGTAAAATATACCTTCTAGTATATCTTTTATGACTCTTTACATCATTCAGAGAAGAAATGATGAGAGGGGCGCTTCAATTAAATAATTGGATAAGAAGGATGACCTTTGTAGTGAAAAAACCTAGTAAGAGTAAGGAGACCCTTCATATATGTACCTTAGTATGCATGTTGGTTTTCTCTACCCTTAGATCTTGAGTTTTGATGAGCTTTGCATAAGATTATCATTCTTGGACGTGCCTTAGAAAGAAGAACGGACTTAGATGAGAAATCTATGTTTTAGAGGTCCTTATGGTGGAAAACAACCTAAGGTATATAAGCCTAGTTCCTTGTAAAACAACAAAACGTATTCCCTTCACTTCCTCACTTCTCATCTTTCTCAACCGACCAAGGCAAAGCTCTGGAGCTCAAGGAAATGACAAACCTGTTCTAAGGTAAGAGAGCACCATCTTCTAGCTTGGATTCATTGAGAAAGTCCTTGTATAAGGTTGGTTTCATGGTTAATTCACTTAGGTTTCTTGTTCTAGCCGATCATCTCCATCTTTTCCTTGGAGAATCACCTTTGGCCAACCTATGGAGCTTAAGATGCCATTAAAGGCTTTAATCTTGGAAGCTTGGAGCTCTAGGAACAACGTTTGAGGCGGATTTTATACCTCTAAACCTTGCTTTGTTATGCATACTTTTATTCTTCCAAATAATAGTAGTTCTTCTTCTTCCCCATCTTTCTTTGCACTCTTGCAAGCTTTTTCGTGAAGAACAGACCTTGGTTTCAAGGTTGAAGATGAAGGGCGTTAATACCTATGTTGGTCCTTATCCAACTTTATTAAACGATCTAGGACCAATAGGTCTAAACGGTTTGCAACCGTTTGAAATTAAAAAGGGGCTCAACCCGTTTGATCTCAAACGATCTTGCAAGATCGTTTAGTTTTAAACGGTCTTCAAGACCGTTTGATAGGGTTGACCAAGGGAAGACCATTTAAGGAACTATTTTAAACATATTGAATTTAATTCCTACAAAGAATCATAACCCAATTCCAAACCAAACACAAGTTGAAGGCACTTCAACTCCTTAAACCCTAATCGGGTTGAATTGAGTTTTTCAATGGTAGATGTTGGTGAATTTTGGGTTGAAGGACCCAAACGGTCTCAAGACCGTTTGGGGGTTCACTCAAACAGTCTTAAGACCATTTGGTGACAACCCAAGACCATTTGGAGGTCTAGGGTTAAGGAAATTTGATGGTTTGAGGGTCCAGTTTCAATAGGTTGATGAATTGATAAAATGCTGATTTTGGACCTAGTTAGGGTTCAATCCTTATCAAATTGATTTAGTTTTTGATAAAACTTTGGGCAAACGGTCTCAAGACCATTTGGAGGATATCGAAACGATCCCAAGACCGTTTGGGCCAAGTTTGGGCCCAATTGGAGCTCAATTGATGGGTTCAACTACAATTTGTTTCACATTGTTGAAAATTGATGATTAGCCGATTGAAAACCCTAATTGAGTGGGATTTAACCCCAATTAGCTTTCAATTGAGAATCAATTTGGTGTCCAATTGATTAAGGCTAATCCTAATTGACTCAATTTGTAAATGGTTAACAAGGGCATGGCCAATTGAAGGCTTCAACATAGGAAATCCTATTCAAACATAACCTTTGTTCCACCTTTTATGTCCATGCGGTTTGAACCCATTTGGATCCAAACAACCTCAAGGTCATTTAAGCTCAAATGGGTTCACACTCGTTTAAGCTCAAATGGGTTCACACTCATTTAAGCTCAAATGGGTTCACACTCGTTTAAGCTCAAATGGGTTCACACTCGTTTAAGCTAAAATGGGTTCACACTCGTTTAAGCTCAAATAGGTTCACACTCGTTTAAGCTCAAACAGGTTCACACTCGTTTAAGCTCAAATGGGTTCACACTTGTTTAAGCTCAAATGGGTTCACACTCGTTTAAGCTCAAATGGGTTCACACTCGTTTAAGCTCAAGTGGGTTCACACTCGTTTAAGCTTAAATGGGTTCAATTAAAGGATACCTTGTTTTAATCAAACCCTAATCACATGATAATGATGTATTGGCTTGTGTTGGTCAATGAGGACTTAACCCAACCTAATCTAGAGTGATGTAATCATCATCTAGAAGTAATAGGAGAGAGAGCTCCTAATATAATCAAGCAACATATCTTCAATGCATAAGAATGAACATGTTTAGGGTATGATCCATCAAGGTGAGATCAAGGAAACCCTAACTATGATGATTGATGAATCTTAACCTAAATAGAGGGCATCAATGATGATGTTTCTCATACATGATGATGATATGAGATCAATTCACTATGAGGTGAATAGTAAACCCTAATTCTAGGGTAATAACATGTAATGAGAATAGTAAACCCTAATTTGGGGTGAGGTTGTAAAAGAAGTAACTCTAGGTTATACCTATGAGTGTGAAACCCTAATTATAAGTTGTAGCATGAGGAATATATTTACCTTGTAAACTAAAGAGGTTCAATAACCCCGTAGATTTCTACCTTTAGGTGGACGTCGAGGTCGAAGGAACCGATCTGCAGGTGGACAGCAGCAGCAGCAGCAAAACTAGGAGCAGCAGTGACTTCAGGTGGAAACACTGTGCTGTCTAGTTTTGTAGTTAGAATAGTCTTATGTCGTCTTTGTACACTCAGGTCCTAGGAGTTTGTTGATCTGAGAATTTTGAAGTCTTGAGATTTTGTATCATGATGTATACAATCACTCGAGAAGTGATTTATCAGAGATGTAAACAGTTTATCTTACTTTTATAAAATGAGTTTCAGGTTTTTGAGATCTCGTTTTCAAAAAGTTTTAATTTCTCGTGATTTTTCATATTCCGCTGTTAATCGAATCACTTCCTCTATGTTTATCTTGTGTTTTGGAGATCAGACCCCACAATTAGTGGTATCAGAGCTCTAGGTTCGCTTAGTCTACATAGACATAGGACTTAGAATGTCGAGTCTATCCTTAGTACTTCTTTCTTATCTAATAGAGTCTTCTGCTCCTCAGGAGAAGAAGATAATTAAGGATGTCTGGACCACAGGAGGAGTACGAGGCAGAAAGTAGTGTTGCTGCACCTTGAGAAGGTGCAAGGAACCTAGAAATAGAGCAACCTGTACCTGAGCCACCTATGGAGCCACCTCAGTTTGACCCAGCTGACATGGGAAACCTAGCTGTTCAAACTATGTTCGGGCAGTTTATGACTGCCATGACACACATCACCGACAGGATGCCCATGCCTACACCTAGGGCACCTGTCCAGTCTGAGGGTCAAGGTATCAGTAAGATGTTCGAGCGACTTCGTCGTGTCGGAGCAACTGAATACTTTGGTACAGCTGACCCTGCTGATGCTGATCTGTGGTTAACAGAGTTGGAGAAAGCTTTCAGAATCCTTAACATCCCCAAAGGTGAGAAAGTTAGACATGTTGTCTATCTTCTCAAAGGTAGTGCTGGTCACTGGTGGACCATGGAAGAGCAGAAGAGGCCTGGAATAGAGATCTCGTGGGAAGACTTTCGTCGGGAATTTGTCCACAGATATTTTCCTAAGACCTTCCTAGACGAGAAGGTCTCTCAATTTGAGAGACTGAGGCAAGGTATGATGAACATTAGCGAGTATGAGGCTAAGTTCATGGAGTTGTTGCGATTCTGTCCGCATATGGCTACCACAGATGAAGAAAGGATTAGGAGGTTTGAGAAGGGTTTGAATGCCGACATGACTACTCCCGTGTCTGCCCTAGAAAACCGGGAGAGATTCTCCACCTTCGTTGAGTCAGTCTGAAGGATAGAGAGATCCGTAGTCGAGAAAAGGCAAACCCAAAAGAGATATCCACAGTTCCAGGGATCTTCATCTAGAGACTTTAAGAAGCCTAGATTCTCTGCACCTACACCTCCACCACCCAGATCTAGTTCTCAGACTCAGTGGTCCCCAAGTAGAGGTAGAAGACGAGGTTTACCGCCACAAGTGACTCGCAGTTCAGCATCAATGTCAGTCACAGGACCACCAAGACCACAACAACTGGAAAGAAGCTGTTATAACTGTGGGAAGGTGGGACATCTGATGAAGGACTGTAGGTCTAGGCCTATCAGTGTGACACAGCCTCAGAGGCAGAATCAACAGGGATCACAGAGAAGGCAATCTCAAGGAGCAGCTAGAGGACGTGGGCAAGCGTCTCAGGCTGGATCGTCAGCACCAACTCAACACCAGGCGATAGCGAGGGTCTATGCTATGAACCCACCAGAAGTAGTGGTCAATCCACAGGTTGTGGCAGGTCAGATGGAACTTTTATATTCTGATATGTCTAAATCCTGTGTTGTATCTGTTTTGATTGACCTGGGTGCTACACACTCTTTTATCACTCGAAGAGTGATTCGTAACTACAATATGACAGTTAGTCATAGGGCAGATAGCTTTTTGCTCGAGACTCCATTGAGAGGTTCTGCTATTTTGCAAGAGATATGCTCTCCCTGCATCCTCTTCTTTTCTGATTATCGCATTCAAGTGTATCTTATACCACTTGATATGCAAGGATTTGACATAATCCTTGGGATGGATACCTTGGAAAGGTATAGAGTTGTCTTGGATTGTGAATCCAAGCAGGTGGTATTTGCTGATGAGAGAAACACATGGACCTTTCAAGGAGAGAGAAAGATTCTACCCACCTGTCTTGTGACTGCTATGGTTGCTGATAAGCTGATGAGGCAAGGATGTTATGCATTCTTGGACCATGTGATAGATACCACCAAGGTGAGTCCCAACCCTACTGAAGTTCCTATAGTCAGGGAATTTGAAGATGTATTTCCTGAAGAACTTCCAGGTATGCCACCACCTCGGGAAATTGATTTTGAAATCAATTTGATCCCAAATACCCAACCCATAGCACAAACACCGTATAGGATGGCACCTGCTGAGATGGCAGAACTCAAGAAACAGCTTCAAGAGTTGCTTGAGAAGGGTTTTATTCGACCAAGCACTTCACCTTGGGGTGCTCCAGTCTTGTTTGTTAAAAAGAAGGATGGATCAATGCGGTTGTGCATTGATTACAGACAACTAAATAAAGTAACGATAAAGAATAAGTACCCTCTACCGAGGATTGATGATCTTTTTGACCAGTTGCGTGGTGCAACTGTCTTCTCGAAGATAGACTTGAGGTCTGGATATCATCAACTTCGTATTAAGGACAGTGACATACCCAAGTCTGCTTTCAGGACAAGGTATGGTCACTATGAGTTCACAGTTATGTTGTTCGGACTAACTAATGCACCAACTGCATTTATGGAGCTTATGAATAGAATCTTCCGACCTTTCCTCGATCAGAATGTTGTTGTATTTATAGATGACATCCTGATCTATAGTAGAGATACTCAGCAGCATGAACAACATCTTCGTCAGGCTCTAACTTTGCTAAGACAACATGAGTTATACGCTAAGTTTAGCAAGTGTGAGTTCTGGTTGCCGGAGGTATCTTTTCTTGGACATGTGGTATCTGCCTCGGGAATTCGTGTTGACCCTAAAAAGGTAGAGTCTGTTCTACAATGGGAACAACCGAAGAAACCGAAGGAGATTCGTAGTTTCTTAGGGTTGGCTGGCTATTATCGAAGGTTCATTAAGAACTTCAGTTCTATAGCCCTACCCTTGACGAAGTTGACCCGGAAAGATGTTTCTTTTACTTGGAGTGACAAGTGTCAGCAGTCCTTTCAGTTGTTGAAGGAGAGGTTGACAAGTGCACCTGTACTTGTGTTACCTGAGCAAGGCAAAGGATACATAGTTTTCTGTGATGCTTCTAAGAATGGACTCGGATGTGTGCTGATGTAGGATAAGCATGTGATTTCTTTTACTTCTCGACAGCTTAAGAAACACGAGGAGAATTATCCGACACACGATTTAGAGTTAGCTGCTGTGGTTCATGCCTTGAAAATCTGGAGACACTATCTATATGGAGAAACATTCCAGGTTTTCACTGATCATAAGAGTCTTAAGTATATCTTCTCTCAGCATGACCTTAACATGAGGCAACGTCGCTGGATGGAGTTAATCAAGGATTATGATTGTACGATAGATTACCATCCAGGGAAGGCCAATGTAGTTGCAGATGCCTTGAGTAGGAAATCAGCAACATCATCCTCCGATAGGGCACAATTAAACTCTTTAGTATGACCTAGGAGAGATATGCTTATCTCCTTAAGGCAAGACAATGTACAGATGAAGGTGTCATGGATTGTCGGGTTGTTGGCTGAGATGCATATCAAACCCACCCTAAGAGAGCAGATTAAGGAGGCACAACAGGTTGATGCTGCAGTTCAGCAGATCAGATCTGAGTATGGTGATGAGAAGCGAGAAGGTTTTCATGAATCAGATGATCAAGTGGCATGCTATCATGGGAGGATGATAGTGCCAGATGTGGATAACCTGAGGAAGTTAGTCCTGGAGGAAGCTCATTCTTCTATATATGCTATGCATCCAGGGAGCACCAAGATGTATCAAAACTTGAAAGATATGTATTGGTGGCCTGGGATGAAGAAGGATGTAGCTGAGTTTGTTCTGAGGTGTCCGGTGTGTCAGCAAGTTAAAGCTGAACACCAGAAGCCTGCAGGAACAATGCAACCTTTACCCATGCCACAGTGGAAGTGGGATCATGTAACCATGGACTTTGTTGTTGGCCTACCTAGGACAAACAAAGGACATGATTCCATTTGGGTAATTGTTGATAGGTTGACTAAGACAGTGCATTTCTTACCTGTCAAAACAACCTATTCTGCTGAAAGGTTATCCCAGTTATATGTTTAAGAGATTGCGTTTGCACAGAGTCCCTGTCACCATAGTTTCTGACAGAGGTCCTCAGTTCACAAGTCATTTTTGGGAACAGCTACATCGAGCACTAGGCACCCAGTTAAGGTTTAGTACAACCTTTCATCCACAGACTGATGGACAGTCGGAAAGGACTATACAGACCTTGGAAGACTTGTTGAGAGCATGTGTTCTCCAGTTCACAGGAAGTTGGGATCTGCACCTAAGCTTGATAGAGTTTGCCTATAACAATAGCTATCAACGTAGTATTGATATGGCACCTTATGAAGCCTAATATGGTAGACGTTGCAGATCACCCTTATGCTGGTATGAGACTGGTGAGCATCAGTTGTTAGGTCCTGATCTTGTGCAGCAGACCACAGAAAAGATTAAGGTATTCCAACAGCAGCTTAAGACTGCATAGGATAGACAAAAGTCTTACACTAACAGACGTCGTAGACCTTTAGAGTTCCAGGTTGGAGACAGAGTGTACCTCAAGGTCTCACCTTGGAAAGGAGTCCTTCGTTTTGGAAGGAAAGGAAAGTTAGCTCCTAGATTTATGGGGCCTTATCCAATCATTGAATGAGTTGGAAAGGTAGCCTATAAACTAGAGTTGCCACCAGAATTGCAGAAGTTACACCCTGTGTTTCACATTTCTGTGTTGAGGAAATGTCACCCTGATACCGAGTCAGTTCTACAACCTATGGAAGTAGAATTAAATGAAGATATAACTTATGAGGAGGGACCAGTGTCAATCCTTGATAACAGAATTAAAAAGTTAAAGAAGAAAGATATAAGTCTTGTGAAAGTCCTCTGGAATCATCGTGGTGTTGAAGAAGCCACTTGGGAGCTGGAGGAAGAGATGATGAGGAAATACCCTGCTCTTTTCTCCTAATATGTTAAATTGATTTCGGGGACGAAATCCTTTTGAGGGGTGGATAATTTGTAACATCCCTGACCTGGGTTATAAGTTAACCCTAGGTGTTTTACTTAAATAATGTAATTAAGATACTTGTGATTAACTTCTGGCATGTAATTAAGTTCCTGAGGAACATACAATTTCATTTCTGTCCTTTTAAAAACAATGAATGTAGTATTGCTTTGTTATGCAGGGACCTATGTGCAAATTACCCAATTAGAAGGGTTAACTTGCAATATTAACATGATATGATGTTCCTTTGATGGTGAGACATCATATGAATGAATATGATGAGGTATGATGGATTCTCCAAGCTTGGGCACCAAGAAGCAGCTTGTGGAGTGGTCCTTATGCTTAAAAACCCTGATTTTGGTGTAAAGTGCAATTTACCCAAAATATGGAGCGCAACCTGTAAAATATACCTTCTAGTATATCTTTTATGACTCTTTACATCATTTAGAGAAGAAATGATGAGAGGGGCTTCAATTAAATAATTGGATAAGAAGGATGACCTTTGTAGTGAAAAAACCTAGTAAGAGTCAGGAGACCCTTCATATATGTACCTTAGTATGCATGTTGGTTTTCTCTACCCTTAGATCTTGAGTTTTGATGAGCTTTGCATAAGATTATCATGCTTGGACGTGCCTTAGAAAGAAGAAGGGACTTACATGAGAAATCTATGTTTTAGAGGTCCTTATGGTGGAAAACAACCTAAGGTATATAAGCCTAGTTCCTTGTAAAACAACAAAACGTATTCCCTTCACTTCCTCACTTCTCATCTTTCTCAACCGACAAGGCAAAGCTCTGGAGCTCAGGGAAACAACCAACCTGTTATAAGGTAAGAGAGAACCATCTTCTAGCTTGGATTCATGGAGGAAGTCCTTGTATAAGGTTGGTTTCATGGTTAATTCACTTAGGTTTCTTGTTCTAGCCGATCATCTCCATCTTTTCCTTGGAGAATCACCTTTGGCCAACCTGTGGAGCTCAAGACGCCATTAAAGGCTTGAAGCTTGGAATCTTGGAGCTCTAGGAACAACGTTTGAGGCGGGTTTTATAACTCTAAACCTTGCTTTGTTATGCATACTTTTATTCTTGCAAATAATAGTAGTTCTTCTTCTTCCCCATCTTTCTTTGCACTCTTGCAAGCTTTTTCGTGAAGACCAGACCTTGGTTTCAAGGTTGAAGATGAAGGTAGTTAATACCTATGTTGGTCCTTATCCAACTTTATTAAATGATCTTGGACCAATAGGTCTAAACGGTTTGCAACCGTTTGAAATTAAAAAGGGGCTCAACCCGTTTGATCTCAAACGATCTTGCAAGATCGTTTAGTTTTAAACGGTCTTCAAGACCATTTGATAGGGTTGACCAAGGGAAGACCGTTTAAGGAACTGTTGTAAACATATTGAATTTAATTCCTACAAAGAATCATAACCCAATTCCAAACCAATCACAAGTTGAAGGCACTTCAACTCCTTCAACCCTAATCAGGTTGAATTGAGTTTTTCAATGATAGATGTTGGTGAATTTTGGGTTGAAGGACACAAACGGTCTCAAGACCATTTGGGGGTTCACTCAAATGGTCTTAAGACCGTTTGGTGACAACCCAAGACCGTTTGGAGGTCTAGGGTTAAGGAAATTTGATGGTTTGAGGGTCCAATTTCAATAGGTTGATGAATTGATAAAATGCTGATTTTGGACCTAGGTAGGGTTCAATCCTTATCAAATTGATTTAGTTTTTGATAAAACTTTGGGAAAACGGTCTCAAGACTGTTTGGAGGATATCCAAACGAGCCCAAGACCATTTGGGCCAAGTTTGGGCCCAATTGGAGCTCAATTGATGGGTTCAACTACAATTTGTTTCACATTGTTGAAAATTGATGATTAGCCGATTGAAAACCCTAATTGAGTGGGATTTAACCCCAATTAGCTTTCAATTGAGAATCAATTTGGTGTCCAATTGATTAAGGCTAATCCTAATTGACTCAATTTGTAAATGGTTAACAAGGGCATGGCCAATTGAAGGCTTCAACATAGGAAATCCTATTCAAACATAACCTTTGTTCCACCTTTTATGTCCATGCGATTTGAACCCATTTGGATCCAAATGACCTCAAGGTCGTTTAAGCTCGAATGGATTCACACTCGTTTAAGCTCAAATGGGTTCACACTCATTTAAGCTCAAATGGGTTCACACTCATTTAAGCTCAAATGGGTTCGCACTCGTTTAAGCTCAAATAGGTTCACACTCGTTTAA
Organism: Alisma plantago-aquatica; assembly: GCA_963693085.1. Lineage (NCBI taxonomy): Eukaryota > Viridiplantae > Streptophyta > Magnoliopsida > Alismatales > Alismataceae > Alisma > Alisma plantago-aquatica. The sequence continues at coordinate 183,335,958 of OY856410.1, read as the reverse complement.
GCTCAAATGGGTTCACACTCGTTTAAGCTCAAATGGGTTCACACTCGTTTAAGCTCAAATGGGTTCACACTCGTTTAAGCTCAAATGGGTTCACACTCATTTAAGCTCAAGTGGGTTCACACTCATTTAAGCTTAAATGGGTTCAATTAAAGGATACCTTGTTTTAATCAAACCCTAATCACATGATAATGATGTGTTGGCTTGTGTTGGTCAATGAGGACTTAACCCAACCTAATATAGAGTGATGAAATCATCATCTAGAAGTAAGAGGAGAGAGAGAGCTCCTAATATAATCAAGCAACATATCTTCAATGCATAAGAATGAACAGGTTTAGGGTATGATCCATCAAGGTGAGATCAAGGAAACCCTAACTATGATGATTGATGAATCTTAACCTAAATAGAGGGCATCAATGATGATGTTTCTCATACATGATGATGATATGAGCTCAATTCACTATGAGGTGAATAGTAAACCCTAATTCTAGGGTAATAACATGTAATGAGAATAGTAAACCCTAATTTGGGGTGAGGTTGTAAAACAAGTAACTCTAGGTTATACCTATGAGTGTGAAACCCTAATTATAAGTTGTAGCATGAGGAATCTATTTACCTTGTAAACTAAAGAGGTTTAATAACTGACCTGCCTAAATCACGCGTCCTAAAATTGGAGGCGGATTTGAGGTAGTCAAGCTTTTACATTTATAAACCTGAATCCTTCTAGGCCCCCGCAACTTTGTTTACGGGGTCGAAGTAGATATACGGGGTCGAACACAGGGACAAGGGGGTAGTGTTGAGAACCCAGAATCGACACGCTACACTCCGGCAGGTATAAAGAGATGATAAATTCCCTAGGAGGGAAGCATAAAGAAGTCACGAACAAAACAAGAAAACTATCTCTAAGTGGAGTTACTAGAAAGATTTTTTAGGTTTTAAGCATTAGCAGTTTTTAGGGGTTTTCATGCAACAGAAACAGAAGGATACACTCGGAGCTAAGGCGAGGTACGAAGGATAAAACTGCGTTAAAGCAAGCGGCGGTAGGACCAATCCTGTGCCCCTCCTCTCGAAGCGGGCACCTCTAACAAGGCATCGGTTCCACTCTAGGGGTCACCAGACTCAAATTAGAGTGGAAAGGTTACTAAAGCAACTCCGTTCCGGGCACTCTCATACTCCAAAATCGGACCGAACACTAGAGCCACAACACAACTCTCGAAGTTGTTGCGACGGGAAAACACGATTCGATAGCTAAGTGAAACGCGATCCAAAACATGCAAGCTAGAGTTCAGATACCAAACATAGCAGTCATCCAACATGTTGCACCAAGCATAGAGCAACAAGTAATTAAGCATTTCCATTTCTATAAACACTAAAGGTCTTAATTACAATGCACAAGTAAAGGAATTAAATAACCAAATTAAAGATATGTGTCACCTTCTTGATGTAGAAGGACGACAAGCTACAGTAACCATCCCTCCCGATATCGGACAGGGGCCTAGCCCGATACAGCCGTGTCGGGCGGCATGCTCTCTCAAGCGACACACCTCGACGGGTGACTGCATCGCTCAAGGACCTGGCCGGTACGCTCAAGTCGGGCGGCACACCCTCTCGGGCGGCACGCCTGACAGGCGGAGCGTATCGGGTCCGGTGTCGTGCCGGGCATGGAGCTGCGTATCCTACTGCCGGACACTGGTGTCAGGCACTCATGTCGTGTATCTACATCGGCCGATATCGGCTCCCAGTGTCGCCCGGTACAGTCCTAGGTGAACCAATCCCCTCCCTCTCGGGATGAGGAAGAGCTCACCTAGTGTCGCCCGGTATGAACACTGGAGCACGATACGCCTGCTCTCGCAGCTTCCTCTGAAGATCCGTCGACTACTCGAAACCTGAAGTGACCAAGCTTGTCCAAACTGTCTAAAAACTAACCAAGCTGTCTTTTCGGCTCCCTGTAGCTGCTATTTATAGGCAGCTAGTTGGGAGAAGATATGGTGCTCGAAGCGCCATGTGTCCTCCTTTCCGCCGTTCAATTGGTGGTCGGCTGACGCGGGTATCGCCCGACACAAGGAGGTCGACTGTCGGGCGTCGAGGCGAGAGGCGCCTGCCGGTGGGTGGCCGGTATCGCGTAGCACATGGAGTAGTTGCGGCGCGCTTGGCTTCCTGTCGGGTAAAGAGGCGTGTCGGGCTTCGGTACCTTCTCGCGCGACATCTTTGCATCGCGCGTCGTCGTATCGCGCAGCCTTGCCGGTCAGTGCATGTATCGGGCGTCAGGGGCCGAGACAGTCTTGGACTTATTTGCGGGCCGGAACGACCTTATTGGTGTTAAATGGGCCAAAATAGGAGGAAGCTCTGCAAAAGATGGAAATATTGGACTGAGAGCGTTGCTTGGCTAATTATTGCAAAAATGCATATAAAAGAGAGGAAAATGGCAGAAGAGGGCAGTTTTGATAACAGAATAAAGGCCAAAAACATCACAAAATTTGGTGTTATCAACTCCCCCAAACTTAGCGTTTTGATTGTCCTCAATCAATATTTAAACTTTATTTGGCGATACTTCTTCTTGCGTAGTTTGCTTCTCAGGCCAAGATATAAAACAAGTATTGTAATGCCTTTAGAGATAATGCTGCCTCATTACGAACAAAAGACTTCGTCTTTCTTGCATTATTGTATAAGTAAGATTATTCTTCTACAGCTTTGGCGAGACGTTGTTGTATGATTCCGAAGTTAGCTTCCACACCAAACAGCTTTATTTTCGGGGAAGAAAGTTGTGTATAGGGTAGGCTAAGGCTTTTTGGGTTTTTCATTCTTGTCTCCCATCAGTCCATCCAGGTAAGGGTCCGTTAATGGGCAAGTGGTCCCTGCAGTCCAAGCCAGTTGGCTTTAGAGCAGTGATTTCACATCCTACGTACCACTGCCCCAGATCTACCATGCCTAAAGATGGGTACTTTTGAAAAAACAAGAGGTGTATATGTATATATATATATATATTTTTTTCTTTTATTGGGCACAACTCTCATGCTTTTATTCACGCTCATAAGGCTTCTCTCTCTTTTTAGGATGTTTGTCGGGTAAGGGAAACAAAGAGATTATTGCTGTTTGGGCAGCTTTTTCCTTCTCCATACTCGTCTCTTAGCTGTTTGCGAGATTATTGTATTTTTGAAAATTTTGACGAGGAAAAACGTAATCTTTTGTTTGTTTGAAGCAGCATTATCAAAAAGATATAACATAACTTGCATCACATTAAGCATACAGAAAACAAACTTTGTAAGCAGTAGCATCAGGTTTTACTAATATAGCGACTTTGTACATATACATAGGGACAGAAATTTGAAAGGGGTAGATTTTTGAAAATTTTTATATGAAATACATGCGTAGATCAGATATACAGAAAGCTATAAGAGGACATCAGATAAAAATGGGACCCTAAGCGTAGAAAGCTTGAAGAGTTAAAAATTTTGTACCTCCCTCACTGGCACATAGGTACCCCCCAAACTTACTCCACACTCTGTCCCAGAGTGGTGAAGAAGGCAGGGTAAGGTAGTGTTTAGCCAGTGAGGGTTAGCTCGCTGATGTGTTGCAATATGCTCCTATGAAGTTGCAGCATGCCATTGGGAGGTTGTCTAGCGGGTTCGCTGCGCCCAATGAGAGGTTGAGCAGGAGCGTAGACCCTCAAAATTCACTTATGGCCCACCTTTTCTCTAGATCTCCATTGTGAACATGAACAAAAGGACTGATTATCAGTCCCAGTTCAGTCCCAGGAGTGTGTAGTCAGGGTGGGCCCTCTCCCCTAGGAGGACGGAACCAGAATGCCCCGAACTTGTTCGGAGGCCTTGGTCGCCGTACTCGTGCTGTCTCTGGAGATGGTCCTAAACCACCGCAGAGACAGGATGATAACAAGGTGACCCTCCATTTTAGCTATCACATGAAGAAGAATCCATCCCTTTCTTGTTGGTGCCGTTTCTGTCTGACAGTTGTTGCTGATACCCGCACTGTGCTTGCTGGCATGGCCGGTGGTTTGCTCCGTACGAGCCATACCTGTTATTCAGATTTAAAATTTATTTACACGTTAGGCAGATAAAAAGAAAAACTGTTAAAACTTTGTCTCGCGGTATAACCCCGGGTAGATCCAGGGCGATACAAGATCGGACGATACGAGGTTGCCGCGCGATACGACTTGCCACGCGACACTGGTGTATCGGGCGACAAGCATGTCGGGCGACAAGGTCACATGAAACAAAAACCCGATAGCAAGATGTGAAAAGCATTCCGCCCGATATGGGTATATCGATCGATAAGGTCGCCAAAGAGCAACTGCTCGACAGGACGTCACAAAAGAAGAATGTGTCACCTGACATGGTGTGTCAGGTAGACGCCCTCGGCCGTTATGTTGTGCTTAACCGCGTTGGGCGATATAAAATCGACAGCGCGCGATAGGAAAAATCTGTGTCGGACGACAAGCCTGTCGGTCGATAAGACTGTCGAGCGATAAGCATGTCGGTCGAGAGGTCTGCCGGGCTATACCTTTGCTCATAGGAGCCATCGCCCAATACCATAGTGAAGGCAACTGGTCGACACGGGAGCAAAAGGGCAGACTACTGCATGCGTTACAGGTGGCTAAAATGAGTAAAGTGTGACAGCCCGACACGGTTAAACCACCGTTCTTATTTATAGCCAGCTCGGCCGGGGGCGAAACGGACATCTCTGGGGCGCGCGTCGGCCAACGGGTCAGCGGTTCCTGAGACGATGGTCACATCAGTCTCATTAAGGGCATTTATTCTCATGCACGATAGGGTGCACACCGCCCAGGAACGCCAACCGTCACGGCCGTTGCGATGCCCGAGAGACCAAAACCAGGTACGGGCGGTCCTGCGCGCCAGTTGAGCGGCTGCCTGACACGGTTAAAACAGGCGGCCGATGCTAGATGAAGGAAAAACATCATTGGTTTAGGGTTAAGCCCTCCACCTCAGAAAATTGTTACAGCGGCGGCCCATAAAACAGAGTCAGCGCATGTGGCGCATGAACTGACTCGGGCCTTATTACATGCCATAAAGTTTGTTTTTGCATCCTACTCTATGAAAGAAAGAAAAACTCGGGCTGCCTCTCGAGGAGTGCTGAAGTTTGCGTCGCCAGCTCGACCGGTGCGGGATCATCTTGTTCAACCCTTGGCTGTGCCCATATCTTGCAGGTCGATCTCTGCTCTCCTGACAAAGGCCTCATCCTCATAGAATATTTTCACCCTGTGTCCATTCACTTGAAATACTTTGGTCAGATCATCCTTGTCGTAAAGCTCCATCATTCTGGATGGGTATATTCTTGACACGGTGAACGGTCCTGACCATCTCGTTTGCAACTTCCCAGGGAAGAGACGAATAGAGGACTTGTATAACAAGACCTTGTCTCCTTCGCTCACATCTTTTCTCCTGAGATGGGTATCATGCCACAACTTTGTCCTCTGTTTGTAAATTTTTGCATTTTCGTAGGCATTCATTCTTAGCTCTTCGAGCTCTTGAAGCTGCAAAAATCTCTTTTCTCCAGCTTTGTCGAGGTCCATGTTTAGGAACTTGATTGCCCAAAGGGCCTTGTGTTCCAATTCTAACGGTAGGTGGTAGGATTTTCCGCAGATGAGACGGTAGGGGGTGGTTCCAATGGGTGTTTTGTAAGCGGTGCGGTAGGCCCAAAGTGCATCGTCAAGCTTCATGGACCAATCTTTCCTTGTTCGGTTGACAGTTTTCTGCAAGATTTGCTTGATTTGTCTGTTGGAAACCTCTACCTGCCCCGACGTCTGGGGATGGTAGGGTGTAGCAATCTTGTGCTTCACTCCGTACTTGCGCAGGAGTGCTTCAAACTGTCTTTCTCCAAAGTGCGATCCTCCGTCGCTAATAACTGTGCGCGGGACGCCGAAGCGAGGGAAGATGGTTTTCTCGAAGAGCTTGATAACCGACTTGGCATCGCAGGTTTGGGTGGCTACCGCTTCCACCCACTTCGATACATAATCCACAGCCACAAGTATGTACTGATACCCCCCGAGATGGGGGAAATGGTCCCATGTAGTCGATCCCCCATACGTCAAATATTTTGACTTCAATCCAGCTTGCCATTGGCATTTCGTCCCTCCGCACTATGTTCCCCGTAAACTGGCACTCTTTGCAAGCCTTCACAAAATGTGCAACATCTTTAAATAAGGAGGGCCAGTAGAAACCTGATTGTAGCACCTTTGCAGCTGTTCTTTCGCTACCTAGGTGACCACCATAGGGGGAGGCGTGGCATTGCTTCAAGATGTCCGCGGTTTCTTCTTCTGGTATGCACCTCCTGTATAAGTTGTCAGCGCATCTTCTGAACAGGAGAGGATCATCCCAGTAGTAGTTTTTAACCTCCGCAAAAAGCTTCTTCTTCTGATTGTACGTTATGTCAGGGGGCAGTTCTCTGCAAGCAAGATAATTGCAGATGTCTGCAAACCAGGGTAGGCTTTCTTCTTGGGCTACAGACAACATAAGGGCTTCGTTGGCGTAGTTGTCGTTGATAGGAGGCTCTCTCTCTTTCTCAGTCATGATCCTTGAGAGATGGTCAGCAACCACATTCTCTGCACCCTTCTTGTCGATAATTTTGTGGTCGAATTCTTGGAGCAGCAAGGACCACCTCAACAGTCTGGGCTTTGCATCTTTCTTTTGCATTAAGTATTTTATCGCCCCATGATCTGTGTATACTTTGACCCTTGCTCCGATGAGATACGACCTGAACTTATCAAACGTGAAGACGATCGCGAGCATCTCCTTTTCAGTTGTTGTGTAGTTTACCTGGGCTTTGTCCAACGTGCGACTCGCGTAGCAGATCACCTGGTGCTTCTTGTCTTTCGTTTGCCCCAGGACTGCTCCAACCGCGTAGTCGCTTGCGTCACACATCAGCTCAAAAGGTAAACCCCATTCTGGCTCTTGAAGGATAGGTGGTGATATTAAAGCGTTTTTAAGGGCCTGAAAAGCACTTAGACAATCGTTAGAGAAAACAAATTCAGTGTCTTTTACCAAAGATTGGACAACGGTTTGGAAATCTTTGAGAAGTCCTTGATGAATATTCGGTAATATCCCACGTGCCCGAGGAAGATTTGCACCCCCGACACGGATCTTGGTGGAGGAAGCTTGGATATTGCTTCAACCTTGCTTGCGTCCGCTTCGATCCCACGCTTCTAGATCTTATGCCCGAGGACGATGCCCTCCCGCACCATGAAATGGCATTTTTCCCAGTTTAGAACTAGGCTGTTCTCCTCGCACCTTTGAAGAACCAACTTTAGATTCTTTAGACAGCTATCGAAGTCCTTCCCATAGATGGAAAAGTCGTCCATGAAAACTTCTACGATGTCTTCTAGAAAATCTGAGAACATCAATATCATGCATCGCTGAAAGGTGATGGGGGCGTTGCAGAGTCCGAAGGGCATCCTTCGGAAGGCATAAGTGCTGTAAAGGCAGGTGAACGTTGTTTTCTCTTGGTCGTCGGGCAAGATGGGTACCTGGTAGAAACCTAAAAAGCCATCAAGAAAGCAAAAGAAATCGTGATGCGCTAACCTTTTGAGTACTTGGTCAATAAAAGGTAGCGGAAAGTGATCATTCTTTGTAGCCTGATTTAGCTTTCGGTAATCTATGCACATACGCCAGCTGGTGATGGTCCTAACCGCCACTTCGTCACCCTTCTCACCCTTAACCACCGTCATCCCGCCCTTTTTGGGCACTACGTGGATCGGACTTACCCAACTGCTGTCGCTGATTGGGTAAATGATCCCCGCATCTCTAAGTTTTATTACCTCTTTCTTGACGACCTCCTTGAGCATCTGGTTCAGTTTCCTCTGGGGTTGAACTAGAGGCTTGGAAGATTCATCCAAGTTGATGTGATGCATGCAAGGGCGGGGCTAAGGCCTTTGATATCATCTACTGAATATCCTATAGCCTTCATGTGGAGCCTTAACTCCTCAAGGAGCCGGTCCTACTGGTTGCTCGAAAGATCGACGTTTACGATGATGGGGCTTCTCTGCTCTTCATCTAAGAACTCATACTTTAGGCCTTCAGGCAACGCTTTCAACTCTGGCTTTGGTCTGAGTGCCTTTTCCTGAGGCTCCTCCTCAAGAGAGGCGTACATCACAGACTCAACCACCTTATCTTCTTCTTGCAAATATTTGTCAGAAAGGTCGAAAAGGTCGAGATGCTTCGCGACCTCAGGGTCTTCGAGGTCGGGATCTTGACAGTTTATATCCCTCAAGAGGGGGTCTACTGTCTGGATATCTTCCTCTACTTCCTCACAGAATTTATCATAGCTATCTGCGAAACATGCTGATTCAGAGAGGGACGGGCTCTTCATTATTTCTTTCAGCTTGAAGTCCATATGGTTGTTGCCGACCCTTAAGGTGATCATCCCTTCGGAAACATCAATTAGCGCTCTCCCTGTCGCCAGGAAGGGCCGCCCAAAGATGATCGGGCAACGGGGATCTTCAGCTGTGTTGATGACGACTATATCATAAGGGATGAAGAAGTCGCCAACCCAGATCGGTACATCTTTGATAATGCCGACAGGTCTCTTGAAGGTGTGGTCTGCCAGTTGAATTCACATGTTAGTCTGAACCATGTCGGTCAAACCCACCCTTTGTGCGAAACTTAGGGGCATGAGGCTTATGCTAACCCCCAAGTCTTCTAGACCCTTGCACTCGACGTTGTCTCCGATGGCGAACGTGATTGTGAAAGCTCCGGGATCCCTTTTCTTATTTGGCATGTCGGGCTTCAAGAAGGTGGAGGAGGCGGCAGCTAGATACACTGTCTCTGTCCTTCCTCCCCTTCTCTTCTTTGTGATTAGGTCCTTGAGGAACTTGGCATACATATGCATCTCTTCCAATGCATCAAGGAAGGGGACTTCAAGATGCAATTTCCTGATCGAGTCCATGAACCTCTCATGACGCCTCTTCAGAATTGCCTTTATCAGCTTATACGGGAACGGCGGCCTTGGGGCGTAGGAATTCCTCCCACCAGGTAGCTCGTCTGAAGGCTTCCGTGCTGGCTCTTGAGCTTCTGCTTGTCCACCTTCGCCCTCTGCTGGAATGGTGCTCTCAGACCTCGGTTCAGGTTCCGGTTCAGCTTCAGCTACGCGCTCCACCATTTTCCCAGACCTTAGTGCCACCATTCTGGCAGTTTCTGGGTAGGAGGGTGTCTTTCCCGTAGGGTTCTTCATCAGTGCAGCCATTTGGGCCCATCATTGATCGACTTCCCATTGGCGCATCTGCAGACTCGCCATCTGGTGTTGCATGGAATTCTAAACTCCGGGGCCGGGAAGCACACCCTGTACCAGTTTGCTGATAATGGTGTCCTGTCTTTTTATGTAGGCTGAAAGCTGACCAACCAAGCTAGGCTGGCTCACCCTCTCGCCTCGGCCCTGACATTCACCTTCAAGAAGAGATTACTCACAACGAGACATGGTGTCAAGACTCGGTGGAGCTGGTCAGCTTCCAAGGTTCCTGTAAGAGCATATAAAATCAAGTTAGGAAATTAAATTATTTGGCTTAGGCAAGAAATAATAGCAAGGAAAAGGAAAAAAAGAAAAAGGGTGCTGTCAAACTCATTACTAAGTTTGAGGCACGGGAGTGTAGTTAGTGGATCCGGATTCGTCAACAATACCGTTTTTGCCTTGTCCCCGGCAACGGTGCCAAAAAGTTGACTGGCCTAAATCGCGCGTCCTAAAATTGGAGGTGGATTTGAGGTAGTCGAGCTTTTACATTTATAAACCCGAATCCTTCTAGGCCCCCACAACTTTGTTTACGGGGTCGAAGTAGATATACGGGGTTGAACACAGGGACAAGGGGGTAGTGTTGAGAACCCAGAATCGACACGCTACACTCCGGCAGGTATAAAGAGATGATAAATTCCCTAGGAGGGAAGCATAAAGAAGTCACGAACAAAACAAGAAAACTATCTCCAAGTGGAGTTACTAGAAAGATTTCTTAGGTTTTAAGCATTAGCAGTTTTTAGGGGTTTTCATGCAACAGAAACAGAAGGATACATTCGGAGCTAAGGCGAGGTACGAAGGATAAAACTGCGGTAAAGCAAGCGGTGGTAGGACCAATCCTGTGCCCCTCCTCTCGAAGCGGGCACCTCTAACAAGGCATCGGTTCCACTCTAGGGGTCACCAGACTCAAATTAGAGTGGAAAGGTTACTAAAGCAACTCCGTTCCGGGCACTCTCGTACTCCAGAATCGGACCGAACACTAGAGCCACAACACAACTCTCGAAGTTGTTGCGACGGGAAAACACGATTCGATAGCTAAGCGAAACGTGATCCAAAACATGCAAGCTAGAGTTTAGATACCAAACATAGCAGTCATCCAACATGTTGCACCAAGCATAGAGCAGCAAGTAATTAAGCATTTCCATTTCTATAAACACTAAAGGTCTTAATTACAATGCACAAGTAAAGGAATTAAATAACCAAATTAAAGATATGTGTCGCCTTCTTCATGTACAAGGACGACAAGCTACAGTAACCATCCCGCCCGATATCGGATAGGGGCCTAGCCTGATACAGCCGTGTCGGGCGGCACGCTCTCTCAAGCGGCACACCTCGACGGGCGACTGCATCGCTCAAGGACCTGGCCGGTACGCTCAAGTCAGGCGGCACGCCCGACGGGCGGAGCGTATCGGGTCCGGTGTCGTGCCGGGCATGGAGCTGCGTATCCTACTGCCGGGCACTAGTGTCGGGCACTCGTGTCGCGTATCTACATCAGCCGATATCGGCTCCCAGTGTCGCCCAGTACAGTCCTAGGTGAACCAATCCCCTCCCTCTCGGGGTGAGGAAGAGCTCACCTAGTGTCGCCCGGTATGAACACTGGAGCACGATACGCATGCTCTCGCAGCTTCCTCTGAAGATCCGTCGACTACCCGAAACCTGAAGTGACCAACCTTGTCCGAACTGTCTAAAAACTAACCAAGCTGTCTTTTCGGCTCCCTGTAGCTGCTATTTATAGGCAGCTGGTTGGGAGAAGATATGGTGCTCGAAGCGCCACGTGTCCTCCTTTCCTCCGTTCAATTGGTGGTCGGCTGACGTGGGTATCGCCCGGTATCGCTCGGCACAAGGAGGTCGGCTGTCGGGCGTCGATGCGAGAGGCGCCTGCCGGTGGGTGGCCGGTATCGCGCAACACATGGAGTAGTTGCGGCGCGCTTGGCTCCCTGTCGGGTAAAGAGGCGTTTCGGGCTTCGGTACCTTCTCGCGTGGCATCTTTGCGTCGCGCGTCGTCGTATCACGCAGCCTTGCCGGTTAGTGCGTGTATCGGGCGTCAGGGGCCGAGACAGTCTTGGACTTATTTACGACCGGAACGGCCTTATTGGTGTTAAATGGGCCAAAATAGGAGGAAGCTCTGCAAAAGATGGAAATATTGGACTGAGAGCGTTGCTTGGCTAATTATTGCGAAAATGCATATAAAAGAGAGGAAAATGGCAGAAGAGGGCAGTTTTGATAACAGAATAAAGGCCAAAAACATCACAAAATTTGGTGTTATCAATAACCCCGTAGATTTCTACCTTTAGGTGGACGTCGAGGTCGAAGGAACCGATCTGCAGGTGGACATCAGCAGCAGCAGTAAAACCAAGAGCAGTAGTGACTTCAGGTGGAAACACTGTGCTGTCTAGTTTTGTAGATAGAATAGTCTTATGTCGTCTCTGTACACTCAGGTCCTAGGAGTTTGTTGATATGAGAATTTTGAAGTCTTGATATTTTGTATCATGATGTATACAATCACTCGAGAAGTGATTTATCAGATATGTAAATAGTTTATCTTACTTTTATAAAAGGAGTTTCATGTTTTTGAGATCTCGTTTTCGAAAAGTTTTAATTTCTCGTGATTTTTCATATTCCGCTATTAATCGAATCGCTTCCGCTATGTTTATCTTGTGTTTTGGAGATCAGACCCCACACCAGTGGCCAACCTGTCCACAAGTCCAACAAGGTTTGTTCTTCGGTTTCTTTTGGATCTTTGCCTTGGGTTTATGTGCATTCTTAGATTTCTTATCTTTGGTGTTTTTCTTAGAAGTAAGATTAACAGTTGGATTTGCATCAGTAGGCACGTTGACCCCTTTCTCCTTTAAGTGTTCTTCTTGTATATTAATATCCATCATTAGTTCATCCACGGTGTGTGTCCCTTTGCGATGTTTCAGAGACATACCAAACGACTCCCAAGACTTAGGGAATTTTTCTATGATAGACATAACAACAAACTTCTCAGGCAACACCATCTTGGCATCTGAGATTTCATGAACTAGGAGTTGTAGATCGTGTGTTTGATCAGAAACTGACTTACCCTCAACCATCTGAAACTTAAGAAGTTTAGACACGCAATATTTTTCAACACCTTGATTTTCAGTGCTAAAATTCTTAATTAACAATTCCCATAAAACCTTGGACGTAGTGACTGGAGGCTTTGAGTAAGAATCATACAGTTTGTTATTTAAACCAAACATAATCAAACCGTGACACGTTTTATCACCCTTCTTCCAATTAGAAATTATATTTGCATTATCAGGAATTGTTTCATCAGATACAGGTTCAGTTTCAACTAAGTACTGATCATAACCTGCAATATTCAGCCAAATTTCCATACGACTCTGCCAACGGGCAAAGTTCGTACCAGTAAACTTTTCAGGCATATTGGTTGTATCAACTTTACATCCCGAACCATCCTGATCGGCCATAGTTAATTAACGACAGAAAATGATTTCTTTAAGACTGTTGTTAATATTTGTTATTGTCGTTCATGCAACAACGACAGGTGCAATGTAATTAACAGTCCAGGCAGATCCAAAATAAGAATTGAAGAACAAACAAAGCAGGATAACAGAAAACAAGAGTTAGATTCGCAAACCAGATCGTTCGTTGAGAAACGAACGTGTTACTTAAAGAAATCAGTGCCCAACAATCCTCGCGGATAGGCACCGTTCTCCCAGACGCGATCCGACATGAACCTGGAACTTGCACACCTCGCTCGCACTCGACGTAGTCGTGTCGCACTGCTACCAGTGCAGCACAGCAACCGAAGGAACCACCGCCTGACAGTTGCGTCTCGACAACAGGAAGGAGGAGTCGTGCTTTGCACAGGAGGACAACTCCACAAAGCAACTTCGGGATGAAGCTCTCACACTCTGGATTAGGGCTCACAAAACACACGACGGCAGAAGACTGTTTGAGTGTGTTTAACCCTAATGACTGGATGTGTATATATAGCCACACACACCCCTAATCCTATTCCCAGTAAGTAGAAGCCCGAGCCCGGCCCGACGAGGCGTGGCGCGCGTGCGCGTGCATGCGTTGTGATGTGGTAACCCCACCCACCAAGGAGGTGAGCATACCTCCCTCCTAGGACTCCTTTGGACACTAGTGCCCCATGTGATCCTACATATGAGGATCACAAAAGTTCTAGGAGTGAGCAATATGTGATAAAACTTCTTTGCCATTTGCATTAGAAACAACACAACATTCTCACATGTACTTGCTGCACTACATTGGGCTTAACCCATGCTAAATAAGTAATTACTACATTAAATGCACTACAGTAACCAGATGCTACATTAATAGCAGCCACAATAATCACGTATAGTAATAACGTATCTAACAGGAGGGATTCTGTAAAGCTTCTGAAAGTATCGGTCATGCTCGTTAGCAGGAAGAGGGGGAGAAGTAGGGGAGGAAGAAATGTCAGTCGTTGGTCTGCAAATGAGGAACTGAGGACTCTTGGATAGGTGGTTGTCGTGTGCGGCTGGGTGGTGGCCGCCTGAACATTGCAACCCCTAAAGGAGTTGTTGTGGTTCACTGTGGCTCCTCCTTGCGGTGTTGAGACAGGGAATACAGGCGGCTCGGTCACTGGTTACGAGGAAGAAGGAAATAGAGGGGAGGGGCGAGAAGAAGAGAAAGAATGAGGGAATATGGTGGTAGGCATAGCCCTACAACCAACGCGGGAAGATAAAGGACTGTGGGCGGCTACAGGGTTCAAGGTAGCTACATGAATGAAGGTGGAAAAGGAGGGAGCAACACTGTCATCAGTTGCAGGTACTGCCGTTCAGGCAAGGTGAAGAGGCATAGACAATTGGATGTCGATTTGTAGATGGTGGCGGTCAACAGTTGAAGAAAGGACATGCTTCATTGCCTCTAGGCGTCGTTGGTTCTCATGCCATCCTTTGCAGGAAGCGGCAATTGTCTCCTCACCATCACAATTGGTAGGTACTGCTGCAGGACTGGAGTGTGAGGAACTCTACGGTAACAGGTGGTGATGGTTTCCTCGTTGCCTTGGCTACTGGGCGTCCAGGAGGCAATGGCATGTAGCCCACAACATCTCATCCATAGACTTGTGGGCCCCATAATGGAGTGTGCGGCTCGGATATGCTGGACACATTGTCCCGGGCACAGAAGATTTAAACCCTAGACCGGTTTATAGTAGAGAGATGAGGGAATAGGAAGGGGATAGGAAGAGAAGGGAAGGAGTGTAAAGTGGAAACCGTCGGGGAGAGGGGGTGGAACGACCGGAGTCAACCCTGTGACAGCCGCACAATGCGAGGGAAGCACGAGTGCTATCTGTGGGGTTGACGACGTTACATACAAGAATGAAGGAAGGAAAGGAACAACTAATTAATAATGACATGTATTTATGCACATTAAATTAAGATATTTAACCAATTAAATGGATGGTTAGACAATGTCTGGATGAGATGAAATTTGACCGGTCACCTAAACAAAGTGTCCTGAACAATATTTTAATTTTTATTTTACCTTTCGGAATTGCTTGATATTTTATCACATCATTTGTGTGTTAAGTACTCACTTATTCATTTCATGCCTTTCCTAATTAAAATTGATACATAATTTTATATTTTTCGTTTTCCATTTATCAATTATACTAAGAATGATTCTAGAATGCCAAATACAACCTCAACTAATTAATTTGTGAATTTGGTTAACTAACTCTCAATTGAAAATTAATTTATCATTAGCCTTATATATAAAGTTATTTTCAAAACATTTTGGTTTCCTTGTCTCCATTTACTCCTAATTAATATAATTCAATGAAAATGAATATTATACTTACATAATTAAAGATGGGCTAAGGAAAGAGTAAATTAATCAATATATCTTTATTTGAGTATGTTACAATAATATACCCTTACAAAGGATTTCGTCTCTGAAATCCACCAAAGCTATAGCCCAATTTTCTAAGATATAAGGTAATTCAGTAGTCGGTTATCCCACTATAGCCTTAGGAATAGGGTACCAATCAGCTATGGGTCCTATTTCTTTAGTGTCAGAAGCTCTACATAAAGGCTAATTCACCAGAGAGCGTTAATGTAGTGAGTCCTAGCATAACACATTCACATAACACCTATATACAAAACCCAACGTGAACTTTAATTCATCCATTAAGTCTCTATTATCTTCTCATATTGTGTATTGGTCTAAGAAATACACAGTGAATTGAGGATTATCAAGCAATTTTATTTCTTTATGTTGTTAACGAGGTCTCTCCATCCTACTATTATGATGTTCAATATCCCTTCCATGACCAGTTTCTATAAGTAGCTTCACCTTTAAGGTCGTTCATATAACAATCACTAAGTCGATGGACTGAACTTGATTAGGAACAAGAACCCCAACATATAGGGCTAGAAATGGTTACGTGTATACCCGCATACCCGTGAACCCATACCCTTCTAATCCATCATGGATATATGTTTGCATAACCATATAACCATATACCCATATACCCACATACCCGCCATCTAATGGATAAGGTTATGATTATTAATATATCCATACCCGCCATATCCATGTATTACATATTATTACTTGTATATATATGATATATGTAGTAGATATAATCAAATCTCATGTAGAAAATAATTAAAAAGATGTTATCCGTGAGAAAAAAGGAGTCGATAATGAGACTTTCCGTTGAATTGATTCATAATTGCATATAATAATAGATCATGCATGTCATTAAAAAGAAAACAATGGCAGCGACACTTGATGATTTGGAAAAGTAGATACTGCGGTAACTGATTGCTGATCTGAAAAATCTATACTACTATAAAAAGAGCGAGTTCACGCTGCGCTCTCCTTGATTCTCTCTCTTCTCATAATTTTTCTCAACTTTTTTTATATTTATTTAATTTTATAATTTTCTTTCATGATAAAAGAACAAAAATATGATCATTATCCTTTTAGACAGTTATGAGGATTATCATTATCTTTTTGGGAAGTTTTATTTTTCAAATATTTAATGTAAAATAAACATGTTCAATGAGGCATGATTACCATTATCCTTTTGAGAAGTTTTATTTTTTAAATATTTAAAATAAATATGTTCAATGGGGCACGTGTATATGCACGTGTGTGTTGCTAGTAATTATAAAGAGGCAAGGCTAGCCAAGTAGCCGGCGAGAATATAGGAGTTGTGAATTGTAATATAGAAAGCCATTCAATTGACTACTGATTGCAACCAAAAAAATAATATATGTGACTTTTATCATATATATTGTATTGTATATGAAAAGAAAATTTTGGTGGCTTAAGACATTACATATAACATGTAAGAACAAGTGTCATAGGATGGCAAGTGATATTCTTTAGTTGCATGTCTTTTATGAACAATATTATAATATGTGTCATTTTCCATATACTCAATATGTTGCTGAAATTACAAATATATTAGTAAGTGTGTTATGTTTCATACATACCCATATACCCTTAACCGACCCTTATACCCGCTGGGTACACGGTTAGGGGTATGGTACGGGTATGAGTTTTGATTAGGTGGGTATATACCCGTACCCATACCCGTCTAACTAAAAGGATTAAGGTTATGGGTATGGCCATACCCACACCGTACCCTATCCATTTACAGCTCTACCAACATATCACATCATGATTACTATCAGTATCATTATCATTTTTTTATTAGAGATCACGGTATAGTATTCATATTGTATTCTTTTCTCTCAGTACTAGGGTTAAGTCTTAGGGCTATTGTATTTATGGATTTTATCATGAAATATTAATCATTTAATGTCTAATGACCAATCACTTTATATAAATAGTTAACTAGATTAGGGTCAAGGAATAACATTATGTTTTTTTTCTGGATTCCTAGTTACTACACATGTTGATAACTATAGGGTGTCGTATGCCACTTATTGAATTAGTCATCCATGATTTATGTATGCACTTTACATTACACATATTTTCATATGTATGTATTAAATTTCACTTTGTTTGTTAAAATTATATGGGTATATGTTCATTTAATATTTTTTTTAACATTCCTGGTGTACTCAGCTTCACTTCTAGCATATGATCATCTTGAACATTATACTCCTAAAAAATTAAGGATACTTATTATTTTCCCTGAGTTTTTCTTATATATAACTTAGTACATTATCTGAATTAGGTTCATCCTTTAGGGATTAGTCAAGATAACCTTTTTTTGAATTACCAAAATAACATTTATGATGGCATAATTAAAAATATTTACTCACCACCCTGATTTAGTGGTACCTATAATTGTTTGATATAATTACTAGGTGTTACATGTGTATGACTTATTGCAACAACTAGAAATTTTGATTATTCTTGAAGTTAAGTTGCAATCGTAAGTGTGCAAGACTACACCACTTAGAAGGATTCATCTATAACTTAGGTAATCATCTTGAGTAACAACAAAGGTGGATCAATGAGGTCTTGTATATTCAAAACTTATTCATCATACCCACTACATCATACTTAGGTCTAGGGTCTCATGGTTGATAAAGCCAGTCACGTGTTTTCTTCACTAAAAAGTTTCTCTACTAGTTCAATTTTCTTGTGGTGGTGACTTGGTTCAAAAAACCAATGATAAAAACTATAAGCATTTTTGTATGTATATTTTAATAACAAAAATAAGTTTACGATAAAAATATTACGATGAAAAATCTAAAAATGGTGCCAAAATCAATCTGAGAACCAAGTCAACCAGTTTCCTTACCCTACACACATGTTATTATCTTAACTTCACTAACTTCTACATAGCGCAATTTCCACCTTTTGAAGAGATGTTAGGGGAACTACTAGGGTTACTCAAAAGTGGCGAGTGGGAGTAACCAATTTGAACCCTGATTGGTAGTTTACAAGTTAGGATTAGGTACATCATTAGCTCATAAGGGTTACCTAACTACCCAACTAAGGAACATGTAAAGGATAACTTGAAATAGTCAAGTTACTCATTGCTTTGGCTCTGATATCATTTTGTAAAGAGTGTGACCCAATAGTGGGCCCACTCAAATTGTAAGAGACATGAGCCGTGAAGATTAAGCAGCAGAAACAATAACTATATATAGGGTTACAAATTATTCCATATACATAACTTTCTTACCCTAAGGATAGTATACAATAATAAAAACACTATATCTACTTTCACAAGTGTCGCAGTTGCAGAGGGCAACATGGCCATCCAAGCTATCCTCAAACTAACTTCATGTATACAACCTTCATGTGTCCATGTCCTTTAAAGCACCTATACCTGAGTAATTTTGGGAACACCCAAAAAATAGATAAAAATAGTATGCATCAGTATCAACTAGTATATGTGTATAATATAAAATATTTTAGTCATTTTAAATAGATGAAGTGCAAAAGAGGGTGTTCCTTCAAGAGAGACCATTAGAGTTAGGTAAGTTTAAAGAATCAATTTCTAAGAGAATGAGACATTTAAATTTAAGAGTATAATATTTGATATGGAAAGTCTTTCCATAATTTATGGTATAACAACAATCAAGTATATTCACATGTTGATATATTTAGACTAAATAGCTATAGTACGAAAAAGACACCACTGGATCTTTGGTCTAATCGGGGGAAAAGTGCACCCTGGGCAGAAAGGCACGCCAATGTATATGTATAAGGGTGGAAAGGCGCACCCCAGGTGAAAAGGCGTGCCCTAATAGTTGTACTTATGCATCATACAATAGATATCTAGCTAAATTACTAAATATGTATAAATAGAGTGACAAGATATGGTACAAGTCATCCATCACAATTCCAGTCCAAACAATAATGTAGGTGGGGTCATAGACCCAAGGCAACATAATATTTGTCAATTTCAGATAATACGAAATTTTCATCATGGAACAAAAAAGACCAATTAACAAGAATGCCTCATTATAGGAATATTTTAGTCAGACTAAAGCCCAAAATTGATTAGGGAAGAACAAATACCTCAGAATCAGATCTAAATGCTCAACCGTACTCCTAGAGTTCAAGGATCTCTCCCATCAACACCTTGTTGAAATATGTGCATTGAGTTATTATTAATTTCACAGGTTCACTAATCCTAATGATACATCCATTACAATATCTGATTGTGACTCTGGAAATCTCACTCGACATATCTCTTTGTTTTTATATATTTTGAAAACATGTAATTAATTGTCTGAGTTGCGAATGTTTAGTAATGAGTTCCACTAGATTAATATGTTACGATAAATATAGCTAAAAGGACCTCGTACCTCGCAACACACACATAAACCGTAATGCATTACATGGCTTTCAGGTCATCTAGCCACATTCAAAACCCACGCAAAGCATACATGATTAAATGCAGAAGACGGAACGCGAGTTAAAAAATAGTATAACGTGCGGTTTCACCTGGGATTCTCTACACTGATTATTGGAAACAAGTTTGGTGATGATCATAGGCTCCACAGCCATGTTCTCAATTCGTAAACAAAGATACAAGGCTAAATTCCCTAAACTATCACCGCATTCAA
Source organism: Alisma plantago-aquatica (assembly GCA_963693085.1). Classification (NCBI taxonomy): domain Eukaryota; kingdom Viridiplantae; phylum Streptophyta; class Magnoliopsida; order Alismatales; family Alismataceae; genus Alisma; species Alisma plantago-aquatica. Next base: position 183,316,162 of record OY856410.1, on the reverse strand, counting down.
GTTAAGTAGAACAGGAGAGTTATGAGGCGGTCAGAGAAACCGGTCAGACTTTCCTGTTGTTAATATTATTAATTTCGTTACATGCAACAACAATATGTCTAATTTTATTAACAAATTCAGCCATATTCAAATAAGAAACGAAGATCAAACAGAGCAGGAAAACAGAAATAAAAGAAGTTAGAATTCACAAACCAGATTGTTCGTTGAGAAACGAACGTGATACTTAAAGAAATCAGTGTCCGACAATCCTCACGGATAGACACCATTCTCCCAGACTTGATCCGGCACGAACTTAGAACAGACACGTCTTGCTCGCACTTGACGTAGTCTCGTTGCACTACACCAGTGTAGCACAGTAACCACAGGAACCTGCGTCTGACATCACGTCTTGGTGACGGGAAGAAGGAAGAAGCCACGCTCCGCACAGGAGAAAAACTCCACGAAACGGCTCTGGAACGAAGGCACTCGTTCTCTGGATTAGGGCTATCAAAACACACGTGAAAACGGCGGCTGAAGTTCGTTTGTTGTGTGTTTAACCCTAATGACCGGATGAGTATTTATAGCCACGCACATACCTAATTCCTATTCCGCAAAAGAGACACTATCCAGTTAGGATTAATAAATCCAAATAGGCAAGAAACAATTAATTACACGAGTAATTAATTACTTAGTTGTATCCTAGTGCAAAAAGAAGACGGAAGACATTCTCCACAATCGACAAGCCACAAACCCGAGCCTTTACCCGGCCCGGCCAGGCCAGGTGAGGTGCGGCGAGGTAAGGCGAGGCGTGGCGTGGCGCGCGTGCGTGCGTTGTGATGTGGTAACCCCACCCACCAAGGAGGTGAGCATACCTCCCTCCTAGGACCCCTTGGACACTAGTGCCCCATGAGATCCTACAAATAAGGACCACAAAAGTTCTAGGAGTGAGCAATATGGGATAAAACTTCTTTGCCATTTGCACTAGAGACAAAACTACTTTTCTCAAATGTACTTGTTGTACTACATTGGGCTTAACCCATGCTATCTATATGGTTGCTACAACAACCATATATCTAACAATCTCCCACAAAGTCCAATGTGTAGTGTGCTCTACCATTCAGTCCTCCATACTGTGCTTTCAGCAGATACCTTTCGATTTGAATCTCCCTGAGTTATCCAGCTGTGACCCTCACAGGAACTAGGAGAACAAAAGTCTTGAACCTGAACCTTAGGTACAAGAGTATAGGTTGTTAACAACACAATAAAGATATGGTAGGAAAGAAAAAAATGCATTAAGGCCATACATACAAAATTATATATCATGATTGACAACAGAGAACAACCCGATTCTCCTGTTGCGGCCTACACAACATCAATCACTTAGCTGGAGTCTCCAAAGATGTACTGCTAACATCCAGTCCTAGGACTTGACACCATTCAGAGACTACTCTCTTACTAACTTGCAGTCATGACACTAACATGTTTCTAGGAGATAGACACATAGATGCTAGAAGCATCAAATAAGAATACATAGTGTCATCTGATTCACCCGACAGCTTGTTATTACCACATTGAACCCAATTTGTGGGATCTCCAGTCTTTTGGGTTGGGTTGCTACTGCCTGTAAATCTATAGGGGTTTCAGTCCCATCCCCAACCTGGATTTTTCCACTAAAGCCAAGGTAAGACCTTTAGTGAAAGGTTCAGCTGTATTATCTTTGGTACCGACGTAGTTCATAGCCACGACCCCATTAGACACTAACTCCCTTACAAATTTCAATCTGACTTGGATGTGTCAATGCTGTTTTTGATTGTACTTGGAACTCTTTATCTTAGCAATAGTTGTAGTGCTATCACAGTGAACTGAAATTGCAGGAAGTGGCTTCATTACCATAGGTAAACTGGACATAAGTCTATGTAGCCATTCAGCTTCCAATCCAGTTTCATCTAAACCACACAACTCTGATTCAAAAGTGGACCGAGACAATATGGTCTGTTTCTTAGACCTCCAGGAAACAATTCCTCCTCCCAACATGAATACATATCCTCATATACCATTACTTTGAGAATTCATGGCAATCCAGCTTGCATCACTATATCCTTCGAATACAGAAGGATGTTTACCATAATGCAGCCCAAGAGAACAAGTTCCCTTGATATACCTCAGAACTCTGTTAAGAGATTCCCAATGGGTCTTGTCGGGACAACTGGTGTACCTACTTAAATTGTTCACAACAAACACAATGTCTGGACGTGTACAGTTTATAAGATACATCAAACTTTCGATAATCTGAGAATATCGTAATTGAGACACTGGAATCCCAGTCTCATTCTTAAACAAGGGTTTGGATGAATCATATGGAGTCTTAACAGGTTTATGTGATGTGTATTCAAACCTCTCTAGTATCTTCTCAACATAGTGAGACTGAGAGAGAGTTATACCATCAATAGACCTTATGATTTTAAGCCCTAAAATCACATCATCGACACCCATATCTTTCATCTAAAACTTGCTACACAAGAATGACTTTGTCTTATTTACTACTTTCATATCGGAACCAAAAAGCAGGATATCATCGATGTATAAGCATAACAAAATGAATCTATTATTGACAATTTTGCAGTAGAGACACTTATCAAATTCATTAGAAACAAAGCCAAACGATGATATCACAGAATCAAACTTCTCATGCCATTGCTTAGGGGCTTGTTTCAAGCCATATAATGACTTAACAAGTTTACACGCTTTGGACTCATTCCCATGACCTACAAATCCCTCAGGTTGTTCCATATATATATCTTCCTGAAGATCACCGTGTAAGAATGCAGTCTTCACATCCATATGATGGATATAGAGATTATAAATGGAAACCAATGCTATAAGCACTCAGATTGTGGTCATACGGGAAACAAGTGAATATGTATCAAAATAGTCTATTCCTTCCCTTTGTGTGTAACCCTTTGCAACTAACCTAGCCTTATACTTATTGATTGTCCTGTTTGCATTAAGTTTCTTCTTAAAAATCCATTTGCAACCAACTATAGAACAACCAGGAGAAAAACCCACCAATTCCCAAGTTCGATTTGACAGAATTGATTGGATTTCATCATTAACGGCTTCTTTCCAAAACTTAGCTTCTGGAGATTCCATAGCTTGTTTGAAACTGACAGGATCATCCTCAACATTGTAAGTGAGAAACTTACTTCCAAAGTCCTTGGATGTCCTAGGCCGTTTACTTCTCCTTGGTTCCACTATTTCTTCAGAATCATCAGATTCAGAAATAGCTTGTTCTGACTTGCCCCCCACATGTGTCATCCTTTCCATGTTCCCGGGAATAGAATCTGTGATAAATGAATCTTCTTGAGATACTTCATTGGGCACACCAGTTTTCATGGGAAATACATCCTCAAAGAATGTTGCATCACTTAATTCCACAATTGTAGTGACCTCAATGCCAGAGATATCTGATTTTATAATCAAGAATCTGTAAGCATAGCTTATCTCTACATACCCCAAGAATATGGCATCAACCGTTTTCGGTCCCAATTTCTTTCTATGTTCAGGGAAAAGTACCTTGGCAAGGCACCCCACACTCAAAGATATTTAAGACTCAGTTTCCTTCCTCTCCACAACTCAAACAGACTACTCTCTAAATGCTTATGGGGAACTCTATTTAGAATGTGGCAAGCCGTATCTAGATGTTTGGAGTAAGGTATTTACCATATCTATTAAGGTTCGGTTTTTACGTTCAGCTATCCCATTTGATTGTGGTGAATAAGGAGTAGTTACCTCATGAAATATACCATTTAATTGGCAAAATTCCAAAAACAAGGCCAAGGTATACTCTCCTCCCCTATCAGACCTTGATCTCTTAAGTACTTTACTAGTTTGAGTTTCGACTTCTTTCTTATAAATTTTAAATTTATCCAATGCCTCATCTTTACTTCTAAGTAAAAATACATAATAATATCTACTCACATCGTCAATAAAAGTTATAAAATAACGCTTTTGATCCCTTGTAGCAACACCAATAAATTCACAGATATATGTATGCACTAAATCCAAAATGTTCGAATTCCTATTAACAGATTGAAAGGGCTTCCTAGGAAGTTTAGATTGCACACTAATTTCACATTTATTATTACTAATTTCATATTTAGGGATCAAATTTTGATTCATCATACACTTCATTGAGGCTACATTAACATGTCCCAGATGTGAATACCAAACGTCGGATGAAACAAGATTCGTGCAAACAGAACTATAATCATTCAAATTTAAAATAGAATTTGAAACATGTTCAACATGAATCCTAAATAAGTTCTCCACATCACATAAGTACCCCTTGCCAAAAAATAAAGAATCACGAAGGAATGTAATAATAGCCTTATTACATTTGCAATCTACTCTATAACCTTCCTTAACTAAAATTACGCCACTAAGGATATTGCATCGAATGGTTGGAACATGTCTGATCCTGTGAAGAGTCAGCACCTTCCTGGAAGGGAACTTCAAGTCCACCCGTCTTTTGCCTTTGACTTCTACAGAGTTGGAATCACCAAAAGTCATGGACCGACCTCGAGAGGCCTGGTAAGACACAAATAGGGATTTATCAGCACATACATGTACATTAGCCCCAGTGTCAATTATCCAATAAAGTGGTTCAAAAATAGAAAGGATTTCAGGTTTAATAGACATATACCCATAATTGAGGTTCAAGGATGTAGTCATCATGTTGACCACAACCTCCTCAGTTACAGATGCGGCATCTTTCTTTGCCTTCTTAGAAGGACAATCATTGTTCCAGTGGCCAACCTGTCCATAAGTCCAACAAGGTTTGTTCTTCGGTTTCTCTTGGATCTTTGCCTTGGGTTTATGTTCATTCTTAGATTTCTTATCTTTGGTGGTTTTAGCAGAAGTAAAATTAATAGTAGGATTTGCATCAATAGGCACCTTGACCATTTTCTCCTTTAAGTATTCTTCTTGTATATTAATATCCATCATTAGTTCTTCCATTGTATGTGTCCCTTTGCGGTGCTTCAGAGACATACCAAACGATTCCCATGACTTAGGGAACTTTTCTATAATAGACATAACAATGAACTTCTCAGGCAATACCATCTTGGCATATGAGAGTTCATGAACTAGGAGTTGTAGATCATGTGTTTGATCAGAAACATACTTATCCTCTACCATCTGAAACTTAAGAAATTTAGACACACAATATTTTTCAACACCTTGGTTTTCAGTGCTAAAATTCTTAATTAATGATTCTCACAAAACTTTGGATGTAGTGACATGCGGCTTTGAGTAAGAGTCATAAAGTTTGTTATTTAAACCAAGCAGAATCAAACCGCAACATGTTTTTTCACCCTTCTTCTAATTAGCAATTATATTTGTATTATCAGGAATCATATCATCAGATTTAGGTTCAGTATCTTCTAGGTACCCTGATCAAAACCCGCAATATTTAGCCAAATTTACATCCGACCCTGCCAACGGACAAAGTTGGTACTAGTAAATTTTTAAGGCATACTGCTGGTATCAATTTTATTTCCCAAACCACCCTGACCAGACATAGTTAATTAATAATAGAAAAAGTGATTTCTTTAAGACTGTTGTTAATATTATTAATTTCATTACATGCAACAGCAGCAGGTGCAATTTTATTAACAAATTCAGGAAGATCCAAATAAGTAACAAAGATCAAACAGAGCATGAGAATAGAAATAAAAGAAGTCTGAATTCACAAACCAGATCGTTCATTGAGAAACAAACATGATACTTAAAGAAATCAGTGCCCAACAATCCTCGCGGATAGGCACCATTCTCCCAGACTCGATCCGGCACGAACCTGGAACGGATACGTCTTGCTTGTGCTTGATGTAGTCTCGTTGCACTACCACTAGTGCAGCATAACAACCACAGGAACCTCTGTCTGAAAATCGCGTCTTGATGACAGGAAGAAGGAAGAAGCCGCACTTCACACAGGAGAAGAACTCCACGAAATGGCTCTGGAATGAAGACACTCACTCTCTGGATTAGGGCTCTCAAAACACACATGAAAATAGTGACTGAATTTCATTTGTTGTGTGTTTAACCCTAATGACCAGAGGAGTATTTATAGCCACGCATGTCCCTAATTCCTATTCCCAGTAAGATGCAAACACTCGATCTCTCTTGTACATAATGTGGAAAATTCAGCAAAAGAGACACTTTCCAATTAGGATTAATAAATCCGAGTACGAAAGAAACAATTAATTACACGAGTAATTAATTACTTAGTTGTATTCTAGTATAAAAGGAAGACGGAAGATGGAAGACATTCTCCACAATCCATAATCCACAAGCCACAAGCCACAAGCCCGAGCCTGTGCCCGGCCTGGCCAGGCGAGGCGTGGCATGGCATGCACGCACGTCTGTGCGTGTGTTGTCATATGGTAACCCCACCCACCAAGAAGGTGATAATACCTCCCTCCTAGGACCCCTTAGACACTAGTGCGTCATGTGATCCTACAAATAAGTACCACAAAAGTTCTAGGAGTGAGAAATATGGGATAAAATTTCTTTGCCATTTACACTAGAGACAAAACTACTTTTCTTACATGTACTTGATGCACTACATTGGGCTTAACCCATGCTATCTATATGGTTGCTACAGCAGCCATATATCTAAAAATCTCTCACAAAGTCTAATGTGTAGTGCGCTCTACCATTCAGTCCTCCATACTGTTCTTTCAGCGGATACCTTTCGGTTTGAATCTACCTGAGTTATCCAACTGTGACCCTCACAGGAACTAGGTGAACAAAAGTCTTGAACTTGGACCTTAGGTACAATAGTATAGGTTGGTAACAACACAATAAAGACATGGTAGAAAAGAAAACAACGCAGTAAGGCCATGCATACAAAATTATATATCATGATTGATAACATAGAACAACCCAATTCTCCTGTTGCGGCCTACACAACATCAATCACTTAGCTGGAGTCTCCAAGGATGTACTGCTAACATCCTGTCCTAGGACTTGACGCCATTCAGAGACTACTCTCTTACTAACTTGCACTCATGACACTAACATGTTTCCAGGAGATAAACACACAAATCTAGAAGCATCAAACAAGAATACATAGTGTCATCTGATTCATCCGACATCTTGTTATTACCACATTGAACCCAATTTGTGGGATCTCCAGTCTTTTGGGTTGGGTTGCTACTGCCTGCAAATCTATAGGGGTTTCAGTTCCATCCCCAACCTGGTTTTTTCCACTAAAGCCAAGGTAAGACCTTTAGTGAAAGGTTCATCTGTATTATCTTTGGTACCGACGTAGTTGACAACCACAACCCCATTAGACACTAACTCCCTTACAAATTTCAATCTGACTTGGATGTATCTACGCTGTTTTTGATTGTACTTAGAACTCTTTATCTTAGTAATAGTTGTAGTGCTATCACAATGAACTAAAATTGTAGGAAGTGGCTTCATTACCATAGGTAAACTGGACATAAGTCCATGTAGCCATTCAAATTCCAATCCAGTTTCATCTAAAGCACACAACTCTGCTTTAAAAGTGGACCGAGACAATATGGTCTGTTTCTTAGACCTCTAGGAAACAACTTCTCCTCCCAATAGGAATACATATCTAAGACACCATTACTCCCAAAATTCATGACAATCCAGCTTGTGTCATTATATCCTTCGACTACAAAAGGATGTTTACCATAATGCAGCCCAAGGGAACAAGTTCCCTTGATATACCTCATAACTCTGTCAAGAGCTTCCTAATGGGTCTTGTCGGGACAACTGGTGTATCTACTTAACTTGTTCACGGCAAACACAATGTCTGGACATGTGCAATTCATAAGATACATCAATCTTCTGATAATATGAGAGTATCATAATTGAGACACTAGAATCCCAGTCTCATTCTTAAACAAGGTCTTGGATGAATCATATGGAGTCTTAACAGGTTTACGTGATGTGTATTCAAACCTCTATTATCTTCTCAACATAGTGAGACTGGGAGAGAGTTATACCATCAGTAGACCTTATGATTTTAAGCCCTAAAATCACATCAGCGACACCCATATCTTTCATCTCAAACTTGCTACACAAGAATGACTTTGTCTTATTTACTACTTTCATATCAAAACCAAAAAGTAGGATATCATCGACGTATAAGCATAACAAAATGAATCCATTATTGACAAATTTGCAGTAGAGACACTTATCAAATTCATTAGAAACAAAGCCAAACGATTATATCACAAAATCAAACTTCTCATGCCATTACTTAGGGGCTTATTTTTAGCCATATAATGACTTAACAAGTTTACACACTTTGGACTCATTCCCATGACCTATAAGTCCCTCAGGTTGTTCCATATATATCTCTTCCTGAAGATCACTGTGTAAGAACACGGTCTTCACATCCATTTGATGGATATAGAGATTATAAATGGAAGCCAATGCTATAAGCACTCAGATTGTGGTCATACGGGAAACAAGTGAATAGGTATCAAAATAGTCTATTCCTTCCCTTTGTGTGTAACCCTTTGCAACTAACCTAGCCTTATACTTATTCATTGTCCCATCTGCATTAAGTTTCTTCTTAAAAATCCATTTGCAACCAACTCCAGAATAACCAGGAGGCAAATCTACCAATTCCCAAGTTCAATTTGAGAGAATTGATTGGATTTCATCATTAACGACTTCTTTTGAAAACTTAGCTTCTGGAGATTCTATAGCTATTGAAAGTGACATGATCATCCTCAACATTGTAAGTGAGAAACTCACTTCCAAAGTCCTGGGATGTCCTAGGCCGTTTACTTATCCTTAGTTCAACTATTTCTTTAGAATCATCAGATTCAGAAATAGCTTGTTCTGAGTCGCCCCCCACATTTGTCATCCTTTCCATGTGCACAAGAATGGAACCTGTGGTAAATGAATCTTCTTGAGATACTTCATTAGGCACACCAGTTTTCATAGGAAATACATCCTCAAAGAATGTTGCATCACGTAATTCCACAAGTATTGACCTCAACGACAGAGATATCTGATTTTACAATCAAGAATCTGTAAGCATAGCTTGTCTCTACATACCTCAAGAATATGGCATCAACCATTTTCGGTCTCAATTTCTTCCTTTTGTGTTCAGGGACAAGTACCTTAACAAGGCACTCCCACACTCGAAGATATTTAAGATACGGTTTCCTTCCTCTCCACAACGCAAACAGACTACTCTCTGAATGCTTATGGGGAACTCTATTTAGAATATGGCAAGCTGTATTCAAAGCTTCCCCCCACATAAAGTTGGGTAATCCAGATGTTTGGAGTAATCTATTTACCATATCTATTAAGGTTCAATTTTTACGTTTAGCTATCCCATTTGATTGTGGTGAATAAGGAGCAGTTACCTCATGAACTATACCATGTAATTGGCAAAATTCCAAAAACAAGTTTGAGGTATACTCTCCTTCCCTATCAGACCTTAATCGCTTAAGTACTTTACTGGTTTGAGTTTCAACTTCTTTCTTATAAATTTTAAATTTATCCAATGCCTCATCTTTACTTCTAAGTAAAAAGACATAACAGTATCTACTCGCATCATCAATAAAAGTTATCAAATAACACTTTTGATCCCTTGTAGCAACACCATTAAATTCACAGATATCTATATGCACTAAATCCAAAATTTTTGAATTCCTATTAACATAATGAAAGGGCTTCCTAGGAAGTTTAGCTTGCACACATATTTCACATGTATTATTGTTAATTTCAAATTCAGGGATTAAATTTTGATTCATCATACACTTCATTGAGGCAACATTAACATGTCCCAAATGTGAATGACAAACATTGGATGAAACAAGATTCATGCAAATAGAACTATAATCATTCAGATTTAAAATAGAATTTGAAACAAGTTCAACATGAATCTTAAATAAGTTCTCCACATCACATAAGTACCCTTTGCCAAAAAATAAAGAATCACTAAGGCGTGTAATAATAGCCTTATTACATTTGCAGTCTACTCTATAACCTTCTCTAACTAAAATTACGCCACTAAGCATATTGCGTCGAATGGTTGGAACATGTTTGACCCTATGAAGAGTCAGCACCTTCCCCGAAGAAACTTCAAGTCTACCCGTCCTTCTCCTTTGATTTTTGCAGAGTTGGAATCGTCCAAAGTCACAGACCGACCTCGAGAGGCCTGGTAAGACACAAACATGGATTTATCAGCACATACATGTACATTAGCCCCAGTGTCAATTATCCAATAAATTTGTTCAAAAATAGAAAGGATTTCAGGTTTAATAGACACATACTCATCATTAAGGTTCAAGGATGTAGTCATCATGATGACCACAACCTCTTCAGTTACAGATGCGACATGTTTCTTTGCCTTCTTAGTAGGACAATCCTTGTTCCAGTGGCCAACCTATCCACAAGTCCAACAAGATTTGTTCTTTGGTTTCTTTTAGATCTTTTCCTTAGGTTTATGTGCATTCTTAGATTTCTTATCTTTGGTAGTTTTAGCAGAAGTAAAATTAACAGTAGAATTTGCATCAGTAGGCACCTTGACCGTTTTCTCCTTTAAGTGTTCTTCTTGTATATTAATATCCATCATTAGTTCTTCCACTGTATGTGTCCCTTTACGGTGCTTCAGAGACATACCAAACGATTCCCATGACTTAGGGAACTTTTCTATGATAGACATAACAACAAACTTCTCAGGCAATGCCATCTTGGCATCTGAGAGTTCATGAACTAGGAGTTGTAGATCATGTGTTTGATCAGAAACAGACTTACCCTCTACCATCTGAAACTTAAGAAATTTAGACACGCAATATTTTTCAACTCCTTAATTTTCAGTGTTAAAAATTCTTAATTAACGATTCCAACAAAACTTTAGACGTAGTGATAGACGACTTTGAGTAAGAGTCATACAGTTTGTTATTTAAACGAAACAGAATCAAACCGCGACAAGTTTTGTCACCCTTCTTCCAATTGACAATTATATTTGCATTATCAAGAATCGTATCATCAGATTTAGGTTCAGTCTCTTCTAGGTACTGATCAAAACCCGCAATATTCAGCCAAATTTGCATCCGACTCTACCAACGGGCAAAGTTGGTACCTATAAATTTTTCAGGCATACTGCTGGTATCAATTTTATTTCCCAAACTACCCTGACCGGTCATAGTTAATTAACGACAGAAAAAGTGATTTCATTAAGACTGTTGTTAATATTATTAATGATGTTACATGCAACAGTAGCAGGTGCAATTTTATTAACAAATTCATGCAGATCCAAATAAGAAACGAAAATCAAACAGAGCAGGAGAACATAAATAAAAGATGTCAGAATTCGCAAACTAGATCGTTCATTGAGAAACGAACGTGATACTTAAAGAAATTAGTGCCCGACAATTCTTGTGGATAGGCACCGTTCTCCCAGACTCGATCCGGCAAGAACCTGAAACAGACACGTCTTGCTCGCGCTTGACGTATTCTCGTTGCACTATCACCAGTGCAGCACAACAACCGCAGGAACCTCCGCCTAACAGTCGCGTCTTGGTGATGGGAAGAAGGAAGAAGCCGTGCTTCGCACAGGAGAAGAACTCCACGAAACGGCTCTGGAACGAAGGCACTCACTCTCTGGATTAGGGTTCTCAAAACACACGTGAAAACGACGGCTGAAGTTCGTTTGTTGTGTGTTTAACCCTAATGACCGAAGGAGTATTTATAGCCATGCACGTCCCTAGTTCCTATTCCCAGTAAGACACAAACACTCAGTCACTCTTGTACATAATGCGAAAAATTCCTCAAAAGAGACACTTTCCAGTTAGAATTAATAAATCTGAATAAGAAAGAAATAATTAATTACACGGGTAATTAATTACTTAATTAATTGTATCCTAGTGTAAAAAGAAGACACAATCTACAATCCCGAGTCCGAGCCCGTGCCCGACGCGCGCACGTGCATTGTGATGTGGTAACCCCACCCACTAAGGAGGTGAGCATACCTCCCTCCTAGGATCCCTTGGACACTAGTGCCCCATGTGATCCTACATATAAGGACCACAAAAATTCTAGGAGTGAGCAATATGTGATAAAACTTCTTGAGACAAAACTATTTTTCTCACATGTACTTGCTGCACTACATTAGGCTTGACCCATGCTATCTACATGGTTGCTACGGCTGCCATATATCTAACATTTCGGCCGTGGAATCTATGTACATCCAGTACATAGATACAATAGCTACGAGGCAAACTAAGATGAAACCCGTGTTCGTCAGATAAAACTGAAAGCCACACGAAAGAATTAACAAAGAAGCTCTGTGTGGGGAGCACACTCGTCGGAAAATTCTGGATCATTATGAGTCAAACTAAAAAGGAGAAAAGCTGGGTTTTATACTTGTTTAGGGGATTTGGTACTAGTGCATGGACCTTCACAGGAAGTCGAGGAGATAGGTGGACATTCATAGACCCCACAATAATGGGATTTACAAATTCGAGAATCAATCATGGTCACTAGGGCAGATCATCGAAGGATAATAATAACAGGGAAAAGAACTTACCATATGAGGTCGATTATTCATGCTTTCATCTTCGAAGAGGCTCAAAGAAGGTCCCAGCAAGCATGCCTTCCACAGGAGTCAAAGGAGTGGTGATGGACCTTGGTTTGCTACCCGTAGTAGGTCTGTTAGCTATGTAGATTGCAGGCACGATCGTGGCTATGGGAGAGATTCTGTGGCGGTTCTAAAAGTATAGGTCATGCTCGCTAGCAAGAAGAGGGGGAGAAGTAGGGGAGGAAGAAATGTCGATCGTTGGTCTGTAGATGAAGAACTGACGACTCTTCGATAGGTGGTTGTCGTGTGCGGTTGGGTGGTGGCCGCATGAACATTTCAACACCTACAAGAGTTGTTGTGGTTCACTCTGGCTCCTCCTTGCGGTCAGGGGCGGAACCAGCACTTCGTGATTGGGGGGGCCAAAATAAAGTAGATGGATTTCGAACCTAGATAAACACCAAAGATGGACACAATGCTACAACTACTAACCATTAGGCTACACAATGATTTTTGTCAAAATATCGTGCAAGTTGTATATATTCCGGATGCCGCACACATGGGATCCGAAATGAGTTATAAAAATGGAATAGCTGGGATTCGAACCCGGACAGCTTGAAGGAAGGGACATAAGCTAAGCGTGCTAACCACTAAGCCAGTAGAGCCACATTGATCAAAATAGAACAAATATATATATTTTTTCACATATTTACATATATATATACACACACATATATATATATATGCATACATACATAATTTTTATTTTTTTTTGGGGGGGGGGGCGCGGCCCCGGCTTGCCCCCTCGTGGCTCCGCCACTGCTTGCGGTGCTGAGACAAGGAATATAGACGGCTCGGTCAGTAGTTACAAGGAAGAAGGAAATGGAGGGGAGGGGTGAGAATAATAGAAAAGAATGAGGGAATATGGTGGTAGGCTTAGCCCTGCGACCAACACAAGAAAAGAAAGGACTATGGGCGGCTAGGGTTCAGGGTGGCTACAGGAATGAAGGTGGAAAAGGAGGGAGCAACACTGCCATCAGTTGCAGGTGCTGCCGTTCAGGAAAGGTGAAGAGGCATAGACAATTAGATGTCAATTTGTAGATGGTGGTGGTCAACAGTTGAAGAAAGGACATGCTTCATTGCCTCTAGGCGCCACTGGTTCTCATGCCATCCTTTGCAGGAAGCGATGATCGTCTCCTCGCCATCACAATTGGTTCAGGTCTGGAGTGTGAGGAAGAGGGAGAAGGAAAGGGGTTTGCACAGGGGCTCATGATGAAGCCTAACACGGAGGATTCCCGTTGTTGGCGGCACTCTACGGTAGCGGGTGGTGATGGCTTCCTCGTTGCCTTGGCTGCTGGGCGTCAAGGAGGCAATGGCGGGTAGGTTTATAGTAGGGAGATGAGGGAATAGGAAGGGGAGAGGAAGAGAAGTGAAGGAGGAATGAAAAGGGGAAACCGTCGGGAAGAGGGGTGGAATGTCTGGAGTCAGCCCTCCGGCAGCGCACAACATGAGGGAAGGACGAGCAGGATCTGTAGGGTTGACGACGTTACAGACAAAAATGAAGGAAGGAAAGGAATGACTAATGGCACATCGATGTCATAATGGCATGTATTTATGCACATTTAACTAAGATATTTAAGTAGGTATGTATGCCCATAGAGCCACTCATATGATGATTGTAATGACATACTTTGTAAATGATTTGAATAATAATAATAATAAAGGCAATTTCCGTCGATATGCTTTAATTGTTTTGAGATAATAGTATTACATGATACATGTCTAGAGAATGACAAAACTTAATGACGAATGTATTCAAGTGTGTAACTTGAACAATGAGATCATACAGATGTTAAGAGTATGTACATTCTCACTAATGTCCCTAGTTGGTTGATATTGTGGAAATAACTATAGACATCAATAACACAAAATTACTAGAGTGTGTGTTGGTTGATGACAGAATATCATCAGTCATGATATATGATATCAAACCAAGCACATAGATACATGTTAGAGAACAGTGTATCGGTCAGACCCACCATAAGAGTGATGCATGGAAACCACACATAGTTATTCAGGATCATCTCTTATTGTATTGGTGGTGTCTGTGGTTCTTAGACCTAAAATCATTGCACTCATCACGTGGTTGGGTACACTTTGACATCATCAAACACAATCCTAAAACATGGGTTGTTATAACGGTGATGATTGGGCGACTTTGACACATGGAGACTTGACTGTGAGTGATAGATATGGAATTTGTCCCTCCTAAGGGAGTGTGATATCCTGGCCACTTGAGGAGTGAGACTGAGAAAAGCATGACCATACACATGTAAGTAAATATCTGATATTAGGCTTACATATATCTCAAACAGTCTACTCTGAATCAAGAAATATGGATTGAACGTTTGTAGAGGATGACAATTCCATGCCTTGAGTTCAATCCGGATATCAGTGACAAAGGAACTATACATTCACTGTAACACCAATAACATATTGTAGGTTGAAAGTTGTTCTCCAACTTTCCTCTTCACTTAGGTAGAATGATGTGCTACTAGGCACCACTCTTTGCTTATGATGTCATAAGTTAGTTATGAACATTCACTGCCAACATGAAATGAAACCTATAGGGTCACACACATAGGATCAACCAGGAAGAGGAGTTTATCCATGAATGATGTTTAGATTGATTACTAAAGTGTTTAGGTACTCAATTAAACATTCAATCAATAGACTTGACTCAGAATCATCATTTCAAGTGTTGAACCAACAGATTAGAGTGCCAGATTGATTGAGAACTGCATTGACTGAGTTCTACACAAGATGGACATCCAACCGACCGGTTCACTGGGTGAACCGATCGGCTCATGGTCAGTGAGACGACCGGTTGACTCTGGTGAACCGACCAGTTCACTTGGACCAAACAAGTAGTGTTCGATTATCCCAATTTTTGAGAAAAGTTTTTCGTTTCATTTGTTCAATTCGATTGGGACAAGAATTAATCTTTGCATTAATTAGAAACAAATAAGAAAATTTAATTGTGGGCAAGTCTGGGAAGTGAAATGACCGGTTCACCTGGTGAACCGATCAGCTCACCTGCCCAAACAACCAGTTCAGTTATGAACCAATCAACTCACCTGCCCAAACAATCGATTCAGTTGTGAAACAATCGGTTTGCCTGTCACAGTACAATCAGTTCGTGGAAAATCTGGACCCTTCTACTTCCGTACAGACTGGAAACCATGACCCTGCCCTCTACTATAAATAGAGGGGTACATGGGGCTTCTCATAATATACAACTCAAAACATCAATTGCTCTGCAAAATTGTTATGCTCTCTAGTTGTGGTAATTGAGAGAGCCCAAACAAGTTCTACCCGTCCAGGGAGGAACAACGAGGGAAAGACAACTGCAGAAAAGTGATTGGTGGTGGGAGAGTGTGTCGGTGACTAGTACACCGACAGAAGGGGATCGCTCCTTCTAGTTTGTCCATTAGGATGACTAGAGTTCCCGGTGGTCTGTGTGGACTATCTATAGAGGTGGGAGATTACTACCGCTTTGGAGGATGACCATCAAGTGCAGTCCAAGTCAAAACCAAGAGCTGCACAGACGCCATTGAAGGCTAGGTGGTTGAAGGCTGCACTATTTGTGAGGTATTATCACTAAGCAAGCCTCAGGACCAGGAATATCTTGCTAAACCATCTTTCCTATTGCATAGTTGTTGATGCAAACTGCTGGTTATGGGTTTGTTGTTAGAGACATTTTTGTTTTCGCTGCCTGTTCTGTCCCATAAAATCCAACAGTGGTATCAGAGACATGTCAACATACTATGTTTTAGGATTAATTGATATGATTGGATTTTGGTTTTTCACCATTTATTTATTACATGCAATGCAAATACTTAAACTGGCTAATGTGCATATCCGATTAAACACCATAGATCCCTATATACATATATGATATGGTATATATATGCAATCGATATGTGTCTCCCTAAAACGGTTTTGATGGTGGATGTGTAGTGTGGTTATGGCCTATAAACCCCTATGTGTGTGCTTGGTTGGTTGTGTTTGTTTGCATATCGGTCTACATACCAAGTCATTTCTTCTATTCTAGATGTAACTCAAGATATCTCGAGCCTTCTCTTCTACCTTTGCTCCCCCCGAATGTAAATCAGGGTTTTCTAAAGATATATATAAAAGTAGGATAGTTTTATTTCCTATTATGTCAAAGAACGATGGGTGCCCAGACGAGCGAC
This sequence comes from Alisma plantago-aquatica, assembly GCA_963693085.1. Taxonomy (NCBI): domain Eukaryota; kingdom Viridiplantae; phylum Streptophyta; class Magnoliopsida; order Alismatales; family Alismataceae; genus Alisma; species Alisma plantago-aquatica. The sequence goes on along the minus strand of OY856410.1, from coordinate 183,299,353 downwards.
TAAAGGACCAAGACGATCGGCTGATGGTGTAAGATGAGCGGCTGGTGGCCTGACGAGGAGCACAACAACTCGACAAACTGACCGTTTGGAGGTGCCAGACGATCGGTTGGTGACAACTAACCGACCAGCAAGGAGGCGAGCCGATCAGTCATAGGATGAGATGATCAACCCGTAACAGCTAAAGCACAGATCTTCATCAACTACAGGTCGATGCATGTGATGTAGACCTAGATGACCGTAATTCCTTGTGGCTTAAGGAATTATAATATGATGGCCATAATCATCGCTTTATCGCTTCACATGTTTTCTTTTGGGATATAACATGTATATGATACATACTATATATACGTGGTGATTGGATATGTATATGTATATAAATGCCAAACCCCTCAATATAATATTAAGTCTTAGATGTTTTCCATAAGCAGCACACATGAAAAGATTGATCGACAAGCGTGGGCATCCCAAGGGTGGTGCGATGTCTATCTCATGGAAGTGTGATGGTAGTTGTGTGGGCCCGCCAAGAGGGGTGCATTCCTACTGTGTTGGCTTTTGGGCCAGGCTTAACTAAGTGGTCTTAATGAGATTAAGCACTTAGAGGCATGCATATGACTATGGCAAAGAGTTGTGTATATCATTGACGTGTATTTTACTACGCACTAAAAACGCAAGTGTACGCGTCGAGTAATATAGGCCTTGTGAGGCCCGAGTCGAACTCAGGGATACGTGAACTATTGGAGACTTCTACTAACTAATCGCAATCAGCTAGACCGATTAACAAAGTAGGGTTTTGTTGTTCAAATTAAAAGAAAATAAAAATCAATCAAAGAAAACAATCGATTAAAGGTTAATTTAATCAATTAAAAGGGATATCTTTAGGATGGCAGTTTCACCGCGGGTCAACATTGTATTAAGTTTCATATCATTCTTCACACTTCTCTCTCTATCCGGGTAGTGGCCTGAAAACAGAATTACCCACTGTCGTGGTGTAATTCACTACTTAGATTTAGGTTGATTCCACCGTCGTAGTAATCATTCCCCTAAACTAAGTGCATTATAAATGGTCTCTCAGTTCCCACCATTAATTTTACAACTCCTTTGTCAAGGGTTTTATTAATTAATGTAGAATTCGTCTCTTTTCAACCGTTAATCCTTCTGTCGAAGTGATTAAGGGCATTAAGTTATTATTATGGTGATCAAGCATAACAATAGAAATGAAGAAAACAAATATATACCACGGATTTGAGAGAAAAATATGAATTATTGATATAAAAATGTCATACAATGTATTCCCGGGCTACTCCCGGTCCTAAAGATTGAGGGTTTTAGCCTCTCATGTTCATCTCACACAAGTACATGGTAGAAATTGGGGAATTCATAAGAAAAACAGGAAATAAATGGGAAAACCCCTGAACGGAGAAGAACCGGTGGATCCTTGGCGTAGAACACAAGCTTTCCCCGCCTGTCGGTGGTGGAAATTGTCTTCGGTAGCGTCCGAATCACCCGGGATGAGCTTCTCGGCCTCCGTTCTCCTTTCTCTCCTCCTCGGCACTCGTGCAAAAAAAAAATGAGATCCCCCTCTCGTGTGGGCGGCCGTCATTAGGTATAAGTCCCTAATTAGGTCGTCAAATAATAACAGCCGTCCGATCGAGATCAAAACAGATCCAACGCATATCTGCCAGCGTCGATACCATCGACGCGGGTCGATGGTATCGACCCAGCGGATTAGCGGCAACTTTCCTTGCTTTTATTCTGAGCGCTTGTGGTCATCTCGATACCATCGAGTTGGGTGTCGATGGTATCGACTCTCTTTAGCGTCGGTTGTTATCGTTTAGCGACGATGTAGCTCTCCATGTGTCGATGGCATCGACTTGGGTCGATGGTATCGACTCTGTGCTGCTCTTCTCGGCTAGCAACCTGTGGCTTGGTCGATGGTATCGACTTCCGTCGATGGTATCGACGGAAGCAAATACTTGTTTTTCCTGAAATTTCACATCAGGACCAAGTAAATCCACACATATCGCTCAAAATAGTAAAACAAAGGGGATTTGATATAATATGATGGCAAAGACCAAATTAAGTGAATTATGCAATATTATCCATAAAAATGAGTAATTAGAGCACAAAACACATATGAAATAGGTCTATAAATGCGACTCAAAATCATCGCATCAAACTCCCCTAAGCTTAAACATTGCTCGCCCTCGAGCAACTAATCCTTAGAATAGAATTGCAGATGTCAACTAACAATCAACATATCAACCCACATCACACATGACTCCCACTGGACGTTCTCAAACCGGCCTTTCCTAATCACAGAACAGTAATTACCCTACAGGCGACAATAATCATCAATAAAAGAAATTATCCTTCAAACCGATGAACACTATCACATAAGGCAGTTAACATAATAAAATTTGCCGATTCAGCATTGGTGCATCTTGTGATCGCCTACACTACGTTGCTCGCCCTAACTACCATCTACATGGAAGCAGTTCTCCTGATAAACATGAGTGAGGAGAAAATCACGATGGCCTACCAATCCGAGCAACGGGTGGATGGAATGGGTGGTTCATGGAAGAATTTTGAAGTATTACACAGTTTCAAAATGCATAAAACAAAATGTCCTAAATGATGTGAATGCACATTAAAAATTCCCTAATGCCTATAATTGGGTGGAATGATGCATGCACTAACCTTCCACCTCAAAAAGAGATAGAAATCTAATTAAGCCACATCATGTACTCAATTTCCTTGTTATGCAAGTGATACCATGTTACTTTCTCCCTCTTATTCCATTTCCTTCTAAATTCTCTTTTTTTTTTTCTCAATTTTTTCAGATTTTCAGAAATTTTTTTTCTTTTTTTTTTCTTTTTTTTTTCTTTTAGCCCACATATCCATAATTGCTTAGAGATACATGTGTTAGGCTATTTTCTTCATGATTGGAAATCTTTGCATTATTTCGAGGGTATGGAAAAGTTTAGATCACTTTTTAGGAAAAACTGAGATACATGGTGTACTTTATGCATGATAATCATGAAAGTTATGAGTGCAACTACATGACATGCACCTAAAGGTAATGTGCATGAATCACTATACATTTTTTTCATTTTATGCAAAAGTATGAAAATAATAATGCAAATCCTATCTACATGTTATGCACGCAAGAAGGAATTAAAACTGTACTTTACTTCCAATTCTTTGGTAGATTATGGAAAAATGAAGTGGAAAGATCACAAGATTAGATTACTCAACCTTAGAAAAATATCATGTGTCCCTCCTTACTGACATGCGTAGTAGTTCAAAGGGTTCTTTCTCTTATATCCAATTAAGGTCTCATTACCATTTGATTAGGTTAGGCTCAAACAACCGTTACTATCCACTTTTCATGAGTCAATGGGGGTGTGGGTGTGACATATTGCTTCAAAGTTGACATAATCAATCATTTTCATAGGATAAGTTCCCCAAGGACAACCAAGTTAAGCTATCCAAAAGACACAGAAATTTTTAAATTCCCTTAAATTTCCCACGAAAATAGCGAGATGACAATTTTTAAGACATCCACGATTACACTAGATAGATGTGAATCCTAAACAAACTAAAATTGCAAGAACAAATAACAAAGCAAAAACTAAAAACAACTAAAGAAAAGATAAAAGATAGAGCTGTTCCAGCCACCAACTCCCCTAAACTTGAATTCGACTATGGCCTCATAGTCAAAAACCAACTTCAGGGTGGAACAGTGATACCATGATCATTCTTGTGGAGGCGGAGGTGGGTACTGCCAGGGTCGTGGGGTCCGGATTTGCTCTGGATGATGTGACTTCATTTGGCCAATAACCCCGTCTTGAATAACTGACACCGACACTGTTGTGTGCCCGTCGATACCATCGACTCGCTGATTAGGGCAACTGCCTCGCGAATCCGGCCGCCGCCTTTATCACCTGAAAATGTCGATACCATCGACACAACCGTCGATGGTATCGACTCCACTGAGTCAATTTCTTCTGAAAATCTCCAGAGATCTCGATGGTATCGACTGCCATGTCGATACCATCGACCTTTATTATGCAGCCTGCCTGTAGGTATGTCGATACCATCGACGGGACTGTCGATAGTATCGACTCAGTGCGATTTTTGCAGCTGTCAACCTGAACCCATGTCGATACCATCGACCAGTGTGTCGATGGTATCGACCCTGCCTGTGCCTGCACATCGAACAAACGGATCAAGGTATCTTCTTTACACTAAAATTTAAACGAAATAAAAGCAATCTACGACTATAACTAAACTATCCTAATGTACCACTGGTTGGGTTGCCTCCCAACAAGCGCCCTTCTTTAGCGTCTTAGGCTAGACGGTGTGACAATCATCATCTTTTCACCTTGGGAACTGGGCTTAGAGGATCATTCGGTAATTTGAATTCAACACGATCTCCTCCAATGCCCAAAGACAAAGTCCCTCTCCCTAAGGCAGTCACGACGTCCGCTGTTGCTTGAAATGGTCTTCCTAGAAGAATTTCACAGCTTTGGAGTGGTGGCATATCCATGACGACAAAATCCACCGGAAATATGAATCTGTCCACTTTGACTAAAACATCTTCACATACTCCATAGGGTCTCACGGTAGACCCATCCGCCAATTCAATTGTTGCGGCTGACCTCTTTATCTCTTTTAACCCCAGCTTCTGAAATGTTGCCAAAGGCATGAGATTTATGCTAGCGCCAGAATCACATTGCGCTTTAGGAAATTGTTGACCACCTATTGAACACGGAATGTAAAAACCTCCTGGGTCCTTTCTCTTCTTTGGTGAACTCCCATGAATCATCGAGCTCACCGTCTCATTCATCCAATAAATTTCATCGTCTTTTATCCGCCTCTTCTTATTAATGATTTCCTTGATGAACCTCCCATAGGCGGGTACTTTCTCGATCATCTCCACTAATGGAATATTGATGTGGAGTTTTCGAAATATCTCCAGAAATTTCTTAAAGTGACGATGCTCTTTCTTTGACTTAGAATTTACCGGATCTGAAACATCAGCTGCATCAGCACGCCTGTGAGGTGGCACATACGGGCTTTTCGGGGGTACCTCCCCTAAGATTGCTTCAATCATTCCCTCGGACGTGGGCTTTGGCGAGACATCATCAATAGTAGCAGCTTGTTGTGGTTCCTCTCTCGCCTCAGATGTCTCCACATGTGCACAAACAACCTGCACCTGCTCCTCTTTCCTAGATGGAGATACCATACTCACAACTCTCTCTGATTTTCTAAAGAAATGGTATCCACCCGGCAATCTATAGTACGTGCGTGGATATGGTATCGCCGGTGTTGCATTCACATTGAAAGTCATTTTTCTTTCTTCTACAGCTTCTTGCACCTGAGATTCCTCCTCAGTGCTTACCACAGACATATACTTGACCTGATGGTGTGCCTGAGCCACATTTGCAGTCTCGGCTGGTTTCTGTTGATTGGCGTGCTTGATGGCCGCCACTTCACTCGAAATTTGTGCCACGGTGGTCTCTAATGCCCGCATCTGTGCTCCATGGCTTTGCAGCGTCTGCCCAAATTTGGTTAGAATGTCACCTTGAGATTTCAATTGTTTACCAAACATGGCCATCATCTCTTGGTTTTGCTGAACCATTTGACTTAGCAATTCAGTGTTCTTGTCCTCGGTTCTCTGCTGTGGCTTGGCATCTGGATCCTGCAGAAAATTATTTGGATCCTTCCATGAAAACTTTTTGTCTTTTCGCCATGCATAGTCATTGTTTCTATAGCCCTGTTGTTGCATGAATTTTACTTGGGCTACCTCATCCTCAGATGCATCTTCTTTAGTTAGCAGCTTCTTGGCTAGGAGATCTAGCTTGTCGTTCAGCTCCCTAACTATTCTGGATTCGCCGGCAGCCTTGACCTGTTCCACTGCACCTCTGTCGCCCCATGACTGTTTCCTAGCCATGTTCTTTAGTATCTCCCAACATCTGGTGTCCGTATTATTCAGAAAGAATCCAGATCCGGCTGAATCAAGATTACTTCTATCGTGCTCGGAGAGAGCAAAGTAGAAGATCTTCACTTGGGTTTCCTTGTCCAATCCATGATGTGGACATCTCCTCAACATGACTTGGAATCGCTCCTAAGTCTCAGAATAGGTTTCACCCGCCTGTTGGGTGAAATTGTGGATCTTCCGGATCATATCATTGGTCTTCTCAGGAGGAAAGAACCTCTCGAAGAAAACCTCCACCATGTGATCCCATGATTCAACAAACTCATCGTCGAGGTTATGAAGCCACTCTCTTGCCACTCCAGCCAAGGAACTCGGGAATAACTTGAGATAGAGCACATCCTGTGGAAATCGATCTATCTTCACCATATCGCAGTTCTCCACAAACTGACTAATGTGTGCCACTGGATCTTCATTTTTCAGTCCGTGAAATGCATTGGATTTGACCAAATTAATCAGTGCTGGGTCGATCTTGTATGTAGGTATGTTTAGCCCCTGTTTCTATATAGGCCCCTTTGATGCCGAGGAAGAAGACGCCTTGATCTTCTCCCATATTGTCTGTGCTTCAGCCATTACTTCTTCTTGTTCTTGCTCAGATTCAGAATGTATATCACTGTGGTGTTCCTCCTCGTAGTAGTCCTCGTCCTCTGATCCCGCAGATGGAACCTCAGGTGTGCGATTCACGTAGTCTCGACTACGTGTGTGCACCATACAAAGTACCTGAAATTTGGAAGTAGTGGTTCTGTACAATGCCTTGAACGAGTCAACACTATTATAGAGAAATAAAGGAATTTTTGAAATTGTTCTAAAAAAAAATGTGGCCTAGAATGGCCGCTCTTAGCACTCAAAGTGCCAATAATTCGTCGTATCCCCGGCAACGGCGCCAAAAACTTGACGTGTATTTTACTACGCGCTAAAAACGCAAGTGTACGCGTCGAGTAATATAGGCCTTGTGAGGCCCGAGTCGAACTCAGGGATACGTGAACTATTGGAGACTTCTACTAACTAATCGCAATCAGCTAGACCGATTAACAAAGTAGGGTTTTGTTGTTCAAATTAAAAGAAAATAAAAATCAATCAAAGAAAACAATCGATTAAAGGTTAATTTAATCAATTAAAAGGGATATCTTTAGGATGGCGGTTTCACCGCGGGTCAACATTGTATTAAGTTTCATATCATTCTTCACACTTCTCTCTCTATCCGGGTAGTGGCCTGAAAACAGAATTACCCACTGTCGTGGTGTAATTCACTACTTAGATTTAGGTTGATTCCACCGTCGTAGTAATCATTCCCCTAAACTAAGTGCATTATAAACGGTCTCTCAGTTCCCACCATTAATTTTACAACTCCTTTGTCAAGGGTTTTATTAATTAATGTAGAATTCGTCTCTTTTCAACCGTTAATCCTTCTGTCGAAGTGATTAAGGGCATTAAGTTATTATTATGGTGATCAAGCATAACAATAGAAATGAAGAAAACAAATCTATACCACGGATTTGAGAGAAAAATATGAATTATTGATATAAAAATGTCATACAATGTATTCCCGGGCTACTCCCGGTCCTAAAGATTGAGGGTTTTAGCCTCTCATGTTCATCTCACACAAGTACATGGTAGAAATTGGGGAATTCATAAGAAAAACGGGAAATAAATGGGAAAACCCCTGAACGGAGAAGAACCAGTGGATCCTTGGCGTAGAACACAAGCTTTCCCCACCTGTCGGTGGTGGAAATTGTCTTCGGCAGCGTCCGAATCACCCGGGATGAGCTTCTCGGCCTCCGTTCTCCTTTCTCTCCTCCTCGGCACTCATGCAAAAAAAAATGAGATCCCCCTCTCGTGTGGGCGGCCGTCATTAGGTATAAGTCCCTAATTAGGTCGTCAAATAACAACAGCCGTCCGATCGAGATCAAAACAGATCCAACGCATATCTGCCAGCGTCGATACCATCGACGCGGGTCGATGGTATCGACCCAGCAGATTAGCGGCAACTTTCCTTGCTTTTATTCTGAGCGCCTGTGGTCATCTCGATACCATCGACTTGGGTGTCGATGGTATCGACTCTCTTTAGCGTCGGTTGTTATCGTTTAGCGACACTGTAGCTCTCCATGTGTCGATGGCATCGACTTGGGTCGATGGTATCGACTCTGTGCTGCTCTTCTCGGCTAGCAACCTGTGGCTTGGTCGATGGTATCGACTTCCGTCGATGGTATCGACGGAAGCAAATACTTGTTTTTCCTGAAATTTCACAACAGGACCAAGTAAATCCACACATATCGCTCAAAATAGTAAAACAAAGGGGATTTGATATAATATGATGGCAAAGACCAAATTAAGTGAATTATGCAATATTATCCATAAAAATGAGTAATTAGAGCACAAAACACATATGAAATAGGTCTATAAATGCGACTCAAAATCATCGCATCAATCATCTATCCAAGAATTGCATAAGATGCAATTGGTAAATGTTACCTACCTTAATAATTGATTATGGATGTTGGCGTTGGTCGGGTAATAACTCAATTGTTTTGGATCTTGTCTCACTAGAAGGTTGTACGCTGCAATCTTCCAAATTGATGGTGAGGGCTATCAATTTGAACAAAATAGTGGGATCGATAATTAATTAAATACCTAATTAATATCGTCATCTTTATTCAAATCAAATCAAAAGGAGTTTTGACAAATTGCAAATGTATTCTCTTATAGAATCAAATGGCAAATAAATCATTATTGAAATAGGACAATTTAATTGAGATAAATTTCCATAACTGGTTAAGGACTATGAGAAGTGTTATGTATATTTCTATGGTACTAGTGGCTGTAGAATCTGCTCTATGTACGCCTAAGGTGTTGTTTGAATGCAAACTGACAGAGGGAGATCTAGTTAGACCCCATGTGCTCAATATGATTGGGCATATAGAACATATAGAGCAACTGGGATTTCTGTTGGGTCAAGAGTTGGCCACGAATATGATTTTGCAATCTTTTCCTAAATCATATAGCATGTTTATCAAGTATTACTACTCGTGTAACATGGCTAAACCGCTGTCAGAGTTGCTTGACATTTTGACAAATGTTTGAAGCACAAATGAAGAAGGATAGTTCCATGATAGTGATCAGTGGAATGGAGTCCAAGGACACAGGCAAGGCAGAGAAGGGTTCTCCCGCCAAGTTGAAGTCCAAGTTTTCTATACTCAAAATATGGAGAGGATTAAGGGAATCAAGGAAGATGAAGCAAGGGATATATATCTCTACTTCAGGTGTATACATGGTTGAGATTAACTTTACTACTTCTTTGTCATGGGTACTTGATATTGGATGTGGATCACACATTTGTTCAAATGTGAAGGATCTAAAAAGAAGTAGGCCTTTAGCGAAAGGTGAGGTTGAACTATGTATTGCTAATGGGATGATAATAGAGTTACAGAACTACTATTATGTACCTGCCATTAATAGGAATATCATTTCTGTATCATATTTGGACAAGGATGGATTTGAATTTCTTATTAAGAATGGAAAATGTTCCATTTCTAAAGATGGTATCTTTTATGGTAGTTCCCCAATGTCTTATAGTCTATACTTGATAGATCTATAGACAAGTGTATACAATGTAAACACCAAAAGACTAAAACTCAACAACTCATACCAAACATTTATTTGGGATTGTCGTCTAGGGCACATAAATGATAACTACATATCTAGACTCCATAAAGATGGATATCTAGACTCTTTTTATTTTGAATCAATAGAGACATGTGAATCTTGTTTGTTGGGTAAGATGACAAAGACTCCCTTCTCAGGTAAAAAGGAGAGAGTAAGTGATCTATTAGGACTCATACATATTGACGCATGTGGGCCTTTTAGAACAAATGCTAGAGGTGGGTATCAATACTTCATTACCTTTACTGATGACTTCAGTAGGTATGGTTATGTTTACTTGATGAAACATAAATTAGAACCCCTTGAAAGGTTCAAGGATTTCATGAATGAAGTATAAAACCAACTTGGCAAAAGTATTAAGGCACTTTGATTTGATTGAAGTGGAGAATACTTAAGCCAAGAATTTGAGGACCTTCTGAGAGCCTGTGGTATTGTATCACAATGGACTCCACCTGGAACACCACAACATAATGGTGTGTTAAAAAGAAGGAGTCACACATTACTAGATATGGTGCGATCTATGATGAGTTTTGACGATCTTCCAACTCCCTTCTGGGGTTATGCTCTTGAAATCGTTGTGTTTACACTTAACCGCATACCATCTAAATTGGTTCAAAAGACACAAAATGAGATATGGCATGGGAAGTGTCCCAATGTGTCTTTTATGAAGATTTGGGGCTGTGAAGCTTATGTCAGGAAAATATTTTCTAAAAAGCTTGGATCCAAATTAGATAAATGTTATATTATTGGATACTTTTTGGAGACCAAAGGATATTACTTTTATTCTCAATCTGACAACAAAGTGTTTGTTGCCAGAGATATTGTATTCCTACAAAAGAAATTTATTTCCAAAGGAAACAATGGGAGAAAAGTGGAGCTCAAAGAGGTTTGAGACCAACTAGAAAAATTGAACCAATAGATGTACAAGAGGAACATAGAGAATTACAACTTGTTGTGGAATCTCAAATTCCTCAGGTAACACAGGAACCTCATAGATCTGATAGGACACGCCTTGAACCTGAAAGATTTTGGATATCTTGTGACTCAAAAAGGTAGTGAGTTGGTCATATATAATGAGCCAACTACCTATTTAGAAGCTACGTGGGGACTAGATTCTGAGAAATGGCTTGAGGCCATGAGATCTGAGATGGAATCCATGTATACCAATAAGGTATGGACCTTGGTGGATCCACCTAAAGGGGAAAAACCCATAGGGTGCAAGTGGGCCTTCAAGAAGAAGACCGACATGGATGGAAATGTGAAAAATTATAAAGGTAGATTGGTTGCAAAGGGTTTCAGACAAGTTCAAGGTGTTGACTATGATGAAACCTTTTCTCCAGTTGTCATGATTAATTCCATCAAGATCATTCTTGCTATTGCAACCTACTATGACTATGAGATTTGACAGATGGATGTTAAAATTGCATTCCTTAACGGGAATCTTGTTGAGGATGTGAACATGATACAAGCTAAAGGTTTTATAAATCCAAAGGATGCAGATAAAATATGTAAGCTACAAATGTCAATCTATGGATTGAAGCAAGCATCTAGGACCTAGAATCTTTGATTTGATGAAGCAGTCAAAGAGTTTAGCTTTAGTCAAAATGAAGATGAACCTTGTGTGTACAAGAAGGTTAGTGGAAGCATGACTACATTCCTCATATTGTATGTAGATGACATACTGTTGATAGGGAATGACATTCCTGATTTACAAAAGGTAAAGGCATGGCTTGGAAATACATTCTCAATGAAAGAATTAGGAGAAGCATCCTATATCTTAAGAATTAAGATCTATAGAGATAGATCCAGAAGGCTTCTTAGACTAAGTCAAAGCACATACATTGACGAAGTGTTGAAGAGGTTCAACATGGAGAACTCAAAGATAAGAAACATACCCATGAGGCATGGAGTTCCCATCTCTAGAGCTCAGTGTCCCAAATCTTATAAAGATAGGGAGTGCATGAATGGGATTCCATATGCATCAACAATTGGATCCATCATGTACACAATGTTGTGCACACATCCCGATGTCTTGTATGCACTCAACATGATGAGCAGATACCAATTAGATCCTAGAGATGCTCACTGGACAGCCGTGAAGAACATCCTAACGTACTTGAGAAGGATCAAGGATCAATTTCTCATCTACGGCGGTGAGGAAGAGTTGGTGGTAAAGGGTTACACTGATTCAAGCCTCCAAACTGATAAAGATGATTATAGATCGCAGTCAAGATTTGTGTTTTGCCTAAAAAATGAAGCTGTGAGCTGGAAGAGTTCCAAGTAAGAGACAGTTGCAGATTCGACGACAGAGGAGGCTGTGTTGATCAAGAAGTTCATCTCTCAACTTGGGGTGGTTCCTAGCATCTGTGATGAAATTGAGCTTTATTGTGAGAACAATGGAGCTATTGCACAAGATACATAACCCAGATCACATCAGCGGTCCAAGCACATACAACGACGCTTCCTTCTCATACAAGAGATCATACAGTTAGGAGAAGTAAAGATTTGTAGAGTACCAATCGAAGACAATATTGTTGATCCCTTGACTAAGGCACTTTCACTGCAGAAGCATGATGATCATGCTAGATCACAAGGACTGAGATTCATGGGTGGTTGGCTCTAATTGCAAGTGGGAGTTTGTTGGTATGTATGCTCATAGAGCCAGTCATATGATGATTGTAATGGCATACTTTGTAAATGATTTGAATAATAATAAAGGCAATTTTCATATATATGTTTTAACTATTTTGAGATAATAGTATTACATGATAGATGTCTAGAGAATGATAAAACTCAATGACATATGTATTCAAGTACGTGACTTGAACAATGAGATCATATGGATGTTAAGAGTATGTACATTCTCACTAATGTCCCTAGTTGGTTGATATTGTGGAAATAACCATAGAAATCTATAACACAAAAGACTAGGGTGTGTGTTGGTTGATGACAGAATCTCATCAGTCATGATATATGATATAAAACCAAGCACATAGGTACATGTTAGAGAGCAATGTATCAGATAGACCCACCATAAGAGTTATATGCATGGAAACCATACATGGTTAGTTAGGATCATCTCTTATTGTATTGGTGGTGACTGTGGTTCTTAGACCTAAAATCACTACACTCATCACATGTGGTTGGGTACACTTTGACATCATTTAATGCAATCCTGAAACATAGGTTGTTATAACGGTGATGATTGGGTGACTTTGACACATGGGGATTTCACTGTGAGTGATAGATATGGAATTTGTCCCTCCTAAGGGAGTGTGATATCCTGGCCACTTGAGGAGTGAGACTGAGGCCATGCACATGTAAGTCAATATATGATATCAAGCTTACATATATCTCAAATAGTCTACTTTGAATCAAGAAACATGGATTAAACATTTATAGAGGATGACAAGTCCATGCCTTGAGTTTAATCTGGATATCAATGACAAAGAAACTATACATTCACTGTAACACCAATAACATATGTAGTTTGAAAGATGTTCTCCAACTTTCATCTTCACTTGGTTAGCATTGATGTGTGACTAAGCACCACTCTTTGCTTGTGATGTCATAAGTTAGTTATGGACATTCACTGCCAATGTGAAATGGAACCTATAGGGTCACACACATAGGATTAACCTAGAAAAGGAGTTTATCCATGAATGATGTTTAGGTTGATTACTAAAGTGTTTAGGTACTCAATTAGACATTCAATCAATAGATTTGACTCAAAATCATCAAGTTCAAGTGTTGAACCAACTGATTAGAGTGCCAGCTTGATTGAGAACTACATTGACTGAGTTCTGCACAAGTTGGACCTCCAACGAACTGGTTCACTGGGTGAACCAATCAGCTCATGGTCAGTGAGATGACCGGTTCACTCTTGTGAACCGATCAGTTCACTTGGGCCAAACGAGCAGTGTTGGATTTTCCCGATTTGTGTGAAAAGTTTTTCGTTTCACTTGTTCAACTCGATTGGGACAAGAATTAATATTTGCATTAATTAGAAATGAATAAGGAAAGTCAATTTTGGGCAAGTATGGGAAGTGAAATGACTGGTTCACTTGGTGAACCAACTGACTCACCTGCCCAAATGACCGGTTTAGTTATGAACCGATCGGCTCACCTGCCCAAACGATCAGTTCAGTTGTAAAATGATCGGTTCTCTTGTCGTAGTGCAATCAGTTTGTGGAAAATCGGACCCTTCTACTCCGGCATAGATTGGGAACCCTGACACTGCCCTCTACTATAAATAGAGGGGTACATGGGGCTTCTTAGAATACACAGACAAGTTCTACCTATCCAGGGAGGAACAACGAGGGAAAGACAACTATAGAAAAGTGACTAGTGGTGGGAGAATGTATCGATGACTAGTACGGTGACAGAAGGGGATGAATCCTTCTAGTTTTTCCATCAAGATGACTAGAGTTCTCGGTGGTCTGTGTGGACTATCTATAGAGACAGGAGATTTCTGCCGCTCAGGAGGATGACAGTCAACCACAATCCGGGTCAAGACCAGGAGCAATACAAACACTGTGAAAGACTAGGTGGTTGAAGGATGCACTAGCTACGTGGTATTGTCACTGAACAAGCCTCAGGACCAAGTATATCGCACTAAACCATCTTTCCTATTGTATAGTTGTTGATGCGATCTATTGGTTATGGGTTTATGGTTAGATAAATTTTTTTTTCCACTGCATGTTTTGTCCCACAAAACCCAACAATTTAACCAATTAAATGGATGGTCAAACAAGGTCTGGATGATATGAAATTTGACTGATCGGCTAATCAAAGTGGTGTGAATAACATTTTAATATTTATTTTACCTTTCATACATGCTTGATATTTTATCACATCATTTGTGTGTTAAGTACTCACTTATGCATTTAATGCCTTTCTTAATTAAAATTGATACATAATTTTATATTTTCCATTTTCCATTTTCCATTTATCAATTATACTAAGAATGATTCTAGAATGCCAAATACAACCACAACTAATTAATTAGTGGATTTGGTTAACTAACCCTTAGTTGGAAATTAATTTATCAATAACCTTATATATAAAGTTATTTTCAAACATTATGGTTTCCTTGTCTCCAAATACTCCTAATTAATATAATTCAATGAAAAAGAATACTATACTTACATGATTAAAAATGGGCTAAGGAAAGGGTAAATTAATCAATATATCTTGATTCAAGTATGTTACATTTCACTTCCCCTTGCTTCCCTCTTTGTATCCCCTCTCTTTTCCATCCTGTTCAAGCCCTCTAGATCCCTCTCCCAACCTCCTTTTTCTTCCACTCTCTACGGTTCTGTGGGAGTTTGTTTTTGGGGGTTTTTCCCTGGTCTTCCCTGCACAAAACTGACCCTAGAATCTGCCTTGCGCCAACCGCTCTGGCCTGGGCGGCTGAGTTTTGAGGCCTCTGGTTCCCTAGTTCCTCACCAACCACCTCCTCAGGTTTGTCCCTCCACTGTAGAGCCATAATGACCTAGATTCAAGCATCCTCCACGAAGGGGATGACGACCCGACCGTCAGATCACCTGGAAATGATCGAATTTTGGGCATCCCACTCTCCCACCCTATTCCATGGGTTGCTTGGGTCAAGGGGATCCACCAGACAATGACACTACACCGTGTGGACAGCGACCTCTTCCTCTCTGGTGGCTGGCTCGAGTCGAGTCTAGCAGTGCACAATGGTGCTCAACAGTGGTTGAAGGCAGTCGGTTGCATGCCACCGCTCAAGGAGCAGTGTCGAGGGATTCATGGCCATGGTTGGTTTGAAATGTAGCCCACTGGGCCAGAGGTAGTGAGCCAGACATCATCTTGAGAGAAAGCCCAACCCAATTGGCAGCTACCCAGTGGCATGGGATCTGTCCCCCATCAAATCTTGATCCAACAATCCATGATGGATCTTGTCTAGGTAAATCTTCAAACAATTGTATCTTCATCATCCTAGCTCCAAATTCAGATTTCAAATATACTATTTGATCAAAGATGAGTCCTATCTACTAAAAATGGTTTCAAAATCTAAATCCACTCATGTTTCATCTGCTTTTTCTAAATGTAACACCTTTGCTCTCTTGTAATGTTCCTTATTCTCTATTATGCTTTCCTTGAAATTTTAATGATCAAAGGTTGTCCTAATCCCTTATATCAGTAACTTGAATCCATTATAACTTGTCACCTTGGATCATCTTGGTCTACCTATAATACCTATCTAGATCTATCATGAATAGCTTTGATCTAAAAATGGCTCTTTATGTGCTTATGTGATAAAACTTGCCCATAGATGTAATCTTTGACATGATTTACTATATTATGATCACCTATCCTTGGAATAAGTAAACTTTAATACCTTTTTGAACCATGTGATCTAATTTTATCATGCTTAGCTTTATTGATGCCTTTATGTTGTGCAATATGCTACATGATGCGACTTGCATGAACTTTTAGTATCTAGATCTTGAACCTTGTACATATTTTGACCAACAATGATTAGAACCATATTTGTGACCCCAACTCAGTAATATTTTGATTTTATATGAGTTTTATGCCAATCTCAAGCTCCTTTTTGTCTATCAGTAGAATGTTTATCTTGCGGCTCTAAAAGACAACATGATCTATCATATGCCCTCAATGCTTATATGACTTGGAAACATGACCTTGTCGCATGGAATCGATCTAAGACTCTATGTTCTATCTTGTTTACATCTTAGGTCCACTTGGGCTGGACCATCTCTAGAGATCTTATTACATCTTTCTCACTACTCACAAGGTAGGTTTTCCTCTTGACCCTATTATGATATTGGCTTGCTTGTATGCATGCTCATATGAATGATTGGCTACTTACTTACTTGGTTGAGCTATTGTTCATATGATTATTATTTTCATGTCTGAGTATTCTACATTGACAAACCTTTAATATAGTATTGAGAAATCCTTTATGCAACCTAATGTTGACATAATTGATGAAGGAACCTAAAACATGCTTTGTATAAAATGATGTTGTCAAGGTTCTCCCTTTGTTTCTTCTTCTTGATTATGATCATATTTCTAATCAAGCAAGTTTTATATTACTCTTAAGCTGTTTACATGCCTTTTCATAGCGTACCTAATGCTTTAGCATTAATATATTTTGTTTGTCAATTTTTTAGTTGTCAAATGAAGGTCTTCTGTACCCAAGTTCTACTCTATGAAATGAAACACCAATCGGATGCTAAAAGTAGAAATTGGTACATATCTCTTATCTCCAGTTTTGATATCATGTTATATCTTGTTTTTACTGCTTTTACATATATATTTCCTATGTGAAATAATTGTGCCATTCTACGGATGGGCACCCAAGTTCACTCGCCTCTGGGTATGTAGCCACTAATTGTGTGGACTTAGGGTAACAAACAATTTTGTGACATTTAGATTCTAGAGTCAACATTTCATACTAATAATATCATACGTCATAATTGATATAATAATCCTACCAACCATTTATGAACTTCTATTATAATCTTATGTATGGGGATGTTATGAGAAAAACCATAGTCTACAACTATGGGACCAAAATTTTTAACTTAGGATGAATAATATTTGCTTATGCCTTGACTAATTCGTGCATTTAATTTGAGCTAGGGTGGAATGATGTTTTTAGGGACTGACATACAATATTATTAGTGAAGACAAATATGCACATATCCCTATCCAACTTAAATTCCTAAAATGCGGTACCTTATTACATGAATCCTTTTTGTACATTAACTGAACATCTCTTGATTCATAAACTCTTAACTGTTTGATTCCTTGAATGTACAAATTTTCTTTATAATTTGGGTTCATGATATTATCTCCATGATTACCTTTAGCAGATGTCATATTGAATGGAATAATTTATCTTACCATTCTTTTATGGATGTTGATAATCAGACTGATTTATCTAGAGTAGTGTACTTATGTACAACCATATATAGGGCACATGTTCATTTTCCCACTATATAATATGTGTATATATATACACATTCATAATATATACATACACACATACATGCCGACAAGGAGTGGCTCAAGTGGTCAAGCACGGTGTTCCCTAACAAAGGGACCCAAGTTCAAATCCCAGTTGCCACCTTGGTTTACCACCCTCTCGGGCGTTCATCCTCTGCCACAACCATGGGATAGGGGAGAGAATGCCTCTCTTAATCCCATACATACATACATACATACAAACATACATACATATGCCGACAAGGAGTGGCTCAAGTAGTCAAGCACGACGTCCCCTAATAAAGGTTCACGAGTTTGAATCCCAGTTGCTGCCTTGATTTACCACCCTCCCGGGCATTTGACCTACGCCATAGGCATGGAAGAGGGGGAGAGCATGCCTCTCTTAATCCCATACATACATACATACATACATACATACATGCATGCATGCATGCATACATATATATCATTCATATGTGTATATGTATGTATGTATGTATGTGTATATATATGTGTGGTTATATGTAGGTATGCATTAATTACTCATCTTGATAACACAAATTAGTTTTCCAATGATTTGTGTTCAATTTGAGCATTTATTTATAGTTACGACATTCTGGTTACCAAGTGTCACCCTTGGTTGCATTCAGATGATGATTTTGAGGTTATAAAATCAATTTTACTGCGATTGACAAAGAAAAACAAAAAACACAATGTTTTACAATGTGTGTCTTTATATTACAATATTGATTTATAATTTGGTGTATACCTATTACAAAATGGATCCACAGGTAACATAGCCATAATACTAGTCATGACAATACATTTATTCATGTGTATATATACATATATGTGTATATATATAAATATTTATATATATATATAGAGAGAGAGAGAGAGAAAGAGAGAGAGAGAGAGAAAGTGGGGTTCTATTCCCCTTACATATGGCTTGGGTTCATATGGTATCCTAGACCTACCAAAATCGCTTAGTCTATTTCATATATGCATGATACATAATATTTTGATGTGAACTATTACATTGGTTATTTTGGAAACATTTCTTTATATTAAACAATTGTTACTATTATATGGATGCCTCATTATGTTCCTTTAATTCCTCTTAAACTTTCCTAATTGTACAAGGACTCTTTTGATAAGTAATATCCTTTTATTTGTATTTTGATTCTTTAAACTCCTAAGTAATGTTTTATTGCACACATTGATATTTTATTGAGGCGTACATTTATTTTTGTTTCTTCACTCTTTAGGTGTTGCACTTAAACCACACAACTTCATGTTAATTAGAAGGAGATGACTCACGAGGAATGAGTACTGAGAACATGAACTTCGATGATAGCTTGGGATGGCCAGATTGTCCTATTCAACTGGTCTTTTGCTTATATTTGATGTAGCCTTTCCATTTTTGTAGTAACCATTTGTCATGAGAAATAATGTAAATGAAACAACTTGTGATAATGTAATAGTACAATTTTTCTACTATATGATTATATTGCTTTTGTGTATATCATACGCTTCTGATATTAAATCAAATTATTTCCTTTTTTCATATGTGTTAATGCTTTTGGATTCGATGAAGTTCCAGTACTCATTGAGTAATAAGGGGATCCCCTCTTGGCTTCCTCTCATTACATTGGGGAAAAAGTCACTAGTTAACCAATGCATGAGGTTTTAGCATCTTTTGGTATTCAACCTACATCCAACATATACCTAGGTATGAGGTTCATGCCAAAACCAATCCGTAAAATAATCAACAACAATTTATTACATTTTCTTGTATTATTTGATTAGATCAATTAACATTTTGAACACATTAACAATTCCAAAATTCATTGAGAGGAAAATAATACTAGAATTGGAAAGCCAACGATGCCATGTTAACATCATGTTTTTGGTCCTTCTCCATCAATCATAATAACCTTAGGGTTATCCACGATAACATGATTTTCTCATTTTCCACCATTTTATTTATTACCCCTCTCTTTGAGAGTCCACGTGCAAATAGATTTTTGAGTGAGTTGTAGTACAATTTGGATTTCATTTAGGCTTTCTATGAGTCACATTCCAATAAGTACTCAATTAGTTTAAATTTATCACATTTCTTATATCAACTAGAAACCTTTTTTTTTGCAAACTAAGACATATCATCAAATTTCTTATGTGATAAGAAAATGCTAGAAAAATCTCATTGGACTCTAAGTTTTCCCTGTTCTCTCCTTTTTTTCCTAAATTCAACTCAATATACATTAAATTTGGTTCAACTCACAGAAGTAGCAATTCTCATTGTAACACAAAAACCACATACTAGACAAATGAATTTCCTCCTTGGGACACGAGTACATCAAATAAGTTGTTGCGCCAGAGTGTTGCATTGTTGGAATAAGGCATTGAACAATCCATTGGGTCCCACACAATTTCTCTATTTTGTGAAGTGTCATAGTCTAGAATCCTAGTGACACTAAGAAATAGGGACGATGCCTCGACCCCCAAAACCCTAATGAACTCTTGATCCCTAGACATCCTAAAAATATATATGCTAATATATACATCACATATTACTACCTTGTTTTTACCTATATGGTAATCCTAGGGTTATGAAAAACTCCAATATACCTTACAACTTTGTTAGCTACTTGTTCATTAAATTCTAGTTAATGAATATTTATTACATTTTGACATTGAACTAAGCCAGAATTTTGTTTAGTGTGTATATTGAAAGTAAGCTTGAAAGGAGGTATGGTGCGGAGTAGTTTATAAATGTTTGTTGGAAAAAAAATTAGCCTAAACAAATGTACGGATCAATCTGTGTAAGGGTTTCTTGAATGGTGTGTGCTTTGCATCGACATAAAATGCTACTAGAAGTTCACTTTGATGGGGAGTAGGCTGCATTGATTGGACACTTTAGCAAGAGCCAGGTTGCATCTACTAGTTTCTTTGTAAAAGCGAGGAGGTTTGACGAAACCAAGGAGTTTCAATAGGGCCACTTTGTCCCAAAGAAGGTTTCTTTGACCATAATGGTGGATGCTTTGACCCCTTCTAGTTCATATCAATCTACTATGACCGACTGAAGTGGGCCATAAACACGTTTCTTGGGGCACTTTAAGAATTGCTTCAACTTTGTGATTCGACCGATGGTCAATGCAGCTATTAATGATGCCACCAATAGAATTAGTATTAGAAAGTAAAATATCTCAATATTTACTAAATATAAATGGATGAAATTTGAAATATAGCTCCAAGCTGTAGCACCTAGATACAAAACCTTAATTTGAAGAGGTGGAAATTGATGAGGATATTTTACGGCAAAATAAAGGAGAACAAAGAGAACAATTCAAGAACTTAAAATCTCAAATAGGATCAATCAAGGTGATCTAGTTTTAGTTGATTATTCTTCCCTTAACACATCTTCCATTGGAGAGTTAAGTGCTACATGTTGGTTCAAGTTCTTCCTTTTCTCTTTGCTCAATGTTTATCTTTCCAGTAGGTGGAACCTAAGAGCAAATGAAGCAAAAAAGTTATGCAGAAGCATGACTTGGAGTTTTTCTTCCAAATTCAGGTTCAACTATCATGGAATTTTGTCTGGAAGTAAGAAACTAGCACAAGGTGAGTGGAAAATAACTAATTTACCATGTCCTATTTTATTGTTGTTCGATCATAGAAATAGTTAGTCTAAATATGAATTATCAATTGTTTGATTGGATGAAATAATCAACTTGTGATGGATTATAATTGCAATTAGCCATGTATTTTTTGCTAACACATTTTTTGTTGGTTTGATATAGTATAATATAGAGGCACTGATATACATAAGTTTTACCTAATTCTATACCACTAGAATAAATTCCACAAAATATTACTAAAACCTTCAGTTGTGTGTAGTTATGCATTCAAGATGAAAAAATATATAGATCTATTCAATACATTTTCAAGATGAAAATATTCAATACGTCTAGTTATGGTCAGTAACTTCTTTTTCTACTCAATGAGTCAACCCTTGTCTAATTACCAATGTAGGTAGTCGAGCCTAGTGATTGGACTCTCCACCTAGCAACTAGGTTTAGAGTCTGAATTGTAATATATGTCTTATACAATGTAATCATAGCCTTTTGTGTTACTTTCACATGTTGTGGTACACTACATGTGGTACCAGATCAATACAATGAATAAGAAATTCAAAAAAAGGATAAAATTGTTTGGTTGTCGTAGTTGTATTTGGTAACCAACCATTTTGAATTTTATATCATTAAATTTCCATTTTTTTTCTTTGTATGAAATTCAATCAAATAATAATATATGGGTCCTCATAGAAATTTGTTGACTTTCCACGCCTTGATGTAGTAGGTCATACTCCACTTAAAGAATTTTTTATGTATTGGTTCAATAGAAAGAGGAAGATCTATCAAAAGTAGAAGCAGAAATATTCAACATCAATGTCTAAATATGAGTAGTTAGATAATTAGTGGATGGTCTCTTATTATTCCTATGATCCTAGGAATTTGAGAGTGAAGACAAGATAATTCTTGTATGTTGTTGTATAATAAGGTTTAGTATTATATTTTCTCTAGCTGAATCATGTTGTAAGAGTTGAACTCTAAGTGAACAATTTACTTTGAAGCTTTAATAGATGTTATTTAGTAATATGGAATGATGTTATTTGTAGTTTCATATCTATAAGGAAAAGAAGAATTTTAGTATGATTTTTTCTTAATTAAAATGAATGGTATTCTAATATCTCCCTTGATGGGATTAAACCCTATCTAGTCAATTTAGGGCCATTTGGTTCAATATCATAGCTTATGATTTAAGATATAGGTGGGAAGAGGCTAATATGACTAGAATGTTTTCGACTTTTGACTATGATTACCTAATAAAATATTTCTATCATAGATAATTTGATGGTGGGAAGAGGGTGTGGTGAAGAATAGGGTGAGTTCCTAATCATCTTGATCCTCTTCCAGTGGCTCAAGGTGCATGAGAAGATAGGGATGAAGCGGTAAGGAGGCATCATATATTTTTGGACACCAAGGAGAAGTACAAGATAGAGAATAGGTCTTCTTCGTCTAAAAAGAACTTGATGCAATCATACAAGGACAAGGTTCTCAAGGACTACTGACCCAACCATGAAGAATGAATGGATCTGATGTCTGGAGTAGATTTTCTGACTCATGGAGATGTCAAAGGCCAACAAGGTCAACCATAACATCTATTTTCTTAAAGGAGGTGTTGAGTTTTAGAGGCATAGAGTGGAGGATAAAAGGAGAGATTATGTTATGATTTGAAGGACTTTGTGGATGAGTTTCATATGAATTATTACTAAGTAGCAAGACATGGTAAAGGGAAAGCATTAAAAAAGGTCCTATGAGAGTTGGAGAGTGACACACATGTACCACATATGTAAAATACAAGTGCCTGTGCCAAAGTAATACCGAGAATTCTAGTTTGGGGTGTCAAAATTAGGGAATTGGAAGGTTACATTATACTACTAACCAAGACAAAATCAGATATACCGATGGAAAATATTGAGTTGATTGACTAAAAAAATTAAAATAAAAATAAAAAAGTAAGTAAGAAAATTGTTGTGAAGTCAGAGAGATGGATTCTCTAGGATAATTGATTTCACCATACCCAATTTATATTTGATTTCAATCTATCCAAAAATAAACCATCATTGTTAAAAATAATTAGGAATCTATAGTTTTTGTTACCTTTTTTTGGGGTTCAATACCAGTCTTCATTCATTCATATCATTCAATGCTCTTATAGAGACTACATTGCATAAAGATACAAAAACAACCTAATCTTCCTCAAGATGGCAAGCTGATCTGGCAAGACAGTTTGCCACATTGTCGCTAGATTTTGGGACAAAAGTGGTATTGAAAGCAAGAAAAGAGAAAGATAAAGAAACTATCTTCTTGACCATCTGGTCTTCATAACCCTTGCTATGCTTGCTCTGCTTCACTACATCCATCGAGACCTTGCAGTCCGATTCCACCCAGATGACCTCACACCCCTTTTCTATTGTCAAAGACATCGCTTCAACAACAATAGCCGCATCCTCCCAGAAGGCTAACTGACACCTTGAAATCTTCATCTGTGGGACAGGAGGAGCTCACCTTTGTGATCTCGCCAAGCCACTCCTATGCTGATTGCGTATCCTGGCTTCCAACTTGCATCAATGTTGATTCTGCTTATCCCCTGGCTTGGTGGTTTCCATGAACTTGAACCAGTTGTTTCTCTTTACTATTGTAGGTTAATAGAATCATGGTAACGCTTGTAATCCATGACCATGTTTGTGAATCCGGTAACTACCAATGGAGTGTGGGTTTTTTTCACCTCAAATGACTCTCTGTTCCTTACAGTCCATAACATTTTAGGTGGATCATCAACAACCTTGTCCTCTTGTAGGTCCAGGATGTAGTCTATCAGCTCCATAGCAATAGCACATTGGTTGGTTCCTCCCGGTATTGCTATGTTAGAACATGCTCAGACTCTCGTTGTGTGCTCACATGTGATTAGAGCATGGAGGGCATCCTCCTTCTCCTTGAGACAGTGTTGGCACATATTATCTTCAATTAATGTTCACATCTTCAACTTTTCTTTGGTGGGTAGATTATTCCTCTTAGTCCTTAAAATGAAATGGTCCAGTTTGGGAGGCCAATGGTGTCCACAACCTGGACCATTCCTTGGCCTCTCCATTCTCTATCAGTAGACCACTCGATTTCAGACATCTGTATGTTGCTTCCAATAGAGAAAACTCCCTTACTATCAGGCGCTCAATACATGTCATGCACTCTACTCATAGTATCAAGTGGGATGGCAATGGTCATATCAAAAATATATCTCGAGAACATGGTATAAATAAGAGGTTGGTCCCACTCAGCTAACTCTTCATTGGTAAGGTGTTCCACCCTGGTAACGTCCCTTGTTGTCGGAGTCAGGTGAGTTCCCAATGTAGTTCCCATTCCCACTATCTATCTATCTTCAAGGATGTCAATGTCCCTCCCTCTCCCTACTCTCCACTGGAAACACTCCTTGTAGGTTTGAGTAGCCCCCGATATGCTTATCCATGTGTAACTAGGATTTCCATCCACCTTACAATGCAACAATCCTAGCTTGTGGAAATACCTAGCACTTCGAACTTTGTAGACAAGTGATTCCATTTTCTTTATCAACCTCCATCCCTACTTGACAAGCATGTCTTGTTTAAAAAGTTTGAGATCCTTGAATCCAAGACCACCCCCCACTTTCGGTTCACAGAGTTTGTCCCAACTCAACTAGTGAATTTTCCTTTCTCCTTCTTTGCATCCCCACTAGATACGTACAATCATACTACTAATCTCATCAATCAGCTATCTAGAAGTTTGAACATACTCATGAAATATGTGGGGATTGCCTGGATGACTACCTTTATCAGAACTTCTTTTACCGGTCTATATAGGAGTTTTTCTTTCCATCCTTGGAGCTTTTTTATCATATCTTTCATCGAGGCAAAGATAGTCATTTTCATCTTCCCATAGTCGTGGGGAGACCCAAATATTTTGTGCATCTGTATACCTCAGTCACTTGCATGGTTGAAGTAATAGAACTTCTTCTAAAACTATTGACATTCATATTGAAGGAGACTTCCAATTTGGTAGTTAATCTTCTGTCCGGATGCCCTCTCATATTAGCTGAGAATATCAGCTAGAACAGAGCATTTTTTGATAGTCACACGAGAAAAGATGACATTTTCATCTGCATAGAAGAAGTGGGAGACACGAGGAGCATTCTTGCTCACACATGCTCTGTGGATTTTCCTATCCTGCATTACTTTTGAGATAGAGAAAGAAAGTTCTTTAGAACAAAAAATGAAAAAGGTAGGGGCGATCAGGTCATCTTGACGCGGTCCTCTTGTCAGCTTTGTAGATCCCCTTCTGGCCCCATTGATAATGAATGAGTGAGATATAATGGATATGTACTCTCTAAATTTTGATTTCCATAAATGTGGAAAGATCATCCTCGCTAGAACCCTATTTCGAAACTCCCATTCTATTCTATCATAAGCCTTGCTCATGTCCACTTTAAAAGCCATAATTCCTTTCCCTTCTCTTTGTTCTTCATCACATGGAAAAGCTCATAGGGCATTAGAGCATTGTCTATGATCATTCTGGAACTAATGAACGCACTTTGGTTCTCAAATATCTTGTTGTTCAACATGGGCTTCACTCTATTAGCCAACACCTTGGTAATAATCTTAAAAGGCACATTGCACAGGATAATGGATCGTTATTCAGATTTTTTTCAGTTATTGTGTCTTTGGGATTAAGAATATATCAATTTTGTTGATTTCTCCCAGAGTTTGTCATCTCTGTCACCATTCTCGTATAAATGTCACCACTTCTTTTCCAACAATATCCCAGTGTTGATGGAACATAACCTTCATGTCATCTGATCCTAGTGCTTTATTAGGGTGCATTTGAAAAAGGACAGCTTTAATCTCCTATTCTATGGGGTGTTTGCTGCTTTTTTCTTCTGAGATAGTGTTTGACATATCTTTGATGAATTCTTCAATGCCTTGAGGAGTAGAGATGTGAATAGTGTGGTAAAAAATCATTCACCACTTCCTCTAATTTTTCTTCCTCTATCACCCATGCATTCCTCTCATCATATAATCCTTTTATGGTATTCCTCTTCTTCCTCTGAGTGGCTTTATGATGGAAGTATTTTGTATTGTTGTCTCTATCTCTCATCTCATTTGTGCAAGCTCTAGCATGCCAATAGCTCTCCTCTTATCTTTCTAGCTCCTGGAGTTCTCTTAATAGTGTCAAACACTCTGCTATCATATCATCTGACGGTGGCCTCCCTTGAGCACGTAGGAGTTATTTTTTCTTTCTTCTTAATTTTTTTTCTAGCCCCTCAAATCTATTTGACACCCACACTTCTAGCTTATTATCACACATTTTAGTGCAAAACTATAGGCCAAATCCCTTGCCTTCATTCCATGTTCTTTCTATGACCTCTCTGCACTCATATGAGGAAAGCCACATAAATTTGAAACAATGCTCATTCACATGTTCTCGTATGTCTTTTTCTATCCATAAGAGGATCAGAGCATGGTCTAATTTGTAAATAAGAAATTTCTTGACTCTTGATATAGGAAAAATAAATTCCCACATGTCATCATCCATGAATCTATATAGTCTTTCTCAAAACATGTTGTTTGCATGTCTGCCCCTCTTCCACGTGAACCTGTTTCATGTGTATCCCAAGTCCTTTAGGCTACAAATATCTATAGCTTTCCTAAAGTTGCACATCTGCCACTCACTTATAGACTGTCCTTTTTCTTTTTTAGTGTTGGACGTTATCTCGTTGATGCCCCCCAATGATTATCAGCAACGTCAAGGATAAGCATATATATTTCATCAATTGTCAAGTCATATGGTTGTCTTAGACTGTGGGCCAACAAATAAAAACCAAGGTAACCAAATCTATCAATGTGTCCTTGTATCCCAATATCAGCATGAATATGATGATCATAGTAAGATGATATGTTTACATCCTCCCCTCTCCACCACAAACCTAGACCACCTGATCTTCCTTTGTTGTTCACTCCTATCCCATGGTCAAAACCACAAATTCTCCTAACTCTATCCAACTTATTGTTGTCCATCCCAAAGGTGCCCATGTCATAGACATTCCATCATAAGATTTTCATTACTCTTCACAGATCAGGGCAACACCATGACCCACCACTTGCTTGCTAACATTGACAGCCACTTCACAATCTCCCTGAGATTTTTGTCGAACGTTTCTCAGCAGGATCGACTTTCATCTCTTCACAAGTGTCTTCCATTCTTCTAATTGTTCCCTATATTCAAACCAAAGGGATAGCTTTCACTCTCCAGATTGGGCATTCCTACACAGTTGTCATTGGCTCTTGTATATCTTCCGATCTTTCTATCGGTGCCATGCCTGACTTTATCCGAGGTTCCCAAGTTGAAACAGAGTTGTTGTGGTTCGTGGTGATGATGTTGTCTCCATTGGGGGCTGCTGAAGTGGGTGGTGTGGCTCAGGGGGTAACAAATTGCGGTGGGGTTGGCCGATCTGGGTAGTTGAACGGATCAGGTCTATCAACCTGGAGCTTGAGGGCATGGTTGATGTAAGAGGAAACAAGGCTGGCGGAGGGGATAGATTAGGGGCGATGGGTTTTTCGAGGTGACATGCGTCATTTGATTGACCAGCGTGTTTAGGGTTATGAAGTCAGGTTGTGGAGGGATTGATATTTCTCCTGGAGAAACCTCGACGACTGATCCTTTCTTTGGTTTACCATTCTGAGCATACTGCCTCTACTTTTTAGTGACCTTTTCCTTTCTATTATGCATGTCGGTCAACCCACATATGTATGTTGCATCCTCTAGATCATCTCTTTCCCTTGGTGACCCCCAGAATTCTGATGAAGATTTCCTCCATCATTTCTAGTGAGCCCATGCTTTCTTCGATCTGACTGTTTGCAAGGTTACCCTCGATGAGGTTTTCTTGTCTCCTCTCCTTGACGCTGCCTTCTTTCACCATCCTTTCTTCTTTTGGGTATTGTGCAACCACTGGTCTTCATGGCAAATGCTATTTGTGTGGTTGATGATGCCACAGAGGAAGCAAAATGACTGGAGTCTTTTGTATCGAATATCCACTAGAACCAAATTACCCTCTAGGCCTATGAACATCTATTTTTGCTTAATAGGTTTTGTGATGTCCACTAATACTCATGCTCTACAAGACGTATCCCAACCAAGGTGTTATTGGTCAATCGTATCCACCTTTCTGATTCTACTAGCAATTGTAGTTATGGCTTATGTGGATCTATACCCCAATGATAGATTATAGAGATGAACCCTAAAGGCTATGTGCGAGCGCAATTTCCTATGGGGTGTCTTCAGACTTTATTCATTTGGTTACCAAGAGATGATTATCAAAATTCCATGGGCCTTCTTGCTCGACCTTTTCCTTATCTTTCCAATGGAGGAACTGAATTATGAACATGTTTTTCCCAATCTGGAGGAACCATGCTTCCCTCTTCAGCTCCCACACTACTATCATCATCCACTTAAAAGACAAAAAATTGTAGGGTCTATTTGTCGCAAGCTTTCCTGCTAGTGCCATATTAGCGTGTTCGTTCTTTGTATGGATCTCTTCCTTATTGAAATCGATAAATCTTCCTCTTCTTCCTTAACTCAGACTAATTAGAGAGAGGCATATTACCATGTGATATCATCTGCCATAGGTTCTGGAGGGAACCTACAAAGAAAATCGAAGGAGATCCACGGTGATTGTGTAGGAAGGAGCGTACATCTCCTTTCACCCATGATGTAACCCTAGATGGAAAGCGGATGTGAGTCTATTATTGTTTGCATTACCTGCTTTCATAGTTTAATAAACTATTTAATCTAGTTAAGAGCCCATTTTCACACTATTCATGTAAAAGACTAAATAATTATTGATCTTTCTCTAGATACTTAACCTTACAATTGTTATTCCATTTTTATAGTGCATAATTAATTGTTTTAATGATAATCTTTCCAATACTTAAGTATTCTTTTGGAGTGAGAAAGCATTTGAAGCATGAACAAGGTGATCAATCATGAACATGCCACAACAAAGTATATAATCATTAAAATTTCAATGAATAAAATTTAATTTCTACTTTAATATTTTTTAGTACAAATTAATACCAAGCTACTCCCATGTTCTCTAGAAGAGGGGATTAGCCCCACACATTTAACATGGTATCATAGTGCATTTTATAGAAGAATAAAAATATGGAATAACTATATGGAAATGTATAACCATGAATGATGATAATCCCCTCCAATTATGGGTGCAGAGTGATGACATTTTGGCCTCTAGATTGCTCCTCTAAGGACCCAAAATATCTTTTCTTCATGTTCCCATTTTCTCCTCTCTCTCTCCTCCTATAGGTGTAGGGTTATCTAACAACTACTCTCTAATGTTTTGTTTATGGTCGTCATGACTTAGATTTTATAGAACCCCATCTCATAAAGGAAAGATCTAGACCATTGATTTTAGGTTAAGAATATGGCCATCTATACTTTTATGTCAATGGAACTGACTTTTATTATTCCCTACCCAATGAAAAGTTTGTTGATACCATCAATAGGGGTATCAGTGGTATTATGTTATTGTGATTTTTACGGTTCCCTCTCAGCGGTATCGAGATTGGTCTTGGCACTCTCAACTTTGCTCTAGACTTTTCAATTCTTGATGCACCTCAGTCGTAGCAAGATGGATTTTGGTGGTACACGCTTACTGAATATATCCAAAATATTAGAAATGTAAAGAGCTTTCATTAGGTTGAGATATAATATGATTTTGTGCAAAAATCATGTAAATATGTTAAACTTGTGCAAAAGAGTCTCACATGCTAGGTTTTCTTAATTAAGTGAATACACATATATTGAGAATAAATATCATGAAAATTTGCAAAAAATAGTCTATGAAATAAAAAAAATTGTGTGTACCCAAAACCCTTAAGCTTAAATATTTCTCATCCTCGAGAAACACTACTTTTGAATTTTTTTGAAAAAGTCAGCAAGAAAACGATATAAATGAAGTTAGTTCTCGTAACTGCCCTCCATTGGTCGGTCCAAAACTAGTCCTCACTAACCACAAAATAAGTAACTATTCTACAATGGTCAATCATGTTTACAACAAATGTAAACAAAGAGATTCATGAAAATTTACAATCAACTTGGAGGAGGAAAATTCCATTGATAGTAGGATGTGTGATTGGTTCACCATGTGATTTCCCTATCTACATTTCTCTGGTAAAAATATAACTAAATAGAAGTAAATCACTAAATACACATGGATAAGGGGGTGTACGATGGTGGTAGCCTACTTAGTAGAGAAATGGGTTGATGGAATTGGTGGCTTGAAAATAGAATTCATAGGAACAATGCAAATCATTCATTCGATGAATAAAAATGACATGCCTAAATGATGGATACAGTTCAAATATATGACTACTAATGCCTATCTTTCTCCTTTTAGTATAAAAATGCATCCAATGGATGCATCATCCTACTAATGAGTATGGATGAAAAGGTTTTTTCATGAGTCAAAGTATCCTTCTTTATTGCTTATATACATGATATTGAACATAGAAATTTGTTTCCTTCTTTTCTCCTCTTTTTATTCTTTTTCTATTTTTATTCTTTTTTGCCCTTCTTTTGGCAAGATAAAAACATTTATGCTTGAAATTCTTTAGAGAAGGATCAAGGATATACATTTTCTCTCATTCATATAGGAGAAACAGTAAATAAAGATAACACCTTATGAAAATTGCAATATAAAATACAATCTATATGAAGATTTATTACGTAAAACTGAAGTTCTTCAAATAATATGATTTGAAATGTTCTCCCCAATGAGAAATAAGTGAACTAACTATATGCTTATTACAATGTGATATAATGTGATGTAGCTACACCAGGATTTCACATTTATATTCCTAATTAGCACACTCTATTACACTAATCTACAAGTGCACATACTCAGGATGTCGTATAGAGCAGGCAAGTCAACGAGCGATCCAAAGGGAGTGGAGAAGGAGGCTAGGTATCTAAGGATCTTTATAAAGTTTTGTAGAGTGGATTGTAGGGTTTTAATAGTTTAATCTATGTCTTTTTAAACAAATTAAGGTGGGAATGCAAGGAGAAAAGGAAAGAATTAAACCGCTCACAATTAGTGCTAACTAACTAGCTAAGAGCACATTTAGACTAAATTAGACTAGTTATAACAAGAGAGAGAAACTAACTAGACCAGAATAGAAATTTCACTAAGAGGGAATTCAAAGACTACGTTGAGCAATTAATTTAAAAAAACATAGCACAAGAAACCAAGGGCAACAACTAATTACCCTAGTAAGAACTAATTACCATGACACACAAATAAACTAAGCAAGCAAAAGACAACTAGCTAGCGTGAGACTAAATTTGGGTTCTAGCAAGTAATTGGGGTAGTGGGCTATTTGGGGGAGTGTGTAACCATCAACCATGTACATGGGTCATACACATGTACATCCATCCATTAAGTAAGATATCAAATCAAACAACATGGGTTAGTGTAGAGTATGCATCATATCCTATTAGATGGCCATGGATGTCATAATGGAGTATAGGGAACTAGTACCTATCACTTCCCATATACACTTTTGAGACTATACTAACTAAGGGATAGGTAGACTTAGGTCTAGATTATCCAAGTCTAGGTTTCTATGTGGGTTTCTCCTAACACTTAGGGGTAAGGAGCGGTATGGGGTGTAGATGGAGGGTATTTCATCTCCTACTACCACCATCTGTCCACTAAACAAGGCTTTTCGCTATGTGCATATGGATAAACACACCTAGTCACTTAAATGTCTCACTTAGGGCTGATGGAATGGTTTGATAAAGGGGAATAAGGTGAAACGAGTTAAGGTTCCTCTAGGGAATGTAAGAAATTTCTCACTAAGAAGTCCAAAATCAGCACTTTGTCTATTCCTTAGGTGGTTCCATAACTCATGAAACAATAGTAAGAGTTAAGGAATAAGAACATGCAATAACATAGAAAAAGGCTTCAAAATCAAGTATAATGCATAAATATTTAATATGGTATCGTAGTTACATTTTATTTCCCTCAAACATACCACAAAGGAGACTTAGCTACTAAGGATCAAAGAAATAACAAAAGAAAGGGGAGGAGAAGGTAGAAACTTCATGAAAATGGGTGGAGAAGCTCCAATTTTCACCTCCAAAATGTCCAAGATTAGCCTCCTCCTCCAAGTGGATGGACTATCATGAAAATGGAAGAAATATGGTCCAAACCCTAGAAGAGTAGGGTTTTGAGGTGGAATATGGAAGGAAATGAAATAAAAGAGGTAAGGGGAGAGGGTGGCGACAATAATGGCTAGGAATAGCTAGCCTTTCCCCATGTCTGCCACTAATGTACATACAAGGGGATATGGTGGCTAGGGTTGATGAGGGGATAGTTTAGGTAATGTACTGTTGGAAACAATATGATTCTAGGGTGAAACAATTATTTTAAGGGTAGAATGATCAATCTGGCCCTAGGTGAGTGTATGGGTGTCCTAGGTGGAATGACAATTTCAAAGTAAAACAACCATTTTCTTGGTTATAGCATGACCATTCTATGCATAATAGATGTTTTTGACTAAGAAGTAGCACATCAGTTTTGGTTAGAACGGTTATTCTAGTTAAATATTCATTTTGGATGAGGATGGGATTAATTATGGATTTGGGTTGAGTGGACAGTGATTGTTAAAAATTGTCAGTAGCAAGACCATTCTATGACTAGAATGACCATTCTAGAGCCTACACAAGGGATTTTGGCTATATAGTCAATTTTCTTGGGTCTGAAGGTGCAGTGACAAGTTTTTTAGGAAAATGGGATTGTGTCATAACCGTTCTAGGGGCCAAAATGAATGTTACATGGCTTGGGATGATGGGCTTAGTACTTGGAGGCATTTTGAGGTGTTTTTTAGTTCTTTCTTCGCCATTGTCTTGCTATTCTTGCTATATAGTAGCCATCTTTGTGTATGAAATGCACTTGAGTGGATTCTTGATGAAATCATGGAGTTCCTTACTTCAATGATTTTCTTGGAAGCTTGGGATATGCTTAACTCATATTCAGTAGTTCTTTGGGATCCTCTACATATGCATGTTGGAATCCTAGTCATCATCTATCCCTCCTTCACCCATCAAGTAGTCTCTAAAGTACTGGTCAAACACATAAGGCACATCAACAAGTGTATTTGGAAATATTTGATAATTATTGGGAAATAGCATGCATTCAAAACATATTGATATGAATATGGAGAGCAATAATTCAAGATGGAGACCCAAACTAGGAATTAATCACTATCTCGGGCTTAAAACATACTTATCCTCAAGCATTCTCCAAAGAAATCTCTATTTTTAATTCAAATCACTATGAAATGATGACAGCACTTACACATCTGCTTGACTAGACAGACTCAAGCTTGAATACATACATGCAAGTCACTTCTCTCTTTTACTCAATGATAGGTTGAACACAAATAAAGCACAAATAAAATAAAATTCAAATATAAGTTTCCACAACCAATGCAAGTGACATGACATTCACAAGGTTTCGGGTACAAATGTTTCATTTTTAGATTTGACTTAAGCCAGTAGGAGGGCAGTTTTCATTTCCATGCTCTTTCCCAAAATATCAAACTACATTCAACGACCCACTTGGTTATGTTAGGGAACAAAGGGCTAGGGTTGATTTTTTCGAACCCAATAGGAATGCAATTGGAACAAAGGGTTGTGGAAGGAATTCGGGGTGCTATTATATAGGAGCACCAATCTTTATATTTTCTTAGATGCTATTTTGTAGGAGCATCTTGTATTTTCTTTTTGCATTGTTTTCTTTTCTTTTAGCCCTTGTGTTTCTAAGGAATATGGTGGTAGGAAGAAGTACAAAGATGAGATATTAGCCATCCAAAGATTTTGGATGGTGGAAAAGGCTAAATATGTGCTCTTTGGCATCTTTTCATGAGGTAGTGAGGAAAAATTTTATAGAGATCAAAGATAGTTTAAGCAATGTAGATTTTCACTATAGGAGTCCTTACATGTAATTTAGTTTCACACTCTTCTCAAACAAAGGAAAATCATAACAAATCTAGAAATTTTGTCAATTGAATTCTTTTCACAAGTTATGATAAAAGAACCTAAGCATCTACAACTTGCTTTAATTGCCTCATATTATTCGTCCAACCAAAAAGAAGTGAAAGCATGTATGATATCAAGCATGTAACTTTATCAGTCAAACTACCATGCACATGGGGTGGGTGAGTTTCATCATCAAATGTAAAGACCAAAAAAGCTTTACTAAATAATCATGGTAAACAAAAAACACCAATGTGTGGTGACAAAAGTTAAAAGTTTGACTATATTTAAATGTATAAAGAGTACTTTACAAAATTTCCCAAAAGGGTGTACAACTTTATACAAATAACAATAGGATCTAGGTAGAGGAAGAATCATAACAATTCAACTGGTCATCCAAACATCAACAACTATATCTAAGTCCAAGCTAGATGGTTGAACTCCTTATCCCTAGCCTTAGGCTGCTTCACCATGCTTCAACTACACACTTTGATCCTATACCTGGGTGGTTTGGATCACCCAGCAAGAGAGAGATAAAAGTATGTGTTATTCAAAAGGAAAAGGACAAATAATAATGCACAACATTGCATAATAAAATGATTCACTAAACTAAGAGATTTCAAGAGTATGAGGCAAGTAATCAAATAAGAAATAGAAACCTCCATATCTCAATAACAACAATAATCACATAGCATGAATGATATTATGACACAAAATCATACCAATGCAGGGTGAGTGAGATGATTGTCTCAGAAATACGAGATCAACGAATGCGGAAGCGATTAATTAGCAGCAGAATTATGAAAAATCACTAAAATTTAAAACTTTTTGGAAAGAGATCTTTAAATAATAAAACTCTTTTATAATAAAATAAGATAAGTTGTTTACAACATGATTCATCATTACATCTCGAGTGACTACATACATCAATTGCCATGTTATCTGTACAAGGCAAGATACGAAAAAAATCTCGAGGCATTAAGCCAAAAATCTCAGATCTACTGACTCCTAGAACCTGAGAGTACAGAGACGACACATAGAACATACTATCTACAAGACTTGACAGACAGTGTCTCCACCTGAGAATCATTTCTGCCCCTGATGTTGATGCTGCTGCTGTTGCTCACCCTCAGATGGGTTCCTTCATCCTCGGCGTCTACCTAAAAAGTCGAATCCCACGGGGGTGAGACAATTGAATAAATGTCCCAGTGAGAGTTATAACTCTCCGCCAGAAGCTTTGTTATTGCAATAAAGAGATAACAATAAGTAGTATAACTTTAAACATTCGACAGCAGGTTTAATGTTAAGTAAAGCAACATTCTCTTAGGCAATCATTTCAATTATAACTTAATTGAATATCAAGGCATATCTTAATAAGGAATATGAAAAACATGTATACTAGTTATTCAACTAGAACATTATAAACAATGTATCATCAATCATTGTTTCTCATAGTTCAACCTAAGCAGTTATGCTACACGGTTGATTATGTTTTTCAAACATTATTATGCCCTAAGGAGATGAGTTACACCTCTCATACTCCAACCGACCATTACGAAATCACAATCGGTACCATACATAGGTCATTAGAAGAGTCGGATTCCTATGACCTCATCTTCTTCAGCCAGTGTGAGGATCAACATGCAGGACATCTCGTGTCTCTGCTATAATAGCTTTCCAGGGTATTCTGGCAACTTCGCTATTAGAGTTATAGTGGAATTCTGTACTCTCTACACCATCGAGGGATTTCTTGTTTATCTCACACCGATGCGGCATTATCAACATCATCGGGAGATTAGTGATACATCATCTCGGCATAAACATATAATGAAGGATGGATGGATTAAAGGTACATCTTACATCAAATCCTACATTAGGATGTAAGGATATTCGCGTCCATAACCCCAACATACTCAAAAGTATGCTCTCCAGGAGTTCCCTTAGGAAAACCTATTTTCCCATCATTTAATTTCTGACAATGATGGATCTATGGTCAGGGCTCTACATGATATCATTATACTTGATTATTTAAGTACATTATAGCATTCTTTTAGCATCAGGTATGTTTTCAAGCATAAACCATTAAAACAACTGCTATAAAGAAAAGTACTATTTGTATCAAGTTCACATCACATATTGTTAACATTGGGATATCAATTCCAAACCATCTTATCATTGTGATTCAGGAATATGGGTGTACAAACCCTTAGATCATCAAGATACTTGTTACCAAGTGACATACTATCATCAAGTCATTTATCAATATGACCTTGATTGTAACAATGCAGATACTCCTCATGGTTCATACAACCTATCAATCTCATAAGTTACCTTTTATTAAACAACACAGCATATCATTATTTTCAAAGCTTCAACAGATTCATTTAATGAATGTGACATCATAACCCTTACCTGGCTATGATTACTTCTTGATAACAACCTGCATGACTAATATAATTGATAACATGCACATTATATCTGTATTAGGACAGTACAATTTCTTTTCAAATTAATCATAGAACACCACGGCTGTGCTTCCTTGCACGGTCATGCAAGGGGAAGCTACCACGGCTGTGCTACCTAGCACGGTCATTCTATTGACAAATTGCCATGACCGTGTTACATCATCATGGTCGGTTTCTAGGGTTAGGGTTTATTCAATTCAATTATGACTTTCAAAGGTATAATGATTACTCATTTATAATTTAAGAACAGAGCTTCATGCTTAAAAGCATAACTCAAAATTAGGGTTTATTGTTGATCTCATCACATCACCCTAGATTAGAGTTTACTGTTCACATTACATGATGTTACCCTAGAATTAGGGTTTACTATTCACATTAGTGAATTGAGATCATATCATCTTCATGTATGAGGATTACTTCCATTAATGCCCTCAATTAGGTTAAGATTCATTAATCATCATAATTAGGGTTTCCATGATCTCACCATAAAGGATCATACCCTAATCAGGTGTATTCATACATGTTGGAAGTATATTACTTGATTCATATTCATATTGGGAGTTTTCTCTCTCCTCTAACTATTGGATGATGTTTACATCATTCTTGATTAGGTTAAGGTCAAATCAACCTTGATAACATAAGTCATGTCATCAACATTGTGGTCATTAGGGTTTGCTTGATCAAGGGGTATTAGTCACATTATCCCACCAAGGGTACTTTTGTAATGTTCACCATTGATCACAACATACATTAATCCACTAATTACTTGGTCCCTAAGTGACTTTAGGTATCTATAAGGTTTAGGTTAATCAAGCACTAAACCATCCTAACCTCTAAAGCATCAAACTTTCTTGACCTTAATAGACCCCAAACTGTTTTGCACTTTCAACCTCCAAACGGTTTTGAAACCGTTTGGAGTTGTTGATCGTTTGGTCCCTTTGACTTTCAAGACCATTTGATAAAGCACATGCTCAAGACCGTTTGCCCTAGGTGAGGTGAAGATCGTTTGGTCTTGTTGACCATTTGTCCAACTTTGACTTTGAAACCGCATGGGCAAATTGATCTTGAAACTGCATGGTCACCAAACGTTTTGGGATCGTTTGGTCCCAAACGGTCTTGAGATCGTTTGGTCCAAACACCCTCAAAACCGCATGGACCAAAAAGTGTGTCAACTCTTCCACTTGAGTTAGGGTTTTCAATGTTGAACCCCTCAAACGTTCATGCAAAGGTTAGCCACTCATCAATTGAGTCAATTAGGTCAACCCTCAACTGATTTGACCCTCAATTGATCACCAATTAGGGTTTGGATTGATTGGATTAGGGTTTGGAATCAATCACCCTTCAATATGCATCAACATGAGTCTAATTGACCTTGAGACCATTGAACCATCATTAAATTGGGTCATGACCTGACCCCAAACGGTCTTGGGATCGTTTGGACATCCTCCAAATGGTCTTGAGACCGTTTTCCCATTATTCTATCAGAAACCATGTCGCTCACTTAAGGGTTGAACCCTAAATTAGGTCACAAAATCATCACTTAGTTACTCAACAACTTGATATGATTGGACCCTCAATTGGTCAACCCCACTTAACCCTAGACATCCAAACGGTCTTGGGTGATCACCAAACGTTCTTGAGACCATTTGGGTGATCCCCATATGGTTTTGAAACCATTTGGGCCACTCAACCCAAGCTTCAACATAATTGTATCATTGAAATCAGCAATAAACCCGATTAGGGTTTAGGTGACTAATGTGACTTCAATTGGAAATTTACTTGGAATTAGATGATGATTCTTGGTGGGTGATTAGTCCATAATGTGTACAACAGGTCTCCAAACGTTCAACACCTGGTCAACCCATCCAAACGGTCTTGGACTGGTTGCTCCCAAACGTTCTTGTGAAATCGTTTGCTCTCAAACGGTTTTGAAATCGTTTGCTTCCAAACGGTTTTGCAAACCGTTTGGGAAAGAGGTGGAGGACCATTTGCTAAAGCAATATTAGGATGAACTTTGGAAATAACTACATCATATTATACCTCAAGAACAAGGACTGTTCTTCACGGAATTGCTTGCAAGAACACTTAGAAGTGTCTAAGAAAAGAGATTTAAGCAACGTTTTCATGGAAAGAAGATGCATAAACAAAACTTAAGGGTTAGAGTTATAAAACCCACCTTAGGATCAGATCTAGAGCTCCAAGATTCGTAGATTTAATGGTGTCTTGAGCTCCACAGGTCATCCAAGGTCCGTTCCTCAAGATTTGGATGGAGAAGATGGCTAGAAAGAAGAGTTGTGTAAGGAAGACTACTAAACCAACATTGTAGTAAGATTTCCTCCATAAATTCGAGCTAGGTGATGGTCAAAACTTACCCAAAACAGCTTGGTCATTTCCTCTTCTCCTGAGCTTCTCCTTATTTGGCCAAAGCAAAGAGATAAGAAAAGGAATGAAGGGAAACGATCCCTTGCTTTGTGGGAAAAAGATGTACTTATATATTTTGGGTATATTTTCAAGGCAAGGAGGATTATTTTCTTATTTCTCAAATAAGTCCTTCTCCCCTCCTTGGCCACGTTTCTCAATTCTTCCCTTAATCAAAACTCCTCCCTTATCCAAGGTTTAGAGGAAAAGAAGCCAAACAACTTACTAAGTTGCATACATAAAAGGGTCATTTTTCTTAAAACTTGGTTATTTAAATATAAAGGTTATCTTTCTTGTTTGATCATTCAAATGAGGTGCCCTCCCCATTTTATTTGCTCTACTTGATGCAAAGAGTCATGAAAGATACTCTAGATGGTATATTTTACATGTTGCACCCTAAATTTTGGGTAAATTGCACTTTACACCAAAACTAGGTTTTAAAGCACAAGGATTGCTCTACAAGCTATATCTTGGTGCCCAAGCTTGGAGAATCCATATCACTACATCATATTCATTCTCATAATGTCTTAAAATCAGAGGAACATCTTAACATGTGCAATTTGCAAGTTAACCCCTCTAATTGGGTAATTTGCACATTAGTCCATATTTAACAAAACAATATTACAACATTGTTCAAAAGGGATTGAAATAGAAATATATGTTCCTCAGAAGCTTTAATTACATATCAAAAGATAACCACAAGCATATAATCACATATCTAAGAAAAAAACCTAGGGTTAATTCATAACCCAGGTCAGGGATGTTACAAATTATCCACCCCTTACAAGGATTTCGTCCCCGAAATCAACAAAACATATTAAGAGAAAAGAGCAGGGTATTTCCTTCTCATCTCTTCCTCTAGTTCCCAAGTGGCTTCTTCAACACCACAATGATTCCAGAGGACTTTCACAAGACTTATGTCTTTCTTTTTCAGCTTTTTAATTCTTTTATCAAGGATTGACACTGGTCCTTCCTCATACAATACATCATCATTCAATTCCACCTCCATAGGTTGCAGAACTGATTCTGTATCAGGGTGACATTTCCTCATCATACAAATGTGGAACACAGGGTGTAACCTCTATAACTCTGATGGTAACTCTAGCTTATAGGCTACTTTTCCAATCCGTTCAATGATTGGATAAGGCCCCATAAACCTAGGAGCTAACTTCCCTTTCCTTCCAAATCTCAGAACTCCTTTCCAAGGTGAGACTTTGAGATACACTCTGTCTCCAACCTGGAATTCTAAAGGTCTACGACATTTATCAACATATGATTTCTGCCTATCCTGTGCAGTCTTTATCTGTTGTTGTATTACTTTAATCTTTTCTGTGGTTTGCTGCACAATATCGGGACCTAACAGTTGGTATTCACCAGTTTCATACCAACATAGGGGTGATCTACAATGTCTACCATACAAAGCTTCATAAGGTGCCATGTCAATGCTATGTTGATAGCTATTGTTGTAGGCAAATTCTATCAAGCTTAGGTACAAATCCCAACTCCCTGTAAACTGAAGAACACATGCTCTAAGCAAGTCTTCCAAGGTCTGTATAGTCCTTTCTGATTGTCCATCAGTCTGAGGATGAAAGGATGTACTAAACCTTAACTGTGTGCCTAAAGATTTATGAAGTCGCTCCCAAAAATGACTCATAAACTGGGGACCTCTATCAGAAACAATGGTGATTGGGACTCCATGTAGTCGCACTATCTCTTCAACATATAACTATGCTAGCTTCTCAGTAGAATAGGTTGTTTTGACAGGCAAGAAATGTGTTGTCTTTGTCAACCTATCAACTATTACCCAAATGGAATCATGCCCTTTGCTTGTCCTGGGTAGGCCAACAACAAAGTCCATGGTTACATGATCCCACTTCCATTGTGGTATGGGCAAAGGTTACATTGTTCATGCAGGCTTCTGGTGTTCAGCTTTAACTTGCTGACACACAGGACACCGCATAACAAACTCAGCAACGTCCTTCTTCATTCCAGGCCACCAATACATATCTTTCAAATTTCGATACATCTTGGTGCTTCCTGGATGCATAGCATACATCAAAGAATGACCTTCTTCTAGGGCTAACTTTCTCAAGTTATCCACATCCGACACTATCATCCTACCATGATAATAGGCTACCTGATCATCTGAGTCATGGAAACCATCTCATTTCTCATTACCATACTCCAATCTAATCTGTTGAACTGCAGCATCAACTTGTTGTGCCTCCTTGATCTGCTCTCTCAGAGTAGGTTTTATATGCATCTCAGCTAACAACCCAGCTAACAATGATACTTTCAACTGTACACTATTTTGCCTTAAGGAGATAAGCATATCTCTCCTAGAGCATACCAAAGAATTCAGTTGTGCCCTATCTAAGGCTGGTGTTGCTGATTTCCTACTCAAAGCATTAGCAACCACATTGGCTTTCCCTAGATGGTAATCAATTGTACAATCATAGTCTTTGATTAATTCCATCCAGCGACGTTGCCTCATGTTAAGCTCATGCTGAGAAAAGATGTACTTAAGGTTCTTATGATCAGTGAAAATCTGGAATGTCTCTCCATAGAGATAGTGTCTCCAGATCTTCAAGGCATGAACCACAGCAACTAGTTCTAGATCGTGTGTCGGATAATTCTCCTCGTGTTTCTTAAGCTGTCGGGAAGCAAAAGAAATCACTTGTTTATCCTGCATCAACACACATCCAAGTCCATTCTTGGAGGCATCACAGAAAACTATATATCATTTCCCTTACTCAGGTAACACAAGCACAGGTGCACTTGTCAGTCTCTCCTTTAGCAGCTGGAAAGATTGTTGACACTTGTCACTCCAGACAAAAGGAACATCCTTCCTGGTCAACTTAGTCAAGGGTAAGGCTATGGAACAGAAGTTCTTAATGAACCTTCGGTAATAGCCTGCCAACCCTAAGAAACTACGGATCTCTGTCGGTGTCTTCGGCTGCTCCCATTGTAGAACAGATTCTACCTTTTTAGAGTCAACACGAATACTCGAGGTAGATATCACGTGTCCAAGGAAAGATACTTCCGGTAGCCAGAACTCACACTTGCTAAACTTAACATATAGCTTGTGTTCTCTTAGCAAAGTTAGAGCCTGTCGAAGATGTTGTTCATGCTGCCGAGCATCTCTACTATAGATCAAAATATCATCTATAAAGACAACAACACACTGATCGAGAAAAGGTCATAAGATTCTATTCATGAGTTCCATAAATGCAGCTGGTGCATTAGTTAGTCCAAACGACATAACTATGAACTCATAGTGACCATACCTTGTTCCGAAGGCAGATTTGGGTATGTCACTATCCTTAATACGGAGTTGGTGATATCCTGACCTCAAGTCTATCTTTGAGAAGATGGTTGCACCACGCAACTGATCAAAGAGATCATCAATCCTCGGCAGAGGATACTTGTTCTTTATTGTTACTTTATTTAACTGTCTGTAATCAATGCACAGCCGCATTGATCCATCTTTCTTCTTAACAAAAAGGATTGGAGCACCCCAGGGTGAAGTACTCGGTCGGATGAAACCCTTCTCAAGCAACTCCTGTAGTTGTTTCTTGAGTTCTGCCATCTCAGCAGGCGCCATACTATATGGTGTTTGTGCTATAGCTTGTGTGTCTGGGATTAAATTGATCTCAAAATCAATTTCCCGAGGCGGTGGCACACCTGGAAGTTCTTCAAGAAATACATCTTCAAATTCCCTGACTATAGGAACTTCGGCAGGGTTAGGACTCTCCATGTTAGTATCTACCACATGGGCCAAG
The DNA here is from genome assembly GCA_963693085.1 of Alisma plantago-aquatica. NCBI lineage: Eukaryota > Viridiplantae > Streptophyta > Magnoliopsida > Alismatales > Alismataceae > Alisma > Alisma plantago-aquatica. Next base: position 183,256,350 of record OY856410.1, on the reverse strand, counting down.
AATGCATAACATCCTTGTCTCATCAGCTTCTCAACAACCATGGCTGACACTAGACAGGTGGGTAGAATCTTTCTCTCTCCTTGAAAGATCCATGTGTCACTATCATCAGCAAACACAGCTTGCTTGGATTCACAATCCAAGACAACCTTTTACCTTTCTAAGGTATCCATCCCAAGGATTATATCAAATCCATGCATCTCAAGCGGCATAAGATCCACTTGAATGTGATGCTCAGAAAAGAAGAGGATGTAGGGAGAGCATACCTCTTGCAACACAACAGACCCCATCAACGGAGTTTCTAGCAACAAACTATCTGTTCTATGACTTGTAGTCAAGTTGCAGTCAAGAATCACTCTTCGAGTGATAAAGGAGTGTGTAGCACCCGGATCAATTAAAACATATACAACGCAGGATGTAGACATATCAGAATATAACAATTCCATCTGACCTGCCACAACCCGAGGGTTGATCACTGCATCAGGTGGATTCATTGCATAAAATCTTGTCGTTGCCTGTGGTTGATTCGGTGCCGACGATCCAGCTTGGGATGCTTGTCCACGTCCTCTAGTTCCTCCTGGAAACTATCTCCTTTGCGATCCTTGTTGACTCTACCTTTGGGGTTGAGTTACACTCACTTCTCTGGCTGTGCAGTCTTTCATTAGATGTCCCATCTTCCCACATATATAACAACTTTTGTTCAGTTGTTGTGGTCTGGGTGGTCCTGTAACTGACATAGATGTTGAACTGCGAGCTCCTTCTAGTGGTAGGCTTCGTCCTCTACCCCTATTCGACGTCCACTGTGTCTGGGCACTGGGTCTAGGTGGCAGTGTAGACGCAGAAAACCTAGGTTTCTTGAAACCTTTAGATGAAGATCCTTGGAACTAGGGATACATCCTCTTGTTCTGGGTCTGTCTCTTCTCTACAACAGACCTCTCTATCCTTCTGACAGACTCCAAGAAGGTAGCAAACCTTTCTCTATTCTCTAGGACGGACATAGGAGTAGTCAGCTCAGCGTTTAACCCTTTCTCAAAATGCCTAATCCTTTCTTCATCTGTAGCCACCATGTGCGGATAGAACCGCAACAGCTCCATGAACTTAGCCTCATATTCGCTAATGTTCATTGGACCTTGCCTTAACCTCTCAAACTGAGAGATCTTCTCGTCCAGAAACGTCTTAGGGAAATATATGTTGATAAATTCCCGTCGGAATACTTCCCATGCAATCTCCACTCCAGGTCTCTTCTGTTCTTCCATGGTCCACCAATGACCAGCACTCCCCTTGAGAAGATACACATCATGTTTAACCTTCTCAGCTTCTGGGATGTTCAGGATTCTAAAGGCCTTCTCTAGTTCAATTAACCACAAGTCGGCATCTGATGGGTCAGCTGTTCCAGCATACTCTGTGGCTCCAACTCGGCGAAGTCGTTCAAACGTCTTGTCGATTCCTTGTCCTTCAGGATGGGTAGGTGCCCTAGGTGCAGGTATAGGCATTCTATCAGTCATGTGTGTCATGGCAGTCATAAACTGCCCAAACATGGCTTGGACGGCTGGGTTCCCCATGTCAGTTGGATTGAACTGGGGTAGTTCAGGTACAGGTTCTTCTCTATCTGGGTCTCTTGCACCTCTTCTTGGTGCCGCATCACTACTCTCTGCCACGTGTTCTTCGTGAGGTTCAGACATATTTAGTTTTATCTTCTTCTCCTGAGGAGTAGAAGACACTATTAGATATACTGGAAGACACTTAGAACAGACTCGACATCCTGAGTCTTATGTTTCTGTAAACTCAGCGAACCTAGAGCTCTAATACCACTTAATTGAGATGACTGTCTCAGAAATACGAGATCAACGAATGCGGATGCGATTAATTAGCAGTAGAATTATGAAAAATCACTAAAATTTAAAACTTTTTGGAAAGAGATCTTTAAATAATAAAACTCTTTTATAAGAAAACAAGATAAGTTTTTTACAACATGATTCATCATTACATCTCGAGTGACTACATACATCAACTGCCCTATTATCTGTACAAGGCAAGATACGAAAAAAAATCTCGAGGCATTAAGCCAAAAATCTCAGATCTACTGACTCCTAGAACCTGAGAATACAGAGACGACATATAGGACATACTATCTACAAGACTTGACAGATAGTGTCTCCACCTGAGAATCACTGTTGCCCCTGATGTTGTTGCTGATGTTGTTTCTCACCCTCAGATGGGTTCCTTCGTCCTCGGTGTCTACCTAAAAAGTTGAATCCCACGGGGGTGAGACAATTGAATAATTGTCCCAGCGAGAGTTATAACTCTCCGCCAGAAGCTTTGTTATTGCAATAAAGAGATAACAATAAGCAGTATAACTTTAAACATTCGATGGCAGGTTTAATGTTAAGTAAAGCAACATTCTCTTAGGCAATCATTTCATTTATAACTTAATTGAATATCAAAGCATATCTCAATAAGGAATATGAAAAACATGTATACTAGTTATTCAACTAGAACATTATAAACAATGTATCATCAATCATTGTTTCTCGTAGTTCAACCTAAGCAGTTATGCTACACTGTTGATTATGTTTTTCAAACATTATTACGCCCTGAGGAGATGAGTTACACCTCTCATACTCCAACCGACCATTACGAAATCACAATCGGTACCATACATAGGTCATTAGAAGAGCTGGATTCCTATGACCTCATCTTCCTCAGTCAGTGTGAGGATCAACATGCAGGACATCTCGTGTCTCTGCTATACTAGCTTTCCAGGGTATTTTGGCAACTTCGCTATTAGAGTTACAGTGGCATAATAACATTGCGGAATAAAACCCATGAAATAGATCAAGTAAATTAATGGGACAACATTGGCCATAGAATTAATCAAATAATCAAAAAATGATCCACAATGGCTATAGAAGATTCAAGTAAATAAAGAGCCAAATAAAAGGAAATAGAGATATGCCAAGGCTAGCACAATATGAATGTAGGGTTGGATAAAAGCCCAACTGGAGGTTAGGTTAATTGCACACTCTTACATAAATTAGGGTGCACATATATAAATAGATTTCACATACTGAAATAGGATCCACATACTTAAATAGGGCTCACATACATAAATAGGATCCACATATATAAATAGGAGTCACATACCCATCATTATCAATGATTAGATTGTATCAACATCCATTAACCCTAGTTACAAACATTTCACATAAATTAGCATTTATTAAGCATAAAATATAACAGAAAATACCCATTTTAGACCATATTCGAAAACCACTGATTTAGGACTCAAAACTAGGACCAAAAGCTCACTTAGGCTTCACTAATTAAGCAAATATATTTTATTTCTCAATTTAGGGTTGAAGTGAATTAATTATGATTTTTAGAACATTTAACATACTCAAAATGAAATTCAAGGTAAAATTTGAATAAGCATTGTGAATCAGGTCTCAAAAATCACAAAATCAGATTCTACATGAAAAATCCTTTCCAATGAGTATTTACTCAAATTTTTCTGAAAATGTATCAATTTTCTATGATTTATTTTCTCTAGACCAATCAGAGAGCAAGAAAAATCCATGTAGGCTAAAAAGGCTTGCGAGAAAAAAAATGGCAAAAGACCAAATTGCCCTGGGCATTAAAATGTGAAGGCAGGAGGGTGTGAGGGCAAAAGTGTAAAAAGTCACGGGCTGTCTCCTTCCTCACGCGCCAGCCATGGCTGCGGAGAAGGAGCTTGCCCATTTGGGCGTTTCCACGTTTCTTAACCAAAATGGACGTACATGTACTCAAAACGAAGCTCAAGATGAGAGGAACTCACCCGTATGCTTTATTGGGGTGCTGCTATCATCGAGCAGCTAGGAAAAGGGCTGTAATGTACGGAGAAGGTGGAGGTGGATGTGGCTAACGAGGGGGTTTTAGGCCAAATTAGCAATTGAGGAAGCTCGCACGGAGGCTGGAGGAGTTGTGGATGGTGATATATATAGGTGTGGAGGTGCAAAGAGACAAAATGTTGTGGGAGAGGAGAATTAATGGTCGGAACCCCTAGGCATTTTGGCCATGGTGCATGAGAGCATGCATGTAATGGCTTAAATGAAACAGCGTGTTGCGGCAGACCCGTTGGCAAAGAAATCTCACGAAATGATTGAGAAACGAGGGAGAATGAATTGGAGGAGCCTAGGCATACTCTTGGTTAGAGGGCTGGAGGTTGAAGATGACCCCAGATCTATTGGATCGAGATCCAATGGGGGACGAGTGTGTGACACATGAAATAAATGCAAAAATTGATTCATCTACTATAGTTAAACTATATCGGAACTTGTAAAAAGCATTTGGAGGGCTAAGAAGTCCAAATGACCTCAAATTTTAACCATAGGTTTATGACAACACCTAGAATGATGCTATGCATTTAGTTTCTCGAAAATCACATGGTTATGTCCTTTATTAATTTATAGACTATTAAAGCATATAATAAAGCATAAAAAGAGAAATTAATATAAAGAATATCTTTTAATGACATAATAGGGTATATCTCGAGATATTAGTCACATATAAACATTATGAGTCGTATATCGACATATAATACTCTAATTAGTGCATTATTTCCCTATTTGGAGGAGAGAGAAAGTAAAGGGATTAATTACTCCTATACATTAACTCAAATACATTGTTACTAGTATATTTATCCTAAAAGCTCCAAATAACATACTCCACTCATATTATCTCATTAATGATCGAATTACATGATTAGACCTCAGTTATCTCATTTTATGGGTTATTTATGCAAAAACCCCTATATAAACATAAATGTAGGTAATTTGTGAATTATACCTCAAGAAAGGCTCAAATTCAACATTGAGGCCCAAGAAGGCTCAAAAGGATGGGAAATTTATTAGAAGAGTCCAAAAGGACTAGAAGGCAAAGAAAAGTATAAAAGTGGGTAAATTTCAAGGAGGACCCTAAGATTTAGTATATTACAGTACTCCACCCCTTAAAGAGGATTTCGTCCCCGAAATCGCATCAAGAGGAAAGAGAGAGGGTGAGTGTACAACATCCCAACATTTGGTAACTAGGTGTTACTTCATAGGCTCTACACATAAACCTAGTCTGACTAAGGTTTCTATCATATATATAACATTTTATCAAACCTAATATAATTAACATGTTTGGCTTATAAGCATAATCTTCATATGAAAAAGCATCATCTTTATTATACCATTACATGTACCATACATTTTACTCTCGTTGTTGTAACAAGGATTACATATCATCATTAAGTACCAAAACATATGTTTTTCCCTTATAAGGGTTTTAAACACAATTAGGGTTTACTAAGAAAATCTCAACATCTATTAATGTATTAGGTCACAAACCTTAAAAACTAGAATCTAATCTCCATAAAAACCAACATGTAGAATTATCACTGGTAATTTTGTAAGAAAAAGATAATATAATCCAACAAGTTATTAAGCCTACCATAATCCCAAATAAGGTCACATATATTATCACATATTTCCAACTAACATTAGATACTCAAGTTAATGACATCATTTTCTCCTATTACACTCCATAATATGAATTATACATATTTTACATCGCATTAGGCATTAATGCAAACTTATGTAAATCCAATTACTCATAACCATATTTGTGTCATTCATGTGTTTTAGTGAACAATATGAAACACATTAAATGTTAATGAATTGATTCATATACTAAATCATGATAAGGTGATTAATGAGATGTATATTAGGGAACAAGGTGATATGTCTTACCTATAATGATAACTTGATCATGACTAGGTGATTATCATCCATGAATATGTATCAAGGGATATAATAAGATGATGACACCTAATGTCACTAATGTATCATGAAAGCATCAAAGATATGTATGGATGTGTATATGGTTAGGACTAGATGATTACACATTAGGGTTTAGGTCATCATGAACATTACATGTTATGCATTCCTAGCATGGACTAGACCCTTAATCTTACTAACCATACTATTAGGGTGACATGGTCAACACTAAGTGTAAACACAATTAGTGATGAGTTACTCACTATCATGTGCATCAAGAATATGTAAAGGTTCAAGCATATGAACTATCCCCTTAGATGACTAATTATATATTCATTTGTATATAAACAAATAAGATGAATTATAATTATAATTTGTTTGTACAACACTAACCATATAAGCTGACTAATCACATGCTATGGAGTTAGGGTTCAAAAGATATAGTAACTTGATTTCAAAGCATTGTGGGACTCCACCCCCCCCCCCCTTAAGGGGGATTTCGTCCTCAAAATCAAAAACTCCAAAATCTATCAAGGTATAAAAGCACTACTACTAAGGCCACTTTTCAAAAAGGGTTGAGGTAAAACTATGTATGAGATCCAACACTTAGTTGTTTTACTAAACACCATTATAAAATTCAAGCCCAATATAGGGTAGGATACTCCCAACTTGGAAATCTAGGGATCTTATAAGGCAATTAAGGACACATAAGGGGATTCTACAGGATTAACCAAGACATCATTGTTGGTATGTATGCCCTGAGAGCCAATCATGGGATGATTGGTGGGATACATTAAGATTTATTTGATAAACATCAAAGGCAAGCTTCCAATTCTTTCTAGTTCGTCATATGAGATAATGATAAAATAGATTGAATGTCTAGAGAATGACATTTTTCAATGACGTATGCTTTCAGGTTAAGGACATGAACGATGAGATCATACGGATGCTAAGAGTTTGTACATTCTTGTTATGTCCCTAGTCAGATGTCATTGTGGAAGGTAGATAGATAGCAATGACACACAAGACTAGTTTGTGGTGTTGGTGGATGACAGAATCTCATTAGTCATGATATAGAGATATCAAACCAAACACATAGGTACTTGTTAGAGAACAAGTGTATCGGACAGACCCACCGTGAGTTTGACACATGGAACCATGACATGGTAGTCACAGTCAGTACTCACAGTGATGGTGGTGAGTGTGATTCTTTGACCTGAAATCACTACACTCAACACATGTCGTTGGGCACACTTTGACATCATCAAACGCAGTCCTAAAACATGGGTTGTTATAAAGGTGATGATTGGGTGGCTTTGACACATGGGGCTTTTGAGGGGTGAGTGATAGATATGGGATTTGTCCCTCCTAAGGGAGTTTGATATCCATGGCCACTTGATGAGTAGGATTGAGAAAGGCGTGCACGCATGTGTGAATCAGTATGTGATATTGATGTCATACATATCTCTTCCAATCTACTCTAATATCAAGAAAGTGAATGAACGTTGACAGGATGACTATTCCATGCCTCGAGTTCATTCGAGATATCACTGACAAAGGAATTATACATTCACTATAACACCATTCACGGATTGTAGGATTGAAAGTTGTTCTCCAACTTTCTATTTCACTTGGGTAGCACTGATGTGTGACTAGGCACCGCTCTTTGCTTGTGAAGTCATAAGTGTTATGGACTTTCACTGCCAACGTGAAATGGACCTGCAGGGTCACACACATAGGATTTAACATGGAAGAGGAGTTTTGTCCACAAACAATGTTTAGATTGATTACTAAAGGAGTTTAGTAGTTCAATTAAATACTCAATCAATTGATAGCTCAATGTCATAGTGTTCAAGGTGTTGGACGCATTGATTGGAGTATCGGATTGATTGAAACTGCAATTGACTGATTCTGCACAATCTGCACTCCCAACCGATCAGATCATGAGATGAACCGATCGACTCAGCTTGGTGAACCGATGGGCTCAGGTGGTGAGTCGATCAGCTCATGCACAGGGTGAAACGATTGCTTCAAGTGTTGAAATGATCGATTCAACTGGTGCAACCGAGCAAGTTGGGAAAGTAGGATTGGTGAGAATTTTCCTTTCGTTTCACTTGCCCAATTTGATTGGGAAAAGGATTGGTATTTGATACCAATTATAAACAAAAGAAGGAAAGTCAATCGGGAATTGATCAGGACCATGAACCGACCGGTTCAGAAGTGAACAGATTGGCTCATGGGTCCCAACCGATCGGTTGAGGTGTCAACCGACCGGCTCAGGTCCCCAACCGACCGTTTCAGTTGTGAAACGATCGGTTCAGGTTGCGAGTTGGTTGTTTTGTGGAAAATCTCCAACCCTTCTACTCCTGCTTTTAGTCCCGCATTTCCCGGGATAGAGGACCCTGTCCCATGACCCTCTGATATATATAGGGGTATTGGGGGATTCTCAGAGAACAACACAGTGCAACCAGTTGCTCTGCAAAGTTGTCGTTCTCTCTAGTTTTGGTAACCGAGAGAGCCCGAGCAAGTGCTACCTGAAAAGGGAGGCACATCAAGGGAAGGACAACTGCAGAAAGTGACTGGTGGCAGGAGAGTGTGTTGGCGACTAGTATGCCAACAGAAGGGTGTGACTCCTTCCAATTCCTTGTGGGACAAGGACATTGGAGTTCCAGGTGGTCCGTGTGGACTACTTCAGAGGCGGGAGGTTTCTATCGCTCAAAGGACAACTGTCAACCCCGACAGTCCCGGTGAGATTAGGAGTCTTCAGTCCCGGTGCGACCAGGAGCTGCACAGACACCGTCCAAGACCGGAGGTGAAGACCACGCAAGTTGCAAGGTATTGTCGCCGAGTAGGCCTCGGGACAAGGTATGATTCCACAAACCATCCTTTCCTATTCTATAGACGTTGACGCGTTTCCTTGTTCTGGGTTTGGGGAGGAGAAATTTTTTTGTTTTCGCTGCCTTCACTGCCTCCCCTAAAACCCAACAGTGGCATCAGAGCCACGTCAACTGCTCTATACTTTAGGATTATCGATATGATCGATTTTGGTTTGTCGCCTTTATTTATTGCATACGATGCGAATAAAAATTGGCTTTATGTGTGTCTAATCCTAAATCTACAAATCCCAATTTACATATATGATATGTATTATTAATGCACTCGATACGCGTCACCCTTAAATGAGTTTTGTGGTGGATGTATAGTGTGGTTATGGCCAATAAACCCTATCTGTGTATGGTTGTATGTGGTTGCTTTCATCTCGGTCTGCGCACTGATCTTCCTTCTCCTATTCCTGATGTAACTCAAAATAATTCGAGATTTCTTTCCTACCTTTGCTCCCCTCGAATGTAACTCGAGGTTTCTCTTTTTACAATGTAAAATAGGATATATTTTTATTTCATGTTATGTCGAAGAACGGAGGACATCTTGACGACAGCTGAGACGATCGGTTCAAGGCGTGAACCGATCAGTTGACTTTCCAGACGATCAGTTCAAGGAGTGAGATGATCGGTTGATGACCGATTCGAGGAGCGATACGAGTGGGTGGCGGCCATGATGAGATGCATGATGACCAGGCGAACCGATCGGTTGGAGGAGCCAACCAACCAGTCTGATGGCGAGCCGATCATTCATGTGATGAGTTGATCAATCCCAGAAAGGCAAAGCACAGAGTTCATCTTGTACAGGTTGCATGTGATGTAGACCTAGATGACCGTGATTCCTCTTGGCTCGAGGAATCACATTAGGATGGCCATAATCATCGCTTTTATCGTTTTGCATGTTTCTGTGGGATATAGCATGTATATTATACATACTATGTATTGTGGTGATTGGATATGTATATGTATATAAAAACTAAATCCCTCATTAAATATTAAGTTTTCGATGCCTTCCAAATGCGACACACGTGAAAAGCTTGATCGACCAAGTGTGGGCACGCCCTAGCGTGGTGCACCGTCAATCTCGTGGAAGCGTGAAGGATGAATGTGTGGGTCTTCCCTAGAAGGGTGCATATTCATCGTGTTTGCTTTGGGTCAGACTTAACAAGGTGATCTAGATGGGATCTAGTACCTTGAGGCATGGAGATGATCATGGCAAGGAGTTGCATATGATGCAATTGGCAAAAGTTTCCTACCTGAGAGATCTAATTTGTGGGTGGCAGCCCTAGCTGGTCCATGACTTAGAGGATTTCAGGATCTTGCCCACTAGAAGGTTGTATGATGCAATCTTCCGAATTGATGGTGAGGGCTATCGATTTGAAGTAAAATAGTGGGAGTGATAATTAATTAAAGGCCTAATTATATCGTCAAAATTTTCAAATAAGTCAAAAATGAGTTTTTGGACTAAAATTGCATATTTCCTTTTGTAGTACAAATGACAACAAACAACAATCACTTTTCTTTATGATCGGTCCTTGAAAAGGACAAGCTGAATGGGACAAACTTCCACGACTGGTATCGGACATTGAGAATTGTTCTCACTCAAGAGCGAAAGCTCTATGTCCTGGATACTCCAATTCCAGAGGATCCGACTCCTAATGCACCAAGGACAGAAAGGGATGCTTACAAGAAGTATTCTGATGATGCCATTGATGCAAAGTGCTTTATATTGTGCTCTATGAACCACGAGTTGCAGAGACAACATGAGAACATGGGTGTCATTGAGATGATTCAGCATCTCAGGAACATGTATGAAGATCAGGCACGGCAAGAGAGATACAATGTCTCAAGGGCACTATTCAAGTGCGTCATGACAGAAGGAGATCTAGTTGGTCCTCACACACTTAAGATGATTGGGTATGTGGAGAACCTGACAAGACTGGGATTTCCACTGATCCAAGAGTTGGCTACTGACGTGATACTGCAATCGTTGCCAGAATCCTACAGTCAGTTTGTGATGAACTACAACATGAACAACTTTGATAGGCCACTGTCAGAGTTGTTGGGCATGTTGAGGACAGCTGAGATACAGATAAAGAAGGACAAGCCTAAACTTGTGATGGTGATCACGAGTAAGAAAGGCAAGTCCAAGCGCAAGGGAAAGGGCAAAGCTAAGAACGGTTCTGATGCTAGCCAGGAGTCCAAGTCATCTTCAGCTCTCAAGGCCAAGGGAGGCGTGACCAAGAAAGGAAATTGACACCATTGTCAAAAGACAGGACATTGGAAAAGGAATTGTCCTCTTTATCTGGAAGAACAAAAGAAGAAGGAGGCGACAGACGTCTCTACTTAAAGGTGTCATGAAAGTAAACTTGTAACACTTTTGAGGTATATGATACCAAGATGTAAAGTGTAAAGCACTCAATAAATGGGGCAAGTGTTGCCGCCATAGATAGGAGTACTTTAGTTTATTTTCAGCCTAAAAGGCATGTAATACAGTTATAAACTGCTATTTCATATTTTCCAATAGATAGAAACACTTTATTTTTGCATATTGTATGACAATGATGGCAATTAATAAAGAGATGTTTCAATTTCTAAAGATATGATCTTTGTGGAAATGCCTTGTTTATCTTGTGGTATTTGATATGCATAAGATAAAATGATACCTAAAAGTTATAGATAACTCAAACAATCAAATTAGCATCAATCATGAGAAATTCATTTCTAGTTTCCATATGATGGATAAATCTAGACTCTTTTGGTTAGAGAACCAGTAAGAGACATGAATATCTTGGACATGATTAATCAATCTTCACTAATGGTAGTGGGAGAATGATTATCCTATTAGGTATAATACATGTGATGTATTTACATACCTATTGGAACAAATGCCAATACTTCAAATGGTGTTTAGAGAAATACCAATATGAATATCTTGAAGTGTTCAAGATTATCATGGATGAAGTACAAATTTGGTAAAGTGTTAATTCTTGATGAGATCAATGAATGAAATACTTGGACCAAATGTTTGAGATCCTTATGAGCAATTATGATAATGTATCATAGTAAACTCATGATTAAGGCATGGTGATGTCTAAATCGAGAAGGAATCATACTCTAAGGAGTTAGAGAATGATTATCAAATAACTGAATTCTTCTTAATAAAAAAATACCCCACACTAATAAAGGACATTAAGAATCACAAGAAGTTGTAAGTTCTTATATCCTTGACAGATACACCTCGTTTATCTATGTGATGAGTTGTTCATGTGATGAGTCAACTATCTAGATGAATATGAGGAACTGAATTTTGAGTTATGGTTTATGACCATTACATCCTAAATGACATCCATGTGAACCATAAGGTATGACCTTGATGGTAGCACCCATTGGATGAAATCCATAAGTGCAAATGAGTCTTAAGTGTTAAGACACATGGATAACATTTTGAGAAGGATGATGCTTGTTGATTGCAACTTATTGACTAAGGCATTTGGCATATGGATACTAAAATTGCATTCCTATGAGGAATAAAACGAGGATGTGTACGTGACACAACCTATAAGGTTTATGAATCCACTAATGCAAATGAAGTCTATAAGTTACAATGGACTAATCAGTGTGATTGATTGAGTACAACCAACTCAGAATTAGATCTTTACTTTGATGATATAGTCAAAGGGTTTGACTGATATGTCAAAGATAAAGAAGGGATCTGTGATTTAGTGGGAGCGTGTTCACATTCCACATGTTGATGTGACATGGAAATGTTCTAGAATGGAAATCCAAAAGTGGAAATTATCTTTAAGGAAGATAGAGATGTTTCCTATATGATAGTAATTGAGATCTATAGAGATAGTTCTTGAAAACCTCTTGACCTGAAAAGAGAAAGCATACATTGGCAATCTGTACTGAAGGGTTCAGTATGCACAGATTTAGTGGGAGAAAACTTGTCCGTGTTATATGGAGTTAGTATCCCAAGGCCAAGTGTCCAATTCTTATGAAGAATGGGAACACTAAGAATAGATGTGGATCTATCATGTATGTAATCATCCCATTATCTTGCATGGCAAGAACAAAATGCATTCATCATCTTGTATGTAGGACATGGCAATATGATGTGCTCATCCTAAAAACTCATATGTGGGACATGACGAGTGGATGTCTGTCTACTTCCAGTAAGGGTTACTGGAATACCATGAGAACTTGATAAGTACTTGAGAAGTACTAGTTCTATGAAGATAAGGAAGAGTTTAGTGTAAAGAGTTACATTGATGTGAACTTCTGATAGGACAGAAAATTAATCGCAAAATATATATAGGATATATAAAAGTGAAAGTTTGTTGATAATTGGAAGTGTTCTAATGAAACCATTTAAAAGGAAATGCCGAGTATCTATGTGTTAGATAACAGCAGTGGATACTATATGGCTCTGGAAGTTCATGAGATGAACTTATAGATATTCCGCTCATTGATGACAAGTATGGAATCATTGATCATCCAATGTGGCTAAAGGTTAGCAAAGGAATACTTGATCACATATTACGGCAACTCCATCTCATACGTGTGACGTACAGTGAAGAGATGTGAGACATGCAATTTATACTGACTTTGGCAAGGTGTTGCCATTACTCACTATGTTCGCACTAGAGCACAGTAACATGTGGGACATGTTTGAAGATCACTATGAATATGATTCAAGGGTGATTGGCTCACAGTGCAAGTGGGAGTCTGTTGGTATGTATGCCCTGAGAGCCAATCATGGGATGATTGGTGGGATACATTAAGATTGATTTGATAAACATCAAAGGAAAGCTTCCAATTCTTTCTGGTTCAGTCATATGAGATTGTGATAGAACAGATTGAATGTGTAGAGAATGACAGTACTCAATGACATATGCTTTCAGGTTAAGGACCTGAATGATGAGATCATACGGATGCTAAGAGTTTGTACATTCTTGTTATGTCCCTAGTCGGATGTCATTGTGGAAGGTAGATAGACAGCAATGACACACAAGACTAGTTTGTGGTGTTGGTTGATGACAGAATCTCATTAGTCATGATATAGAGATATCAAACCAAACACATAGGTACTTGTTAGAGAACAAGTGTACCGGACATACCACCGTGAGTTTGACACATGAAACCATGACATGGTAGTCACAATCAGTACTCACAGTGATGGTGGTGAGTGTGATTCTTTGACCTAAAATCACTACACTCAACATATGTCGTTAGGCACACTTTGACATCATCAAACACAGTCCTGAAACATGGGTTGTTATAAAGGTGATGATTGGGTGGCTTTGACACATGGGGCTTTTGAGGGGTGAGTGATAGATATGGGATTTGTCCCTCCTAAGGGAGTTTGATATCCATGGCCACTTGATGAGTAGGATTGAGAAAGGCATGCACGCATGTGTGAATCAGTATGTGATATTGATGTCATACATATCTCTTCCAATCTACTCTGAGATCAAGAAAGTGAATGAATGTTGACAGGATGATTGTTCCATGCCTCGAGTTCATTTGGGATATCAGTGACAAAGGAATTATACATTCACTGTAACACCATTCACGGATTATAGGATTGAAAGTTGTTCTCCAACTTTCTATTTCACTTGGGTAGCACATATGTGTGACTAGGCACCGCTCTTTGCTTGTGAAGTCATAAGTGTTATGGACATTCACTGCCAACGTGAAATGGACCTGCAGGGTCACACACATAGGATTTAACCTGGAAGAGGAGTTTTGTCCACAAACAATGTTTAGATTGATTACTAAAGGAGTTTAGTAGTTTAATTAAACACTCAATCAATTGATAGCTCAATGGCATAGTGTTCAAGGTGTTGGATGCATTGATTGGAGTATCAGATTGATTGAAACTGCAATTGACTGATTCTACACAATCTGCACTCCCAACCGATCGGCTCATGAGATGAACCGATCGGCTCAGCTTGGTGAACCGATCGGCTCAGGTGGTGAGTCGATCGGCTCATGCACAGGGTGAAACGATTGCTTCAAGTGTTGAAACGATCGATTCAACTGGTGCAACCGAGCAAGTTGGGAAAGTAGGATTGGTGAGAATTTTCCTTTCCTTTCACTTGCCCAATTTGATTGGGAAAAGGATTGGTATTTGATACCAATTAGAAACAAAAGAAGGAAAGTCAATCGAGAACTGATCAGGACCACGAACCGACCGGTTCAGAAGTGAACCGATCGGCTCATGGGTCCCAACCGATCGGTTGAGGTGACAACCGACCGGCTCAGGTCCCCAACCGACAGTTTCAGTTGTGAAACGATCGGTTCAGGTTGCGAGTTGGTTGTTTTGTGGAAAATCTCGAACCCTTCTACTCCTTCTTTTAGTCCCACATTTCCCGAGATAGAGAACCCTATCCCATGACCCTCCTATATATAGGGGTATTGGGGGCTTCTAAGAGAACAACACAGTGCAACCAGTTGCTCTGCAAAGTTGTCGTTCTCTCTAGTTTTGGTAACCGAGAGAGCCCAAGCAAGTGCTACCCAAAAAGGGAGGCACAGCAAGGGAAGGACAACTGCAGAAAGTGACTGGTGGCAAGAGAGTGTGTTGGCGACTAGTACACCAACAAGAGGGTGCGACTCCTTCCAATTCCTTGTGGGATAAGGACATTGGAGTTCCAGGTGGTCCGTGTGGACTACTTCAGAGGCGGGAGGTTTCTGCCGCTCGGAGAACAACTGTCAACCCCGACAGTCCCGGTGAGATCAGGAGTCTTCAGTCTCGGTGCGACCAGGAGCTGCACAGACACCGTCCAAGACTGGAGGTGAAGACCGCACAAGTCGTGAGGTATTGTCACCGATCAAGCCTCAGGACAAGGTATGATTCCACAAGCCATCCTTTCCTATTGTATAGACGTTGACGCGTTTCCTTGTTCTGGGTTTGGGGAGGAGAAATTTTTTTATTTCCGCTACCTTCTCTACCTCCCCTAAAACCCAACAATCATGTACTAGGTTCAAAAGGTTACTCAAATAAAGATAATTTGTCCAAAGGTATGCTATTTTGGGACGGTCAATATCAGCACAGGCCAGGCCAGCGTCATATGGATCTGGGAGTCCTCGTAAGCCAAGCTAGTGGTGCGGAGGAAAATATTGCCAGCCCCCAGACCCTGACCCTTTCTAGACACCTTTGCTATCAACTTATGCCCTAGTAGCAACCTAAAAGACTAATCACCAAAAAGTTGACAAATTATATTTTAATATGAAATTATTATGTCCTAAATCAATCTTTCATCATAGGTCCTCTCTAAGGTGAAAAACTTACTAAAGGGGACTATATAAGGTTAGGGTTTCTATCTAGGAGACAAATTGAATTAGTTAAGACTCCGACTACCTTGATGCTCTGATACCATGCTGTAAAGACCAAAAAATCTTTACTAAATAATCATGGTAAACAAAAAACACCAATGTGTGGCAGAGGAAGTTAAAACTTTGACTATATTCAAATCTTTACAAAATTTCCCAAAAGGGTGTACAACTTTATACAAATAACAATAGGATCTAGGTAGAGGAAGACTCAAACCAATTCAAATGGTCATCCAAACATCAACAACTATAGATAAGTCCAAGCTAGATGGTTGAACTCCTTATCCCTAGCCTTAGGCTAGTTCACCATGCTTCAACTACGCACTCTGATCCTAAACCTGGGTGGTTGGGATCACCCAGCAAGAGTGAGATAAAAGTATGTGTTATTCAAAAGGAAAAGGACAAAAATAATGCATAACATTGCATAATAAAATGATTCAATACACTAAGAGATTTCAAGAGTATGAGGCAAGTAATCAAATAAGAAATAGAAACTTCCATAGCTCAATAACAACAATAATCACATATCATGAATGATATTATGACACAAAATCATACCAATGCAGGGTGAGGCGCCTACTGGACCTACACCAAGAGGAGAGGGGGAATTTTAACATCCCCTAACCTCCAAAATATATATAAAATGGGGAGAATTTTAACGTTCCCCTGGGGAGAATTTTAACTTTCCCCTGGGCTTATGCCCACTATGGGTGGTTTGTACTCATGTACACTACATTGTCATTTGGCCAAAAATACATCATGCTAAATAGTTCACTTGGCAGTAGTGAAAATATAAATAACATTTGCATAATGGCATTGGGGAATAAAACCCATGAAATAGATCAAATAAATGAATGGGCCAACATTGGCAATAGAATTAATCAAATAATCAAATAAATGAGACACAATGGCTATAGAATATTCAAGTAAATAAAGAGCCAAATAAAAGGAAATAGACATATTCCAAGGCTAGCACAATATGAATGTAGGGTTGGATAAAAGCCCAACTGGAGGTTAGGTTAATTGCACACTCTTACATAAATTAGGGTGCACATATATAAATAGATTTCACATACTGAAATAGGATCCACATACTTAAATAGGCCTCACATACATAAATAGGATCCACATACATAAATAGGAGTCACATACCTTATTGGAGATTCATACCCATCATTATCACTTATTAGAATGTATCAACATCCATTAACCCTAGTTACAAACATTTCACATAAATTAGCATTTATTAAGCATAAAGTATAAAGGAAAATACCCATTTTAGACCTTATTCGAAAACCACTAATTTAGGACTCAAAACTAGGACCAAAAGCTCATTTAGGTTTTACTGATTAAGAAAATATATTTTATTTCTCAATTTGGAGTTAAAACGAATTAATTATGATTTTTAGAACATTTAACATACTCAAAATAAAATTCAAGGTAAACTTCGAAAAAGCATTGGGAATCAGGTCTCAAAAACCACAAAATCGGATTCTACATGAAAAATCCTTTCCAATGAATATTTACTCTAATTTTTCCGATAATGTGTCGATTTTCTATGATTTATTTGCTCTAGACCAATCAGAGAGTTCATGTAGGCTAAAAAGGCTTGCGAGAAACAAAATGGAAAAAGGCCAAATTGCCCTTGGCATTAAAACGTGAAGGTAGGAGCGCGTGAGGGCAAAAGTGTAAAAAGTCACAGGTTGTCTCCTTCCTCATGCGCCAGCCATGGTTGTGGAGAAGGAGCTTGCCCATTTGGGCATTTCCACGTTTCTTAACCAAAATAGACGTACATGTACTCGAAATGAAGCTCAAGACGAGAGGAACTCACCGTATGCTTTATTGGGGTGCTGCTATCACTGAGCAGACAGGAAAAGGGTCGTAATGTAGGGAGAAGGTGGAGGTGGTTGTGGCTAACGAGGGGGTTTCAAGCCAAATTAGCAATTGAGGAAGCTCGCACGGAGGCCGAAGGAGTTGTGGATGGTGATATATATAGGTGCAGAGGTGTGAAGAGCTAAAATGTTATGGGAGAGGAGAAGCCATGGCCGATGCCCCTAGGCATTTTGGCTCTGGTGCACGAGAGCATGCATGTAATGGCTTAAATGAAACAGTGTGTTGCGGCGGACCCGTTGGCGAAGAAATCTCACGAAATGATCGAGAAATGAGGGAGAATGAAGTGGAGGAGCCTAGGCATCCTCTTGGTTGGCGGTCTGGAGGTTGAATATGACCCCAGATCTATTAAATCGAGATCCAATGGGGGTCGAGTGCGTGACACATGAAATAAATGCAAAAATCGATTCATCTACTATAGTTAAACTATATGGGAACTTGTAAAAAGCATTTGGAGGGTCAAATGAAGTCCTAATGACCTCAAATTTTAACCATAGGTTTATGACAACACCTAGAAAGATGCTATGCATTTAGTTTCTCGAAAATCACATGGTTAGGTCCTTAATTAATTTATAGACTATTAAAGCATATAATAAAGCATAAAAAGAGCAATTAATATAAAGAATATCTTTTAATGACATAATAGGGTATATCTCGAGATATTAGTCACATATAAACATTATGAGTCATGTATCAACATATAATACTCTAATTAGTGCATTATTTCCCTATTTGGAGGAGAGAGAAAGTAAAGGGGTTAATTACTCCTATACATTAACTCAAATACATTGTTACTAGTATATTTATCCAAAAAGCTCCAAATAACATACTCCACTCATATTATCTCATTAATGGTCGAATTGCATGATTAGACCTCAGTTATCTCATTAGATGGGTTATTTGTGCAAAACCCCCTACATAAACATAAATGTAGGTAATTTGTGAATTATACCTCAAGAAAGGCTCAAATTCAACAGAGGTCCAAGAAGGCTCAAAAGGATGGGAAATTTATTTGAAGAGTCCAAAAGGACTAGAAGGAAAAGAAAAGTATAAAAGTGGGTAAATTGTAGGGAGGATCCTAAGATTTAGTATGTTACATCAAAGGTCATACATGTAAGTTCAAATTTCAAGAAGATATAGATTAATCTAGAACCACATTTAAAGTAAAACGTCTCAAATTTGGGAAATAATGGAAAGGGTGGTGCCAAGTGCCCCTATTCACCTCAAGACCTAAGATAAAAATTAGGAAATGATAGGAACGCAAAGCCTAATTAATGACACACAATAAATTATAAAAATATACATGTAATGAAATGTAGATGGGCGACATTTCAAATAACTGCAATTTTTTTGAGAAGTTACAAAAAATGCAGGGAAAGAAGCTATATTGTTTGAAAGTGTGAAAAATCAAAACAAAAGTGTAAGCTAGATAAGTGTCAATAAGTAGTATCTTAGTAAAGATTTAGAATAAAGGGATAAGCAAAACAAGGGCTTACCACTCTACCACCCCAAGATTTAAAACCTTGTTATCATCAACATGAAATAAAGGCTCAAACTATTAGGGTAGTAGCCATGAAGATATGGTGTCTAAACATAAGGAGTGGGGGGTTCAAGTCACTCAATTGGGATGGATCAAGGCCATCACAATTATTCTATGGAAAATGGTCATTCTAGTCAGATGGCACCATGGTCATGGTGGTGAGAATGACCATGGTGACTGGTAACCTATAGCTTTCTCAGTTAAGTTCAATTTCTTCTCTTTTCGTCTTTGACCTTCCTATGACTTAGAAACTCCATGCATCATTCTTCCAGTTGGCTTCCAGTTCTAAGACGAATCAAAAACAAAAAACTAGCAAATGTATTATGTGTATGTTTATTAGAATGTACAAAAATAAAACTATAGCAAGCATGGAGTTTGAGGGAGAAAGATCCTACACCAACATGGGTTATCTCCCACTACTACTATGTTTGATGCCTTCACCTGGGTCTAGTGTTCTTCTTTCTCATTATCTATTAGCAAAAATCAATTTCACAATCTTAAAGTAAAGGGCCTTTTCATTGGCATTCAACAATTGTTCCTCAATCCATGGGTCTCAAGGGTTATCAATGTTTTCATCATAAAAATGGTCCTTCTTTATATCCTCATAGGGTGATGACGTCTTGAAGATGGTTGAGGGTCAATCTCAAAATTATGAAGGTGACCATCATTGTGCCAGTGTGTACATGGATGTCGGCATTTATTGTAGACAAGAAGGGCCTTGCCAAGATAAAGGAAATCTTCTTGTCCTCCAGCTCCACATCTAGAATAATGAAGTCCCCTTAGAGCAACACCACAATTCCATGTCAAGCATCACAAGTACATCATCCAACTAACCTCTTGAAACTTTGATAGACTAATTGGCCAAATGTAGATTATAATTTCTTGGATTCGGTTTACTCAAGACAAATTCCAGATACACACTATAGGGCATGATATTCACACTATAATCCAAGTTTATATTAACAAATGCTCAATAAAATCACCACAAATGTGGCATGGAAAAGAATGGCTCCCACATCCTTTTTCTTGATGGGAAGGGCATGATACAAGATAGACCTCACCTGATCAGAAAAATTGATCTTATTTGGAACCCTTCCCATTGTCTTCCTTATATAAGTGTAAGTATCCTTCAAGAATTTGGCATATGCTAGAATTTTCTTAATTGCATCAAGCAATGGGATGTTCAATTTGACTTGCCTAAATATTCAAAGATATCAAGATTGTGTATTTGCCTCCTTTTGAGTGAGAGCTCATATAAGGAACTAGGAAATGGAGGCTCATTAGCACTAGCTTTTCTTGAATCAACTCAATCAAATTGAGGTGGTACATGAGGAGACAAATAACTCTTAAGGATCTTACGAGGGTCTTCATCTATCAATGGTATAATGGTTAGAATCACCAGTGTAACATAAGGGGTAGGATCACTCCCAACTGTAGTAGCGGGTGGAACACTTGGTATCACACAATAAATAGAAGGTGGTGCAACATAATTTTTTATGCTCATAGCATCATCACAAAATGTTTCTAGCATTGAAGTATCAAAATAACCTTTATTAACATGATTCTCACCCCTTTCTATTTTAGGATTCTTAAGATTTTTTCCACTCCTCAAGACTATGACCAGATTCATTTGTTCATGGGAAGTTAGGGGAGCTTGTGATGTTTGCGGAGGTGGGGTTTTTTGGTGTTATTTGTGATGGATGGGATGTTGCAGGATGCATGATTGTTGTTGTGGTTGTTATTGTTAAGGTGGTTGTTGTTGTTGAGGTGGTGGTTGAGGGATATAGGGTTGTTGTGGTGGTCTTTGAGGTGAAGGAGGGCATTGGTAGTTGACTTGTGGTTGTGTTAGTGGAGGAGTATATGATTAGGGGAAACTTGATATTGTTAGACATGTTTTACTTGCATAGGTGGTGTACCATAGGAGCCTAGAGGGGTTACCACTCATCCATCTACATTGTTTTGGTTCACCCAAATTTGGAAAGGAAGCCTCCCCTTCTCATAATGAGCAAGATTCAACTCTAGATGATCTAGATTTGGTCTAAACCTATTAATGGTTTGTCCATGAGTCGACACATCTTTCTTGACTTCATCTAGGCACCTAAAGCTTCCAAGCACTTCATTCTAAAACCTTGAAGTATACATTTGCCTTGGTTGCTCTTATACATCATCACTGTAAGGAGTGAGGGATCACCCCCTTACTAAACAAAATTGAAGAATTAACATCCATTCGAAACACACTCAAAGGTATGTTGGAATAGGTATAAATTTTCCAAATTTATTATAATGGTATGCAAAAGACCAAAGTATAGCAGCCAAATAAAAATGTTGACTATATTTAATTTGTCACGAGGTTATTACAAAAGTACATCATAATATCTTGTAAGGGTTTACATGTATGATACCACATAAGGATCTAAGTAGAGGTAAATATAAACCATAACAACTTTGTCTTCAAGCTTTAACTCCTTAAGCTAGTCCAAAACTTCATGCCTTATCATCCAAGTCTTTAACCTAGTGTTGGAAGAGAAAATGGATGACATCAGCAAAGGTTGGTATGTGCATACTAAATAGGAAATTGAGAAATATATGGAATAAAGGACATCAAACATAAAAGGCTTCCCATAGAAAGGATAAGGACCACCTAAATGGGTATCAAGAGAAAAGGAATTGAAATCATATGATAACAAAAGAATACTTGTCATTAATAAAACATAAAGATTGTACCACACAAGAACATGTAAAGAACTATGGCACACACCCCATATCATCAACCTGCATGCATGTGAGATAAACATAGCCCTAGAACAATATAAACACTAAGGCGGCCAAGTCTCATAAACTTGAAATCTGATAGAGAAAGGAATACCGCCAATCTCCCAAATATATAAAATATGGGCCAAGAATCACACATCTTGCCCTGGGTATGAGGTTCCTTTCCATCTCAAAAGATCAAGAAATATAACACCTGCTCAATAGGAAATAACACATCTGTCATAAAAACCAATGCAATTACACTACTCTAGTGCTATTGAATCACATTGCATGTTAAATGTAGATGAAAGTAGAAAGTATAGTCAGAATATATAAACTAGTCACCACATAAGTGACCAACATATGCATCCACCTCATAAGTGGGCAAAAGACATCACATGTCATCTTTTAGAGTTCCATCATGAACAAAGCATAAGATAAGAGTTCAAAAGAATATCCATTATCACATGATCATTATCAAATAAGGTAGTTCACATGAACCATTATTTTCAAAAGAAAATACATTGTGTATAGGCTAATGACCATAGGACAAAGAGAATGAATAAGCATAGGTGAATTTCTCAACATAGAAGAATAGGGGATACATCATACCTCAACTTCAGAGTCTAAATAGTCCAAGTCAGTCCTAGATCCAAGCCTAGGCCTCCAAAGAACCTCTAGGGAAGGTGGACAGGTCCAATAAGTAAGGTTCCCAAGCTTAGAGAGTCTAGTTTCTCCAACAAAGCTCCTATCTCGAGTAAGAAGCACCTTCTCCACTTTAGAGGTGAAAAACCCTAACAAAAGAACATGGAGATGAGGTGTTTATGGGTTCTAGGTGGGGTTTCACCATGGAAGGCCATGGTTATGACCTAGAGGAAGGTGTAAGGAAGACTAACAACATGAAAATAGGGAAGGAAAGGAGGATACTTACTATTTTTGGTCAAAATCACCAAGGAGGAGCTTAAGAAATCCTAAATAGAGAAATTTGGAACCCTAGGAGCCTTCTTCACCAAGGTAGGCACCTCCTTTTACCTTGGGACAGCACCTTCGTGGTAAAATAGAGTAGCAATGATGCTCTAAGATAGAGGAAAGAAAGGAGATCAAGAGTTTTTGAATTGGGATTCTTTAAGGGGGTAGATATGGCTATATAAAGAAAGAGGTCAAGTATGAGGTGTCTATGAGACTTTCCATGTGTCATGTATAAGGGTGTCCATGGACATGCAAGACTTTATGGATAAGGAAGAAGTAAAGAATGAGTTTTCAAGTTACTTTCCATTTGTCCAATGCTAAGAGTGCCTATGGACATGCAAACCTTTATGGATAAGGAAGAAGTCAAGCATGGGTGTCCATGGAGCTTTCCATGTGTCCTTAGCCTAGGGATTTCATGGTCATCAAGAGGACAGCTCATAGAGGATTCTTTAATATCAAATGTCAGTTTATGGACACTTATAGGACATCCCAACTGACCTCCAATCAAATAAATAACCCCATTGGTTGATTGCTTCTAAAGATAAGCTCATTTATAAAGAGAGTAATCCCTAAAATGCCCTTGGAAAGTAACACCTTCAAACCAAGGTGCGACTAGGTGCTCCATGGTTCAAAAACTCGAGAATGGTAAGGGAATATATAAGTATTATTATTCATGTGACAATTTTCAAAGAAAACCTCCCAATTGGGTAAATTGCAGAAAAGTCTAGAATGTACCTAAAATTGCATAACTTGCACAAACAACATCCAAATTGGACCAAACTTCATCCACAAGTTATCTTTGATGTGTTGAATATGAATTTGCCATTATTTCCATATTTTTAAATTATATAATCACTTATTCATTATTATGCCTTTTACTCATTTTCTCTCTCCTAAACTTATCCTAATATTTCAAGGTTGTCCAAATTAGATGAAATTTGACATGTAGGCTAATTTTGATATGTAGATTTAGAATTTGAAGTTTGTTTCCACTTTTGAGACTGGTTTTTATGAGATATGTCATATGGCCCATTAACGGCCCATTATCTAAATTCATCCAAATAAGTTTCTTATCTTCGTATTACCACCAAAATGAGTTATGTGGCATATTTTATGTATCCATTATAAACCTAAGATTAATGTTAGAACATTAGGTTACATTAAGGTGATCTATACATGCATTAGCTCATTGGGGTTATACTAAACATCTATTTAGGTCTAACCTTCAACCTTGTTTGGCTAAGTCGAAAATGTCAACTTCCAGGGTAGGGTTTGAGATCTAGTATGTTACAATCACCTTATTTCTTCCATGAGAAGTTGGAGTGATTTCTTAATTTGTGAGTGTAGGATTGGGACATTGGGCCATGATTGTTACATCCCAAAAGATCATATGCCCTTCACCTCTTCCCCAAGGGGCTCAATAGATTACGTCGAATGTTTGGAGGAACCTCCGCTAGATTATTCATTAAATTCATCCTATTGACAAGGATTTTCATCATCTATGTATATGCATAATTTGATGAAGATAGAGGTTGAATTTATGGGGCAATACCATGATTCCTACCATAATCATTGGATGCCTTAATGATATAATCTTTAAATTTTCATATAAGTGCTCAAATAGGGGCCATGATCCTTTGGTAGGCTGGTCCATGAATGTGCCACCACAAGAGGAACTTACCACCATTTGGCCCGATTGAAACAATCTAGATTAGGAATAACATGCAGGCTTCTACAAGGGTACTCGTGTTGTTAGTCATATCTTAATAGCTTCTGAATCTCTCCCAACCTTCGTGAAATTTCTCATAAGCCAATTGAATGAAGAAGGCCATGCATATCTCATTTGAGTGAGTTTGGATATGGGGTAGAATTTCTTGAGGAACTCATTTTTCTTAGAATCCCATATCATTACCTCAATTTTTGTAGAGTAATGCACCTTGGCTCTATCTTTTAAGGGGGATGAAAAGAGGGCAAAACAAATAGAAACACTTGTGGAAATAGGGTTTGGGATGTAGATCAACTCTCCAATGATGTATCGATGTGCATGTAGGCACTTTCATTCTTTAACCCATACAAGGTGGTAAGGAATCCTAATAGAGCTAAGGGAATAGAGAACACTTGCCTTGTTCTGCTCTAGTCTTATAGCAATTGGTGATTTGTAGTTTCCCTGCATGGAGTAGTCATGTAGGGGCCTTGATGGAGGTGGATCTGTGGATCACCTTGGTGTTCTACTTGATGGTCTCCCATTTTAGGATCTTATACTTGAATGCTCCTATTCATGTGCCTTCTCCTACTTTTTTTAGGATCTATTAAAAGATTTTCAACAGAGAAGGAGCGGTGATCAAACATGCACTATCACCAGCGTAAGGCATAAACATGTAAATAGAAGGAAGTTAAGAATAACAAACACAAAAGTGTATCAAAGAAAAAGAATAGAAATTATGAGGGATACTAGAAAAAGTAAAAAAGAAATGATTATCTAGGTCCTAGAAGTCACATCTTGAAAAAGAGGCCATAAATCTTGATGTTGCTATACCAGACTTACAAACACTAGTACAAAAACTACCTCTAGCATCAGTTAAATCAGCCCTATGATGTCAGTTAAAGTCTGACACTTAAGTGGGCGACACTACAACCACAGGTCTAAGACGTCAATTACTTGGAGATGGGAAAATTGACGATAGAGATCCAGCCTCAGTTGTGTGGATAAAAGAAACTGACACATATAGGAGTCTGGGGCATCAACTATTGGAAAAAATCAACATCGCAAAAGCCATACCATGTCACATTTGTAACTGGTAAAGGACCCTACGTCATTAGTTAAGTAACAACTGACACCTATTTAGAATTTTTTTGTTGGTTGTAGCCCATATAACCAATGACTATGATGTACAATGATAGTTAGATCAATCAAACTGACGAGTATGACATACTACCTAGCACATCCGTTTTGGTTTTGTCCTTTAATGTCAGTTATTTTACCGAAATGAATGACTCAGGCCTATAGTGTCATCTTTTGTTTGTTAAAACTGACGACTAAGTTTTTTTTAAAATAGCAGGCCTACAGACCTATTACTCGACTGGTCAACATGAAGCAGAACCTGCAGTTTAGAACTGGAGTTCTGAACTACAGGTTAACAAATCATGTGAGTTCAGCTTAACAATAGGTCACCAAATCTACAATAACAAACATAATATGCATATAATTCTATTCATCCTCTAATTCAATTTCATCTCATGTGCAAACATAAATCTTCACATTCATTCACACACACGATACTTCATTTACATATACACCAACTCCATTCTCATGACATGTAGAAACACAATTCATTCATTCATACACTTCATTATCCGACAAGGAGTGGCTCAAGTGGTCAAGTACGATGTCCCCTAACAAAGGGACCCAGGTTTGAATCCCAATTTTCATCTTGATTTACCACCCTCTCAGTCGCTCGGCCTCTGCCATGGGCATGGGAGAGGGGGATAGAATGCCTCTCTTAATCCCATACAAAATTCATTCATTCATCTTCACATTCACACACATGTATATAGATCATCATTCACATATGCACCAATAATTTTCTCGAATCAAATTTAAAGTTGCAAGAAGTCATAAGCATTGCATGCTTATACAAATAATGACATCAAACTTTAGTAAAGTCATTCCTTATCCCAATCAAATTTAAAGTTTGCTTCCTTTTCGAAGGCTTGTTCCCATTGTTCTCGTATCTCATCTAGTTATTCTATCATATAGGGCATTTGTATGTCTTCTAGATTTTCTAGTGTATTGAAGTATTTTGTTTTAAGAACATGCAAAGATAATGACATATATAATTGATAAGTTTGATATTTTATTATTATGTAATGAGACTATATACTTATGATGATCAAGACTATATATATAGATTACATTTTGTATCTCATCGATTACTAGTGCCCCATATCTAACAATTATGTCTATATACTGCATCATGTAGTATCTGCATGCCCAACCATTGTGTTGTACAGAACACTATAAATTTCAACATACAAAACATTAATAAATAAAAGTAAGCATAGTTGGCATAAATATACATTGGAGTTATGAAAATACCTCAACATTCTCCCAAACTATCGCTTTCTTTTTCTTGTCCATCTTTCCTTTAGCTTTGTTGAATTTGTTTATAGCCCTATATGTTAATGAACACATTGAATTGCATTAGTAAATAGTCATGTTATATATATATTAACGGATATAAATATAAAAGTTTACTCATGTGAATAATGCCTTTTTTTCAAATTGTGTCCCCCACTATTTATTTTGTCACCCTTAGGATCTAGATAATACACAGTTAGCATCATGGGGACAATAACCAATAACACCCAATGTTTATTCCTGAGTGATAAGAAGGCAAACAAAATATAACTCAAAATCCACAATGAAATGTAATTTATTAAGTCAAAATTATAAGCAGAGTAAGTAAACTTACTCAACATTGTATGGAGCTAACATCACACCCTTTTTATTTTTATCAAAATATTTAAATGTGGTAGAGCAGTATTGGGTAAATAAATAGAGGGTATTAATTACATAGATAATCAAGGATGGAATTAGAAATGCCACATGGGGCAGTGAAAACTCTGTACAAATGTTATGTAAGTGGTTGTAAAGCATATATCATGTATGCATTAATACATAAGAAAACACATCAACATATATAAAATGAGGTATATAGCTATATAAAATCTCACCATATCTGAAGTTCTATCACACATGTATTCAACCAAGTATAACCAAACAACTCCAAAACATCTTGCCAAAATATACTAGTATCATGAGGTTGACCTACAACATCCTCCTTAATAGAAACCATCATAGGAGACCCTTCTTCATGTTCACATATCCATAGTGCAATACCCCTATATTGAGGACCTATCGAGTCGAATAGGTCATTTGCAAGACAATCAAGTAATTGAGGAGGAGGTGGAGGTGGAGGAAGATCTATAAGGGGTTTCTTAGGCACTATGTCCTGCACATATATAATCTTATATCAATGGTGTCATGTATATAAATATACAAACACAATGTAAATTTACCATACATTGGTATATATAACTCCAGCTATCATGAAGAGCTCAAGGTGGTCATATGGCAGTGTAGTATGCTTCCAAGGGGCGTAGATAAGGTTTGACGTCACACGAACCACACTAGTGGGAAACATTGCACCATGAATCGTGTCGCCTTTAAGGCGTTGATAAGCCGCACCCACAACAACAACATATTCTTGTAATTTAAGACGACATGGCCTCAACCCCTTCAAATTTTCATAGAGTGTTATATGTATTACACAAATCATTCTGAAAGACCACAACATCATAAAATACTTATAGTGGATGTGTTAGGTGGCGGGTCCACATGATTACTCCCAACCACCTCAGTCGTAGAAGGGTCCAGAGCAGGGCGGCACATGTACTATCTGAGGACCTTATTGAGAAACATGATATTGGTGCATTGCTTACTGAATTCCCTTTGTAATTAACTCTTATACCTCCTCTTTTAAGAATCCCCCCTTTTGAACAAATTTGTGCTTATGCTATGATGGCCCAATGAACACTCTTATATCAACACCAGCTCCTACAACCCTAACATGCCCAGGATGTTATGGGTTACCTAGAGCAACTGTCAATTCATCCCTTGTGCCCTCAGGGATGAACTTGCCTTATTTCCTTTGCTCGTGGTGCTCCCACTAATCATCAACAATAGTAATTGGTAAGTAAAACAAAACAATCATCAATACTATATCTCTAGATTTATTTTTCTTCCTATTTATCCATAGATCATGGCAAAGTAGAGGCTCAGTAGTAGTATAGGACTCAACAATCCCAGAAGTAGACTGTTGAGAAGAAGACGCCTACAATAGATTTTGGCAAAGATGTACATAGCCAGCTAGACCAATCATGTGGTTGTGCACATTCTTTACATGCCTTTCTCTTTGAGCACCGCTTGCAGCCTGGTTAGGAACAATCATCATAGTAATTGGTAAGTAAAACATAATAATCAAGGTCAAGGTAAACAATGAATTCATAAGAATGCATTCAAAATGGGGAGTGAGGCTTAATACCTTGGATTCATCAGTATTTTTCATAGCAACAAACACCTCCCACGACTCTGGATCAAGATAGAACCATTGCTTAGTGGCTGACTTCTTCCTCTTCTCAGCATCTCGTATGTACAGTCTTGTCAAATTTGTCCTATAATTCCTTAGTACCCTCTGATGCAACCCTATTTTAGGGCTTCATCTTGTGTCTTTTTGTATCTCAATCACATCTAAACATAGTAGAATGCAAGATTAAATCCCTCAATATGCATATTATTGTCAAATTCACTTACGGACGTTCTTTGCATACTTTTTAGGTACTTGGATCATGATTTGGATGGATGAGAGAGAAGGAAGGAATCCTAGGATTCCTCCACCCATGGAGGAATCCAAAGAAGACCCCAAAGCTCCCTCAACCTACCCCTAATGGCCAAGGGTCGATATCAAGCAAAGAAGTCCATTGATCATGAAATTTCAAAGTAAATTTGCCACTAAAGACCCCAACACGGCCGTGGTGCCAAGGAACGCATGCTACATAATGCCAAAATCACAGAGTCGGCATCAAAATTGCAAGATACAACAACTTGTCCAAAATGGTCGTACAACCCAGCACGGTCGTGTTGAGAAGACCCCAAAATGGTCGTGTCATCCCAAAACGGTCGTGCTCCCAAAGATGAGAATGGGCATGCTGGCTAGAATGATCTCCATTTCACCTCCCCCACCATGGTCATGCTACCCAACACGACCGTTCTACCTAGCCCTCACCACGGTCGTGCTGCCCAACACGGTCGTTCTACCAGCCTTCAGTTCTCCAAAATTCTTCTGACATTTTCCATTTCTTAGAACGACCGTACCCCACTACCACGGCCATTCCAACTCTTACCCACCATGGCTGTGCTTCCTAGCACGGTCGTGCTACCCTCTAAACCCTAGCATTTTTTGCACTATTTTTTTCAACTATACCCCTTATTACCCTAGTGCTCCCACCACCACCTATATATATATGGGTGGCAGCCACAACACTAGGTTAGCTGCCATTACTCCCCTCTGCCTACTCTAGAGCATTCATTGCCTCCTTCCTTGTATTCAAGCCATCCACCCACCATTTCTACCATAGAAACCTAGTTTTCTAGGTTTTCTACCATAATCCCCTTCATTTCCATGCCCTTCATCCACCTTGGAGGAGGTAGGTCATTCTACAATAGCTAGGAGGTGAATAAGAAGAAGCTATTTTGAGCTCCTTGGAGTCCTATCCCCTTCTTCTCACTTCTTTTCTCTTTTGTTTGAGCATGTCTAGCTAAGCCCCTAGTGGTGGGCTATTTGGGGTTAAAATGTGACTTTGATACCATGTTGGGTGAAAATAACTTGTATTGAATATAATTTCATCCAATGATGATTGCTTCTTGCTTCTATCTCATTTCCCATTATCTTGCATGTGGTTTGTCCTTTTAAACATAAATTGCTTGTTTAGTGATGCTTGATGACACTTAGCTTCTAGGAGAAAATGGAATGTATGTGGCAATCTTAGGAATGACTCCTAGGTCCAATTAGTGGATCCCTAGCTAGCCCCCTTTGTTCCTACATAAATCTCCCTTCTTCTACAAGTAAGTGTGAGATCTAAGTAGCTAGTCTAAGTGTGATTAGTGAAATTTCCTAGAGTTTCCTAAAGGATATATGGCAAGTAACATGAGGTGAAACACCCTCATATCTACTCCCATTCCTACCCTTGGATCTCAATTTACCTAATACCACTTACCCTAGAAACCTAGACTTGCCAAGTCTTATTGGAATTATACCTAATTCTAGTTCTCCAACTAGTAGTATAGGGTATATTCTAATAGCACTTTCCTTGTTGTTTGGTTTAGTAATCTAGATTGAAATGTGAGATTTGGATGCTATGTCGACCTTCCCCAAACTAATATCAAGTTGCATTCCCAAACGGCCCACCTATCCATCATATTGCTTAAAATCCACCTTTGCATTCTTAGCTTGTTAATGCTAGCTTAGTCAATTGCCTTTGTTAATTCTTAGCTAATTGCTTAGTTCTAGATAGTTAGTTTCTGCTCAAGTAGTTAGAGCTCCTTTGAGCTTGCTTGTGTTAATTTAGCCAACTAGTGATAACTTAGGCTCTTTCTTGTTTCATTGCTTAGCTTGCCTCTTAGTTGATAATTTGGCTTGCTAGTGTAGTGTAACTCCTTGCTATGGCCTAATTTCTTGCCTTGCTCAGTTCCTTAGACTTAACTTGCTTAGAGTAATCTAGGGTTTTTGATAACTTAGTTTCTTTCTTGCTCTTTCTTGCTTGCAATCGTAGCATAATCAAACAAAATCCAACTTTAAACCCTCAAACCCTAGACTCCGCTTTAGGAACATAGCTAACAAAAACCTAGCTCTAGTGCCCCCTCTATCCCTGAGGATCAACCCTAATCTTACCACTAGTCCATACTACAACACGACCCCTCTTGTGGGTATATGTGATTAGTTGAGCATGTGTGTTGCACTAGGTTCATATACAAATTTCGAGAGATCTGTGTGTTTTCCCTTCGGGTTGCATCTAGCCACCTTTAGTTGGCTATTGTGTGGCCTTGAGAAGATCCGACCATCCTCCCACAACATTGCATCAAATTTTTACGATGCAAATTTTAATCCAGATCAATTATTCTATGCAAAAGTTCATATACTTAATGGAATATTATTAAATATAGAATTGTATACATATTTAAAAATAGAATTGCAAACGGTAATATCTCACACATAGTTCTTTCCATATGAAGTCTTTCTTACTTCTATCAATTTTATGCCAAGATTCTACTGCTACACTACAATGGCTATGAGTAAGAATCCCTAAATTCCACAAAAGAGCTGCAATTCTTTCCAGAAGGATTTCCTACATGATCAAACTCAACGACCAACTTCGGTCTATTACCCCTTTGTTGTATCAACTTATTCATCGTGGTGATGCCCCTTATTTTTGCACGCTGACGATGTTGCTCATCAAGCTGAACAAGATCCTCAGCGTGTACATCCTCAACCTAAAATTGACAAAAAGCACATATAGGTCATAAAAGGATATAACTTATAAATGTGATAAAACAATACAAAAATACTACAAGATAGACATATTATAAAATGCACGTCTCTACAATAAAACAATACAACTTACACTAGTGTCAACGTGCACATTGTGATGCTGCTCATCCTCAGGGTAATCATCATCACAGTCATCATATTCATGGTTAGATGCCATATGAAAAGATTTCATTTAAAAATAGTAAAATAATGAAATATAAGATTGTAAAATGCACACCTAACATTTAAAAAAAAAAGAATGCATCTAATATTGAGATCTTTTATCAATTAACATTCCCTCAGTATGATCTCCATGCACATATAAGTCGGTGTTTGCTTTCAATATTTGGTGTTGGCAAGCCAACTGAGAATGGACTGGAGTCATCATATTTGTCATAGTACTCTTCTTCATCCATAGGATCTTCAATGAATTTCCTTTTACCATGAAGAATAACAGACCATTTGCAGTATCATCGATATAAAATACTTGCTTCACATGTGATGCCATTATGAATGGTTCACATTTCTTGCCAATATTTTCAAAATTCACTAATGTAAAACCCAATTCATCCACTACAACTCCTTTTGTGATATCAACCCAATTACACTTAAAGACTAGAATTCTAAAATCTACATAGTCAAACTCCCATGTCTTTAATGACACTGTAATATGACAATTGAGCTTTACATTGACTCTTATCCTTCACACTAGAAAAAACAATGAAGACGCTTGAAGGGTGACCCCACTATTTTGGATGACACTCTTATCATCTTGACGCTTTGTGTAATATGAAAACCCATTTATGTCAAACCCTTCATAAGACATAACATTCATTTTTTATTTAGAGGCGAGGCATTTGATATTTTCAACAACATTATTTGGTGTTTGATATAGTTGATGTAAGACTTTATCTTCAAACCACCTAATAAATGTCTTGTTATGCTCTCTAGCAAGTCACATTGAATTGGCTCGAGGATATTTTGTCTTGATGAAATAGGTATGTTTGGTGATATAAACACTGACTTCGTCGATGTTGTGTAAAATATACAAGTGATCTGGTTCCCACAGCTCATGACTGATTACTTTCACTTGTGCTCCTAAAGTCCCTTCGCAGAAATAGTCCTCAATATTCTTTTCATTTATAGGAGCTTCATTATAACTCAGAAAGTCATTGCAAAAATCCATAACCTCCCTCGCCACATAACCCTCAATAATACTCCCTTTAGACTGATAATGATTTTTGAACATCACATTTGAAAACACTCATCTACCATTCAAAAGGATACATCCAATGCAAGAAAACTGGTCCCAACATTTTCACTTTCCTAGTCAAATGGACAACAAGATGTCCCACGATATCAAAGAATGAAGGAGGAAAATACATCTCAAGTTCACATAGGGTAACAACCACATCTCTTTGCAATTTATTGAGATTCCAAAGATCAATAACTTTGTTGCATAGAGTGTTGAAGAAGAAATGAAGTCTAATGATTAAAAACCTTACATGCTTCGAAAATATAGATCAATTTTCCACATGCAATATTTGTTGCATTAGAGTGTGACAACCATTAGATTTAAGACCTATAAGCTTCATATCTTTCATTCATACCATTTTGTAGATATTGGAAGAGTATCCCTTTGGTACCTTAACATTAAGCAAGCACTCGCAAAAAGTTTTCTTCTACTTTCTAGACAACGTAAAACAAGTAGGAGGTAAATATTTTTTTGATCAGTCCTAACTACTTCTGTTAATTTTTTCCTTAATACCATTTCATGTAGATCCATTCTGGATTTGATGCCATGTTTAGTCTTACCTGGTATTTTCAATAGAGTACCAATGATGCTATCATAAACATTTTTCTCAACATGCATGATATCAATAAAATGCCTAACTACCAAAGAACTCCAATAAATAAGATCCCAAAATATTGACCTCTTCTTGAATAAAGATTTGTGACTCTGTGTAGGAATGGTATTTTCCGATCTCTTACCAAACGCATTGACAAAGTCTTTTACTCTTTCATAAACAACCTCCCCTGATATAGGTTTACGGGCACTCCATTCCTCACTCGATCCATTGAGCACTTTGTGCAACTTTCAGTAAGGATGAACTTTTGGAAGAAACCTTCAATGATTAGATATACAATCTTGCTGTCATGTTTTGGTTGTATTGAATCATTATTGTCTTCACATATAGGGCATGCTTTGGATCCTTTTACACTGTATCAAGACAAATTCCCATATGCTGAAAAGTCATTAATAGTGCAAAACAGCATAGCATGCAAATAAAATGTCTCTTTATGCAAAGAATCAAAGGTCACCACAAATTCTGCCCAGAGTTTCTTTAAGTCATCAACCAGAGGCTCGAGATAAACATTGATATCACTATTGGATTGTTTAGGGCCCGATATCAACAACGACATCATAACATACTTATTTTTCATACATAACCAGGGAGGAAGATTCTATATAACAATCATAACAGGCGAAGTGCTATGTTGGCCGCTCAATGTGTCGTATGGATACATGCCATCAGTACAAATCCCAAGTCTTAGATTCCTTACTTCTTCTCCAAATTTAGGGTACAATAAATCAATCTTCTTCCACTGTGGGGAATCAGACGCATGTCGTAGGATCTCATGATTAATTTTCTTAGCTTCTGCATGCCACCTTAATATCTCTGCATCTATCAGATTGGCAAACAAGCATTGAAACCATAGTATTATAGGTAGATACCACATAACCTTGGTAGGAGATCCAGTTTTGGACTTCCCCAAAGTTGTCATTTTATACCTTGATGCCCCACATTTTGGACAATCTTTCAAATCGACATAGTCCTTTTAAAATAACACACAGTCATTCAGGCATGCATGTATCTTCTTAGCCTTCATTCCATTGGGCATAACATTTTCTTTAATTTGTATGTTGAGATTGGAATCTCATTGCCTTCAAGAAGAATTTATTTCAACAAAGACAACAATGACGTGAAGCTTTTGTCTCTCCATCTATTGTTAGCCTTCAAATTATACAATCTCAACACAACGCTAAGCTTCATAAATTTAGTAAAACCTATGTATAACGGTCTCTCAGCATCATGTACAATGTTCCTAAATAAGGGAGGTGGATCGGTGTGCTTTACCCCACAACTATCTAGCATCACATCAACCATGTCTATCAGAATCAGTTTGTTTACTTCTACATCATCGGTGGCAATTTCTTCTTCAACACAAGTACTTCTATCGACATCTACTGATCTCATAGTTGGAATCTCTCCATGCTAGTCTCATTATGTATAGTCATGTAAAATCCCATTGCACATGACATGACTTTTGATTTCGTCACCAATGTTGACTTTCAAGTTGTTACCGCAATGCCTACATGGACAATAGAAACTATCTCCAGTTTTTTTTCTATGTTCCTCTGCAAATATTATAAAGTTATAAAGACCGGTAATAAACTCCAAGGTACAGCAATTTGGAATGGACATCCATGATCTATCCATTCTATGATCAAAGAGAAAACAAGAATTAGGGATTATGGTTTACAAATTCGGTTTAGGATTAACAGATATATTAGGGTTTATTATTTTGGATTTAGGGATGAGCATTTATAGATTAGGGTTTATGGTTTACAAATTAGGGTTTAGGGTTCAGTAGTGAATGTGTGTACCAGCTTATCATTCTTGAACACCTAATCTCACTAGCAAGTGTATAATGTGTATTCAATTTTCAAGAACATTTCCCCAAAGTTATCCATGTACACCGACATAGATGGGAAAATGTCCACCAACATATGTACTTAGAGAACAAATGGAGAAGTGCTGACGAAACATATTGAAAATCGAATATACATTATACACTTACATTCTAAGTGAGATTAAGTGTTCAAGAATGGTTCCATACCAGGGACTGTCCAAGATTTACTCCTAATGAGTAAATAGCATATGGGTTTCTAGGCCAACAGATATATATGTCCAAAATTAAGGTTTAAGATTCATATCAATTCCATTTAAATACAAACCCATAAATCCACAAGTCACATTTACCGTATCATTCATTATATATTTTAGATATACACTTTTCCTTTCCCCATAACCATCATAATAATTCTCCTACTAATTCTCAATCTTAAGATTCATATTATTAATAATCCAAACATTAATCATGCAACATTATATATAAATAACAATAAATAAGGTACACACTATTAGAGATAACATAAGTTAATTGGTCACTCAATTTCATACTAGGCATGCAACTTAATAGAGAGCATAACTCAATTTCATCATCCATATGTATCACAAAGTCATAGTAAAAACAAATTCCCATAGAAACTCTAGATTCAGTTCATCATTTAGGAATCCTACCTATTTATTAACATTTAGGATGCAAGAAATGGGACCTATATGATGTATTTTAAAAAAACTACCTTGGTCTCTACTGGTGAAAATTTCCAGCTCCTCAGCAACAGCGGCTAGTTCCTCAGGCGGGTAGCTCCTCAGCAGTAGAGGCTAGCTCTGTAGGTGGCGACAACGGCCAGCTCACTAGTGGTGCTTCCAATGATGGTGAGCAGAAACATCAGTGTGCAATGGCCAACAACAACATCGGCATCGGAAGAACGAGCACCAGTAGCTAGCTCCTCAGGAGGTAGTGACAAATAGCTCCTCAAGCGGCAACGGCGGCGAGCATAGCAGTTGGAGCAAAGAAGCGACAGTGTAGAGGAGCACAGAATCAACAAAGTTAATTTAGGTATCAAGGGAGCAATGAAATAGAGAATGGGGGAAAGAAACATTTCACGAGTGCTATTAAGTGAACTTAGTCATTGGTTGTTAAAGGAAACCAATGGATAAGTACTTAGTCATCAGTTAAAAACCCAAAACTGACACATAAACTAGTATTGACAAACATGACCATGCAGACCAGCACGACCGTGGTGGGACTTAGTCGTTGGTTTCTAAAGCCTAAAATTGACGATAGAAACCCTAATCCCAAAAAAGCTGGTCTTTGTCAGGAGACTTAGTCATTGGTTTTCTTAGACAAAATCGATGACTAAGAAACCACTTCCACATCAGTTGCCATATGGGAAACGATGATAGAGATCCATCCCCAAACAAAAAAAATCAGCCGCAACAAGGTAACTTAGTCGTGGTTTTGCACAAAAACCGATGACGCAAAGTAATATGGGGGAAAATATTTTCATGGGCACAAGAAGTGAAAGCGCTTAGGTTTCAGTTCCATATCTAAAACTGATGACAGAGACTCTTATACAAACAAAAAAAGTGGGCCTCAGTAAGGGGATTGTGTCATCAGTTCCTCCACCTAGCCTACTCACAAGCAATTTGAGGGGAGATAATTTTTTCCACATGGACATGGCATGAACTCTATTTCGTCGGTTCTGACAAGAACTGATGCTAAACATAAATTTTTGGAGGCAAACATTTTTCCCTAAAAATTATATTTTGTAGGTTATCTAAGACATCAATTTTAACTAAACAAAATCAACATTATAGTTAAAGCAGTAGTTGTATCTTGTCTAAATCAGTGGGACTTGATCAACGGTTATGGTTGTACTTAATAACTAATGTTATTGATAGTATGATGATAAATTTTATTTGAAATGACATTAGTAAAAGTGACATTAGACGTCAGATTTGTACTAGTGAAATTAGTTACCCTAAGTAGCACACTCGATTACATTGATCCACATGGATTGCAGAAGGATATTAGGTAGCTAAGGTTGTTTTTTTCTTCTAGAGAAATCTTAGGGTTTTAATGGTTTAATCTTGGGGGTTTTAGCTAAAATAAGGTGAACATGCAAGGAGGAAAGGAAAGAATCAAACATATAATAAACCTACACAATTAACTAACCAACAAGCTAAGAGAATAAATAGAATAAATTAGACTAGCAATAACAACAGAGAGCAACGAACTACACTGGAGTAGAAATTACACTAAAAAGACAAGAAAAGACTACACTAAGAAATTATCTAGAAAAACCTATGATAAGAAAATAAGGACAAGGGCTAAATACCCTATTAATAACCAATTATACCATGAACAAATAAATAAAAGGAAGAAAAAGAAAACTAGATAGAAAGGGAGCAAAAGCAGGTAATTGGGTAGTGTTCTGTTTGGGGGGATATACAACCATCAACCATGTACAAGGGTCCTACTCTTACACAAACATCCAACATGTAAGCTATCAAACCAAACAACAACTATTAATCTATAGTATGTATCCTACCCTATTAGTTGACCATGGGTGGCATGACCATGTGTAGGTCAACTAGTCCCTATCACTTCCCATCTATCTTTACAAGGCTCTATTAACTAAGGGATAGGAAACATAGGTCTATAGTATCCAAGTTTAGATCTCTCCTAATATACTTTGAGGAAATGAGTGGCGTGGAGTGTAGAAGGAGGGTAATTCATCTCCCATTATCCCCATCTATCCATTAAACAAGCCTTTTTGCTAAGTACATATGGAGGAGTACACCTAGTCACTTAGGTGTATCACTTAGGGTTAGTGGAATGTAGAAATAAAGAGGAAGTGAAACTAGCTAAGGTTCCTCTAGGGAACTTAGGAGTTCCTCCGTCAAAAAATCTCAAAATCACCTCTTTCTCTATGCATTAGGTGATTCTATAATTCAAACAACTTTAGCAAGAGGTAGGGAAGCGGAACAAGCAAGAAAAAAGCAATTAACATCAAAATCAAAGTACAATACACAAATATTTCACAACATATATGGTATCATTGTTACATATTTTCCCCCAAAAAGACCAAAAAGGGGACTTATTTAGCATCAAAATTAGAGTAAATTTCACAAATATTTCACAACGTGGTATCATAGTAACATATTTTCCCCCCAAACAGCCCAACACTACACATGATCAAGAAATAATAAAATAAAGGGGAGAAGAAGGTAGAAACTCCATATACATGGGTGAAGAAGTGTGAATCTTCACCTCCAACAACTCCATGATCAACCTCTTCCTCCAAGGGGATAGAATGGCATAAGAGATGTAAGGAATATGGTCAAAACCCTAAAAAAACTAGGGTTTTGAGGTGGAATATGGAAGGAGATGGAATCAAAGATGCATGTGGGAGTGGGTGGAAACTATAATGTCTAGAAGCATCTAACCTTTGCCTCTTGGCCTCCACTAATGTATATATAGGGGAATAGGGTGTCTAGCGTTAAGTGGGATAGTTTAGGTAATATATTGTGGGAAGCATAGGGTTCTAGGGTGGAAACCATTGGAGGGTAGAATGGATATTTCGACGCTAGGTGAGTGTATGAGTGGTTTAGGTGGAATGACTATTCCAAATTGAAATGATCATTTTAATGGTTGCTACACATGTGTTCTGGCATGAAGTACCATTACTTTGGCTCATCAAAATTGTGGATTGTGTGAGTCGAATTGGAGATGAGTAGATAAAGGGTCATGGTGAAAGAGAATCCTTCTTGGTGGGGATTTTGATTGTAATGAGAAGATATAGAGAGAGAAGGAACTTAGTGTAGACACACCACCTAGTAATGAAGGTTGCTTGCTTGGAGTTTCTTGTAAAGTAGTGCTAGAGAAGGGGTTGTGTTGGTGTGGAGATGATTAAAGAATCACCACTCTTTATATAAGAGAACCTACCCATCAATAAAAAGTGGGTTCTATAAACTTGGTAGTATGTGTGATGACACAAGCACCCATCTGTGTGCTCTCATTATCAACCATTGGTACTGAGAGTCTTAACGATCTGCATATTACCTAAGTCAGTGGTAAAAACATGTTTGATTGTACCAACATTAGGTGAAATCCATGGATTGGGACTTGAAATCATTTGATGCATGTGTTCATGTATGTTTGATGCTAGGCCACAGATTCCTCATTGCAAATATCTTAGTGGTATTGATAGTGGGTCGATGTCGTTGACATTTCCCTGTAACTTTCTACAACATCTTTATTGTTAGCAAATAATTACTCTTTGCAGTAATGATTGATCTATCAATGCCATCAAGATTTTAATGTGAGTTTCTAGATCAAAATTTTAGCATCTTGGTGCCACTGATAGAATTGTTTGTGCCATAAATATTGTCCTATAAATTCCTTCTGCACTAAAAACATAAGTCATGGCACTTTTTTTACTTGCATCAAGACTAAATATTAACCAACTACAAGATAAAATGGAATTCTCTATTCTAAGAACACCTAAAACATGATCTCGAACAAAACTAAACAATCTTAATTAGTTTACCAAAATAATGGGTTGCCTCCCACCAAGAACCCTTATTTTATGTACAAGTTTTGGTGTGATGCTTACCTCTAACTGGGATTGTCTCAGATGTTTTGATGAAGAACTAATCGAAAATACGAATTCCCACCATATCGTCAATAATACCTAGTGTGAGATATATCATCTTCTCATTGCAATGATTACATCATCCATAGCTTGGAACGTACTTCCCAATAGTAGTGTGGATCCACATGTTTTATTTTTGTCCACAATAAAAAGTCGACTGGATAGATAAGTTTATCAACTTTTATCAAGAAACCCTCACATATCCCATAATGAATCTATGTAATCATCTACCAACTACATTGTCATGAGTGTATTAGTCCATATCTTCAATCCTAGTTTCTTAATAGCGGTGAGAAGTATGGTATTTATGCTTTCCTAGAGTCACATAATGCTTCTTTAAACTTGTTTTTGATGGAACATGGAATACTGAAACATCTTAAATCTTTGTTCTTTGGCATCAATATCCCTAGAATAATTCACTAGTCCCTTCATTGACTTCTATAGTAGTTGGAATCTTTGATCTTTCCCTTCTTGAAAATGTCCAAAAATTAGTCATTATGTTTCCTTGATATTATTCTATTTGGTGTAGGAACGGATGTGGAGCCACACATATGTGGGGGTATATACAGTTTTTTGGGGGACTCCTCCCCTAAGTTAAAACTGAAATTACCACCTTCTTTAGCAAAATTTGGTGTAACTTTAGCATTTGACATGGAGTTCTCTTCTTGAATTTGTAGAGTAGGCGAGGCTGGACCATCCCATTGTTTCCTCCTCTCACTATAGATAGACATGAATTTTTCTTACTAGTGATTGTGTAGGACATTAATATTTTCTGAGAAACTTATATTTTTTAATTTTTTAAGAACTACAAAGTTAGTAGCCAGCTAAGAGAGTTGCATCTATAGACTTCTCATTTGAGACCCTTGATTCTGCTTCTCTCTTCTTCTTTAAGCATAATATGTCTTGTTTGCAGTCATGAACTTCCCAAACATGTCCTCCAATCTATCAAGCTGGATAGGACATCTTTCTTGCTAGTTTTGTTGAGAATTGTGCTGCAATTTTTGCCATGGAAGTGGATGCGCTTGATATGGATCTTGATAAAAAAATTATCAGGACCTTTGTAAGGAAATTTTGGATTGTTGTGCCATGGATATTGATAATTTCCTCATGTTGTTGGAAGGTTGCATATGCATGCGCTTCTCCCTATAATTTTTAGATTGGATATATTTCATTGCTCCCAACTTTCTATTAAGTTGGCTCATCTATGACTTGAGCCTGTTACCGTGTGGGACTCCATGACACTCTTTACTGAGATAGGTTTATCATGCTCCTCACCATAAGATTTTGATTCCTGGCCATGTTATTTAGTATTTCCTAAAATTCATTTGCCTTCTTGTTCAAGAAGAATCATGCACATGCACTATCAAGTTGGTTCTCTTCCCTTTATGTAGGTTGTAGTAAAAGATTTTACCTTGATAAAGGAGATCAATAATATAGTGGGGGCCTTCTTGCACATTTCTTGGTATGACTCTCACGCCTCAAAATATGATTCACAAGGTTGTTTCTTGAAGTCATGAATCCTCCCCACAAGTTGTGTAGTCTTATACGAAGGGAAGCAACGCTCAAAAAAAATGTATCTACCATTTTAGCTCATGTATGAACATATTCTAGTTCAAACCATGTCCTGACCCAGTCCATAAGAGAGAATGGTGTTAGTTTCACAAAAAATATAGTTGGAGCCACCCTGTCGATAATTAGAACATCACAACCTTCCACTACGTTGTTGATGTGATGCATCGGGTCTTCATTGGCGTGTCCATGAAACACTGAGCCACCAATCTTCAATCTATCATGTAGCTTCCCACATTCACAACATGTCATTTAGTCAGCCCCAATTATGCAGTGGTATAGGATAACTTAATACTCTCCAAGACTAATTGCTCCTCCTCTTACCCTTCATGGTCATTATCATTGTGATCAAACATTTTTGGTTCTTTTTGTTTAACCTCTAGTTCTTGTGGATCAACCATCAGCATCTTAATTACTAAGTTGTACTTATTGTGCCGGCAGTGGTCATGATGAGCCTCTCCATACTCAATGGAATGAGTGCATTGTTGGTATGTATGCCCAGAGAGCTAATCATATGATGATTGGATTGTCATATGTTCTGATTGATTTGATAAATATTAAAGGCAAGCTTCTAATTTATTCTAGCTCAATCAATTATGAGATAAATGATGGAGCATAATAAATGCCTAAAGAATGATAATACTAAATGATGTATGTCTTCAGGTTGAGGACCTGAACAATGAGATCATACAGGTTCTAAGTGTATGTACATTCTTGTTGTTGGGTTT
Organism: Alisma plantago-aquatica; assembly: GCA_963693085.1. Taxonomy (NCBI): domain Eukaryota; kingdom Viridiplantae; phylum Streptophyta; class Magnoliopsida; order Alismatales; family Alismataceae; genus Alisma; species Alisma plantago-aquatica. The sequence goes on along the minus strand of OY856410.1, from coordinate 183,213,398 downwards.
TGTGGAGAAAACATGTGCGGCGGAAGTAATAAAATCCACACAACACAAAACAGGATCTCGTCGACAACAAAATATTTGGAAGGAGTGTTTACGGGATATACCTTATCGCGGAGAAAATCTGGCGATGTCCCGCTGCACGACGGTGCAACGCTGCTTGTCTAGACGGACAGAACTTCTCTCCCGTTCGCTGTCGTAGGTTGATCTGGCGGTGCTCCTTTGCAGTAGTGATGTCTGCCACTCATAGTGCGTACAGGTGGTCGTCGACGTCCTCCGAACGCAGGCGTCAAGGTGTCTGTGTCTCTACTTCGTCCACGCGGATGGACGGAACTCCACGTCACGCTTCCCAAGATGGGGGGAAGGAGTATGTCTCTGCGGCGGCGTGCTAGCGGCGTTTTTCTCTCCTTTCTCTCCTAAGGATGATGACGGCTAGGGTTTACGTGCGTGAGCGTAAACTAAAAGCATCTCTCGATATCTTATATGGATATCGGTCGTCAATCCTCCTTTAAATAGGATACGAAGGGAAATAGGGTTTCCTAAACCCATCGGTAAATAGAAACGTTGCGTTAATTAAAACGCTCATGGATTAATTAGAATATTCTAGAATTCATTAATTAACCAAATAATCACATTAATTGATTAATTAATATCTAACTCCATGCAATCGCTTGGGATAGCTCTATGGGCATACATATACCAGCAGACTCCCACTTGCACTTAGAGCCGGTCACTCCAATATTATTCTAATCCATTACATAAACATTTTAGTAATCAATGTGATTCGGAGCAATTCCAATCAAATCCACAATTATACTCCTATTCCAACACATCCTATGTGTGTGACCCGGTAGGCTCCAAATTATGTTGGCAGTGATATCCATAATCATATTATGATTTCACAAGCAATGATTGGTATCTAGCAAGACTTCATTGCCACCCAAGTAATTGGAGAAGTTGGAGAACAACTTGACCTATCATTCATGACTGGTGTTACAATAATTGTATTGTTCTTTTGTCGTTGATATCCAGATTGAACTCGAGTCATGGAATTGTTATCCTTTTCAATGTTCAATCCATGTTCCTTGAACTAGAGCAGACTGTCTAAGATATATGTAAGCTCAATATCACATATTGACTCACATCAGCATGGCCATGCATTTCTCAGTCTCGCTTGTCAAGTGGCCAGAATATCAAACTCCCGTAGGAAGGACAAATTCCATCTACATCACTCACAGTCATCCCCATGTGTCACAGTGCACCCAAGCACCATTTTTATGGCAATCCTTATTCAGGACCACGGTGGATGATGTCAAAGTACACCGAACGACATGTGATAAGTGTAGTGACTTCAGGTCTAAGAACCACAATCACCACCATCATTATGAGATGTGACTCTAACTACCAATCATGGTATCCATGTGTCACTCTCAAGGTGGGTCTATCAGATACACTATTCTCTAACAAGTATCTATGTATTTAGTTTGATATCTCCATATCATGGATAATGAGATTCTTCCATCAACCAACATGCATTCTAATCTTATGTGTTATTGATGTCTATGGATATTTCCACAATAACAACCAATTAGGGACAAAACAAGAATACATATTCTTAGCATACATATGATCTCATTGTTCAGGTCATCAAGCCGAAGACTTATGTCATTGAGTATATTATTCTACAGACATCTATAAGTTTTATGGTCATCTCACAATATAAAACACAAACATATAGATTGGAAACTTGCCTTTATTGATATGATCAATGTAGTATTACAAATCGTTTACATAGTATCCCATTACAATCATCGAATGATAGTCTCTATGGGCATACATACCAACAGATTCCCACTTGTACTTATACCCAATCACTCATGAATCTCAATCCAAGTGATCGAACATGTCCGTCATTTTTCTGTTGTGAAAGTGCTTTTATGAGTGGGTCAGCCACATTGCTTTCTGTAGGTACTCTGCAAATCTTCACATCTCCTCATTGTATGATCTCTCGTATGAGATGGAACCACTGTAGAATATGTTTGGAACGTTGGTGCAATCTTGGTTCTTTAGCCTGTGCATTTGCTCCATTGTTGTCGCAAAACAACTCAATTGCATCACCAGCGCTTGGAACCACTCCAAGTTCAAAAATGAACTTCTTGATCCACACAGCTTCTGTAACATACCGAAATATGGGCATTTTGCCTTTTGGTCCTCTTTTCCATCTTTTCTTTTCATTTCTATCCTCTTTGGCCTTTCTATTTAATTTGTGGACAATATGATGGTTTAATAAATATTTGTTCACCTTTTCTCTCAATATTTGGGTTTATGCACAAATACCTCAGTAAGACTTTAGATAATGGGCCTAAAGTGCAAATTGTACACTAAGCAATAAAAAGAATAAATTATTTCATCCTAGAACTTTCTAGCACTTCCTAGAATAAGAGAAATAAGAGAAAATCCGAATTTAAAATAAAGGAGAAGATAAATGCAATAATTAAAGGTAATATGGGAATTAATGGGTAAAGAAGATAATGAGGAAGATATTGCACAAAATACTATAATTGGAAACCCATCAGGATAATTTGATACTTAAATTCGTTTCCTTGAGCAAAAAGTAACTTAAGGGCCAAGTATCATTTAAAGTGGAACATAATATAAATATTAATGACATTATCAAAAGAAAATAGGAAATATGCCAATAAAGTGAAATAAAATACTTAATGTTCTCAAATAAGAAAAATAACTCCAAATTCGTATTCTAAACATAAAAATAAGCCTTTGGACAAATTTGCATTTAAGATTCCGCATCTTTTGATATATTGTTTGTTCCGTTTTGGCAAGTCTCTTAGAAACGCCCAACTCATGTGCCGCCTCTCTCTACCTTCATCTACCTAAACCCTAGTCTAGGGTACCTTGCCTATATATATACCAACCCCAATGACCGCCATGACCTTAGCAACTCGCCTGTATCTTTGATTTCAAGCTTCGCGGACGTTTTGACCACCACCAAGCCGCCGTTTGCCCCTGCTCTTGCGGCGCCTTTTGTGTCCTGCTCTCTTCATCTCGGTTCGATTGAAAGGTACCATCATATTCGGCTCTCCCTCCTCTTTCTTTTGAGTACCTAAGCGTTTGATTTGGTTGAGTATCATGGTTTTGCCCAATTGAGCCGAGCTAGTTGCTCGTTGTTCGTGACGCTCGGGCAAGGAGAGGAAGATGACCCCCGTTTTACCTTTTTGCCCTCATCTCTGCTTTTGTTTATTTTTCTCGGCCGAGGATAATCCTGTCCTTCTGCTCTTGTTTTTCCTTGCTGGGTGTGCGGGTGTGTTGGCAAGCACCGCTGACTTGGCACCCCGTGGTTGGGCCAAGTCACTGGTCCGTCTCTTCCCCCTCATGCTTTGCCTACGTGGCAGTTTTTGATTGGTCAGTCTTAGAAAAATTGTATCTTTTTACTCGTTGGTCGAAAAATAGAAATAAAATATGTTTTGAAATCGAGAGAATGAGATATATCTAACAAAAATATTTTTGTGGTTTGTTTCTGAGGTTTTCGAATATGTATTTTTCGAGTTGATTTAATTAACTAATAAATATGGAAAATACTCTAAAAAGTTAGTAACTCGAAAATATACAAACATATATGTTATTTTGATCAGAAGAACGTAACTAAGACAGTAGTGAGGTTTTTGGAGTCTGATTCAATGGTTTGCACAAAAAGTTAGTAATATTAGGGTTTTCCACCTTTAATGAGTGCATATAATTCTAATTTATAAATCTAATGATGAACTAGGGAAAGTGGGTTCTAAAATTCGTGTGAAGGGTTGAAAAGAGAAATTCTAGAACACCTGAGGCTAAGGTATGTGTTTTGTTTGTGCATCTACCTTTCAGTTGGGAAAACATTAATCTATTACCCATACTTTCTTATGAGGTTTAACTTGATCTAAATCCTTGAATCTTGAAACCTAAATTGCTTATTGCCTCAAAAGTAGATGTAGTATTATCTTGATTGGGTATTCATACCCCACTGCCATGTTACATATTCTTTTGCTCAACCTTGCCAAAACTCTTTTGTTAGCATGTAATTAAATGATCTATTTAATGTTTAAGTAGTGGTACTTATGTACAACCACCCACAGAGGGCATGTATATAATCGCCCTAGGGGAATGCTTATAATTCTCCCCAATAAAAAAATTATAGGTGACTGGAAATGTCTTATTCTTCCCTCACCTAAGGTTAGAGGTCCGGTAGGTGCCTCAACCCTACTTAGTTAGGTAGACATATTAATTTACATGCAAATCCTTTATTTACTTTTCTTATTGGCAAGTTTCCTTAATTAAAGCCTCATACTCTTGATGTCTCATCTTATGATGAACCCCATCCTGCTTTTACATACTTTTCTTATCTTACTGCTTTAGTATAGTTTAGTGACACATACTTTTATTTTTCCTTCCCTTTTTGCTGGGTGCCTTCCCAACCACCCAGATGTGGAGCAAGGTGATGAATAGGTCTTGAAGATCTTAGCTTGGCTTGGACTTAGCTGATGGATATGTTGCTTGGAGACAAAAGTGGAGTGGTCTAGTTTCCCTCTACTTAGATCCTCTTTTTTGTATAAAGCATGTACACCCATATTGGGGAAATTTTTATGTACACTTTATTTGAAATTGAATATAGTCAAAATTGCATCTTCCGCTGCTTCCCAATTGGATTTTGTTTACCATTGTTTTTAGTTGAGAGGTGGATGAATTATCCCACTCTTTACAACATGGTATCAGAGCCAATGGTAGTCAAAACTTTGACTATTTCAGTTTGTCTCCCTAATTAGAACCCTAGACTTGCATAGTTTCCTTTAAGTGACATGTTTGCCTAGATTTGATCTACCTTGATGATACGTTGACTTAGAACCCAATAGTTCCACATTAGAACCTTGATGAATAAAATCCTAAAATACTTACAATTAAAATATACATAACTTAATGTTGTTTAGCTTTGCCTTTAGGCAACTATTAGGGCATGAAGTTGAAGCAAAGGTGTCTAGAAAGGATTAGGGTTTCGGGGGCTGGCAAAATTTTCCTCCGCACCACTAGCTTGGTATACGAGGACTCCCGTGCCCATATGATACCAGCCTGGCCTACGCTGATACGAATTGCCCGAAATAGTTTGCTTTTAGGCAATAGTAACCTTAGAGTTCTATGTTGTATACCTTGGGTATCCTAATAGTTTGACTTAAGTTTCACATGTATGTTGGTTTCTCCTAGAACCCTAATATGACAACCTTTGACTTGTTTGAGGATATATACCCTATATAGTTCCTTATGTCCCTTAGGACTATATGCTTGAATAGTTTATCCGTAGAACCTAGACCTTGGAGTTTGGGTGTTTGGGAAGATATCAGAGTGCGCAGTGGAAGCATGATGGATCTTGATAATGGTTTAGTTAGATTTATCCTTTAACCCTAGTGTAGTAGGTCGAACCCTTTAAGGGGTGGAGTTTAAGTGGTTAGATTTCGAGGAAGAAATCCTTTAGGGGGATGGAACCCTATAACATCTTCAAGTCTATCTAATCTATCTTTAGAAACCCTAACCTCATACTTAGGTGGTTAGTGTGCTTGGATCTTTGGTTTTGACCAAACAAGATATAATCGTAACCCTAACATGCTTGTTAATATGTAATGAACATATAATTATCATCTAAGGAATAAATCATATGCTTGAACCCTAATGAATATCCAATGCACATAATATGAATATTAATGCTAATTGTCAATAAGTAAGATGTTAATAATGTCATGAACCAATAAACCCTAATGATATGATGAGTAAGGTTATAATTCATAACTTAATGCATGCCAAGAAATGAATAAGTGCAATATAATGGTCATGTTGACCTAAACCCTAAAGTTGTAATCATCTAACCTTAACATATGCACCCTTATGCCTTTCATGATACATTAATGATGTTAAGAGCCATAATCAATTAACATACTTTGATACACATAAATGATATATATGATCATCTAATCACATATTAATTAAGTCATCAATATAAAATGCAAGTTACCTTGTTATCTAATACGCACATGTTATTAGTCACTTAATGTGAATCAATTCATTAATCTGTAATATGTCCCACCTTGATCATTTAAAATACATGTAAAGGCTTCAATGTGAATATGAAGTAATAAGATTCACATAAGTGTGCAAAATCAATAATATAAAGGAATAAATATGAATAATGATTAATGATGGCATTAATGTGAGCAATAAAGATAATGTGACATTGTGACAACGTTAATATGAATATAAGTAACTAATGTGACATTAATTGAAATAATTGTATTCTTAATGACAAATTGGATAGAATGTCTTATATTCATGTAAAATAATTTGTTATAATTAATAAAGTGATATATGAGGATAAGGAAGTATAAATCTGAATTATTAAGGACAATGATCAAATATAATAATGAATGTTGAGATAATTGAGTAACACCTGATTGTGATAAAATCCTTAATCAGATAAATGAGAAATACATATAAATAGTTTAATGCATGATGATGAAATATAACCCTTTTGGAAATAAAGTGAATATGACATGACATAATTAAAATAATGATGATAATGTGATATAATGTTAAAAAGCCAAAAATGTAAATAATGTTGTCTCCTAAAAAGAATATGTTAATAGTGGGACCCTAGGTGATCCTTGAGAACCCAACCTATGTTGAGCTTATGTGAAGTTTCTAAACCCTTAGGGGTAGTTGAAGTGTATGTTTTGGTGGGAGTTGTATGGTTGGAGGAACAACCTGAAGTTTTGGTGATGTGAGGTTGCACACTCACCCTTCCCTAATTGCTAGTGATTTCAGGGATGAAATCCTCTTTAAGGGGTGGAGTGCTGTAACATACCGAAATCTGGGCATTTTGCATTTTGGTCCTCTTTTCCATATTTTACTTTCATTTCTATCCTCTTTGGCCTTTCTATTTAATTTGTGGACAATATGATGGTTTAATAAATATTTGTTCACCTTTTCTCTCAATATTTGGGTTTATGCACAAATACCTCAGTAAGACTTTAGATAATGGGCCTAAAGTGCAAATTGTACATTAAGTAATAAAAAGAATAAAATATTTCATCCTAGAACTTTATAGCACTTCCTAGAATAAGAGGAATAAGAGAAAATCCGAATTTAAAATAAAGGAGAAGATAAATGCAATAATTAAAGGTAATATGGGAATTAATGGGTAAAGAAGATAATGAGGAAGATATTGCACAAAATACTATAATTGGAAACCCATCAGGATAATTTGATACTTAAATTCGTTTCCTTGAGCAAAAAGTAACTTAAGGGCCAAGTATCATTTAAAGTGCAACATAATATAAATATTAATGACATTATCAAAAGAAAATAGGAAATATGCCAATAAAGTGAAATAAAATACTTAATGTTCTCAAATAAGAAAAATAACTCCAAATCCGTATTCTAAACATAAAAATAAGCCTTTGGACAAATTTGCATTTAAGATTCTGCATCTTTTGATATATTGTTTGTTCCGTTTTGGCAAGTCTCTTAGAAACGCCCAACTCATGCGCCGCCTCTCTCTACCTTCATCTACCTAAACCCTAGTCTAGGGTACCTTGCCTATATATATACCAACCCCAATGACCGCCATGACCTTAGCAACTCGCCTGTATCTTTGATTTCAAGCTTCGCAGACGTTTTGACCACCACCAAGCCGCCGTTTGCCCCTGCTCTTGTGGCGCCTTTTGTGTCCTGCTCTCTTCATCTCGGTTCGATTGAAAGGTACCATCATATTCGGCTCTCCCTCCTCTTTCTTTTGAGTACCTAAGCGTTTGATTTGATCGAGTATCTTGGTTTTGCCCAATTGAGCCGAGCTAGCTGCTCGCTGTTCGTGACGCTCGGGCAAGGCGAGGAAGACGACCCCCGTTTTACCTTTTTGCCCTCATCTCTGCTTTTGTTTGTTTTTCTCAGCCGAGGATAATCCTGTCCTTCTGCTCTTGTTTTTCCTTGCTGGGTGTGCGGGTGTGTTGGCAAGCACCGCTGACTTGGCACCCCGTGGTTGGGCCAAGTCACTGGTCCGTCTCCTCCCCCTCATGCTTTGCCTATGTGGCAGTTTTCGATTGGTCAGTCTTAGAAAAATTGTATCTTTTTACTCGTTGGTCAAAAAATAGAAATAAAATATGTTTTGAAATCGGGAGAACGAGATATATCTAAAAAAAATATTTTTGTGGTTTGTTTCTGAGGTTTTCGAATATGTATTTTTCGAGTTGATTTAATTAACTAATAAATATGGAAAATACTCTAAAAAGTTAGTAACTCGAAAATATACAAACATATATGTTATTTTGATCAGAAGAACGTAACTAAGACAGTAGTGAGGTTTTTGGAGTCTGATTCGATGGTTTGCACAAAAAGTTAGTAATATTAGGGTTTTCCACCTTTAATGAGTGCATATAATTCTAATTTATAAATCTAATGATGAACTAGGGAAAGTGGGTTCTAAAATTCGTGTGAAGGGTTGAAAAGAGAAATTCTAGAACACCTGAGGCTAAGGTATGTGTTTTGTTTGTGCATCTACCTTTCAGTTGGGAAAACATTAATCTATTACCCATACTTTCTTATGAGGTTTAACTTGATCTAAATCCTTGAATCTTGAAACCTAAATTGCTTATTGCCTCAAAAGTAGATGTAGTATTATCTTGATTGGGTATTCATACCCCACTGCCATGTTACATATTCTTTTGCTCAACCTTGCCAAAACTCTTTTGTTAGCATGTAATTAAATGATCTATTTAATGTTTAAGTAGTGGTACTTATGTACAACCACCCATAGAGGGCATGTATATAATCGCCCTAGGGGAATGTTTATAATTCTCCCCAATAAAAAAATTATAGGTGACTGGAAATGTCTTATTCTTCCCTCACCTAAGGTTAGAGGTCCGGTAGGTGCCTCAACCCTACTTAGTTAGGTAGACATATTAATTTACATGCAAATCCTTTATTTACTTTTCTTATTGGCAAGTTTCCTTAATTAAAGCCTCATACTCTTGATGTCTCATCTTATGATGAACCCTATCCTGCTTTTACATACTTTTCTTATCTTACTGCTTTAGTATAGTTTAGTGACACATACTTTTATTTTTCCTTCCCTTTTTGCTGGGTGCCTTCCCAACCACCCAGATGTGGAGCAAGGTGATGAATAGGTCTTGAAGATCTTAGCTTGGCTTGGACTTAGCTGATGGATATGTTGCTTGGAGACAAAAGTGGAGTAGTCTAGTTTCCCTCTACTTAGATCCTCTTTTTTGTATAAAGCATGTACACCCATATTGGGGAAATTTTTATGTACACTTTATTTGAAATTGAATATAGTCAAAATTTTATCTTCCGCTGCTTCCCAATTGGATTTTGTTTACCATTGTTTTTAGTTGAGAGGTGGATGGATTATCCCACTCTTTACAGCTTCCTTCGCAGCATTAGATGCGGCAATATATTTGGCCTCTGTTGTAGAATCTACAACCGTCTCTTGCTTGGAACTCTTCCAGCTCACAGCTCCATTATTCAGGTAAAACACAAATCCAGATTGTGATCTGTAGTCATCTTTGTCAGTTTGGAAGCTAGCATCGGTGTAACCCTTTACCACGAGCTCTTCCTCATTGCCGTATACCAAGAATTGATCCTTAGTCCTTCTCAAGTACTTTAGAATGTTCTTTACGGTTGTCCAGTGGCATTCACTTGGATCTGACTGATATTGGCTCGTCATGCTCAAAGCATACGACACATCAGGACGAGTACATAACATTGCGTACATGATAGATCCATTTGTTGATGCATATGGAATCTTACTCATGCGTGCCCGTTCATCACATGAACTAGGACACTGGGCTTTAGAGATTGAAACCCCATGGGGCATGGGTAAGTTACCTCTCTTAGAACCCTCCATGCTAAACCTCTTTAGCACCTTGTCAATGTATGTGCTCTGGCTTAGGCCTAGAAGCCTTCTAGATCTATCTCTATAGATCTTGATCCCTGGTATATAGGATGCTTTGCCTAAATCCTTCATAGAGAAGGTCTTCCCTAGCCAACATTTTACTTTCTGAAGAGTAGGGATGTCATTTCCCATCAATAGTATGTCATCCACATACAATATGAGAAATACGACTGTGCTCCCACTAACCCTTTTGTAAACACAAGGTTCATCTTCATTTTGACTAAGCCAAACTTTTTGACTACTTCATCAAAATGTAGATTCCAGCTCCGAGATTCTTGCTTCAATCCATAGATTGACCTTTGTAGCTTACATACTTTATTGGCTTCCTTTGGATCGATAAAACCCTCAGGTTGTGTCATGTACACATCCTCGAGTAAATTCCCATTAAGGAATGATGTTTTAACATCCATCTGCCAAATCTCATAGTCATGATAAGCTGCAATGGCAAGCATGATCCTGATGGATTTAACCATGAAAACTGGTGAGAAGGTCTCGTCATAATCAACACCTTGAATTTGACGGAATCCTTTCGCAACCAATCTACCTTTATAGGTTTGAACATTTCCATCCATGTCAGTCTTCTTCTTGAAGACCCACTTGCACCCTATGGGTCTTACCCCTTCGGGTGGATCCACCAAGGTCCATACCTTGTTGGTGTACATGGATTCCATCTCAGATCTCATGGCTTCGAGCCATTTCTCATATTCTGGTCCCTTAGTAGCTTCTAGATAGGAAGTTGGCTCATCTGCTATGCCCAATTCGTCACTGTCTTGAGTCATGAGAAATCCAAATCTCTCAGGCTCAAGTCGTGTCCTACTAGACCTACGAGGTTCCTGTGTTACATTTGGAACTTGAAATTCCACAACAACTTGTGAGTCTTCATGTTCCTTATGTACCTCCTCAGGTTCTCTGCTTTCTTGTTGGTCTCGAACTTCTTAGAGCTCTACATTCCTCTCACTAATTCCTTTGGAAATAAATTCCTTTTCAAGAAATACAGCAGTCCTAGCAACAAACACTTTGTTGTCGGTTGGTGTGTAGAAGTAGTATCCCTGAGTTTCCTTGGGGTATCCAACAAAATAGCATTTTTCTGATTTGGGTCCAAGATTTTCAAGAAAATGTTTCCTAACATAAGCTTCACATCCCCAAATCTTTAACATAGACAAATTGGGACGATTCCCATTCCATATCTCATATGGTGTCTTTTGAACCGATTTGGAAGGTACACGGTTAAGTGTAAATGCTACAGTTTCAAGAGCATATCCCCATAATGATATTGGAAGTTCGGCTGAACTCATCATTGATCGTACCATGTCTAATAATGTACGATTCCTTCTTTCTGAAACACCATTATGTTGTGGAGTACCAGGTGGAGTCCATTGTGATACAATACCACGGTCTCTCAGAAGGTCCTCAAACTCTTAGCTTAAGTATTCGCCACCTCGATCTAAACGGAGTGCTTTATTACTCATACCAAGTTGCTTCTCTACTTCATTCATGAAAGTCTTGAACATTTCAAGAGTTTCTAACTTGTGTTTCATAAGATATACATAGCCATACCTACTGAGGTCATCAGTAAAGGTAATGAAGTATTCATAGCCTCCTCTAGTATTTGATCTAAAAGGTCCACATACATCAGTATGTATGAGCCCTAGTAGATCACTGGCTCTCTCACTGTGTCCAGTGAAAGGCGTCTTGGTCATCTTCCCTAATAAACATGCCTCACATGTCTCTAATGATTCAAAATCAAAAGAGTCTAGATAACCATCCTTATGGAGTCTAGATATGCGCTTCTCGTTTATGTGCTCAAGACGACAATGCCATAAGAATGTTTTGTTTGAGTTGTCAAGTTTTAACCTTTTAGTATTTACGTTATATATGCTATTCTCAAGTTCTAACAAGTAGATACCATAAGACATAGGGGCATTTCCATAAAAGATCTCAACTTTAGATATAGAAATAATTCCATTCTTAATGTGAAATTCAAATCCACTCTTGTCCATACAAGATACAAAAATAATATTTCTATTAATGGCAGGTACATAATAGCAATTCTCTAATTCTATTACAAGGCTCGTAGGCAAAGATAAACTAATAACTCCAACTGCGGTGGCAGCAACCTGCAGCTCGACTTGGCCCTTTCGTAAAGGCTTACTTCTTATCAGATCTTGCATATTAGAACATATGTGAGATCCACATCTGGTATCCAGTACCCATGATGAAGAAGTATTTAAGTTTATCTCAAAACGTATATACCTGAAGTGGAGATCTCTATCCCCTGCTTCTTCTTACTCAGTTCCTCCAGGTAGAGAGGATAGTTTCTTTTCCAATGTCCAGGTTGGTGACAATGGTGACAACTGCCTTCTTTGGCGATTCCAACTTTAGCTTTGAGCGCGGATGACTTTGGCTTCTTCCTGGCTTTAGAAATTTTCTTAGCCTTGCCTTTACCTTTTGACTTTCCCTTTGCCTTGCTGATCACCATCACAGACTTGGGCTTGTCTTTCTTCATCTGTGCTTCAGCTGTCCTCAACATGCCCAACAATTCTGACAACGGCTTGTCAAAATTGTTCATGTTGTAGTTCATGACAAAATGATTATATGATTTAGGCAACGATTGTAGAATCACATCAGTGGCCAACTCTTGACCTAGGGGAAATCCCAGCTTGGATAGACTTTCCATGTATCCAATCAAGGTGAGTATATGGGTACCAACTGAGTCTCCCTCTTTCATCTTGATTTTGAACAAAGCCTTTGAGACATCATATCTCTCCTATCTTGCTTGATGTTGATATATGTTCTTGAGATGTGTTACCATCTCCATGACATTCATGTTATCATGTTGCTCTTGCAACTCATAGTTCATTGAGCACAACATCAGGCACTTGACATCCACGGCATCATCAAGGTGCTTCTTGTAAGCATCCTTTTCTGCCTTGGGCGCATTTACGGCGGGCTCCTCTGGCTCTGGTGTTTCAAGGACATAGAGCTTACGCTCATGTGTGAGAACAATTCTCAGCGTCCTAAACCAGTTTTGCAAGTTGGTTCCGGTAAGTTTGTCCTTCTCAAGGACCGATCGCAATGAGAACGTGTGAGTGTTGTTTGCCATTTGATTGCTACAAAAGAAAAAATTGCATTTAGTCCAAAACATTTTGACTTGTAAAGATTTGATAAATGAGATTAATTAGGCCTTTAATTAATTATGCTCCCACTATTTTATTCAAATTGATAGCCCTCACTATCAACTCAGAAGATTGCAACGCACAACCTTCTAGTGAGCCAAGATCCAAAATAATTGCATCAATGCCCAGCCAACGTCGGCGTCAAAGACCAAATACTAAGGTAGGCAACTTTTGCCAATTGCATCATATGCAACTCTTGGATAGATGATCATGCACAACTCCTTGCCATGATGCATCTGTGTGCCTCTAGGTACTTGATCCTATCAAGGTTCCCTAGTTAAGTCCAACCCATAAGCCAACACGATGAGTGTGCACCCTGCGGAGGCAGACCCACACACCCACTATCACACTTCCACGAGATAGACAGTGCACCACGCGGAGGCGTGCCCACACATAGTAGATCAAGATTTTCATGTGTGTTGCTTTATGGAAGGCAACTAAAACTTAATATTATTAATTGAGGGGTTTTATTAATACATATACATATCCGAACACCACATACTTATAGTACGTATCATATACTACTATATCCACAACCACAAACGATAGACATGCAATCAGAAACACAAATACATCGGTTATGGCCATACTATTGTAATCCTTTGGAGCAACAAAGGATTACGGTCCACCTATGGTCTTATGCATCTCATGAAGCACCTGTGAATCAACCTGTAAGCATGTAATGATTATCATTACAATGAACAACTTCATGGATGCTTCGTGAGGTTGGAACTTAAAGTTGCTTCTTGGAATGGGATCTTCTTGTTGCTTCTCCATTAACGCTCCTTGGAGTTGGATCTTTAGGTTGCTTCTTGGAATTAGATCTTCATGGTGCTTCTCCATGGACACTCCTTGGAGTTGGATCTTCAAGTGGCCTCCTTACATCAAGTTTACAAAAACTAAAACTAATCATATCTCTATTACATCATGTCAGTACAAATATAAAAGGAAAGAATTAATTACACTTTGAAATAAGAGATGAGGCTCGGCATGCAAGCCGAATACTTTATACAAAAGATCCATATGTAATCATTATACATCCATAGAATTCACAAACAAACATATCCACAAGATTGACATCCACATTCATTCACAACATTCACAAAAGGGGATACTAGGCCATAACCGTGCATGCACTCACCACATAAAATAGATTTTAAAGGCGACGTGTATGCTATCATAGGTATATCTATATATATGTATATACATATTAAAATTGCAGTACTTTTAATGTGTGACATTCCCCATTAAATATATTTTTTGACTCCCACACAGACTATGTGAGGTACACAGGGGCAGCGCCCCTGTGCGGGGTACACAGGTGGCGTGGAGTGTAGAAGGAGGGTAAACAAGCCTTTTTGCTAAGTACATATGGAGGAGTACACCTAGTCACTTAGGTGTATCACTTAGGGTTAGTGGAATGTAGAAATAAAGAGGAAGTGAAACTAGCTAAGGTTCCTCTAGGGAACTTAGGAGTTCCTCCATCAAAAAATCTCAAAATCACCTCTTTCTCTATGCATTAGGTGATTCTATAATTCAAACAACTTTAGCAAGAGGTAGGGAAGCGGAACAAGAAAGAAAAAAGCAATTAACATCAAAATCAAAGTACAATACACAAATATTTCACAACATATATAGTATCATTGTTACATATTTTCCCCCAAATAGACCAAAAAGGGGACTTATTTAGCATCAAAATTAGAGTAAATTTCACAAATATTTCACAACATGGTATCATAGTAACATATTTTCCCCCCAAACAGCCCACACTACTCATGATCAAGAAATAATAAAACAAAGGGGAGAAGAAGGTAGAAACTCCATATACATGGGTGAAGAAGCCTAAATCTTCACCTCCAACAACTCCATGATCAACCTCTTCCTCCAAGGGGATAGAATGGCATAAGAGATGTAAGGAATATGGTCAAAACCCTAAAAAAACTAGGGTTTTGAGGTGGAATATGGAAGGAGATGTAATAAAAGATGCATGTGGGAGTGGGTGGAAACTATAATGTCTAGAAGCAGCTAACCATTGCCTCTTGGCCTCCACTAATGTATATATAGGGGAATAGGGTGTCTAGGGTTAAGTGGGATAGTTTAGGTAATATATTGTGGGAAGCATAGGGTTCTAGAGTGGAAACCATTTGGAGGGAAGAATGGATATTTCGACTCTAGGTGAGTGTATGAGTGGTTTAGGTGGAATGACTATTCCAAATTGAAATGACCATTTTAATGGTTTCTACACATGTGTTCTGGCATGAAGTAGCATTTCTTTGGCTCATCAAAATCGTGGATTGTGTGAGTCAAATTAAGGATGAGTAGATAAAGGGTCATGGTGAAAGAGAATCCTTCTTGGTGGGGATTTTGATTGTAATGAGAAGATATAGAGAGAGAAGGAACTTAGTGTAGACACACCACCTAGTAATCAAGGCTACTTGCTTGGAGTTTCTTGTGAAGTAGTGCTAGAGAAGGGGTTGTGTTGGTGTGGAGATGATTAAAGAATCACCCCTTTTTATATAAGAGAACCAACCCATCAATAAAAAGTGGGTTCTACAAACTTGGTAGTATGTGTGATGACACAAGCACCCATCTGTGTGCTCTCATTATCAACCATTGGTACTGAGAGTCTTAACGATCTGCATATTACCTAAGTCAGTGGTAAAAACATGTTTGATTGTACCAACATTAGGTGAAATCCATGGATTGGCACTTGAAATCATTTGATGCATGTGTTCATGTATGTTTGATGCTAGGCCACAGATTCCTCATTGCAAATATCTTGGTGGTATTGATAGTGGGTCGATGTCATTGACATTTCCCTATAACTTTCTACAACATCTTTATTGTTAGCAAATAAGCACTCTTTGCAGTAATGATTGATCTATCAATGCCATCAAGATTTTAATGTGAGTTTCTCAATCAAATATTTTAGCATCTTAGTGCCACTGATAGAGTTGTATGTGCCATCGATATTGTCCTATAAATTCCTTGTGCACTAAAAACATAAGTCATGGTACTTTTTTTACTTGCATCAAGACTAAATATTAACCAACTACAAGATAAAATGGAATTCTCTATTCTAAGAACACCTAAAACATGATCTCGAACAAAACTAAACAATCTTAATTAGTTTACCAAAATAATGGGTTGCCTCCCACCAAGCACCCTTATTTTATGTACAAGTTTTGGTGTGATGCTTACCTCTAACTGGGATTGTCTCAGATGGTTTGATGAAGAACTAATCGACAATACGAATTCCCACCATATCGTCAATAATACCTAGTGTGAGATATATCATCTTCTCATTGCAATGATTACATCATCCATAGCTTGGAATGTACTTC
Source organism: Alisma plantago-aquatica (assembly GCA_963693085.1). Taxonomy (NCBI): domain Eukaryota; kingdom Viridiplantae; phylum Streptophyta; class Magnoliopsida; order Alismatales; family Alismataceae; genus Alisma; species Alisma plantago-aquatica. The sequence continues at coordinate 183,196,884 of OY856410.1, read as the reverse complement.
CCAATAGTAGTGTGGATCCACATGTTTTATTTTTGTCCACAATAAAAAGTCGACTGGATAGATAAGTTTATCAACTTTTATCAAGAAAACCTCACATATCCCATAATGAATCTATGTAATCATCTACCAACTACATTGTCATGAGTGTATTAGTCCATATCTTCAATCCTAGTTTCTTAATAGTGGTGAGAAGTATGGTATTTATGCTTTCCTAGAGTCACATAATGCTTCTTTATACTTGTTTTTGATGGAACATGGAATATTGAAACATCTTAAATCTTTGTTCTTTGGCATCAATATCCCTAGAATAATTTACTAGTCCCTTCATTGACTTCTATAGTAGTTGGAATCTTTGATCTTTCCCTTCTTGAAAATGTCCAAAAATTAGTCATTATGTTTCCTTGATATTATTCTATTTGGTGTAGGAACGGATGTGGAGCCACACATATGTGGGGGTATATACAGTTTTTTGGGGGACTCCTCCCCAAAGTTAAAACTGAAATCACCACCTTCTTTAGAAAAATTTGATGTAACTTTAGCATTTGACATGGAATTCTCTTCTTGAATTTGTAGAGTAGGAGAGGTTGGACCATCCCATTGTTTCCTTCTCTCACTATAGATAGACATGAATTTTTCTTACTAGTGATTGTGTTGGACATTAAAATTTCTGAGAACCTTATATTTTTTAATTTTTTAAGAACTACAAAGTTAGTAGCCAGCTAAGAGAGTTGCATCTATAGACTTCTCATTTGAGACCCTTGATTCTGCTTCTCTCTTCTTCTTTAAGCATAATATGTCTTGTTTGCAGTCATGAACTTCCCAAACATGTCCTCCAATCTATCAAGCTAGCTAGGACATCTTTCTTGCTAGTTTGTTGAGAATTGTGCTGCAATTTTTGCCATGGAAGTGGATGCACTTGATATGGATCTTGATAAAAAATTATTAGGACCTTTGTAAGGAAATTTTGGATTGTTGTGCCATGGATGTTGATAATTTCCTCATGTTGTTGGAAGGTTGCATATGCATGTGCTTCTCCCTATAATTTTTAGATTGGATATATTTCATTGCTCCCAACTTTCTATTAAGTTGGCTCATCTATGACTTGAGCCTATTATCGTGTGGGACTCCATGACACTCTTTACTGAGATAGGTTTATCATGCTCCTCACCATAAGATTTTGATTCATGGCCATGTTATTTAGCATTTCCTAACATTTATTTGCCTTCTTGTTCAAGAAGAATCATGCACATGCACTATCAAGTTGGTTCTCTTCCCTTTGTGTAGGTTGTAGTAAATGATTTTACCTTGATAATGGAGACCAATAATATATTGGGGGCCTTCTTGCACATTTCTTGGTATGACTCTCATGCCTCAAAATATGATTCATAAGGTTGTTTCTTGAAGTCATGAATCCTCCCCACAAGTTGTGTAGTCTTATACGAAGGGAAGCAACACCCAAAAAAAATGTATCTACCATTTTAGCTCATGTATGAACATATTCTAGTTATAAACCTTCAAACCATGTCCTCACCCAGTCCATAAGAGAGAATGGTGATAGTTTCACAAAAAATATAGTTGGAGCCACCCTGTCGATAATTAGAACATCACAACCTTCCACTACGTTGTTGATGTGATTCATTGGGTCTTCATTGGTGTGTCCATGAAACAATGAGCCACTAATCTTCAATCTATCATGTAGCTTCCCACATTTACAACATGTCATTTAGTCAGCCCCAATTATGCAGTGGTATAGGATAACTTAATACTCTCCAAGACTAATTGCTCCTCCTCTTACCCTACATGGTCATTATCATTGTGATCAAACATTTTTGGTTCTTTTTGTTTAACCTCTAGTTCTTGTGGATCAACCATCAACATCTTAATTACTAAGTTGTACTTATTGTGCCGGAAGTGGTCATGATGAGCCTCTCCATACTCAATGGAATGAGTGCATTGTTGGTATGTATGCCTAGAGAGCTAATCATATGATGATTGGATTGGCATATGTTCTGATTGATTTGATAAATATTAGAGGAAAGCTTCTAATTTATTCTAGCTCAATCAATTATGAGATAAATGATGGAGCATAATGAATGTCTAAAGAATGATAATACTAAATGATGTATGTCTTCAGGTTGAGGACCTGAACAATGAGATCATACGGGTTCTAAGTGTATGTACATTCTTGTTGTTGGGTTTTGTGGAGAAAACATGCACGGCGGAAGCAATAAAATCCACGCAACCCAAAATAGGATCTCATCGACAACAACGTATTTAGAAGGAGTGTTTACGGGATATACCTTATCACGGAGCAAATACGGTGATGTCCCACTGCACGACGGTTCAACGCTGCTTGTCTACACGGACGGAACTTCTCTCCCGTTCACTGTCGCAGGTTGATCTGGCGGTGCTCCTTTGCAGCAGTGATGTCCGCCACTCATAGCGCATACAGGTGGTCATCGACGTCCTCCGAACATAGGCGTCAAGGCGTCTGCTTCTTTACTTCATCCACGCGGATGGACGGAACTCCACATCGCGCTTCCCAAGCTGGCGGGAAGGAGTATGTCTCTGCGGCGGCATGCTAGCGACGCGTTTCTCTCCTTTCTCTCCTAAGGACGATGACGGCTAGGGTTTACGTGCGTGAGTGTAAACTAAAAGCATCTCTCGATATCTTATATGGATATCGGCCGTCAATCCTCCTTTAAATAAGATACAAAGGGAAATAGGGTTTCCTAAACCCATCGGTAAATAGAAACATTCTGTTAATTAAAATGCTCGTGGATTAATTAGAATATTCCAGAATTCATTAATTAACCAAATAATCACATTAATTTATTAATTAATATCTGACTCCATGCAATCGCTTGGGATGGCTCTATGGGCATACATATACCAGCACTTGTTATGTCCCTAGTCGGATGTCATTGTGGAAGGTTGATAGACAACAATGACACATCAAGACTAGAGTGTGTGTTGGTTGATGACAGTGTCTCATTAGTCATGATATATGATATCAAACCAAGCACATAGATACATGTTACAGAACAATGTATCAGACAGACCCACTATGAGAGTGACACATGGAACCATGACATGGTAGTCAGAATCATCTCTCATAGTGATGGTGGTGATTGTGATTCTTAGACCTAAAATCACTACACTCGTCGAATGTGATTGGGTACACTTTGACATCATCAAACGCAGTCCTGAAACATGGGTTGTTATAATAGTGATGATTGGGTGGCTTTAAAGCATGAGATAGACTGTGAGTGATAGATATGGGATTTGTCCCTCCTAAGGGAGTATGATATCCAAGACACTTGATAAGTGAGACTACGAAAGGCATGCGCATGCACATGTGAATCAATATATGATATTGATGTCACACATATCTTAGACATTCTGCTCTAGTTCAAGAAACATGAATGAACATTGAAAGGATGATGACTCCATGCCTTGAGTTCAAGGAAGACATACCCACCATGAGAGTGACACATGGAACCGTGACATGGTAGTCAAAATCATCTCTCATAGTGATGGTGGTGATTGTGATTCTTAGACCTGAAATCACTGCACTCATCGAATGTGATTGGGTATACTTTGACATCATCAAATGCAGTCTTGAAACATGGGTTGTTATAATGGTGATGATTGGGTGGCTTTGATGCATGAGATAGACTGTGAGAGATAGATATGGCATTTTTCCTTCCTAAGGGAGTATGTTGTCCAGGCCACTTGATAAGCTAGACTGAGAAAGGCATGTGCATGCACATGTGAATCAATATATGGTATTGATGTCACACATATCTCAAACAGTCTGCTCTAGTTCAAGAAACATGAATGAATGTTAAAAGGATGACGACTCAATGCATTGAGTTCATTTAGGATATCAGATTCAAAGGAATTATACATTAACTAGAACACCAATCACAGAATATAGGATTGAAAGTTGTTCTCCAACTTTCCTTTTCACTTGGGTAGCACTGATGTGCGACTAGGTACCGTTCTTTGCTTGTGATGTCATAAACTAGTTATGGACATTCACTGCCAACATGAAATGGGGTCTATAGGGTCACACACAAAGGATTAACCTGGTAGAGGAGTTTATCCATGAATGATGTTTGGATTGATTACTAAAGTGTTTAGGTACTCAATCAAACATTCAATCAATAGACTTGACTCATAATCATCAAGTTCAAGTGTTGAACCAAATGATTAGAGTGTCAGATTGATTGAAAACTAAATTGATAGTGTTCTGCACAATCTGGACCACCAACTGACCTGCATTGGGTGAATCGATCAGCTCATGATCAGTGAGATGACTAGTTCACTCTGGTGAACCGATCGGTTCAACTGGACTAAACGATCAGTGTTGGGTTTTCCCAATTTGTGAGAAAAGTTTTTTGTTTCACTTGTTTAATTCGATTGGGACAAGAATTAATATTTGTGTTAATTAGAAATAAATAAGGAAAGTCAATTGTAGGAAGGTATGGGAAGTGAAATAACCAGTTCATTGGGTGAACTGATCAGCTCACACTCCCAATTAACTTATTCACTAGTGAACTGATCGGATCACATTTCCAAATGACCGGTTCGATCGGTTCAGTTATGAAACGATCGGTTTTCCTGTCGCAGTGTAAATTGTTCATGGAAACTTTGGACCCTTGTACTCCCGTACAGACTGGGAACACTGACCCTACCCTCTATTATAAATAGAGGGGTACATGGGCTTCTCCAGAGATACAACTTAGAACATCCGTTGCTCTATAAAGTTGTTATCCCCTCTGGTTGTGGTAACTGAGAGAACCCAAGCAAGTTCTACCCATCTAGGGAGGAACAATGAGGGAAAGAAAACTATAAAAAAGCAACTGGTGGTCGGAGAGTGTGTCGATGACTAGTACGCCGATAGAAGGGGACAACTCCTTCTAGTACATTCTTCAGGATGACTAGAGTTCTCGGTAGTCCATATGGACTACCGATAGAGGTGAGAGACTTCTGCCGCTCAGGAGGATGATAGTCAACCACAATCCAGGTCAAGACCAAAAGTTTCACAGACGTCATCAAAGACAGGTGGTTGAAGACCGCACTTATTGTGAGGTTTAGTCACTGAGCAAGCCTCAAGTGCAGGTATATCTCACTAAAAACCATCCTTCCCATTATATAGATATTGATGTGATCTGCTGGTTATGGGTTTATGGTCAAGTAAAATTTTTGTTTCCGTTGCCTACTCCGACCATGTAAAACCCACTAGTGGTATCAGAGCCACGTCAATACTCTATGTTTTCAGATAATCAATATGATTGGATTTTGGTTTTTCTATCTTTTATTTATTGCATACGATGTGAATATTTAAATGACCAATGTGAATATCTGATTAATACCACATGATCCCAAACTAATATATACATATATGATATGGTATGTATGCAATCGATATACATCACCCTAAAATGGTTTTTATGGTGGATTTGTAGCATGTTATGGCCTATAAACCCTATGTGCATGTGTGTGGTTGGTTATGGTTGTTTGCATCTCGGTCTGCATACCGATCCCTCTTATTCTATTCTGAATGTAACTATAGATAACTCGAGGTTCTCTTATACCTTTTCTCCCCTTGAATGTAACTTGAGGTTTCACAAAGATTATGTAAAATAGGATTAGCTTTATTTCTTGTTATGACAAAGATTGAAGATGACCGCTTGATGGACCGAGATGACCGACTGAGGAGTAATTAGTGGACTAATGAGAAGCCCAAATGACCGGACAAGTCGACCATATGGATGATCCAAACGACTGGTTGAAGGAGACCAATCGACCGGCCAAGAGGTGAGTCGACCAGTTCAAAGGTTGAACGAGTCAACCCCCAGATTGACAAGCACATATCTTCATCAATAACAGGTTTCATGTGATGTAGACCTTAGATGACCATGGTTCCTTGTGGCTCCAGGGAACTACAATAGGATGGCCATAATCATCACTTTATCGTTATTGCATGTTTTCGTCTGTGGGATATAGCATGTATATGATACGTACTATGTATGTGGTGATTGGATACATATTTACATATATAAGCATATTATAACCCCTAAACAAACATATTAAGTTGAAGATGCCTTCCTAAAGCATCACACATGAAAATCTTGATCGAATAAGTATGGGCGCGCCTTTGCGTGGTGCACCGTCTATCTTATGGAAGTGTGATGGTAAATATGTAGTTCTGCCTTCGTAGGGTGCATATTCATCATGTTGTCTTTTGGGTTGGACTTAACAAGGTGATCTTAATAGGATTAAGCACCTTGAGGCATGAAGATGTTCATGACAAAGAGTTTTGCATAACATCTATCAAGATTTGCATATGATGCAATTGGCAAAAGTTGCCTACCTGAAAGAATCTAGTTGTGGGTGACAGCCCTCACTGGTCCATAACTTAGAGGAAGTCAGGATCTTGCTCACTAGAAGGTTGTACGCTGCGATCTTCCGAATTGATACATGAGGGTTATCAATTTGATCAAAATAGTTGGAGTGATAATTAATGAAAGACCTAATTAATAAAGTCAATTTTCAAATCAAATCAAATCAAAAGCATTTTCGAATAAAATTGCAAATTTCCTTTTTTAGAATAAATGGCTACCAACAACAATCACTTTTCGTTGTGATTGGTCCTTGAGAAGGACAAGTTAAATGGGAACAACTTCCACGTCTGTCTTAGGACATTGAGAATTGTTCTCACTCAAGAGTGAAAGCACTATGTCCTAGATACACCAGAGCCAGAAGAACCCACTCCCAATGTACCAAAGGCTGAAAGAGATGCTTACAAGAAGCATACTGAGGATGACATTGATGTGAAGTGCTTGATGTTGTGCTCAATGAACTATGAGTTGCAGAGACAACATGAGAACATGGACGTCATTGAGATGGTTCAACATCTTAAGAACATGTATCAAGACCAAGCATGAAAAGAGAGATATGATGTCTCCAAGGCATTGTTCAAGTGCATCATGATAGAAGGAGATCTAGTAGGCCCTCACACACTTAAGATGATTGGGTATGTAGAGAACCTAACTCGATTGGGATTCCCTCTAAGCCAAGAGTTTGCTACTGATGTGATACTACAATCATTGCCAGAATCCTACAATCAGTTTGTGATGAACTACAACATGAACAACTTTGACAGGTCACTGACAGAGTTGTTGGGCATGTTGAGGATAGCTAAAGAATAGATGAAGAAAGACAAACCCAAATCTATGATGATGATCAGCAGAACGAAGGGAAAATCTAAAGGCAATGGCAAGGGCAAAGCAAAGAAAGTTTTTGATGCTATCCAGCAACCCAAGTCATCTTCAACTCTCAAATCCAAGGGAGGAGAGAATAAGGGAGGCAAATGTCACCATTGTCATGAGCCAGGACATTGGAAGAGAAATTGCCCTCTCTACATAGATTAACTAAAGAAGAAGAAAGAGATGGAAGTCTCCACCTTAGGTATCATGAAATAAATTTAAAATACTTCTTTATCTTAGGTATATGATACCAAGATATAGATCTAACATATATGATGTGCAGGATCTGAAAAGAAGTAATGGCCTTTGTGAAAGGACCAAGAAGGAACACTCATCAACATTGGAGCAAGTGTTTCTACCATAGATAGAAGTACCTTTAAGTTTATTTCAGCCCAAAGGGCATGTAATAGAGTTATGAACTATTGTTTCATTTTTCCAATAAATAGAATCATTTTATGTTTGCATCTGGTAATGACAAGGATGTCTATCAATAAAGATTCATGTTTCAATTTCAAAGATATGATCTTTTATGACAATGCTTTATTTATCTTGTGGTACTTGATATGCATGAGATAAAATAAATAATACCTAAAAGTTATTGATGACTCAAACAATTAATTAGCATTATGATCTAAACAAATGAATGAGAATTTCATATCTAGGTTCCATGTTGATGAGTAAACTAGACTCTCTTGCTTAATGAACCATTAAGAGATATGAATGTCTTCTTTAGTGGGCATGATGACAAGTCAATCTTCACTAGATGTAGTGGGAGAATGACTATTCTTTTAGGTATAATACATATTGATGTATATACATACCTATTCAAATAAATGCTAATACTTCAGATATGGGATTTAATGAAATACCAATATGAATATCCTGAAATGTTCAAGAATATCATAAATGAAGAACAAACTTGGTAAAAGTATTTATTCTTTGATGTGATCAATGAACGAGATACTAAAACCAAATGCTTGAGGACCTTGTGAGTAACTATGATAGTGTATCATAGAGAACTCGTGATTAAAGCATAATGATGTCTAAATCAAAGAAGGAATCATACTCTAAATAGTAAGAGTATGATCATCAAACAAATAACTAATCTTCTAGAATTCTTCTAAAGAACATGCTTTACACTAAATAAAGGCACAGAAGGGGATTGAGAATTAAAAGTGTTGTTGTAACGCTTGGGCCCACTGCGCAAGGCTCTAGTAGAGTTTCAGGAATGACGACTGGCCCCACAAACCACCACTAGCCTTAACTGCACACTTTGTCCACACTGACGTGCAAGCCAGGATCAACTTCCCAACTGGTCACCCATCCTAGTACTACTCCAAGGTGAGCAGCTTAACTGTGGAGTTCTTAGTGATGGGCTCCCAGAAAAGGAGGTGCACCTTGGTGATATGGGTAGTCCAATCATTCCTTTTAAGATCATGTTATCTGAGGCCTCAAATCCTGGGATGTTACAATCTCCCCTACTTAGACTCTTGACGTCCTCGTGCAGACCCACAATGGCCCATGGACACCCAGCTCCCGTCCACGGCTACCAGCGCAAGGGTGGCTCCATCTCATCTCTACAGATAGCCCTTTCCAACTTGCCTGGACCACACGACTCAAGACTGGCATGCCACATGCCCATGTGGGCCCCACCTACTGGAGGGGTTTATGGCTCTGATACCATTTGTCACGAAACTGGAATCCCACTACCCAAGGCTCTAGTAGAGTTTCAGGAATGGCGAATGGCCCCACAAACTACCACTAGCCTTAACTGCACACTTTGTCCACACTGACGCGCAAGCCAGGATCAAATTCCCGACTGGTCACCCATCCTAGTACTACTCCAAGGTGAGCACGCTTAACTGTGGAGTTCTTTAGTGATGGGCTCCCGAAAAAGGAGGTGCACCTTGGTGATATGGGTAGTCCAATCATTCCTTTTAAGATCATGTTATCCGAGGCCTCAAATCTTGGGATGTTACAGTTGTGGAATCTCAAATTCCTTATGTAACAAATACACCTCATATATCTAGTAGAAAACACCTTGAGCTTGATGGATAATGATATCCTACAAACTCAAAGGTGATGAATTGGTCATATGATGATGAGCCAATTAACTATCTAGATGATATTGAGGAACCAGATTTTGAGTTATGGCTAGAATCCATAAGATCCAAAATGACTTCCATGCGAACCAAATAAGGTATGACCTTAATGGTAGCACTTATAGGGATAAAACCCATAAGTGCAATTGGGTCTTAAGAGTTAAGACTGGCATGGATGACATTTGAAGAGTTGATTGGTTGAGATAAATTCAAGTGAGTTCAAGGTGTTGAACCTGATGATTTTATTCAACCAATTGTAGTGGCTATAGGCCATAAAGGATCATGCTTGCTATTGGAACTTGAAGACTATGCAATTTGGCATATGGATATTAAAACTGCATTCCTAGTAGGAATAACATGAGGTTGTGTATGTGACATAATCTGGAGGGTTTTATAATTTTTTTAATGCAGTCTATAAGTTACAAGAGATTAATCAATATGATTGATTAAATACAAGCACTTCAGAACTAGAGTCTTACTTTGATTATATAGTCAAAAGGTTTGATTGATATATCAAAATAAAGAAGGGATATGTGATTAGAAAGATTTAGTGGGAGTGTATTCATATTCCACATGATAATGAGGAATAAAACATAACTGGTGTGGAAATACCTTCTTTAAAGGAATGAAGAGAAATGTCCTATGTGATAGGAATAGAGACCTATAGAGATAGTTCTAGAAAGTCTCTTAACCTGATAAAGAGAGAGCATACATTGGCAGTCTATGATGAAGGGTTCAATATGCAAAGATTCAGTGTGAGAAAACTTGTCCATGTTACATGGAGTTAGTCTCTCATACGCCTAGTGCCCCAAATTCTTATGAAGAATAGGAACACATAGATAGATGCCTTATGCATTTGCAATTAGATCTATCATGTATATAATCATCCCATTATCTTGTATGTATTGGACATGACAAGAAAATTTATATGCATACATCATCTTGTATGTATTGGACATGACAATATGATATGCTCATGCAGTTATCTCGTATGTAATGGACATGACGAGTGGATGTTTGTCTATTTCCAGTGAGAGTCACTGGAATACCATAAAGAACTTATTTAAGTACTTATGAAGTATTAAAGGATTAGTTCTATGGTAATAAAAGGGAGAGTTGAGTGTAAATTAGTTACACTGATGCAAGCTTCCAAAATGACAGAAAAATGATCGCAAAATGCAAAATGTAAAAGTTATATTCAATTGTAAAGTGAACAAGAGTTTTTAAGTGGAAATGTTCCGAGTAAAATTAAAAGTCTATTTAATTCTAAAAGGAATGTAGAGTATCCTTGTGTTATGAACCACAGAGGATACTATATGGATCTAGAAGTTCATACAGATGAACTTATAGATATTCCAACCATTGATGTCAAAGTAGAAATACTAAGTCAAACTATGGAGCTAATTGTTAGGCAAGGAATATCCGATAGAATATTACGGCAACTCCATCTCATATGAAATGTTGTACAGTAAGGAGATGTGAAACATGCAATATATTGACTAAATAAAAATGTTGCTAACTCACTAGATTAGCAATAGTACAATAGAAACATGTGGGACATGTTTAGAGATCACTAAGAATATGATTCGAAGGTGATTGGCTCTAAGTGCAAGTGGGAGTCTGTTGGTATGTATGCCCAGATAGCCAATCATATGATGATTGGATTGGCATATGTTCTGATTGATTTGATTAATATCAAAGGCAAGCTTCCAATTTATTCTAGCTCAATCAATTATGAGATAAATGATGGAGCAGAATGAATGTCTAAAGAATTACAATACTCAATGAAGTAAGTCTTCAGGTTGAGGACCTGAACAATGAGATCATACAGATGCTAAGAGTATGTACATTCTTGTTATGTCCCTAGTCAGATGTCATTGTCGAAGGTTGATAGAAAACAATGACACATCAAGATTAGAGTGTGTGTTGGTTGATGACTGTGTCTTATTAGTCATCATATATGATATCAAACCAAGCACATAGATACATGTTAGAGAACAATGTATCGAATAGACCCACCATTAGAGTGACACATGGAACCATGACATGGTAGTCAAAATCATCTCTCATAGTGATGGTGGTGATTGTGATTCTTAGATCTAAAATCACTGCACTCGTCGAATGTGATTGGGTACACTTTGACATCATCAAATGCAGTCCTAAAACATGGGTTGTTATAACGATGATGATTGGGTGGCTTTGACGCATGAGATAGACTGTGAGTGATAGATATGGGATTTGTCCCTCCTAAGGGAGTATGATGTCCAGCACACTTGATAAGCGAGATTGAGAAAGGCATGCACATGCACATGTGAATCAATATATGATATTGATGTCACACATATCTCAGATAGTCTGCTCTAGTTCAAGAAACATGAATGAACGTTGAAAGGATGATGACTCCATGCCTTGAGTTCATTCAGGATATTAGAGAGAAAGGAATTATACATTCACCAAAACACCAACCACTGACTGTAGGATTGAAAGTTGTTCTCCAACTTTCCTTTTCACTTGGGTAGAACTGATGTGCGCCTAGGTACCTCTCTTTGCTTGTGATAGCATAAGCTAGTCATGGACATTCACTGCCAATGTGAAATGGGACCTATAGGGTCACACACAAAGGATTAACTTGGAAGAGGAGTTTATCCATGAATGATGTTTGGATTGATTATAAAGTGAATGAAGTTTGGATTGATTATAAAGTGTTTAGGTACTCAATCAAACATTCAATCAATAGACTTGACTCTGAATCATCAAGTTCAAGTGTTGAACCAAATGATTAGAGTGTTGGATTGATTGAAAACTGAATTGACTATGTTCTACACAATCTGGACACCAACCGACTGGTTCACTGGGTGAACCGATCAGTTCATGGTCAGTGAGATGACTGGTTCACTCTAGTGAACCGATCGGTTCAACTGGACCAAATGAGTAGTGTTGGGTTTTCCCGATTTGTGAGAAAAGTTTTTCATTTCACTTGTTCAATTCGATTGGGACAAGAATTAATATTTGTGTTAACTAGAAACAAATAAGGAAAGTCAATTGTAAGCAGGTCTGGGAAGTGAAATGATCGGTTCACTGGTTGAAACGATCGGCTCACACTCCTAACCGATCGGTTCACTAGTGAATCAATCAGATCACATTCCCAAATGACCCGTTTAGTTATCAAACGACCAGTTCGCCTTCCGCGGTGTAAATTGTTCATGGAAATTCTGGACCCTTCTACTCTCGCACAGACTAGGAACCCTGACAATGCCCTCTATTTATAATAGAGAGGTATAGGGGCTTCTCCAGAGACACAACTCAGAACATCAGTTGCTTTGTAAAGTTGTTGTCCTCTCTGGTTGTGGTAATTGAAAGAGCCCAAAGAATTTCTACCCATCCAGGGAGGAACAACAAGGGAAAAACTACTATAGAAAAGTAACTAGTGGTGGTAGAGTGTGTCGGTGACTAGTACATCGACAGAAGAGGACAACTCTTTCTAGTCTGTTCTTCAAGATGACTAGAGTTCCCGGTAGTCCGTGTGGACTATCTACAGAGGCGGGAGACTTCTGTTGCTCAGAAGGACAACAGTCGACCGCATCTGGGTCAAGACCAAGAGCTACACATACACCATTGAAGACAGGTGGTTGAAGACTGCACTTGCTGTGAGGTATAGTCACTGAGCAAGCCTCAGGACTAGGTATATCTCACTAAAACCATCCTTCCCATTACATAGATATTAATGTGATTTGATGGTTATGGGTTTATGGTCAAGTAAAATTTTTGTTTCCGCTGCCTACTCTGAACATGTAAAACCCACTAGTGGTATCAGAGCCACATCAATACTCTTTGTTTTGTGATAATCGATATGATCGGATTTTGGTTTTTCTATCTTTTATTTATTGCATACGATGTGAATATTTAAATGACCAATGTGAATATCCGATTAATAGCACATGATCCCAAACTAATATATACATACATGATATGGTATATATGTAATTGATACATGTCACCCTAAAACAGTTTTGATGGTGGATGTGTAGCATGGTTATGGCCTATAAACCCTATGTGCATGTGTGTGGTTGGTTTTGTTTGTTTACATCTTGGTCTGCACACTGAGCCCTCTTCTTCTATTATGAATGTAACTCGAGATAACTTGAGGTTCTCTTATACCTTTGCTCCCCTCGAATGTAACTTGAGGTTTCATAAAGATTGAGTAAAATAGGATTAGCTTTATTTCTTGTTATGATGAAGACTGAAGATGAGCATTTGCTGGACCGAGGCGACCAACTAAGGAACAGTTGGTGGACTGACGAGAAGCCCAGACGACCGAACAAGCTGACCATCTAGAGGATCCAGACGACGGGCTGGAGGAGACCAACCAACCGGCCAAGAGGTGAGTTGACCGGTTCAAAGGTTGAACCAGTCAACCCAAATTGGTAGGCACAGATCTTCATCAATAATAGGTTGCATGTGATGTAGACCTTGGATGACTGTAGTTCCTTATGGTTCTAAGGAACTACAATAGGATGGCCATAATCATCACTTTATCGTTATTGCATGTTTTTGTTTGTGGGATATAGCATGTATATGATACATACTATATATGTGGTGATTGGATACATATATGCATATATAAGCATATTAAAACCCCTCAACAAACTTATTAAGTTGAAGATGTGTTCCAAAAGCAACACACATGAAAAACTTGATTGACTAAGTGTGGGCACGCCTTCACGTGGTGCACCGTCTATCTCGTGGAAATGTGATGGTGAATATGTGGGTCTTCCTTCATAGGGTGCATATTCATCGTGTTGTCTTTTGGGTTGGATTTAACAGGTGGTCTTAATGGGATTAAGCACCTTGAGGCATGAAGATGTTCATGACAATGAGTTGTGCATAACATCTATCAAGAGTTGCATATGATGCAATTGGCAAAAGTTGCCGACCTGAAAGAATCTAGTTGTGGGTGACAGCCCTCGCTGGTCCATAACTTAGAGGAAGTCAGGATCTTACTCACTAGAGGGTTGTACGTTGTGATATTCCAAGTTGATACATGAGGGTTATCAATTTGATCAAAATAGTGGGAGCAAAAATTAATTAAATACCTAATTAATATCATCAATTTTCCAATCAAATCAAATAAAAAGAGTTTTGGACTTAAATTGCAAATTTCCTTTTTGTAGAATAAATGGCTACCAACAACAATCACTTTTTGTTGTGATCGTTCCTTGAGAAGGACAAGTTAAATGGGAATAACTTCCACAACTGGTTTAGGACATTGAGAATTGTTCTCACTCAAGAGCGAAAGCTTTATGTTCCAGATACACCAGATTCAGAAGAACTCGCTCCCAACGTACCAAAGGCTGAAAGAGATGCTTATAAGAAGCATATTGAGGATGCCATTGATGTGAAGTGCTTGATGTTGTGATCAATGAACTATCAGTTGTAGAGACAACATGAGAACATGGATGTCATTGAGATGGTTCAACATATCAAGAACATGTATCAAGACCAAGCACAATAAGAGAGATATGATGTCTCCAAGGCATTGTTCAAGTGTGTCATGACATAAGGAGATCCAATAGGCCCTCACACACTCAAGATGATTGGGTATGTAGAGAACCTAACTCAACTTGGATTCCCTATGGACCAAGAGTTGACTACTGATGTGATACTGCAATTGTTTCTAGAATCCTACAGTCAGTTTGTGATGAACTACAACATGAACAACTTGACAGGTCACTGATAGAGTTGTTGAGTATGTTGAGGACAGCTGAGGCACAAATGAAGAAAGACAAACCCAAATTTGTGACGATGATCAGTAGAAAGATGGGAAAGTCTAAAGGCAAGGGCAAGGGCAAAGGAAAAGAAAAGAAAGGTTCTGATGCTAGCCAGCAGTCCAAGTCATCTTCAACTCTCAAAGCCAAGGGAGGAGTGAAGAAGGGAGGCAAATGTCACCATTGTAATGAGCCAGGACATTGTAGGAGAAATTACCCTCTCTACATAGATGAACTAAAGAAGAAGGAGGGGATGGAAGTCTCCACCTCAGGTATCATGAAATAAACTTAAAATACTTCTTTATCATAGGTATATGATACCAATATATAGATCTGACATATATGATGTGCAGGATCTGAAAAGAAGTAATGGCCTTTGTGAAAGGACCAAGAAGGAACACTCATCAACATTGGATCAAGTGTTGTTGCCATAGATAGAAGTACCTTTTAGTTTATTTCAACCGAAAGGGCATGTAATAGAGTTATGAGCTACTATATTATTTTGCCAATATATAGAAACATTTTATTTATGCATCTTGTAATGACAAGGATGTCTATCAATAAAGATTCATGTTTCAATTTCAAATATTATTATCTTTTATGGCAATGCCCTATTTATTTTGTGGTACTTGATATGCATGAGATAAAATAAATAATACCTGAAAGTTATTGATGACTCAAAAAATTAATTAGCATTATCATCTAAACAAATGAATGAGAAATTCATATCTAGGTTCCACGTTGACAGATAAACTAGACTCTCTTGCTTAATGAGCCATTAAGAGACATGAATGTCTTATTTATTGGGCATTTGACAAGTCAATATTCACTAGATGTAGTGGGAGAATGACTATTCTTTTAGGTATAATACATATTGATGTATATACATACCTATTAGAATAGATACTAATACTTTAGATAATATCGTGAAATGTTCAAGAATATCATAAATGAAGAACAAACTTGGTAATAGTATTAATTCTTTGATATGATCAATGAACAAGATACTTAAACCAAATGTTTGAGGACCTTGTGAGTAACTATGATAGTGTATCATAGAGAACTCATGATTAGGCATAATGATGTCTAAATCAAAGAAGGAATCATACTCTAAATAGTAAGAGTATGATCATCAAACAAATAACTAATCTTCTAGAATTCTTCTAAAGAACATGCTTTACACTAAATAAAGGCACAGAAGGAGATTAAGAATCACAAGTGTTGTGGAATCTCAAATTCCTTATGTAACAGATACACCTCGTATATCTAGTAGAAAACACCTTGAGCTTGATGGATAATGATATCCTACAAACTCAAAGGTGATAAATTGGACATATGATGATGAACCAATAATCTATCCAGATGACGTTGAGGAACCAAATTTTGAGTTATGTCTTGAAGCCATAAGATCCAAAATGACTTCCATTTGAACCAAATAAGGTATGACCTTAATGGTAGCACTTATAGGGATAAAACCCATACGTGAAATTGGGTCTTAAGAGTTAAGACTAACATGGATGACATTAAAAGAGTTGATTGGTTGAGATAAATTCAAGTGAGTTCAAGGTGTTGAACCTGATGATTTTATTTAACCAATTGCAGCGGCTATAGGTCATAAAGGATCATGCTTGCTATTGGAACTTGAAGACTATGAAATTTGGCATATGAATATTAAAACCGCATTCCTAGTAGGAATAACATGAGCATGTGTATGTGACACAGTCTGAAGGATTTTATAATTTTATTAATGCAAATGCAGTCTATAAGTTACAAGAGATTAATCAATATAATTGATTAAATACAAGCACTTCAGAACAAGAGTTTTTACTTTGATTATATATTCAAAATGTTTGACTGATATATCAAAATAAATAAGGGATATGTGATTACAAAGATTTAGTGGGAGAGTATTCATATTCCGTAGGATGATGAGGAATAAAACAAAATTGGTGTGGAAATACCTTCTTTAAAGGAATAAAGAGAAATGTCCTATGTGATACGAATAGAGACCTATAGAGATAGTTTTCAAAAGTCTCTTGACCTGATATAGAGAGAGCATACATTGGAAGTCTATGTTGAAGGGTTCAATATGCAAAGATTTAGTAGGAGAAAACTTGTTCATGTTACATGGAGTTAGTCTCTCAGATGCCTAGTGTCCCAAATTCTTATGAAGAATAGGAACACGTAGATAGATGACTTATGCATTCTCCATTGGATCTATCATGTATATAATCATCCCATTATCTTGTATGTATTGGACATGACAAGAAAATATATATACATTCATCATCTTGTATGTATTGGACATAACAATATGATATGCTCATCTAGTTATCTCATATGTAGAGGACATGATGAGTGGATGTTTGTCTATTTCCAGTGAGAGTCACTGGAATACTATAAAGAACTTATATAGTACTTATAAAGTGGTAAAGGATTAGTTCTATGGTAATAAAAGGAAGAGTTGAGTGTAAATTAGTTACACTGTTGCAAGCTTCCAAAATGATAGAAAAATGATCACAAAATGCAAAATATAAAAGTTATATTCAATTGCAAAGTGAACAAGAGTTGTTAAGTGGAAATGTTCTAAGTAAAATTAAAAGGCTATTTAATTCTAAAAGGAATGTCGAATATCCTTGTGTTATGAACAACAGAGGACACTATATGGATCTAGAATTTCATACAAATGAACTTATAGATTTTCCAACCATTGATGACAAAGTAGAAATACTAAGTCAAAATATGGAGCTAATTGTTAGGCAAGGAATATCAGATAGCATATTATAGCAACTCCATCTCATATGAAATGTCGTACAGTGAGGAGATGTGAAACATGCAATATACTGACTAAAGCAAAATGATGCTAACTCACTGGATTAGCACTAGTGCAACAAAAACATGTGGGACATGTTTAGAGATCACTAAGAATATGATTCGAATGTGATTGACTCTAAGTGAAAGTGGGAGTCTGTAGGTATGTATTCCCAGAGAGCCAATCATATGATGATTGGATTGGCATATGTTCTGATTGATTTGATAAATATCAAAGGCAAGCTTCTAATTTACTCCAGCTCAATCAATTATGAGATAAATGATGGAGCAGAATGAATGTCTAAAGAATGACAACACTCAATGTTGACGTATGTCTTCAGGTCGAGGACCTAAATAATGAGATCATACGGATGCTAAGAGTATGTACATTCTTGTTATGTCTGTAGTCAGATGTCATTGTGGAAGGTTGATAGACAACAATGACACATCAAGACTAGAGTGTGTGTTGGTTGATGACAGTGTCTCATTAGTCATGATATATGATATCAAACCAAGCACATAGATACATGTTATAGAACAATGTATCAGACAGACCCATTATGAGAGTGACACATGGAACCATGACATGGTAGTCAGAATCATCTCTCATAGTGATGGTGGTGATTGTGATTCTTAGACCTAAAATCACTACACTCGTCGAATGTGATTGGGTACACTTTGACATCATCAAACACAGTCTTGAAACATTGGTTGTTATAATAGTGATGATTGGGTGGCTTTAAAGCATGAGATAGACTGTGAGTGATAGATATGGGATTTGTCCCTCCTAAGGGAGTATGATATCCAAGACACTTGATAAGTGAGACTACGAAAGGCATGCGCATGCACATGTGAATCAATATATGATATTGATGTCACACATATCTTAGAAAGTCTGCTCTAGTTCAAGAAACATGAATGAACATTGAAAGGATGATGACTCCATGCCTTGAGTTCATTCATGATATTCGAGACAAAGGAATTATACATTCACTGGAACACAAATCACAGACTGTAGGATTGAAAGTTGTTCTCCAACTTTCCTTTTCATTTGGGTAGCACTGATGTGTGACTAGGTACCGCTCTTTGCTTGTGATGTCATAAGCTAGTTATGGACATTCACTGCCAACATGAAATGGGACCTATAGGGTCACACACAAAGGATTAACCTAGAAGAGGAGTTTATCCATGAATGATGTTTGGATTGATTACTAAAGTGTTTAGGTACTCAATTAAACATTCAATCAATAGACTTGACTCAGAATCATCAAGTTCAAGTTTTGAACTAAATGATTAGGGTGTTCAATTGATTAAAAACTGAATTGACTGTGTTCTACACAATTTGGACCACCAACCAACCGGTTCACTCTGGTGAACCGGTCCGTTCAACTGAACCAATCGAGCAGTGTTGTGTTTTCCTTATTTGTAAGAAAAGTTTTTCGTTTCACTTGTTCAATTCGATTGGGACAAGAACTAATATTTTGTGTTAATTAGAAATGAATAAGAAAAGTCAATTACAGTCAGGTCTAGGAAGTGAACCGACTGGTTCACTGGGTGAATCGATCAGCTCACACTCCCAACTGACCGGTTCACTAGTGAACTGATCGGCTCGCATTCCCAAATGACTAGTTCAGTTATGAAATGAACGGTTCACCTACAGCGGTGTAAATTGTTCATGGAAATTCCAAACTCTTCTACTCCCACACAGATTGGAAACCTTGACCCTGCCCTCTACTATAAATAAAGGGGTACATGGGCTTCTCTAGAGACAACTCAAAACATCAGTTGTTTTGTCAAGTTGTTGTCCTTTCTGGTTGTGGTAACTGAGAGAGCCCAAGCAAGTTCAACCCATCCAGGGAGGAACAACGAGGGAAAGACTACTATAGAAAAGCAACTAGTGGTGGGAGAGTGTGTCGATGACTAGTACGCTGATAGGATGGGACAACTCCTTCTAGTCCGTTGTTCAGGACGACTAGAGTTCCCGGTAGTCCGTGTGGACTATCTATAGAGGCGGGAGACTTTTGTCGCTCTGGAGGACGACGGTCAACCACTGTCTGGGTCAAGACCAGGAACCACACATACACCGTCAAAGATAGTTGGTTGAAGACTGCACTTGCTATGAGGTATAGTCACTGAGCAAGCCTCAAGACCAGGTATATCTCGTTAAAACCATCCTTCCCATTACATAGATATTGATGTGATCTGTTGGTTATGGGTTTATGGTCAAGCAATTTTTTTATTTCTGCTGCCTACTCTGACCATGTAAAACCCAACATGCATACCATAACTAGTACAGTAGCACCTGAATTAAAACAAAGATATGCGAATAACAAGGTACAAAAATCTAAAAATAAAGATTTTACAATAATGGTTGAATAAAAACAAAACGTAGGAGAAAAATAGGCTAGAGTGGTTGGTTTTAGCACTCCTATTGCTACTATATCAAATTCCCTGGCA
Source organism: Alisma plantago-aquatica (assembly GCA_963693085.1). Classification (NCBI taxonomy): domain Eukaryota; kingdom Viridiplantae; phylum Streptophyta; class Magnoliopsida; order Alismatales; family Alismataceae; genus Alisma; species Alisma plantago-aquatica. Next base: position 183,176,472 of record OY856410.1, on the reverse strand, counting down.
ATGATGCCAAAAACATGACACAAATTTACCACTTGTGTAAAAGGAAAGTGTACATATCGAAGTAATGCTTGAAATTTGAGTTATGAGTGTCAAACTCGGGGAATCGGGAGGCTAGAGACTACTACTAAACAAGACCAAATCGGACAGACCAATGGAAAATAATTTTTTTTAGAGAAGTCAGAAGGTTTATATTCATCTCACCAACCATATGAAAGAAAAAATAAAGAGTTATTACAACTAACACTACTTGTACTAATACGAAATGTGGTAGTTATACTACCATTACAAGACTCTTAACTAACAATATCTTGGATCTTAGGGGTTGGAGAACTATACTTGTAGTTCCACTAAGTGTTTTTAAGGTGGATCTTATCCAATACATATACTACTATGTTCTTCTCTCATATGACATGTTGAATCACCCACTACGACTTCAACTACTTTTGATGAAGGCTATCCATTATGCATATTCAGGGTTTGTGATATGACCTTCGACAAGCATATACCATACATCAAAGCAATCTATTTCCACAACTAATTTTCCTTCACCATGTAGCTAATTGAATTGTTGAAGATACACCAACCATTCTACATATACTACATCCTTAGATCTCATGCCATTGCCCTTCTCATCTAACCATCTTCCAGTCTCATCCCTTGACACATCTGCCACAATGGATCCATGTCTATATAGAGATGCATCTGTATTGATCTGCATCCTTCCTTTCTCCTATGGTTCCCAATGTTGCAAGCATCAACTTCCACTTCACTATGTTTCCAAGCCAATAGGTGGGGTTAAACTTCCTTTCTAATATAGTTGATCTAATGATCCTTAGGATTATGAATTTGTTTGAATGCCTATTTGTTGTGAAAGCTCTAGATATACCAATAGGAAATCATGAATATAGATAAATCCTCATAGCTACCTTGAGTAAATTTTCCAATCCAAAGCGATACATTATCAATCATAAAGAACTTAGATAGTTTGTTGCAAGGAATCAACTCCTTTCACACTTCCTTAGCTTCTTTATAGTTTCAAAGAGTGTGTAGGATAGTCTCCTTGCACCTATCACACGTGGAATTGTCAATGATATGCCAAATAGTTTTTTGTAGGTTGGTGAGAAGTGCCATGTTAGTACCTAGCCACATGAACAACTTAATTCTTTGATCAACCTTCACCTCCATATCCTACCCTGGTCACCTTCCATGGAAATGTCCCCAGACTACCTTAGGATCATGTAGGTAGAACTCATTGTGAAATTTCTCTAGGCATGTGGTTCACACCCTAACATCACCATTATCTGTGTCAATAGGCTTCTTAACATGTAGGATTTCATCCATGATCTCTTTAGGAAACTAGTGTTTTAAGAACTCAATGTGTCAATCACCTAAAAGATTGATCAGACTACTGACATGTAAATTTTTGAGCTCTGCTAGAATAGTTCTCAAAGATACATATTTTAGAAGAAGACCTTGCTTCCACCACATCTCATGTCGTACATTAATGTATTGGCCATTCAGCTCAAGCATGTAGGGGTTTTCTTTAATGAATTTCCTATCTTCAAAGAGTGCCCCAGCCAGTCTAGAAATGTTTTGCATATTTCTTGTAGAGGAATTCATTAATATCTTTGTCATTCCTATGCACCAAATTGATTCTTGTTGAGTTAGGAGGCCCAATGCGTTCTTCAAGACAAGATCCTGGTTCCAGTCACGCATGGACTTAATGCCCATACATCTAACTTTTTGGAGATAGTTACTTTATTCCATGCTATAAGCACATGGGGTGAGATTTTTTATTGCCCCTATATAAATTGTCTTATTGTTCCACCTATGCTAGCATAAAGCTTCAAAGGGATGATGGTAGTATGCAAAACATAAGTTGGGATTGCAGTGAGCATTTCTTGGCCATACAGAAGTGACATGTAAGTGATAATGACCTTGCTGACCAATCATATATGTGATTTGCTACCTTATCCACTATTTCCAAATATTTTCCGTGTTCACTCTTCTATGTAAACTAGGAACTCCTAGGTACTTTCCTAGGTCCCCTATGGACTAGAACCAACACACATCTAGAATGCTTTGTCTTACTTCTCTTGGGACACTTTTGGAAAAATAACCTAGTCTTCTAGATAGAGATGCACTAAACATAAGTCGTTTGAAAATCTTCAAAAAACCAACAAATCGTAGAAATATGTTCTTTGCTAGCCTAAGTAAAGAGAACTAGGTCATATACAAACATCACATGATCAATCTTTGGTCCTTTAGAATAGAGTTTTACTGGTTTCCATTTTTTTCAAATACTAGTTGATGGATCATCTGACTAAGTTTCTCAAAATAGAGGATGAAGATATAAGTAGATAAGGGCTCACCCTATCATATTCATGTACTAGGGATAACTACTTTAGAAAGTTTCATGATACATGCTATCTTTACCCTTCCACCAATGATAGAGTTGTTTATATATCTTCTGATTTTTTCAGGTGAACCGACCATTTGAATGGTTTCCTCAATGAAAGGCCAAGACGTTTGGTCATATGCTTTTGCAACAACCACTTTAGTATCCATAACCTTACCTCCTTTGCTTCTCTTCATAGTATGCATGAGTTCGTGGACTAGAGAAATTTTGTATTTGATGCAATGCTTAGGGACAAATGAGATTTTCTCAGGTGAGATCCAACTAGGGATCATAATCTTAAACCTTTCAATGATAACCTTGTATGTGATTTTAAGGATAATATTATTGAGCAATATTGGTCTGAACTGGTCATATCTTTTGGGTTCAGGTATCTTTGGTATCAGAACAATAAAAAGACTTGTATCAGCCATAGGAAGCCCCTTCAAAGATGAATTCACTGAATTAAGCACCGAGTTGCCAACAATAGCCCAATTCTAATTAATAAACAACATGTTAACTCCATTTGGCTTGACGGCCTTATATGGGTTCATGTACATGATATACATAAGTTCTTTCAGACTAGGAACAACTGAAATGATATATAATTGATCTTTTTACATATCTACAAAGTTTATTGGCATTTGTAGAAATGGAGGCCTTTTGGTCAAGGATGAACCCATCAAGACATTTTTGAAATGCCTTGTTAACGTATCCAAGATAGCATCCTCATTGATTACCCATACAGCATTACCATCCTTAAACATGGTAATTTAGTTCATTCTTCTCCTCTGATTGAAAATGACATGATAGAATCTTGAGTTGTTGTACCTATTTTCTGACCGGTTTATATGATATTTTAGTATCAAGTTCCCCTCTTCTGCCATTAGCACATGCTCCAACTTAAGTTGCGTATCAGTATAGTGGTTTCAATAATATCGTAGTAGTTCTCTGCTAAATTAGCTTGGAGTTTATCAATGTTTCTCAGCGAACAATTATTATTATCTTTATACTTTTTTGTTTGCATTCCCCCCAATCTAGATAATATCTCTTTTGATGACTCCAAGATAGTATTGAAGTCGGAAGTATCATTCCAAACATCGACAAGGAAGATAGTAAATTCTTTATCATCATTCCATGTCACTGTGGTAATGAACATGTTACCACCATTATGCATTTTGTTATGCTTGATAAGTAGCATGCAATGGTTAGACCTATATATTCAACATTGGCCAATGATCTATCAATATGTTCTTGGATAAGGCCATGTTTATAAGTAAACTTAGTTCAACAAAAACCCAAATCAGCTATACCCTCTTCCAAAAGAGTATTGTTGAAAATAGTGGATTCATTACAATCATAAATATCACTGATACGTTTTTTACCATGGTTGTAGAATTGTGTTAAAATCCCCATTACAAACCATGGCTCAGAGAAATTCTTTCCCATAGAAATGAGGTGCTCCCAAAGAAGTTTTATTACTATAAGATGACGACTCACATATACAAAGGTTGCGTACAATTTATTATGGACCTTTCATGCAATGAATTGTCTATGATAGTTTATTATGTCTACTTGACAATATTTAGGGTCCCATCACACCCACACTCCCCCATTACGACTCTATCTTCCACTCTTTATGATTAGTGAAGCCTATGCATTTTATGGCTTTGGTTGCTAGTCATCCACTGATTCTAGATTTTGGTATTGTAGCAATCTTCGCGTGTTTGATGACAATGAACTCACTGAAGGCCTAGCACATATCATCATTGCCTATTCCTCTCACATATCAATAGATGCAATTAACCATATCGAATATTGTAAGGGTAAAGTATTCTGACCTGATTAGATATGCCTAGTCCCTCCTACCTCTTTAGGCATACTTTCCCCCCTCAACTCGGCCTTCTGAGTAAAGGGACACCTTAGAGGCCTACTGCAAGCATGGAGTCTTCCACCACTTAGCATACAGGGGGGTTATCATCAGGATTTTCATCTTAGTAATGTTACCTTTAATCTTCCTTCCAAGTGGTAGTAGTTGTAGGTTGATGATATGAGATTATGGATTGTCTGATGCATCTTCTTCAATCATCTCAGCTTCAAGACTTTCAATTGGCACACTAGGTTGTTAGCGCTCAGGTTCACCCTAATAACCTCATCCACCTCTGCGGTTAACCACTAAACATGATTCCTCCACTATATCTTTAGTTTTCTCAGTACTCTTATCATATTTTTCTTTATCTTTAATATTATCAACATTTGTTTCCTATTTCAAGATAACTATCTTCTGCTCTACCATGTCCACATTTACTTCAATGGATTTGTTAATATTGTTCTTCTTATTCTACAACTTTTGATGTTTTGTTGGCGTTGCCAACCCCTCGGTGTCCTTGGCATGAGACTACAATTTAGGATCTTTGATATCATTTGATCCTTTTCCAGCAACTCCATCTTCCTCAGTCACAGATTGGAAAATTTGTTATTCCTCTTTGGAATATATGGTAACTTCTCTTTTGTGTGTGGCCTCTCTTGTGTGTGTGGATATCTATTCTTAGGGGATCTTTGGCTACTATTTCATGTTCTCTTGTGTGCTTACCACCCATTTGATTGACCATTCTCAATTGTATGGACCTTGGATGGGGCATCAGTAGCACAAAGTTCTATCTTAGTCACCTAAAGTCTGCAATGTTGGACTTCATGTCTAAATCTTCCACAAGTATCGCACTGCACTGGTGCAACCTTGTATTCCACTCTATATTGCACTCCATTGGTAAGGATATCATTATCATATCCCTTATAGTGTTTATCTTATGGCCAATGTGGAAATTTTCTTCTATTTTGTTGTGTTGTGTGGTCATCTATTTTTATGAGTTGCCCAAGAGATACACCAGTGTATTCAAATTTCATTGGAAGATACATGTGTAGTAGTCGGTCAGGATCCTCACCCAATTAAATATGTAAGGTAGCATCTTTTCTGTCAACTTGAACATGGGATACCACTCCTAGATAATGAGACAAAAACTAAATATCTTCCATGGCCCTCTCATCATGGTTGTGTCAAAGTCTGTTTTGTAGGACATTTGTATCACATAGTGACCTTGTTCAATTCATAATATCAAATATCCAAATAGGATTCAATAGAGTTTTGATTTTCTCCCTCATCATCATAAACCTTGTATATTTTCCTAGTATTTGAGCCACCACGACATTAGGTTTTCTTCAAGATCATGCACAATGGATAATGTCGATGTGTCGTCAACTTCATCCAACACCACATCAGTAAGAGAAATCCATTGTTGATATAGATTTTATAGGAATATTGGTTGTTCGTTGATCACTCCTTGAGCTAGAGAAGCCTTAGATTGGACCGACACAATTTTTTTGGAGGACGGTCGGAAATTTGTTGTCCAACAATTTTTCCTTACTATTCATAGGGATGTCATGTCATATATTAGGAGTTTCCATCCCATTCACTTGCAAAATCCATGCTAGATCCAGTCTCTATGTTGTATACCTCCACCCTTTCATTATCTTTCATACTTCTACCTTCATCTCCAATTGATGCAATCCCCCACATTCTATTATATTGAAACAACATCCCAATCTCTGATATGGAAACCCTAACACCCTTTGTTATGACCCGTTTCAAAGTTAACCAGTAAGTATCATGATTAGTGCATAATTAATATGATTAAGTTAAGTTAAGTGATCACAAATGCAATTAGAGCTTTGATCCGGTGAAATAGTCTAATTAGCATGTTTTCATGCCTTGAGAAGGTAGAGTATCTCGTGCTTGAAAAGTTGCAAAAGAAAATGTGTGATTTGGACCTACGAGGCAGAAGTTATAGCATTTTCAATTTCTGGGGTTTGATCTGCAATTTTTCCAAGTTTTCGATTTATAAACCCCTTTTCCTTTCCTGTTTCCTTTATCTCCTCGAGCGATCGATTTTCTTTAGTCGGTTACTGTAGCAGCGCGAATCGTAGCTAGAACGACAGGCAATTTCTTGGCCTCCTTGGCCAATTCAACAGCAAAAGCTTCTTTTTCTTCTTCCCTTCTTCTTCTCCTCCCTTCCTCCTCTCCTTTTTCACCTTAGCAACCAGGAGCTCTACCATCCACCCACCACTTAGCCAAACGGCCAACCTGCAGCTAGTTGCTTCATACGGCAGCAACCAAGGGGTCCTTTTGGGCCGCCCAGCAGTAGGGAAAAGCTCCCTTGAACTCCGAATTCGATGTGTGGCCTCTCTTGTGTGTGTGGATATCTATTCTTAGGGGCTCTTTGGCTACTATTTCATGTTCTCTTATGTGCTTACCACCCATTTGATTGGCCATTCTCAATTGTATGGACTTTGGATGGGGCATCAGTAGCACAAAGTTCTATCCTAGTCACCTAAAGTCTGCAATGTTGGACTTCATGTTTAAATCTTCCACAAGTATCGCACTGCACGGGTGAAACCTTGTATTCCACTCTATATTGCACTCCATTGATAAGGATATCATTATTATATCCCTTATAGTGTTTATCTTTATGGCCAATGTGTAAATTTTCTTCTATTTTATTGTGTTGTGTGGTCATCTATTTTTATGAGTTGCCCAAGAGATACACCAGTGTATTCAAATTTCATTGGAAGATACATGTGTAGTAGTCGGTTAGGATCCTCACCCAATTAAATATGTAAGGTGGCATCTTTTCTATCAACTTGAACATGGGATACCACTCCTAGATAATGAGACAAAAACTAAATATCTTCCATGGCCCTCTCATCATGGTTGTGTCAAATTCTATTTTGTAGGACATTTGTATCACATAGTGACCTTGTTCAATTCATAATATCAAATATCCAAATAGGATTCAATAGATTTTTTATTTTCTCCCTCATCATCATAAACCATGTATATTTTCCTAGTATTTGAGCCACCACGACATTAGGTTTTCTTCAAGATCATGCACAATGGATAATGTCGATGTGTCGTCGACTTCATCCAACACCACATCAGTAAGAGAAATCTACAGTTGATATAGATTTTATAGGAATATTGGGTGTTCGTTGATCACTCCTTCAGCTAGAGAAGCCTTAGATTGCACCGACACAATTTTTTTGGAGGACGGTCAGAAATTTGTTGTCCAACAATTTTTCCTTACTATATAGGGATGTCATGTCAGATATTAGGAGTTTCCATCCCATTCACTTGCAAAATCCATGCTAGATCCAGTCTCTATGTTGTATACCTCCACCCTTTCATTATCTTTCATACTTCTACCTTCATCTCCAATTGATGCAATCCCCCACATTCTATTATATTGAAACAACATCCCAATCTCTGATATGGAAACCCTAACACCCTTTGTTATGACCCGTTTCAAAGTTAACCAGTAAGTATCATGATTAGTGCATAATTAATATGATTAAGTTAAGTTAAGTGATCACAAATGCTATTAGAGCTTTGATCCTATGAAATAGTCTAATTAGCATGTTTTCATGCCTTGAGAAGGTAGAGTATCTTGTGCTTGAAAAGTTGCAAAAGAAAACGTGTGATTTGGACCTACGAGGCAGAAGTTATAGCATTTTCAATTTCTGGGGTTTGATCTGTAATTTTTCCAAGTTTTCGATTTATAAACCCCTTTTTCCAAGTTTTCAATTTATAGCATACGGTAGCAACCAAGGGGTCCTTTTGGGTCGCCCAGCAGTATGGAAAGGCTCCCTTGAAATCCGCCCAGCGTGAATCCGCAGCCCTAGCTGCGATTTGGCTATCAATAGAGTTCTTCCGTCAACCTGGCCTAGGCGTGCGTTTGCTGTGAGCAATAGAGCCGTGAATAGTATAAGTCCAAAGTTGAAGACAACTGGAATTTGCCTGGAATCTGGTCTCTAGATGCATTTTCAGACGAATCCGGACATCCCAAATCACTGTGAGTAGGGTTTCACTCATCTATCATGATTTAACTCTCGTGTTTGGAAATTTTTTGTTAATTGCGCATTTTTGGCTGATAACAGCAGTTATCAGGTGTTGGGAAGTATTTAGCATCGCCCGACTTTTTATTTCATAAATTATTTCTTTACACTTTCATATGATTTAATCTAGCATCTGATCAGTGTGGATTGGACCAGTGAATTTACATGGTTCGTCGGAACCTAAATTACTTAGTGTAAATGTTGAAATTAGTAATACACGATTGAAAATGGTACAATTTGGGATATAAAACCAGGCAATACAGATTTTGTAAATTATCATATGCATGATTTCAAAGAAGGTACGATAACATAAAAATATGCAAATAAACCCTAGTTGCATGCTTACTGTTATGTTAATGTGTGTGAATTAATATTTACATGAATTGGCACATTCTCTAAGATATTACTAGAAATTCTCAAGTATTGCTAATTATTCGTGTTATGATACGTAAGTAACTCTTAATTGAGTTATGTGATGCACAAACCAGGATTAGGATTAATGTGCACGTTCTTCGAGAAATTTCAGATAATTGATAAATACTACGGATGATTTCTTAAATGTGAAGTAAATTACTCTTATTAGTGCAATAAGATGTTCAATTGCATGAATTCAGTATGTATGTGCCAAATTGATATGAGTTTAGGTTATTTATGAATTTTAAATCTGCCAGCATGCATGATATAAGGACTGCTCAGTATTTAGAATGATTTTGAGTATATTGCTCTGTCAGTTCCAGAAAGATATTGTATTGTGATTTGAACTGAAATCAAATAGATGAGGTACCATAGAGATACCAAAGTCCAGAACAAGTAAGAGAGAGATGCAATGTAGTAAGAGCCTTTCTAGAATAATAAAATATTAGATTAAGGGCCCTGACACCGTAGAACCCCTTTGAGAGGTTTGTACCCTAGGGGTGAAACGACCTAACCCTGGCGGTGCATCCAGTAAGGTCGGATCTCATGTCCAACACTAATCAGAGACATGATCCTGGTGGCACAAGAGTACAGTTTGTAGTGTCCAACATCAACCAGAGATAGGATCATGGTGGCACTAGAGTATAGAAAAGCCATGTAGTATCCAACATCAACCAAAGACGGGATCTTGGTGGTACTAGAGTAACAAATGGCTTGACTCTCCGCCTGTGTACTCACCTAGAGGAGAAGTCCAGTTTACGGCACCATAGGATGCCGAGGCCAGAGAGCCAGAGTTCTTATAGCAGACCAGGACAGCAGTCAGACTTAGCTATCCCGGGGTGTCGGCTAAGTCTTGTACGGTGGGTTTGTAGTTTGCTACGATTCTTCATATGTGGAGTACACTGCATATGATCAGGGCATAAGATAAAATATGTTCATATAGGTTCACAAAGTTTTTATAAGTTAAAGAGTTAAGAAAGATATGAGTTAGCTTTACAACAGTTGTTCTTTAAGTGGAATTTTAGTATTTTCTGTTAATTAATTGAATTTACAGCTTGCATCAATTATTATCATAATAAAATGTTGACATATTATGTTATTTAAATTAAATTGCTTAGACCTATTCAGTGTAGTATTTCATGCATATTATTCTAAATAATAAAAACAAATGAGTTTTTCTGTGATGGTTGGGTGAAATTCTATTCACGGAGCCAGTAGCTCATCAACCTACTGAAACATTTTTTAGGTCAACGTCAGCATGAGGAGGCTGAAGGATCATATCATCCAAGTACATAGAAGGTAGTTGGTAGTTAGTTAGAGGTCTCTTAGTCCTTTCCCCTCGGTCCTTGGGCATATGGTGGGTTAGAGAGAGAATGTGGTGAAATATGTAGTTAGTTTTCAATTATCTGATGTGTTTTATAGTCTGCATGAGAAATGTAATATGTCATGTAAACTTGTTTTTCTTCTTAGTAAGGTTTATGGAAATCCGATTCCACAGTTCTATTATAATTCGATGCTATTCAAGTTTTATGTTTTTTTCATTTAAGTTAATCTAAGATTTCAAGAAAAGAAAAAGTTAAGAGTGGTTTACCGAGGGTGACTTCCCGGTCTTTGGGGTCATTAGAGATGGCACGGAGGTTAGGGCGTCACAACAGCTTTGGTATCAGAGTATAGGTTGAGTACATAGATACTCTAAGTCAAGGTCAGGGGACGATAAGAGACCAATAGGATTAGGACTTAAGTATCTTTCTTCTAACTGTAGTTTTCTAACAGGAAATATTCTGTTATACTATTGCAGATGGCAGAAAGAGGACGTGGTCATGAGGACCAAGCTGAGAGCCACATTGGACCCAATCCCCAAGAGATGGGTCCAGGTGGTGGTGAAGAGGTAGATGAGGTAGCAAGAATGTACAGAATGTTTCTGGAAACCAAGGAAAAATATAAGTCAGATAAACGAGCTTCTACCTCGAGTAGTAAGGAATTGAGGGGATCCTATGAACTGGTAAAGAAGCTTGGAGGTATTGAGTTCACTGGAACTACAGACCCCGCAGTGGCAGATGAATGGCTGAGGCAGATTGAGAAAGTGTTTCATCTGATGGAGCTGTCTGAGGAAAGGCAAATCAATCATGCAGTTTATTTGCTTAAGGGTGATGCAAAACTCTGGTGGCGTGGGGTGGAAGACAAAAGGAGAAACATGACACTGACTTGGAAGGACTTTGTTGATGAATTTCATCTTAAGTACTATCCACCTACCTTTCTGAATGAGAAGATAAGACAACTGCAGAACATCAGACAAGGCAATATGTCAGTGGGAGAGTATGAGGCACACTTCACCAGGTTGGTAAACTTATGCCTGTAGCTCGTCCCAAACGATGTAGAAAAGTGTAGAAGGTTCCAGGAGGGATTGAGGTCTGAAATTCGGCATATTGTATCTGTTATTGGCCAGAGAAAAAGAGAGAATTTTGGAGAATTTCTTGAGGCAGTGAGACGTGTAGAAGAGGCAGTTAACACTGATAAGAAGATTGAAAGTAAGAAAAGATCTGGAGACTTTCTTAGAAGAGGACAAAGTAGTGGTGGATACAGAGGAGGTGGTGGTTTCTTTTCAAAAATAGGACGAGGACTTGGCTATTTTGGTAGACAAGGATCTAGCTTTTCATCAAGTGGAAGAAGACCCAGTTCTGGAAGATGGAGTGCACAGCCTACATGGAAACCTCCAACTAGGTCATCTGGATCATCAGTTTCAGTGAGGGGTCCACCCAGGCAAGAGGTGCGAGCATGTGACGTCTGTGGAAGATCACACTCAGGACAGTGTTTGGGAACAATATTTCAAGGATGTTATCAATGTGGATAGGTGGGATACTATAAAAGGCAATGTCCTCAGCTTCAGCAAATAGCATCACAGGGTTCCCAGTTACAGTATCAGAATGTCCCGAGAAAGACTCCAGCTGGAGGACCCAGTTCTTCTGTAGCATCAGGTTCCCGAGGTGGTGCAGCACCCAGTGCTAGAGAAGGACAATGTGGACACCGTGGGAGAGGAAGAGCTTCAGGGCGCTTCTTCTCTCTGACACCACTAGAAGGTATTGTTTCTTATTGAGTAATTATAGGAGAAATGCTTTTCTTTAATAGCATGTCAGTTATAGTTTTGATAGATCTGGGTGCCACTCATTCGTTTATACAATGTTCCTTAGCTTGCGAGCTTAACCTGTTAACACAAGAATTACCAATTGAATGGTTGTTGAGAGTTCCATTAGGTGAACCGACAGTGTTGACAGAGTGTTGTCCTGGATGTTTGTTTACTTTTGGTGGTTACACCATCACGGTTAATCTAATACCCCTGGATATTAACTCTTTTCAAGTTATATTGGGTATGGATTGCCTAGAGACGTATCGAGTTCAACTCGACTGTTGGAAGAAAGAGGTTGTCTTTCAACAGGGTGAATTTTCTTGTGTCTTTTCTGGAGATAGAAAAGTCTTACCTATGTGTATCATAACAGCTGTTGTAGCTGATAAGATGTTGTAGAAAGGTTGTGAGGCATTCTTGGCACATGTGGTAGACACTAGAGCAGAAAAGAGCACAGTCAGTTTATGGGATGTGCCAGTGGTCTGTGAGTTTCCATATGTTTTTCCAGATGAGTTTCCAGGTTTACCTCCTGAAAGAGAGATAGACTTTGAGATCCATGTGTTGCCCGGTAGTCAACCTATAGCGCTGCCACCTTACAGGATGGCACCTACAGAGTTGAAGGAACTCAAGATCCAGTTACAGGAATTACTGGATAAGGGTTTCATTCGACCTAGTTCTTCACCATGGGGAGCTCCAGTCTTGTTTGTGAAGAAGAAAGATGGTACTATGAGATTATGTATAGACTATAGACAGTTGAATAAGATCACTATCAAGAATAAGTACCCGCTTCCAAGGATAGATGATCTATTTGATTAGTTGTGTGGAGCGACAATCTTCTCGAAGATAGACTTGAGATCTGGATATCATTAGTTGAGAATAAAAGCTTCAGATATCCCTAAGTCAGCTTTTAGAATAAGATATGGGCATTATGAATTTCTAGTCATGTCTTTTGGTCTAACTAATGCCCCAGTAGCTTTTATGGATATGATGAACCGAATCTTCAAACCATTCTTGGATCAATTCATAGTGGTTTTCATAGATGATATTCTGATTTACTCCAGAAATGATGAACAACATGAGCAACATCTGAGGATAGCATTACGGTTGTCGAGACAACATCAGTTATATGCTAAGTTCAGTAAGTGTGAGTTCTGGTTAGCTGAGGTATCTTTCCTTGGACACGTCATCTCAGGAGATGGAGTAAGTGTTGACCCTAAGAAAGTCAAGTATGTTCTACAGTGGGAGCAGCCTAAAACTCCTACTGAGATGAGAAGCTTCTTAGGATTGGCAGGTTACTATAGGAGGTTCATCTAGAACTTTAGTGTTATAGCATCACCTCTGACACGTTTAACGAGGAAGAATGCACCGTTTGTCTAGTCAGACAACTGTGAGAAAAGTTTTCAGATTTTAAAGAAGAGATTGACTACAGCACCAGTGCTGACCCTGCCCGAGGTAGATAAAGGTTACACAATGTTTTGTGATGCTTCCAGGAGAGGTTTAGGCTGTGTGTTGATGTAGGAAGGCAAAGTAGTAGCTTATGCATCACGACATCTTAAAAAGAATGAGGAGAATTATCCGACACATGATTTGGAGTTAGTTGTTGTAGTTCATGCTCTTAAGACATGGCGTGTTGTAGTTCATGCTCTTAAGACATGGCGTCACTATCTTTATGGTGAGCCATGCCAAGTGTTTACAGATCATAAGAGCTTGAAATATATCTTCACCCAGAAGGATCTGAATCTTAGACAGCGGAGATGGTTAGAATTGATTTAAGATTATGATGTGACGATAGATTATCACCCTGGAAAGGCGAATGTGGTAGCAGACGCCCTTAGCAGAAAGTCTAGTTCAGCAGCTGATGTATTTTCTATGGCATGTTTCAAGAGAGACCTTCTAGTAGAAATGTGGAAGTTGAACTTAGACTTAGGGGTGACAAAACAGAGTGGTTTGATTGCACAGATGCAAGTCAAGCCTACTTTTCATGATCAAATCAAGGAACTTCAGCAGAATGATAGTGAGTTATAGCAGATCGTGCAGGATATGACAAAGGGAAAAAGACCACAGTTCAGGTTTTCAGATGACGGTTTGTTGTATCCGCATGACAGGTTGTGTGTACCTGGAGATAGTGTCTTGAAAGAACAGATTCTTGAGGAGGCACATGCATCGATGTATGCCATGCATCCAGGTAACACTAAGATGTATAGGAATCTCAAGGAGTTATACTGGTGGTTAGGTATGAAAAAGGATGTAGCCAAGTACGTGGCTAGATGTAGTGTGTGCCAGCAGGTCAAAGCTGAGCACCAAAAACCTATAGGTACCTTGCAATCTCTTCCTATACCATAATGAAAATGGGAACATATCACAATGGATTTTGTGATAGGGTTGCCCAAGACACCTAGAGGTTGTGACTCGATATGGGTGATTGTGGATAGACTGACTAAGTTTGCTCACTTTCTTCCTGTGAAGTCAACCTTTGATGTCCCAAAGTTGGCTAAGATGTACATGGACGAAATAGTCAGGTTGCATGGTATTCTAGTTTCAATTATATCTGATAGAGATCCTAAGTTCACATCCAGGTTTTGGAATCAGTTGCATCGTGCTTTGTGTACAAAGTTGAGATTTAGTACAATTTTTCACCCGCAGACGGATGGTCAGTCAGAGAGGACCATTCAGACTCTTGACGACATGTTGAGAGCATGTGTCTTGCATTTTAGTGGAAGTTAGGAAGAACACTTGAGCCTTATAGAGTTTGCATACAATAATAGTCATCATTCCAGTCTTGGTATGGCCCCGTATGAAGATCTATATGGTAGAAAGTGTAGATCACCCATATGTTGGTATGAGGTAGGTGAAAAGCAAATTCTTGGACCATAGATAGTGGATTTGACCACTGAAAAGATTAATGTGATTAAAGAACAGTTGAAAGATGCATAGGATAGGCAGAAGAGTTATGCTGAGAAGAGACGTAGAACTCTTGAGTTTGAGGTTGGTTATGAAGTATACCTGAAAGTTTCACCATGGAAGGGAGTGTTGAGGTTTGGTAAGAGAGGCAAACTGACTCCTAGGTTTATGGGCCCATATCCTATCATTGAGAGGATTGGAACTGTAGCCTATAGGTTGGAATTACCATCTGAACTGGCTAATTTACATGATGTGTTTCATGTATCGATGTTGAAGAAATGTTATCCATGTACAGAGAAGATTATAGACCCAGAACATGTACAGCTCAAACCAGATGTGTCCTATGTTGAAGGACCAATACAGATAGTTGATCGGAGGATCAAGAAACTCAAGAATCGTGAGATACCATAAGTGAAAGTTATGTGGAGAAATCATAACCTAGAGGAAGCTTCGTGGGATCTCGAGTCAGAGATGCGTAACAAGTTTCCTTTTCTCTTTTAGGAATTTTGGGACAAAATTCTTATAAGGGAGGGAGATTGTTATGATCCATTTCAAAGTTAACCAGTAAGTATCATGATTAGTGCATAATTAATATGATCAAGTTAAGTTAAGTGATCACAAATGCAATTAGAGGTTTGATCTGGTGGTTTAGTCTAATTAGCATGTTTTCATGCCTTGAGAAGGTAGAGTATCTCGTGCTTGAAAAGTTGCAAAAGAAAATGTGTGATTTGGACCTACGAGGCAGACGTTATAGCATTTTCAATTTCTATGGTTTGATCTGCAATTTTTCCAAGTTTTCGATTTATAAACCCCTTTTTCCTTTCATGTTTCCTTTATCTCCTTGAGTGATCATTTTTCTTTAGTCGGTTACTGTAGCAGCACGAATCGCAGCTGGAACGGCGGGTGATTTCTTGGCCTCCTTGGTCGATTCAACAGCACAAGCTTCTTTTTCTTCTTCCCTTCTTCTTCTCCTCCCTTCCTCCTCTCCTTTTTCACCTTAGCAACCAACAACTCTACGATCCGCCCACCACTTAGCCAAACGGCCAACCTGCAGCTAGCTGGTGCATACGGCAGCAACCAAGGGGTCCTTTTGGGCCGCCCAGCAGTAGGGAAATGCTCCCTTGAACTCCGAATTTGAGATCCCAGTGTGAATCAGCAGCCCTAGCTGCGATTTGGCTATCAAAGGAGTTCTTCCGCCAACCTTGCCTAGGAGTGCATTTGCTGTGAGCAACAGAGCCGTGAACAGTATAAGTCCAAGGTTGAAGACAACCAGAATTTGCCTCGAATCTGGTCTCTAGACGCATCTTGATGACCCCTGCATAGGTGCGCCATACTGTGGTTGAACTGGTGAAGATTTTGGTTGTTTAGTACCACTAATCATTGGTCCATGTGACTGTGTAGACTTTCTTTTGAGGTTTGTCTCATGTTTCTTTATCATAGACCTTTCTATCCTCTGTATGGACTCCACAAATGTGGCAAACCTCTCTCTACTTTCTAGGGCAGATGTCGGGATAGACATCTCATCATTCAATCCCTTTTCAAAACGTCAAATCTTCTCCTCCTCAGTAGCTACCATTTGAGGACAAAAGCGCAAAAGTTCCATAAACTTAACCTCATATTTCATTTACCGACATGGCTCCCTGTCGAATCTTCTCAAACTATGAGATCTTTTCATCTAAGTATGTCTTTGGAAAATACTTATTGATGAATTCTCGACGGAATTCCTCCCAAACTACCTCTTCATCATTCCTTTTTATTTCTTCTATAGCCCACCAATGTCCAGCACTACCCTTCAAAAGGTATACAAAATGTTTGACTTTTTCAGCATCTGGGATACTAAGGATCTTAAAGGCTTTTTCTAAATCAATGAGCCAGAGATCAGCATTTGTTGGGTCAGATGTACTAGCATATTCTATGACTCCTACATGACGTAGTCGTTCAAAGGTCTTTCCAGATCCATATCCCTCATTGGGAGCTGGTGCCCTAGGTGCTGGTGCTGGCATCTGGTCTATCATATCCGTCACTGTAGTCATGAATTGCCCAAAAAGTGTAGAAAAAAACTGGGTTTCTCATCAGGACTTCATCGACAGGAAGATTCTCAGGCACTGTTTCTTCTCTTGCCTGATCCCTGGAACCTTCTACTGGTGCAGCAACATTGCTCACAGCAACATATTCTTCATGTCCTCCAGACATCTTTGAGTTATATATCTTCTTCTGCATAAGCAGAAGGCACTATAAGATATATTGGGTACACTTAGAACAGACTCGATACCTTAGTCCTATGTCTCTATAGACTCAGCGAACCTAGAGCTCTGATACCATTAAATTGTGGCATCCAACTCACAAAAACAAGATTTACTTAAGAGGAAGCGATCATTTGCAGTGGATTACTGAAAATCACTAAAAATTAAAACCTTTTTCAAAGAGATCCAATCATAGGAAAACTCTTTCAACGAGAACCAATGTATTACATTTACATCATGGTTCATAAGTACATGTCTGGTACCATCTCTTCTCCAGACTTACAACATCAACTGCCTTGTTAAAAGATAAACACAGACAACATAAGAACCTCGAGGCATCAAGCCAAAAACTCAAAACGATTCATTGAAAGCATTAACTATTAACTCCGAGGACCTGAGAGTACAGAGATGACACATAGGACTTCTATCTACAAGACACGACAGACAGTACACTCCACCTGAGTTGTCACTGTTGTCCCTGCTGCTGCTGAAGTTCTTCCTCTGTAAGATATTCTCAATCTCCTCCGTGCTCGTCCCCTAAAAATGTTGGATCCCACAGGGGTGAGACAATTAAAATTCCCACAGCGAGAGATATAACTCTCCGCCAGAAACATTATTATTGCAATTTAATGATATAAAACTGGGTAGAGGATAAGCAGTTTAGATCATTCTCATCTTTAAATATTGCAACTATCTATAATAGAGCAGTAAATCATCTATTCTCTTTATAAGTAATAGGAAGGACGTGTATATCATTTGTCTGATATATCCACTCAGCATCCCATGCTTTTCTCATGATATTCATTACTCTGATATGTCACCCATGAGTCTTTCTTGATTCTATCAGTTGGCCTTAGCCAATTTGCTAAACAGATTTTGGTTTATACTGGACATGAGAATGTACATCATCATGTCTTGTTCAGGCATTGGTCTATATCAATCATGTATAAATATTCCAGGCATTGGATTATACCAATCATGTGCAAGTAGTACAAGCATTGAACTTATAATATTCATGTGTATCCATTCCAGGTATTGGACTATGCCAACTGTGTGCATCCATTCCAAGTATTGGACTATGCCAATCTTGTTGCATCCATTCCAGGTATTGAACTATGTCAATCCTGTGACATTATTCTAGGTATTGGGATTTAACCAATCATGTGCAGTTATTCCAGGTATTGGGTTGTTACCAATCTTGTGCAGTTATTTCAGGTATTGGGTTTTTACCAATCCTGTGCAGTTATTCCAGGTATTGGGATTTAACCAATCATGTGTAGTTATTCTAGGTATTGGGTTGTTACCAATCATGTGGCATTATTCCAGGTATTGGAATTTCACCAATCATGTACAGTTATTCCAGGTATTGGGTTGTTACCAATCCTGTGCAGTTATTCTAGGTATTGGGTTGTTACCAATCCTGTGACATTATTCCAGGTATTGGGATTTAACCAATCCTGTGATATTATTCCAGGTATTGAACTATGTCAATCCTATGATATTATTCCAGGTATTGGGATTTAACCAATCATGTGATATTATTCCTGGTATTGGGTTGTTACCAATCCTGTGTAGTTTTTCCAGGTATTGGGTTGTTACCAATCTTGTGCAGTTATTCCAGGTATTGGGATTTAACCAATCATGTGCAGTTATTCCAGGTATTGGGTTGTTACCAATCCTGTGACATTATTCCAGGTATTGGAATTTAACCAATCCTGTGCAGTTATTCCAGGTATTGGGTTGTTACCAATCTTGTACAGTTATTCCAGGTATTGGGTTGTTACCAATCCTGTGACATTATTCCAGGTATTGGGATTTAACCAATCCTGTGATATTATTCCAGGTATTGAACTATGTCAATCTGTGATATTATTCTAGGTATTGGGATTTAACTAATCATGTGATATTATTCCAGGTATTGGGTTGTTACCAATCCTGTGACATTATTGCAGGTATTGGGATTTAACCAAGCCTGTGATATTATTCCAGGTATTGAACTATGTCAATCATGTGACATTATTCCAGGTATTTGGATTTAACCAATCCTGTGATATTATTCCAGGTATTGAACTATGTCAATCTTGTGACATCCATTCCAGGTTTTGGGATTTAACCAATCCTGTGATATTATTCCAGGTATTGAACTATGTCAATCCTGTGACATTATTCCAGGTTTTGGGATTTAACCAATCCTGTGATATTATTCCAGGTATTAACTATGTCAATCCTGTGACGTTATTCTAGGTATTGGGATTTAACCAATCCTATGATATTATTCCATGTATTGAACTATATCAATCATGTGACATTATTCCATGTATTGGGTTTTAACCAATCCTGTGATATTATTCCAGGTATTGAACTATGTCAATTCTGTGACATTATTCCAGGTATTGGGATTTAACCAATCCTATGATATTATTCCAGGTATTGAACTATGTCAATCATGTGCATCTTATCACAGATTACCACATCTTGTCAGCTCACACTAGGAAATAATCATTCTCATGGTTCGTAGATCACATTCAATATCTTATCACCTCTCATTAGGTAACAATTAATGCCATGGCTCACAACGCCCATAAAACATCTTGTTACCTCTCACTAGGTAACCATTAATATCATTCTTAAAGAGTTGGATGTGATATCTATGATGTCTTGAAGCATTACTTTCCTTATTACTTTTAACTTACTTAAGTTTATCAACTTGTATTGTATTAAGGTATTTCCCATCTTAATACTTTTATCCACTACCCTATCACCTTTATCATAAAGTGCATAGGTTATAGAACACACATTAGAATTGTCCAACTATCTTCAATGATATGGACTCATCTCAGATTAAGGAATTGCTCATTATTAGGATTAGGTCTCCCATACCATCACCCTTTATTAGGGTTAGGATTTCATATACCATCACCGTTCATTAGGCATTCATATCACATTACCCATAATTAGGGATTACTATTCATCCCAACTAGGGTTTCTCATGGCATCACCCTCCATTAGGGTTTCTCATGGTATCAACCTCAATTATGGTTTCTCATGGAATCAACCTCAATTAGGGTTTCTCATGGAATCAACCTCAATTAGGGTTTCTCATGGAATCAACCTCAATTAGGGTTTCTCATAGAATCAACCTCAATTAGGGTTTCTCATGGAATCAACCTCAATTAGGGTTACATCTGATATTGCCCTAAATTAGGATTAGGGCTCAACAACCTTCTTGACTAGGGTTTCATGATCACTTCATCAAATATCATACTTTAGAATCTTAATTTATTCATATTGAAGGTATTTGAGGCTTATCCATTACATGATTACCCTACATGTATGGATTCCTCTCTCTCTCATCCTCTGTAGGATGTTACTATGTCAACCTTGAATAAATTAGGTCAACCAACCCTTTAATTAAATACATTCAATTAGGGTTGACACACTGTATTAAAATATTGCTTACTTAAGCTTCAGGGATTAACTCATCTAGGGTTACCAATTACTTAGTACCATAGGGTCATTTCATCTTTCATCACCTTAGGTTCTTTACTAATTATATCATATTAAATCATCCAAACGTTCTTGACCATTGATGCTCCAAACGGTTTGAAACCGAATGGGCTTGGGTCTCCAAACAGTTTGAGACCATTTTGTATCAAACGGTCTTGATACCGTTTGGACTCAAACGGTCTTGAGACCATTTAATCCAAACCAACTCAAAACCAAATGGACCAAAAAGTCCTTCCAACACTTACACGATTCATGATTTCAATGGATGGACCAATTATCAATTGAGTCCTTGATTTCTTTATCACTTGAACTATTGAATCAACCTTCAATTAAACAATCAATTAGGGTTTTGAACCCAATTGATCTAAGATTTCAACTCAAGGAACCTTCAATTAGGGCTTTAAATCGAGTAGCCATCATTGTTCAACATTGTGGAACTGATTCAATTGAAACCAATGAACTATCATCAAACTTTTGACATGACCTGACCCCAAACGGTCTTGAGGTCATTTGGATGACCTCCAAACGGTCTTGAGACCGTTTGACTCATCCTAACCTTGGAATTTGTGAAATTCCATTAGGGTTTAGGTCATTGGATTGATCATCAAATCAGCACTCAATTGCATTTCAATTTGGTATCTCTGGACCTTCAATTACTCAACCATACTTGGCCCTAGACCTCCAAATGGTCTTGTATGACCCCCAAATGGTCTTGAGACCGTTTGGGTGACCTCCAAACAGTCTTGGGACCGTTTGGGCTCATACACCCAAAAATCTAAATTAACCAAATTGAATTTCAGCACTTAACCCGATTAGGGTTTGCTAATTGATTAACCTTCAACTGATGAACCCTTTGGAATTAATCAATCAAATTTGTTGGGTCATCAACCAGAATCATTAGCATCAAAATTTCCAAACGGTCAACCCTGGTCAACTCTCCCAAATGGTTTGAAACTGTTTAGCTTCAAACGGTTTGATGAAACTGTTTGCTTTCAAACGGTTTTGTTGAAACCGAATGAGCAAGTTTGTTGAAACCGAATGACATAGAATTTCTTTGGAAAATGTGTCCAAGATTATGTCATCATCATCTAACTTCGTCCCTGTAGTTCTTAGTACCTCTGATTTCATGGAATTACCCATTTCAACCAACAATTAATCAAGAAGATGAAGGAATCAACGAAATTGCAAGATTAATAGTTGAATAACAATGTAAAGGGGTTTCAAATCATATAACCCGCCTCCAATTGAGCTTCAAATCTCCAAGATCCACGTATTTAATGGTGGAAGAATATTTCTCAACTATCCCAAGTTCGTCCTCAAGCTTTTGAGTGAAAAGGAATGGCTAGAATATAAGATTGCATGGAGAAAAGAAGAAATGCATCATTTATTTTTTATTTCCACCATGAAATCATTGTGAAAGGAGGTCAAGAAGCTTACCAATAGGTTGGGGGTCATCCTCTTGTTGCTCCAAGCTCCCTTGGTCGTTTTTGCAAGCAAGAAGTGAAAGGGGTTTCGAAATTACCCTTTCAACTCATGGATAAAGGAGCATATATGCATTTTATTAAAAATTCATTTTAGGAGAGAGAAAGTAGGAATTATCTCCTCCATTTCCTTGCCCCTTTCCCCCTTCCTTTCCTTGGTCAAGAGGCTATATTATTTGCCTCTTATTCCTCTCAATTATCCATGGTTTAAAGAAAAGCAAATTAAGCACCTTAAATCATATAATACTAATATCCATAAGTGAGTGGATATTTCTTTTTCTTATAATAATGTCTATGAGTTATCCACTTCCTTTGGATATTTTCGTGACTTTGTAAGGCACATGGTCGTCCATTCTCTTGAAAACTCATTCCTCACCTTTTGGTTAAAGGGGTATTTAATTAATATATTTATTTTTGCATTAAATTGAAGTAAAGTTCCAATTATACTTAAATCTTGATTACTATAATATCAAGATTCTCTCTCCTCCAAAGAGATACAAATGAGGTGCCCCTCTCATTTTCTTTGATCTACATGGTTCCAAGAAACATTAGGGACTATTTTGAAGTGGTAATTTTCATATTGAACCCTGGGTTTTGGGTAAATTGCACATTACACCAAAACTAGGTTTTAATGCACAAACATTGTTCAACAAGCTCTTCCTTGTTACTCAGGCTACCACAAGCCATACCACTGCATCATTTTCATCCTTATGATGATTCAACACTTGAGGAACATCCTATCATGCAACATTCGCAATTTAACCCCTCAACTTGGGTAATTTGCACTTTAGTCCAAAATAAGCAAAATAATGTTTCAACATTGTTCAAAAAGGACTAAAATTGAAACATAAGTTCCTCTTGAGCCTTAATTACTTTTCAAGAATTAAGGACAAGCATATAATAAACTTTATTAAGCAAAACACCTAGGTTAAGGCATAACCCATGTCAGGGATGTTACAATAGCCACATGGTTGATACTTTCTTATGATAAACATGTGCATTATGAATATGATGAGAGTTAATCATATCTAGATTCATTGCATGTTGATGTTATAAAGGAATGTTCTTAATGTTAATATAACCTTGCTATGATTGTTTATGAATATAACCTAGTTCATTAATGCAATATTGTGTTGATCTGGTGTATTATATATAAGTGATGTTGTTGAGCCTTGTTATGAGGCGTGCAAAGATAATTATGATCTTACAGGGAATAATATGATGGTCTTAATGACCTTTAGGCATGGTTGATCTATGGATGAGGTGTAATCCTCTTGTGTTGATAAGGGTTAATACTTTGTGATATTGTGAAAAGGATTTATATCATGTGATATTATGATGGTCTTAATGACATTTGGGCATGGTTGAGCCCTGAATGAGGTGTAATCCTCTTATGTTGATAAGGGTTGATACCCTGTGATATTGTGAAAAAGATTATTATCTTGTAACAGTATGATGACTAGTGTGGTCTCATGAATGGAAAATGAATAGTACCATGTGATGATGAGATGAGAAATTATGTTTCACACGTTTTATATCTTTTCAAATTTGTGATATTTATATGCTTTCTAGAAGTGAATTAGGGTTTGTATGTCCACTTTTTTATGCAGCCTTAATTCACCCCATTGGCATAACTAATCAAGTGAAACTCTAATCATGTAGCGCCCTATGCCATAGATCCATCTGAGTGTCAGAATTTTCTAGATGGTGAAACGAGTATTCCTAAGGGAAACTCAGATCGCATACTGTTGAGTATGTGGGGGTGGAAAGTTGAGGATATATCCTTGTCATCCATAATGTAGATTGTGGAGGTTGTCTGTGGTCATGTCTCATACATCTGATGTGATTGAGAATGGATGCGGTCGTGTATCGGTGATTATATATGTGATAAGATTGGAGGACAACTGTGGTTGTACCTCAGATGGTAGGGTATGCGTACCACCTCCTTTCACTAGTGTCGTGACCTGTACCAAGGACGGACTAGGCTGTTAGCAGCTTGACTTTATGTGTTGTTGTACCAGACTTGTACTGACTGGGGGCAGAGAAGATCTTAGGAGTCTGGCTCTTCCTAGATCTTGTATGGCACTGATTTTGACTTAGTAGTGGTCAGTTGGATTTTGAGTGGTATCCTTAATTTCCTCAGGGCATAATAAAAGATGTAAGATAGTCGTGTAGCATATTTGTTTAGGGTTATAGACAACATTTCACATTGGATGATAACCCTTGTTTGTTATCTTTACATAAAGATGATGCTTAGTGCAATTAAGATATAGTATATATACTTATGTTGTGGATATGCTTAAGATTGTAGATGCATACATATAGTAGACATGCTTATATTGATAACTATAATGCTACTGCTGATTATAATCATGATGTTAGCTATCTCATGTTGTTAGTTATGTTTAGCATGCTAGCCATGCCTTTGTAACTAGAGATGCATATACTGCTAATTATGCTTATCCATGTAGTTGTGTTTATGTTGTTAGATCTTCTTATGATGTTGATATGTTCAACCAATCAGACATGCTCATGTTGTTCGCTATGCTATATTACTAGACTTGCTCATGATGCTAGAACTGCATATGCTATTGAATTGCTTATATTGTCAACAAGATATAGGATGGTAGTCTAGATAATGATGATAGTTATTATCTACTCCTTTATGTATTTTGTTAATCATCAATATTGTTGATCTTATTTTTATCTCTGATTAAACTGCTTAACTGTTTAATTGCTTAAAAATGTTGTAATCAATAAATGTTTTTGGAGGTTATATCTCTTGCTGGGACATGGGTCTCACCCTTGTGGTTTGCCACATTTTTTTAGGTAATCAAAAGTGATGAAAAAAAACATGTGGCAGCAAAGAGGAGCTATAGTAATGAATCTTTGAGAAAGTTAATTAGACGTCTAGTGTGTCCTAGAGTCATCCATGTACTCTCAGGTCCGGGCAGGAAAAGTTTGTATATGGTGTTTCAAATGAATCAAGATTTTGTTAGCATGTTAATGCTTATTTGTGTGACATATACGAATATTGTTCTCCTATGTATATATGTTGTGGCTAAGGTGATAGATCAATTTGTATCAAATTCTTGGCATAGTATGGATATATGAAAGATTTTGGGATCTTATGCAAATGTTTATGAACGGGTGCTGACGCTGAAATCGGTTTTAATTTACCCTTTTTTTGGGTATGTGATTAATTAGTGATTGATTGTGTTTTATGTTTTGAGTAATCTCATTTAGTGTAACTGGTTCTCACAGTCAATGTGGATGGAAACAATCCAACAAGAAGCTTCATTCTCAATTTGTTTGCAAAAACTAGAAAAAACATCAAGCGTATCACTCTTTGAAACGAGAAAGAAGGTCCAAGTATATATAGAGAAATCATCGACAACAACAAGATAATACGAGGAACCAAGAAGTGATTGCATTCTCATTGGTCCAAATAGATCAATATGAAGAATCTCAAGAGCTCTCTTAGTGCTAAGGACTCCTTTGGATTTGAAAGAGGATTTGGTTTGATTTCCTTGTGTACAAAGTTGGAATTCTTCATTCTTTTCAAAATCCAATTTAGGAAGTCCCTTGACTAAGTCCTTTTTGCTCAACTTCTTTAATTGATGCATATTTACATGACCAAGCCGGAGGTGCCAAAGAGAAATATCATTCAAGTTGAATACAAGGCATCTACCAACCACATGCTTAATAGAGTTAAGAACAATAACATAAAGATTATTGCTTCTAGTTCCCTTATATATAACTTGGTATGTGAGGGAATCTAGAATCAAACATTCAAAAGCAATAAATAGTACAAGGTAACCATTATCACAAAGTTGACTAACACTTATTAAATTGTGATGTAGTCCATCCACAAAAAGAACATTTTTGATGTATAAGGATTTACCTACATCACCCTCGTCGTTGACTTTACCTTTCTTCTTGTCCACAAAAGTGACAGATCCTCCTTTCTTCTTTGTGAAATTGTTGAAATGGCTTATGTCACTGGTCATGTGCTTTGTGCAGCCACTATCAACAATCCATCTATTTTTTCCCTGCAAGAAAGGAGAATGTCGATTCCCAACTCAAACTTTGAAATCTGGAGTTATCTTGGGGACCCATTTCATCTTTGGGTTGGTCCCCTTAGGCTTGTAAGGACATTAAGTGGAATAATGGTCATCACATTTACTATAAGAACAAACCATAGGATTCTAAGTGTCTGAAGATTCTCCTACAAAGAAAGAGATTTCCTTGCTCTTTTTCTTACCTTTGGCCTTACTCTTGCCCTTTGAGGCTCCCCCTACAAATCCCAAACCACTAGTACCACTTTGTTTAGTAGAATGATCAAGGATTTCATTTAGGGAGTTTTTCCCTTTGAGGAATTTCTGTAGGGATGCTCTCAATCTATGGTTATCATCATTGAAAGAAACAATAGTAGAATATAAACTAGATATGGAATCCCTAGCATGTACAAGATCAGCCTCAAGACATAAAACTTTAGTAAGATATGAATCCTTTTCAAGAGAGATAGAAGCAACATTAACACTAGGCAATAAAGGTCTAGAAGATAAATCATTTACTTGACTAAGCAACCTAGCATTTTTCGATTTTTTCATTTGAATATCTTTGAGATAAACATCTCTCTCTTCTCTATGAGCATCAATAAGAAACTTAAATTCAACATTTTCAGTTTTAAGCAATTCAAGTTCTTTTAGGCAATTTTGGTTCTCTTCCTTAAGATTTTCAATGTTCTTAAGATATATAACATTCTCAACTTCAACCCCATTGTAGTGGAGTTCAAGATCAAGGTATTTCACTTACAAATTATCAATACTCTCAAGGTTGTCTTTCTCATTCAATTTCAAAATGTCAAGCTTAGCATAAAGATCATCAATGATTTTTCCTAACTATTTTCTTTTAGATTTACATTTAGCAAAAGAAGAACGGGTAGTAACAACCATGTCAATAATAGATTCTTTAGGCAAGTCATGTAAACTTACCTCACTTACCTCACCAATGTCTTCACTTTTAGAGGCCATGAGAGCAAGGTGGCACTCTCCATCTTCTTCGGAGGTAGAGCTGCTTGAAGATGAAGTTTCCCAAGCCGCATGAGCTACATTCTTGTGTCTCTTTTCTTTCTTGTCCGTCCTCTTGTGCTTGCTCCCCTTCTTGTAATCCTATTCTTTCCTTGAGCTTATATTGTGGTGTGACTTTCTTGACTTTGGGCATTCACTCTTGTAGTGCCCCTTTTGACCACACTTGTAGCATCTCGGAGTAGAGGAGGAGGCTTACTTTCCTATAAGGCCCCTAAACTTGCTTAATGAGTTGAATGAGCTTAATTATCATAATTGAATTCTTATAACTCTAATCTAACCTTGTGATGTTCTTTGAAATCATAATACAAGATTAGGTTTCAAATTTGGTCCAATTTGGACACTGTTTGAGCAAGTTATACAATTTTATGCACATTTTGGACTTTTCTGCAATTTACCCAATTGAGAGGTTTTGTTTGCAATTCATCACCTGCATTATGTTCCTTGTATATTCTATCATCATTTTTTATCTTTTTGAGACATGGGGCACCTATTTAAACCTTGGTTTGAAGGTGTTTTCTCCAAGGGTATTTTAGGGTTTACCCCTTCATGGATGAGCTACCTTTAGTAGCTATCAACTAATGAGTTATTTGTTTTGCTTGAAAATTCAAGAAACGAGGGATAAAAATGTCTCTATGGACGGTGGGGGAGCTTCTTGTGTGTGTGATTGTATATTCTTAATGGTTTAAGGCCATGGACACTTGAAAAGATACTAGAACTTCAACTTTTTTCTTTTTCTTTATCTTAAAGTTTCATATACTTATCCCTAAGCACCAAAACGAGGCATTTGATCTCCACCACTTCCCTCCTTCTATAAACCTCATCCTCCCTCTATGTTTCTACGAATTTCCTATCCAAGGAAGAAGAAATAAGGGGCCTTCTTGGAAAAAGAATCTAGGGTTGCAATTGACTTCATTTTAGGGTTGAAAAGCTACTTTCTAGTGATCTTGACCTAAAAGAGTAACAATCCCCTTCTTTCCTCAATTTATTTCTTTTTTATCCTTCCTCCTACCTTTATACAGGGTGGAATCTTGATGTTCCATGGTATATATTTCTCTAAAGCTCTAAAACCCTACATTTCTTGCTCCTTATGCTTAGGGTTTGCTCATTTGATGAAGAAAGGTGCTAGATGGACGAATTCATAGATTATTCTTGGATTTTCACCCCTACCTGCTCAATTTTTCTTCTGTGTGGGGTTTCATCTTCTCATTAGTGGTAAGTTTTATAACTTGCTCCACGTTTATTACTTACCATAAGCTTTCTAGCTCATGTTCTTGCTTGAAAATGATGATTCATGCACTAAAAAGCTATGCTTGACTTGGATTTCGATTTTTATAATGTTCCCTATTCTAATTTCAGTTCTAGATGAACATGTGATCATATTTATGGTATTCCTAAGGTATAATATGACTTGGATCAGGTTGGTTTGACAACCTATGGTGCTAAGCACCTATCAACCAATGGTCAATTTTAGGGTTTAAAGCTAATTTCTTCTATAAACCCATGGCCCGATGATGGTACCATTGCAACAACCCTATGGTGTTGTCTTCATGACAATTGATGGTTAGGATCAAAGGTTTCTGATGATGGTGACAACCTATGGTCACCCTCTTAGGTCAGGTTTTGGATCAATTAGAAGTTTAATCATCAACCATTAAGTACCATATTGATGTTATCAATCAATGATGGCATTAGATTAATATTTGATGTTGATTAATGAATATAGTGTTGATCGAACAACCTATGGTGACTTAATAGTCACTAATGATGGTGGGTCAGGTCTCTACAACCTATGGTGAGTTAAGCATTGTAGTTGTAGCATCAATTAAGCCTTAGACCAATGGTTTCTTGGGTCACTTGATGCAATGGTCGGACCTATATATGTTGTAATTGATGGTTTTAACATATGAACTGATCCAATGGTCAAGATCTAATGTTTATTCCTCCAATAAAGTGGAATGATGGATAATGTAATATGTTTGTCCTAATAATGTGATTTAGATGGTTTACTTTATATGATCAACTTAAGGAGCTTACTTGTTGACAATGGATGGCTTGTTTTAAATGAACAATCGATTGTGGGTTTTACCCTACTCTCAATGGAACTTTTTGTGTTGTTAATCAAGGGATGTCTAGGGTTAGATGGTGACTCTCTCTAGAGCACAAATCAAGGACTTCATAGGTGGTTTATGTTGACTCAAGGTCAATTAGGTCAATGTTGACTCGCGTCTAAATTGACTAAACCCATGTTTTGATGATGACTAACCATTCCACATATTGGTGTCTAATGTCTCTACTTGAGTGGTTTCAGATTAGGTATAGACACACTCCAAATGCCCTAACTTGCGCATCTCAAATTGGAGAAAAGATAAGTCAAAGTCAATACAAGTGCACGTTTTTGTAATATGATGTAAATCCATTAGAATCATGTTGTAAATCACTTGTAATTATTGTAAGACTTGTAATCAAGCTTAGAAAAAATCAGGAGCACTTATAATGAATGTTAGATCACTTTAGATGCAACTTTGAAAATTGAGTACATGCACTTTGTCGGTCGAGTTTCCCAGCCTGAAAACTCGACCGATCATCCTTGATCAATTTTCTAGAGATTGCATCGGTCGAGTTGTGTTTACACAGAACTCGAACGATCAAGTAACTGACCTTTTCGATTCCT
The DNA here is from genome assembly GCA_963693085.1 of Alisma plantago-aquatica. Lineage (NCBI taxonomy): Eukaryota > Viridiplantae > Streptophyta > Magnoliopsida > Alismatales > Alismataceae > Alisma > Alisma plantago-aquatica. The sequence continues at coordinate 183,146,700 of OY856410.1, read as the reverse complement.
AATGGTCGGTCGAGTTTTGTCAAGACAAACTTGACCCATCATTTGAGTATCAACCTTGTCATTTACTTGATCGATCGAGTTACCCTTATAGAAACTTGACCAATTGCACTGTACGGAAAAGTACAAAAAAGTGCTTCTAGCCATTGTGGAGTTGCAAAAAGTGAAAATATATCCGTTGCAAGCCACAAAATGGCTAGTTTTCATTCTCAAGTTTTCCCAAAGGCTAAGAGGCATCCCCAGCTATAAATAGGACCCCTTGGGCTTCATTCCAAGGTTGAGCATTCAATGCAAACTCTATGTGAGGTTCCTATTCTATAGTTGAGTGCTTCATACAGCCTCCTCTCTCTCTCTAAGCTTAATCACTTGCTACATCCATTAGAGTGAGTAGTAAATCTGTAAGAGATCTAGTCCTACATGTATATCTTGTGAGGCTCTCACTTCCACCACCTCCCCATCTCTCATTTCAATCATGAAGATGAAGGTTCTCTCTCTTAGCCAAGAGAGGTGAAGAAGAACAAGGGAAGGCGTCCCTTGGTGAAGATCAAGGCTGAAGACTTGGAGCTAGAGGGGGTATGCCCTTGGTGAATGCAGAAGACTCCTTGCTCAAGTGGGTAAGTCCTTGGTGGAAGCTTCTCCGAGTGAAGGTGAAGTCAAAGGCAGAAGATCCAAGAAGAGTGGGTAATTCCTACAAGGCTGAAGACTTGTGCAAGAGTAGGTAAGTCCTTGGAAGAAGGCGGAAGACTCCTTGAAAAGTGGATAAGTCCTTAGTAAGGTTGAAGACTCTTTGTATTGGATAGGTAAGTCCTTTGTTTGGTCATGTATTGTAAGTATTATGAATGAATATAAGAATGCAATGGTTAGGAAATCCTAGAGGTTGACCTCTCTAGGTAAGTGAACTGACATACTTCTAGTTTGAAGTGTGGAACCACTCCAAATAGCTTGTCTACTTGTGTTTGCTCAATCTCTCTCTCCCTTACTATGTATGTTTTAGTTGCACGCAAATTTCCTATTTAGCAACCTTATCTTGTGATATAGCTTGAAGGTCTAATGAATTTTATTTAAGTGTATTCAGCTCTATTCACCCCCCCCTCTTGAGCATCTAATCACCCATCTAGGATCCAATAGTTTATCCAAGGTGTTTACTTATGTAAACAACCAATGGTCTTACCTTTTAAACATCCAATGGTTCTAGGTGACATTGTGGTATGGTGATATTGGTTGAATAATGATGGAACAAATGGAGGGTTACCCTTAATAAGGTAGTCTTACCTATTCACTCATATGAACAGAAGGGATGATAATCATATTGTGTTTATATGTAACCTTAATGAGGTATAGCTTGTTATACCTAGCTTTAATATAACTAAATGATGGTAATTGGGTATGAATAGTCCTTGAATGACTAATACAATCATTAGGTACTCTGTTACTGTTGTTGAAACCCTAGTATGCTATAACCCGATGGTTACACCTTGATTTATGTGTGGGTTCATACTTGATAATAGTATGGAATGTGATGGTGATGGTTCACCTTATGCATCCATGATCCAATGGGAATGTTGTGTGTTACACCCCGATCTCACAATTACCATTAATCATGAGATTAGGGCATAAATAGAGGTTTTAATGTAATACAAAGATCACCCTTAACTTTTTCTTCTTTTTCAAACTCTTTGTTTTCTCGCATTGAACCACACAAACTAACTTTATAAGGGAATCTAAACATTGATTTCTTTAATATGATCTCAACATAAACGATACACATCCATACATTCATTCTCAGGTACATATGACATGATAACAGATACATTCTCTCTTATTAAGGAAACAAAGATACAAAACATCATTTACAACTCTCTCACATCTATACAAGGACCTAGAGTGACAGAGACCAACTGAACTTAACTATACTCAGACTTAACTCTTGTGGCAGATCTACTCTGATGCAATGATATCTTCTTCAAGTCCATGTGATTTCCCTAAAAACATTGAGTAGAGGGGTGAGCCTACTCGCTCAGTGAATGAGAACTTCAAAGAAACAATCTAAAGAACTAATATAATTAAAGATATACTTTTGAGCAACTGATATCAATTATAACAACAGTAAGCTTTAAAGAGTCTAATAATTGACAATCATAAATATGGAAGGATACTCTAGATATCTATAAGAGTGGATCAATATATGGAATGCTTGATTGATCATAAAGAGAACTAATAATTCAGAAACATATAAATAATAGTTGAATAAATGTACACACTTGTTTGACTCTCATTCATTTTATTATGCCTTGATCATATGTAGTGTACTCTACATATGAAGTGTCACAGAACTATTCTTACCCCAATCTCAATCCCACTACCTAGACAGTAGAAAAAGGATTGAAGTGCCCGTCCCTGAGTGGCACAATAGGATCATTCACACTGGCATATACAATAAGAAATAAATAACTCAAAAACTGGATAATTAAAAACAAACTAACCCAATATGGAGATATTTCTTATTTATCTTTGTCATCGGAGTGTATGAGTGCGGAAGCGATCTTATTCAATATTCCATTTGTAATGCCTAAAATCAAGAAAATCGAGACACAATCATGCAATTGCACGGTACGCTATCAAAATCAAGAAAAACAATTTATAAGAAAAATATGTATACTTGGCCGGACTTATATTTCAAAATATAAGTAATGATTTCCAAACATTCAATATCATTCGACAAAAAGGTTGTTATTCAACGATTCAATTTTTATTACGAGTTCCCATTATGATGTAATTCGAGAAGCATGCTTATATATTTTTGTGTGACTTTATCGCCCCAACGCGATGGGATAAGTCACTGGGCTCCTTCTCACCATAGGAACATAGGAGGCCAATGTACAAGTCCCACCTCCAATGAGGGGGTTGTTGTACTCAATATCAACATTATCAATATCATCATCATTATCAATATACAAGCAGTCATAATGGGCATGCAATTTATGTTTTCATGTTTTTCAAAATATAGTATAGAAAAACAGAAGACTAATCATAGGGAACAGTAGCTCATCCAAATAAATCGCCAAGTATACAATCAAGAGATACATAAAAGTATCTTCAATACAATCAAGGAGGAGTCATATAATAGCGTACCTTTCAACAAAGATTTCGAGTATGATCAATATTTGAATCAATATGTCAACCCTTCGAGTCAGATCCTAAATCATCAAGATTGGATCAAAGGTCAAGATCATGATGTTCAGAAAATCATGTTTTAATATTTGAGATCAGGGTTACACTTTTCCTATGTCAACCTTAGGGTTGGTTCATTCACTTATAATCAATATTTCAACATGTCCAACATTATTTCAAGTATACAATATATTCGAGTGTGAATGACTTACCTAGGTTTTCTAGGATCATATGTGTTAACCCTAATTTATGATCATTATCCAAGTCATCATCAAATTTCTAAATCATCATCATGATACTTAGTATAGTTGGAATTTAGGATCATATTGATGGTTCAAGAATATACCAAGGTTTTGCAAGATTTAGATCAATATCAAGATTACTCATTATTCGTTATAATCAAGATTGAATCAAATAAAAAGATCTAGATCACTAATGATTCATTTTCAAAAGTAGATGATTCAAATATATCAGATCTAGGTTACAAGATAATCATTAGAGTCCAAATTTAAGGTTTCCAAAGATTAATCATGATTATGAGTCATTTGACAATTTAAATATGCAAAGGATCAAATATCTAGAGATATCAGTGAGAAACATTTGGAATCAGGTTTCAAAAGTATTTTTAACAGGTTCATTGGATTTTTCTGATCAAAATTGACTATTTATACATAATTTTTGGAGTTAAGAATCAAAAGATATGATTTAAACAAGATCAGGCCAATTTAATTGAATATCTGAGCAGAGGAGGGGTAAAGTACCTTAAATCGGAAAATTGGCGATCGTTGGATCACTCAATTGGGTGGCTAGGGTTGAGCCACATAGGCACACGACTTGCTTAGTCCAGGGTGCGATCCATCCTTGGTTTGGCCGGTTTATTTGTGGTTCAACATGATTAATTGGGTTGGGTTGTCTGTCCCCCCTTGGACCGTCGGTCCAGGATCCCTTTCTCTCTCGCTCCAGGCCTTGTGCTCGAGTGCCCAAGTGCGGCTGAGCAAGCTTGCCGGTGCCAGGGCCAAGGGGAGCAGGAGGCACCTATGGCGGCAGTGAGGATGCCGGTTGAGGTCGTAGGAACCCCTCGAGGAGAGAAGCAACCTCTTTTTGGAGGGAGGGGGCGAGGGAGGTGAACGCCCCAAAGAGGCTATGTGGCGGCGCTGCTACTGCAGTAGGTGGAAGGCAAGGGAAATTGGGGGCTAATGGAGATTCTGGAGGGTCCAATCACAAGGCAAGGATGCAAGAATACTTTCTGCGGACCTCGGGGAGGCCTTTTATAGCACTAGGCTAGGGTTAGCACTAGATAGGATATGGGTCGAGGGCCATGGCCGCCGAGCTGAGAGAGGGGGTGACGATCTTATTTTGGCGGCATATTAATGCATTAAACATGGTCAAAGTTGGGCCTGTTGAGTTCGAATTCGCGAGCACAAGCTTTCTATTCGCTTTGATTTTTGAACTATGGTCACGAGCGGGAGATTCATGCTTCGGTCCCCATTTACTCCTCCCCACTGATTGAGGGAGGTAGAAGACGAGTCTGTAGCCACTGGATCGGGTTGGGATCCATGAGAGGCAGATCCAAGGGCTGGGATCGCCCTCGGATCCTTGCCTTGGATCGCTGACATGGAAAAAGGTCAATTAAAAGACAAAACTAATGGTTTTCAACACATTAACTTCAATAATCCATATAAAATCGTAGGAATGTCCAATTGTTCTCAAATTTGGACCATAACTTCACAAAAATGTGTAGAATATATATAAAAAGTTTGAGGATAATATGATGGAGTTTTATGGATCAAATTTTCTTCTTTGGATAAGGTGATGATTTAATCAAATTTGTGATGTCACAAAGTGTATAAAATTCACATTGATCACCATATTGTGTACTTGAGTGTCAAAATTGATTATGAAGACAAGAAAAATAATTTGGGACCATTAGTAGGTATAATGAGGGTAAAAAAAGTAATTTGAGCAAGGAATGGTTGAAATTCACTTTGTCACATCCTTCCCTCCGTAAAAGGAATTTTGTCCCCAAAATTCAAAAACATCCTCAAAAATCAGGATTATTCGACCTAAGTGATTTCCTCAAATATTAGGGTATCCTCAAGTATAAAATCAAAATCATGTCCTCAAATTTCAAGTAATACAATCATCATAATTGGAATTCCATGTTCCATATCATAACCAACTTGGTACTAACATCATTTCATCATCGAGCAATTAAGTATCAAGGTCAATGCATATATTGTTCAAAGGCATCATATGAGTAACAAATATGGAAAGCATCCTATTGATCACAAATTTGGAGAGATCACATTTTAGGTCAAACAAATAGAGTCCTTGAATCAAGTGTACAAGGTGACTTTCAATCCCGAAATCTCAGGGTCTTAGCTTCTACATTGGCCTAGGTGGGGTTATACATCCATGATTTGAGATTTCATATTTCAACATTTTGAGACAACATCATACTTTCAATATCACTATTTTGAGATCAAAATCAATGGGAAGGTCCCACCCTAGTCCTAGTGAGAGCTAAACCCTAATTCATAAATCGAGAAAGGCAACATAGTCATCATTTCAAAATTTCAAATTTTTGGGATTTATGAAGGTCATTATATATATATCGAATGTGGTCTCAAGATCCATATCATGTTTCAAAATTTTGTACATCAATATCAAGAGTTGAAGTTTAGCTATCAAGATCAAATGTATAACTATTCCAAAGCTAGGTTTAGATTCCTATTTAGACCCTAGGGGAGATCACTCATCTATATCAATTTTGAGTAACAATATTAAAGCAATATTCGATCAACATATCAAAATTTCATTATCATGGTTTCCAAGGTTGATGAATGATCTAGACCTAGGTCTATCTAGGAAATTAACCACAAGTTATAGTCAACATTGTCATATATCAAGGTCATTATCAAATCAATATTCAAGATCGAGTATTAACCATGGGTTTAACCTATTAAACATAGGTCAACCGATCCAAATAGGGGGGAAGGGTATACCTTTCCAAACTCTAAATAATCAACAAGATGAAAATTTAGAAGTAGTCAAAATAGGGATGTGACCTAGGTTAGGGGAGTCATGAGTCAACTACCACCCTAATCTAGCACATTACCAACATAAGTTATGATCCATTGAGTTTATTCAAATAGGGAGAGTATCAATGATCAAAGCATGTTTTATAAGGTCATAACATCAAAATTCAACATATTAGGGCAATAATGTCAAGTTTTTACAAAGTCACATTAATCTTTGCATTCCGTTCCTTTCATGATCAAGGTGGCCATATAATTTGGAAATCCAGGATTTGAATTTGGCATTCGAGGAATTAGAGCATAATAGTGCAAAATCTAGTCTCATAATCATCATATCTAAATTGAGATTGCAAAAGGCGTAAATAGTCAATAGAGAAACTGCTTGCATCATGGTATTACATCGTGATTTTGTGAGTCCTTAGTTTAGTCACTTGATGGCTTAGTCATGATATGTATCAAAATAGGGTACAAGTTTGCTTAACTATGTATGAGGTTTAATCAACAATAGGGTAACATGGACATTAATCAAATAGAGACCTCATCAACAATGAGGTATAAGGTATAGGTCCTTCTTATTTCACCATATCATAATTTCTATAGTTCACCTCAAACATAGGGAGCATATAGTCAAGTTTTAGCTAATTTGAGTGTTCATGATATCAACAGTCATACATGAGTATTTGGTTTCAAAAATTAATTGATCAAAATCGAGTTTTCACCTTAAGGTCAGATTGTGGTGTCATTTTCTTAATGAACTTTCATAATTTAGCAATATTCATTATTCCCATGCATAAGATGCCCATAATCGAGACATCATGTGGTAAAAGGTCACAAGAAAGGACCACATGAGGAGATGAGAAGACTACCTAACTTCATCTACATGGGTGCCTTAGGATAGTCCTTAAAGAAGAGATGAGATGCTAGAAGACTCTCTAGGGTTTCACAAGAGAACCTTTAGGTCCAGTTATGGATTAATTAAGGCCAGGTAGAGCGGGGGATCTCAGCCACCGTGAAGACGGATAGGAGAAATTATGCCACGACCCCGAGCCTAGACACCTCAATTTTCACCATTATGGACTTTAGGGTTTCTTGGATGTAAGAGACTTGAGAAATTATTTACTTAAAGTATATGGGAGTGTGTAAGCTATGATACCAACTGTCACGGAACTATTCTTACCCCAATCCCAATCCCACTGCCTAGACAGTAGAAAAAGGATTGAAGCGCCCATTCCTGAGTGGCCCAATAGGATCATTCACACTGGCATATACAATAAGAAATAAATAACTCAAAAACTAGATAATTAAAAACAAACTAACCCAATATGGAGATATTTCTGATTTATCTTTGTCATCAGAGTGTATGAGTGTGGAAGCGATCTTATTCAATATTCCATTTGTAATGCCTAAAATCAAGAAAATCGAGACACAATCATACAATTGCACGGTACGCTATCAAAATCAAGAAAAACAGTTTATAAGAAAAATATGTATACTTGGCAGGACTTATATTTCAAAATATAAGTAATGATTTTCAAACATTCAATATCATTCGACAAAAAGGTTGTTATTCAACGATTCAATTTTTATTACGAGTTCCCATTATGCTGTAATTCGAGAAGCATGCTTATATATTTTTGTGTGACTTTATCGCCCCAACGCGATGGGGTAAGTCACTGGGCTCCTTCTCACCATAGGAACATAGGAGGCCAGTGTACAAGTCCCACCTCCAATGAGGGGGTTGTTGTACTCAATATCAACATTATCAACATTATCAATATCATCATCATTATGAGTCCAAATTTAAGGTTTCCAAAGATTAATCATGATTATGAGTCATTTGACAATTTAAATATGCAAAGGATCAAATATCTAGATATATCAGTGGGAAACATTTGGAATCAGGTTTCAAAAGTATTTTTAACAGGTTCATTGGATTTTTCTGATCAAAATTGACTATTTATACATAATTTTTGGAGTTAAGAATCAAGAGATATGATTTAAACAAGATCAGGCCAATTTAATTGAATATCTGAGTAGAGGAGGGGTAAAGTATCTTAAATCGAAAAATTGGCAATCGTTAGATCTCTCAATTGGGTGGCTAGGGTTGAGCCACGTAGGCACACGACTTGCTTAGTCCAGGGTGGGATCCATCCTTGGTTTGGCCGGTTTATTTGTGGTCCCACAGGATTAATTGGGCTGGGTTGTCTGTCCCCCCTTGGACCGTCGGCCCAGGATCCCTTTCTCTCTCGCTCCAGGCCTTGTGCTCGAGTGCCCAAGCACGGCTGAGCAAGCTTGTCGGCACCAGGGCCAAGGGGAGAAGGAGGCACCTATGGCGGCAGCGAGGATGCCGGTTGAGGTCGTAGGAACCCCTCGAGGAGAGAAGTAACCTCTATTTGGAGGGAGGGGGCGAGGGAGGCGAACACCCCAAAGAGGTTGTGCGGCGGCGCTGCTACTGTAGCAGGTGGAAGGCAAGGGAAATTGGGGGCTAAGGGAGATTCTGGAGGGTGCGATCACAAGGCAAGGATGCAAGAATACTTTCTGCGAACCTCGGGGAGGCCTTTTATAGCACTAGGCTAGGGTTAGCACTGGATAGGATATGGGTCGAGGGCCATGGCCGCCGAGCTGAGAGAGGGGGGTGACAATCTTATTTTGGCGGCATATTAATGCATTAAACATGGTCAAAGTTGGGCATGTTGAGTTCGAATTTGCGAGCACAAGCTTTCTATTCGCTTTTATTTTTGAACTATGGTCACGAGCGGGAGATTCATGCTTCGGTCCCCATTTACTCCTCCCCGCTGATTGCGGGAGGTAGAAGACGAGTCTGTAGCCACTAGATCGGGTTGGGATCCATGAGAGGCAGATCCAAGGGCAGGGATCGCCCCCGGATCCTTGCCTTGGATCGCTAACATGGAAAAAGGTCAATTAAAAGACAAAACTAATGGTTTTCAACACATTAACTTCAATAATCCATATAAAATCATAGGAATGTCCAATTGTTCTCAAATTTGGACCATAACTTCAAAAAAATGTTTAGAATATATATAAAAAGTTTGAGGATAATATGATGGAGTTTGAAGGATCAAATTATCTTCTTTGGATAAGGTGATGATTTAATCAAATTTGTGATGTCACAAAGTGTATAAAATTCACATTGATCACCATATTGTGTACTTGAGTGTCAAAATTGATTATGAAGACAAGAAAAATAATTTGGGACCATTAGTAGGTATAATGAGGGTAAAAAAAGTAATTTGAGCAAGGACTGGTTGAAATCCACTTTGTCACATGAAAACTCATAGTATACTATGATCACACCATACAAGACTTAGCGGACACATCCGGGAAATGCTAAGTCTGACTACTCTCCTGGTCTGCAATAGGGAACTGGATCTCTGGCCTAAATTGGACTCCTCCTCTAACCTAAGAACACAGGTGGAGAGTCAAGCCACCTCTTGGATTTTTCTATACTCTAGTGCCATCAGGATCTCTGGTTGATGTTGGACACTACATTCTGAAATTTAAGGAGACCCTCGTATACTGGTCGCACTGCCAGGGTTAGGTCCCCTGTACCATCTCTTGGTACGTTTCGACCCCCGTATACTGGACGCACCGCCAGGGTAGGTCGTTTCATCCCTAAGGCGCAGACCTCTCGTAGGGATACTATGGTGTTCAGGGCTCTTAAGTCTATTATTTTATTACCCTAGAAAACTCTTTCTACATTGTACCTTTCTCTTACTCATACTTGACTCTGGTATCTCTATGGTGCCGCGTCTATTTATTTGAAGTTTATAACACAACATGTATATCATTCTAAACTTGGTAGAGAAGTATATTCAAAACATTGTAATATACTGAATAATCAATATACTATACATACTGGCAGACTATAATTCTTAAATAAATAGAATACATGTCAACTTGGAACTTTATACACTAGAATCATGCAATTTAACTGTTAAGCATCACCACATATCATACTGAGAACAATGATATCACAATACTTGATTCATTGAACACCCTAGACTTAGGGTTTCATTTACCTCATTCACTTATCACTTGGCTCCCATAAGGATTTAATATGTCATAGACATCCACTAAATACAAATTGCTTTAAACAAGTCATATACAATCAACATATGTATGAAATCCTCAATTTGAGCTAAATTAGGGTTTTCCATGCCATTCATTGAGATATTATGAATCAAGAATAACATTTCATAAATAGAGTCTATGATGCCAAGAAAAACACTTCAAATAGATTTCACCATATTTATTCACAAATTTCCAACTTTCCACTCATATAGGGCTTCACCCTCTTTACGAAGATATCAAGTAAACACTATTCACATCATATGAAATCCAAGATAGTATCTGACATATATGTACTACGCATTCAGATAAACAATCATTCATAACCAAGGGGATCCAGATAAACAAATGTCTCTATTTAATTATACAGCAATTTCAGTCATAGACAAATTCCCTATATTTCAGTTTACTCTTATAACCTTTGCAAATACTTAGGAAATTCTCTTTAGGATGTATTGTATACATTTCTAATATTGATTTATCATCTAAAATTCAAACAAACAGAGGAAGAATCCATTTCATATCATTTTGCAATAACTTAGATCAAATAGACAATTCAGGGTTTGTAGTCGCATACTGAGCAATTAAAGATTATGGATGATTTAACCAATTTTCGTGCAATATACTATTTAAAGGAAGTTCCCACTCACCCTAAGGTTTGAAAACACCATAAAAATGTATCCCATATCTGAAAATCTCGAATCCATATCAAATCCCTAGCAATTCACCCAATTCTTCTTCCTTTCAACTCGAAAACCCTAAAAATGAGGGATTATGAAGAAAGAGTGAGAAAAGGGGGAGTTTTGATGCTATTTTAGATCAAATCAGAGGAGGAACGTAATTTTGACATGTGATATAAGATTCACTAGAAACTATATCCAAAGAATCTAAACTTACACGATTTCATCATTCCTCGGACAGCAAAACCCTAGGTCAGCATCTCCATCAATTTCTCCTCTCAAACCCTAACTCTCCCTCTCTCTCTAGGATTTAGTTTCTCTAGATTGAACCAAGAATTATGAGAGCTTCTAGTTTTTAGGTTGACCATATAGAGCAATTGAGCTGCTTGGGTCGATTGCACTTTGACCCCTCACTAAACTTTTTCTTATTTCAGTGGATTTTTCGGTCATAAAAAGGTTTCTGTAATTCGTGTATTTAATAGATCAAATCTTCTCCAAAAATTATGATAATTTAGCATGTTGTGTATAAATTTAGTTGTTAAGATTCCTTTAAAGTTTGAGATCATTCCAAGCTTCCACTAAATAACTAAAAATCTAATACTACATTGCTATCCAGAATTCTACAGAAATGTCAGTTATTGTAATTTGTTTACTGATAAGGTCTAAATGCATCCAAAAATTATGAAAATTTTACATGTTTATGATTTAGTTTCAGATATCCATTTAAAATTTCAGATCATTTGTAGTTACCAATAAATAAATAAAAATAAAACACTACACTACTGAAAAGCACTATGTCAGCATTTTGGTCAAAGTATAGTTCGACCGAGAACCACATTCAAAGAATACTCAAATATTCTGAAATTTTTCTCCAATATGCATGAGTGAGTTATCCATATCATATACAAAATTCAATTAAATACAAAGTTTGTAGAAAATATGAAAAATTATTTATCACACTGCTATCCTGATCAAATTCCATATTCATGTACTATCAAAACCCTAATTTTTGCCGATTAGGGTTTACATTTCTCAAACCCTAATTCTTCAAACTAAAATCATAGTTAGAGTTTCTTCTTAGGTTCGAAACATCACAATTGATCTACTATCATTAATCAAGTCTAAATGATGTTCAATCTAATCAAGCATGTAATCATTCAGGTAAACCCTAGTTTACCAATTAAGCACAAATGTGGTCATTACAATTCTCCCCCCCTCCCCTTATAAAGGTTTCATCCCCAAAACATAAATATGCAAGTAAAGTACATTCAAGGTTTATTTTAAGCTTCTGAAATCTTACATGTCATTATATTCTTGTATTTCATACTTGAATGTAGTTTTCAACATTAAGTCCTTTATTCCTTTACTAAATAACAACATGTTTGAAATAGTTCTCAATGATAACAAACAAATTCTCTATGCCACAATCAATCATAGGATAGAGAGAGAAACAACCATTTCAATATTTTCATACTCTTAAGGTGTTACCTCAACATCGATAATCTGATCCAACTATCTCAATTCATACTGATAAATATGTACTATTGTTATGTATTACCTCTAAATCACAAAAGAGAGTTCACCATGTTCTTTTGAATTTTACTATTGTGCTACTCAAATAGCAAAACAATCTTGAGTTAAAAGACTAGATTCAACAACAATTGTACATTACTACTCACGGCATCCCCATTGGATCATGAATGCATAAGGTGAAGCATTACCATCACATTCCATACTATTCTCAAGTATGAACACACACATAATTCAAGGTGTAACCATCGGGTTATAGCATACTAGGGTTTCAACAACAGTAACAGAGTACTCCATAATTGTATTAGTCATTCAAGGACTATTCATACCCAATTACCATCACTTAATTATATTAAAGCTACGTATAACAAGCTATACCTCATTAGGGTTACATATCAATACAATATGGTTATCATCCCTTCTATTCATATGAATGAATAGGTAAGACTACCTTATTCAGGGTAACCCTTCATTTGTTCCATCATTATTCAACCCATATCACCATATCACAATTGTATAATACTAAGATGGATTACTAGTATGAATGACTACAACTATCAGACACCTTTAATTAATATATTGCTTGCACATGTACACTGAAATCATACGTAGAACTAATTTACATCCCTTAATGTATCTTCAACAAATTATACTTCTAAAAACAAATTCACATATTACTAAAAGCCATTGTTTTTTTCTCTTATCTCTCTCCTCATTCACTACTACTTACTTTTTGCTACTTATCCTTCTCATTTTAATCATGTAGATTAAACATTCCTAAAATTGAAACATACAAGGTACAAATAGATTATTCATCATTCTTGCTATCACTACAAGAATTTATCTCATATCGCACTTCACTCATATTGTATTTCTCCTTTTGTTTCAAACACACTTGTTACATTTCAAATTTATATCTTACTCTTTACTCCAAATCATTTCCATATTGTTTATCTACCTTTCAGATTAGCTATCTTTAAACCCTGGATTACTATCAGTGCTAGTTTACTTCTCATAGTGCAAATCGCATGATCTTATTTTATAGAGATGCTAGTATTCAAGCTCAAATCACTAGTGACAACCATTGAACTACTACAACTCTAAACATTATAGGGTTTGGTCTTTATCAATAGCATGACGTTATTGTGGTGTGACTTTGCTCCCTTAATTTGAAATTCAAACTTTGGATATCACAAGTTTTTACTAAAGTCTTCCTTATCTTATCAATTGAATTTCCTTCATCTTAATTGGCCATTCAGATAGATTACTTTCTCAATTTACCCTTCTAGGGTTTCATCATCATATTGTGTGTCATTATTACATTCACGATATGCATCTACCATGGTGGTTGTGCATCAGATATGATTCATTTTCTTATCACTTTATTTCCACATTTCTCTCGTTAAGTAATATATGGAAGAGAAGACGGTTCTGAGACTTAGAATTCTTATCTTCAAACATCCCATTAATACATTTGTCATATGTAGGTTTAATTAGTTATCAACAAGGATACTTGACTAACTAGCACTTGATTGAATCTCGTAGCCTCTTTCTTTTATAATCTATATTACTCCACCATGTTTCAAACCCTTCCTTACTTTCCATAATCCTCTTACCATATACTACTCTTCCACCTATTATCTTTAACTTCTACTTTTCTCTTATGATCATGTTGCTTATTCATGTGTATGATCATGTATACCATGCATGTTGCACATATTTCTTTTTATCCTTCTACTAATGTGAAGTTGAAATTCAAAATCAATAATCTCTCTACTCGTTTCAACTCATGTTTAATACATTACATATTCTTCATTTTAAATCAAACGGCTCATGCATGGGTGAAACATAGTTTCTCTTATATCAAGTTTTTCCTTCCTGAGTATAGTCTACCTTTGTATAACTTATTCATTTTGTTAAGCTACACTTTTATTTTATTTTTTTAGAAAGTAGTTTGTTGTTCTATAGAGACTTGGAATCCAAAGGTAGTAAGGATGAATGTATTAAACTTATTAATAAAGGTATACATTCCATGCTCTCAATTATATTATAACCCTCATTCCTTAATCAAGCTCATAATTTCCAACATTTATCTTTGTTTTAACTTAGTTTCTTATCCTAGTCTTATGATTTACATATTTATCTAATTCTCTTTACTTTAACTCTTCTGAAGACTCTTCACTTATATTTACTTATCGTATACTTAACTCTTTTCTTCTATTTTTCCTTTGCTTTGGAGTACATAAAAACATTGTACTCGGTTATATAATCCATTCCTCATGATTGATTCTTACTACCTTGGCCCTTACATACTTTTCTCACATCTTTTCCATATTTCATATTTAGAGTTCATATAATATTAATCATTAAACTTAATTTGAATCTTACGTCGTGTTCCTTTATTCCCAATTAAGGATTTCTCATATGAGGCCCCAAAGTTGGGTCTCAGATATTAGTTCCAACAATTCTTAGCTATTCTAATCTTTCCCATATGCTTCAACATCTTAGTGTATGTACATTCTCACTATGATGTGGGTCTAATTTATCCAGAGTCTACTCTTATTATTTTTTCAATAGGAGTCATTATATCCTAGTAACGCACCCCGCCAGCCGGACCAGGTCAAACCTACAGTCATGAAGCCAAGAGCTGCTCAAGATTAACTAACTCCTATTAATCTCAAACATGTGGAAAGAATATCCACTTAGGAAAGCTCATTCAAAGATCCTTTCTAGTCTACTTGATACAAAGAATGTAATCAATAAATGTTACAATTGCATAGTGTACAACAAATCTTACAGACCCATATATATATTTCAAAATACTGAATATCTGAATTTCAACATATAAGAGCTTTTCTACTCATCTCCAATAAAACAACAATATGAAATGAAAGTTCTATATCATTTTATATTTATGCTCTTAATTCATACTACTTATCTTGTTTCTAACCCTAATATTTCTAGGGTTCCTCTCTAACCCATCCTTCCACTGTATACCTGGCTAGGGTATACATGAAAGAATAGACAGAGTAGCTTGATACTGGTTGATCCAAGTACTCAGATACCGGGCCAGGATATCCAAATACTCAAATCCCTAGAGCTAACATCATAACATCTCCTATCTGCCACACTTATGACTCTGACTTACTAACTTAATGGTCCCTGACAACTCAGCCAAAGCTTTGATACCAAGTTGTCACACCCCCATCTTACAATTACCATTAATCATGAGATTAGGGCATAAATTGAGGATTTAACGTAATATAAAGATCACCCTTAACTTTTTCTTCTTTTTCAAACTCTTTGTTTTCTCGCATTGAACCACATAAACTAACTTTATAAAGGAATCTAAACATTGATTTCTTTAATATGATCTCAACATAAATGACACACATCCATACATTCATTCATAGGTACATACGACATGATAATCATATACATTCTCTCTAATTAAGGAAACAAATATACAAAACATCATTTACAACTCTCTCGCATCTATAAAAGGACCTAGAGTGACAGGGACCGACTGAACTTAACTATACTCAGACTTAACTCTTGTGGCAGATCTACTCCGATGCAATGATATCTTCTTCAAGTCCATGTGATTTCCCTAAAAATTTTGAGTACAGGGGCGAGCCTACTCACTCAGTGAATGAGTACTTCAAAGAAACAGTCTAAAGCACTTATATAATTACATATATACTTTTGAGTAACTGATATCAATTATAACAGCAGTAAACTTTAAAGAGTCTAATAATTGACAATCATAAATATGGCAGGATACTCTAGATATCTATAAGAGTGAATCAATATATGAAATGCTTGATTGATCATAAAGAGAACTAATTATTAAAAAACATACAAAGAATAATTTAATAATTGTACACACTTGTTTGACCTCTCATTCATTTTATTATGCCCTGATCATATGCAGTGTACTCTACATATGAAGACTCATAGTGCACTACGATCACACTGTACAAGACTTAGCAAACACACCCGAGAAATGCTAAGTCTGACTACTCTCCTGGTCTACAACAGAGAAATGGCTCTCTAGCCTAAACTGGACTCCTCCTTTAACCTAAGCACACAAGCGGAGAGTCAAGCCACCTCTTGGCTTTTTCTGTACTCTAGTGCCACCAGGATCTCTGGTTGATGTTGGACACTACATTCTGAAATTTAAGCAGACCCCCGTATACTAGTCGCACCACCAGGGTTAGGTCCCCCATACCATCTCTTGGTACGTTCCGACCCCCGTATACTGGACGCACCGCCAGGGTAGGTCATTTCATCCCTAAGGCACAGACCTCTCATAGGGAATCTACGATGTTCAATGTAACATCCCTGACCTGGGTTATAGACTAACCCTAGGTATTTTGCTTAATTATGTAATTAGATATTGGTGGTTATCCTTTGGTATGTAATTAAAGTTCCTGAGGAACATATATTTCCTTTGCTGTCCTTTTTGAACAATGTTGTAATATTGTTTTGTAATACAGAGACCTATGTGCAAATTACCCAATTAGAGGGGTTAACTTGCAAATTGCACATGTCAAGATGTTCCTCTGGTATTGAGACATCATAAGAATTAATATGATGAAGTGTGATGGATTCTCCAAGCTTGGGCACCAAGATGCAGCTTGTGGAGCAATTCTTGTACCTTAAAACCCTAATTTTGGAGTAAAGTGCAATTTACCCAAAACATGGGGTGCAACATGTAAAATACACCTTCTAGAGTATCTTTTATGACTTTTGGCATCAATTATAGTAATAATGATGAAGAGGGCGCTTCATTTGAATAATCAAACAAAAAGGATAATCCTTGTAATTAAATAACCAAGTTGTAAGCAAAATGACCCCTTTTTATGTATACAACTTAGTAGGAGGTTTGGCTTATTATCCTTTAGACCTTGGTTTAAGAATGAGTTTTTATTAAGTATAAAGAAGAAGGGACGTGCCTTATAAGGAGAGAAGGACCTAGTTGAGAATTGAGGAAATAAGTTGTCCTTATCTTGGAATTTCACCCAAAGTATATATACACCTTTCTTTACTTAGCAAGGATCGTTTCCTTCACTTCCCTTCTTATCTTCTTGCTTGGACCAACTAAGGGAGGAGATCTAGAGCAGGGGATAATGGCTAAGTGAAGTTGGGTAAGCTTTGGTTGCCTTTTTGCTCGGATTCATGGAGAAAGTCATGGTGTAAGGTTGGTTTGCTAGCTTTTCTTACTTAGTGCTTCTTTCTAGCCATCCTTCCCAACCAATTCTTAGAGAAACAACCTTGGACGACCTGTGGAGCTCAATACGCCATTAGAGTTTGGAAGCTTGGAGCTCTAGAACATACTCTAAGGCAGGTTTTATAACTATAAACCCTTAAACTTTATTATACATCTTCTTTCTATGCAATAGTTGCTTGCTCTTCCTTCTTCCACTCTTCTACAAGTTCTTGCAAACAAAACCGTGAAGAACAGACCTTGATCTTGAGGTAGAAGAAGATGGGCATGAATACCAATGTCACTTTATCAAACGGTCTCCTACCCTTGGTCCAAACGGTTTGCAAAACCGTTTAGAACAACCGCTTGGATTCATGCGGTTTCACAACACTGTTTAGATTCAAACGGTCTCCAAGACCATTTGGAAGGGTTGACTAGGTGTTGACCACTTGGGGGCCTGCTGAACACATTATGAACTAATTACCTTCAAAGAATCATTAACCAATTCCAAGTAAATCTCAAGTTGAAGGCACTTTAATCACCTAAACCCTAATCGGGTTCATTGTTGATTTCAATGGACCAATTATGTTGAAGTTTGGGTTGAATGGCCCAAACGGTTTCAAAACTATTTGCAAATCACTCAAACGGTCTCAAGACCATTTGGTGATCACCCAAGACCGTTTGGAGGTCTAGGGTTAAGAGAATTTAATCAATTGAAGGTCCAATCATAATAGGTTGTTGAAATAATCAAAGTGCTGATTTTGTGACCTATTTAGGGTTCAACCCTTAACAAATTGACTTAGTTTTTATGAGACTTTGAGAAAACGGTCTCAAGACCATTTGGAGGATGTCCAAATGATCCCAAGACCGTTTGGGTTCAGGTCATGGCCCAATTGAGTGATAGTTCAATGGGTTCAACTTCAATTAGACTCATGTTGATGAATGTTGAAGGTTGATATCAATTCCAAACCCTAATTCAATTGGTCCCAACCATAATTGGTGACCAATTGAGGGTAAATTGAGTGTCAAATCAGTAGATTATTAACCTAATTACCTTAATTGATAAGTGGTTAACAAGTATAAGATCAATTGAGGGGTTCAACATTGAAAACCCTAATTCAATTGCAAGTGTTGATACACTTTTGGGTCCATGCGATTTTGAGATGTTTGGACCAAATGGACTCAAGACCATTTGAATCCAAATGGTCTCAAGACCGTTTGGGGGCAAACGGTCTCAAGACCATTTGGGACCAAATGGTTTCAAAACCGTTTGGATTCATGCGGTTTCAAAATCGTTTATGGTCATGCGGTTTCAAGGCTGATTTGCTCAAACGGTTTCAAAGTCAACTTGGCCAAACGGTCAACGTGGCCAAATGGTCCTCACCTCACCTAGGGAAAACGGTCTTGAATATGAAATTGTTCATGCGGTCTTTAAAGTCAAAGGTACCAAACGGTCAACCATTCCATGTGGTTTCAAAACCGTTTGGAGGTTGAAAGTTCAAAACCGTTTGGGGTCTTTTAAGGTCAAGAATGCTTAATGTTTTAAAGGCTTAGATGGTTCAATGGTTGATTAACCTAAACCCTAATGATACCTAAAGACATTAAGGGAACAAGTAATAAGTTGGTTGATGTATGCTATGATCAATGGTGAACTTACTAAAGTACCCTTGAAGGGTTTAAGCAGTCAACACCTCTTGATCAAGCAAACCCTAATGACCATAATGGTGATGACTTGACTCATGTTAATCAAGGTTGACTTGACCTAACTTAATCTAGAGTGATGTAAATATCATCTAATGGTAAGAGGAGAGAGAAGACTCCTAATATGAATGAGAATCAAGTAACATACCTTCAATATGTATGAATACAAATGATTAGGGTATGATTCATCAAGGTGAGATCATGGAAACCCTAATTATGGTGATTAATGAATATTAACCTAATTTAAAGGCATTAATGATAGTAATCTTCATGCATGATGATGGTATAATCTCAATTCAGTATGAAGTGAATAGTAAACCCTAATTTTAGGGTAATAACATGTAATGTGAATAGTAAACCCTAATTTAGGGTGATGTGATGAAAGGAATAATTCTAGGATATACATTTAAGCATGAAATCCTATGAATGAATTATAAAGTGGGGAACCTTTATGCCTTGTAAGCTAAAGGGGTTTGATAACCCTAATAGATGTGAATAGACCATAACCCTAGAAATCAATCGTGGTATGTTGATAATAGCACGACCGTGCTAAGGAGCACGGTCATGGTAGTTTTCCCTTGCACGACCGTGCAAGGAAGCACGGGCGTGGTGTTCTATGAAGAAACTGAAAAGTTTTGGTATTGTGACAATAATGTTATATATACATGTCCTCAATTATGCTAGTCATGCAGGTTGATATCAAGAGGAGATCATAGCCAGATAAGGGTTATGATGTCATATTCCTTGAAAACATTTATAAGCTTTAATAGTAATGATCTGTGAAGAATATATACATTGCTTCAATCAAGGTCATGTTGTTAAATGACTTGATGCTTATATGTCACTTGATAGCAAGTGTTATGATAATCTAAGGGTTTGAATACCCATGTTCCTGAATCATAGTGATGAGAAGATTAAGAAATGATATCCTTATGATAACTGATGTGAGATAAACTTGATACATTTAGTACTCTTCTTTCATAGCAGTTGTTTTAATTATTAATGATTGGAAACATGCTTGGTGCTAAAAGAATGCTGAAATGTACTTAAATAAACAAGTATAATCATATCATGTAGAGCCCTGATCATAGATCCATCATTGTCAGTAGTTTAATGATGGTGAAACAGGTTTTCCTAAGGGAACTCCTGGAGAACATACTTTTGAGTATGTTGGGGTTATGGACGTGAATATCCTTACGTCCTAATGTAGGAATTGATGTAAGATGTACTTTAATCCATCAATCCTTCATTATGTGTTTATGCCGGGGTGATGTTTCACTAATCCCCCGAGGGAATCTTTAATGCCGCATCGATGAGAGATAAACAAGAAATCTTTCGATGGTGATGAGAGTACAGAACGCCACTATGACTCTAATAACGAAGTTGCCAGAATACCCTGGAAAGCTATTATAGCAGAGACTCGAGATGTCCTGCATGTTGATCCTCACACTGACTGAGGAAGATGAGGTCATAAGAATCCGGCTCTTTTGATGACCTATGTATGATACCGATGCGATTTAGTAATGATCGGTTGGAGTATGAGCGGTATACCTCATCTCCGTGGGGCATAATGATGTTTGAAAAACATTATCAGCCGTGTAGCATAATTGCCTAGGTTGAATTATGAGAAACAATGATTGATGTTACATTGTTTATAATGTTCTAGTCAAAGTAACTAGTATCCATGTTCTTCATATTCCTTATTGAAATGATTGCTTAAGTAAATGTTGTTTTACTTAATCCTAAGCCTGCTGTCGAATGATTTAAGTTATTTTGCTTATGTTATTCCTTTATTGCTATAACAAAGCTTCTGGCAGAGAGTTATAACTCTCGCTGGGACAATGATTCAAATTGTCTCACCCTCGTGGGATTCAACTTTTTAGGTGGACGCCGAGGACGGAGAAACCAATCTGAGGGTGAGCAGTACCAGCAGCAGCAACACCAGGGGCAACAGTAAATCTCAGGTGGATATACTGACTATCAAGTCTTATAGATAGCATGTCATGTGTCGTCTCTGTACTCTCAGGTCCTAAAAGTCAGTAGGTTTGAGGTTTTTGGCTTTAAGCCTCGAGGTTTTTGTATCTTGCCTTGTACAGATAACATGGAAATGGATGTATGTAATCAACCGAGAGGTGATTTCACAGAGATGTACTGTTAAACTATGTTGTAAACAATTTACCATGTTTCCTTATAAAGGAGTTTTATGGTTTAAAGATCTTTTCTTAAAAAGATTTAATTTCTAGTGATTTTTTCATAATTCCGCTGCTAGTTAAATCGCTTCTGCTGAG
Organism: Alisma plantago-aquatica; assembly: GCA_963693085.1. Taxonomy (NCBI): domain Eukaryota; kingdom Viridiplantae; phylum Streptophyta; class Magnoliopsida; order Alismatales; family Alismataceae; genus Alisma; species Alisma plantago-aquatica. Next base: position 183,124,997 of record OY856410.1, on the reverse strand, counting down.
TTTACCTCATTTTGGCGATTCGGTCGCCACAATTTAGTGGTATCAGAGCTCTAGGTTCGCTGAGTCTACAGAGACATAGGACTTAGGATGTCGAGTCTATTCTTAGTGTTTTCCAGTACATCTAATAGTGTCTTCTACTCCTCAGGAGAAGAAGATAAGTTAAGGATGTTTGGACCACACGAGGAGTATGTGGCAGAGAGTAGTGTTGCTGCACCCCGAGAAGGTGCAAGGAACCCAGAGATAGAACAACCTGTACCTGAGCCACCCCAGTTCAATCCAGTTGACATGGGGAACCCAGCTGTCCAGACCATGTTTGGGCAGTTTATGACTGCCATGACACACATAACGGATAGGATGACCATGCTTGCACCTAGGGCACCTACCCAGTTAGAAGGACAAGGAATCGGCAAGACGTTCAAATGACTTCGCCGAGTTGGAGCAATCGAGTACTTTGGAATAGCTGATCCCGTAGATGCCGATCTGTGGTTAACCGAACTGGTGAAGGCTTTTAGAATCCTGAACATCCCAGAAGCTGAGAAGGTTAGACATGCCGTCTACCTCCTCAAAGGGAGTGATGGTCACTGGTGGACCATGGAAGAGAAGAAGAGGCCTGGTGTGGAGGCTACATGGGAAGTCTTCCGACGGGAATTTGTCAACAGATATTTCCCTAAGACATTCCTGGATGAGAAAATCTCTCAGTTCGAGAGGTTGAGGCAAGGTCTGATGAACATTAGCGAGTACGAAGCTAAGTTCATGGAGTTGTTGCGGTTCTTCCTGCACATGGCTGCTACAGAAGAGGAAAGGATTAGGCAGTTCGAGAAAGGGTTGAATGCTGAGTTGACTACTCCCGTGTCTGCCTTAGAGAACAGAGAAAGGTTTTCTACCTTTGTGAAGTTCGTTAGAATGATAGAGAGATCCGTAGTTGAGAAGAGGCAAACCCATGACAAGAGTATGTATCCTCAGTTCCAGGGGTCTTCATCCAGAGACTTCAAGAAGCCTAGGTTTTCTGCGCCTATGCCACCACCACCTAGACCCAGTGCTCAGACACAGTGGAAACTGAGTAGAGGTAGAGGATGAAGCCTACCGCTACAAGGGGCTCGCAGTTCAGGATCTATGTCGGTCACAGGACCACCCAGACCACAACAACAAGACAGAAGTTGTTACATATGTGGGAATATGGGACATTTGATGAAAGACTGCAGAGCTAGACCAACAAGTGTAGCACAACCACAGAGGCAGAGTCAGCAAGGGTCACAGAGGAGGCAGTTTCTTGGAGCAGCTAGAGGATGTGGACAAGCGTCCCAAGCTAGATCGTCAGCACCGAATCAACCACAAGCAACAGCAAGGTTCTATGCGATGAACCCACCTGATGCAGTGATCAACACTCGGGTTGTGGCAGGTCAGATGAAATTGTTATATTCTGATATGTCTACATCCCGCGTTGTATCTATTTTGATTGATCTGGGTGCTACGTACTCCTTTATCACTCGAAGAGTGATTTGTAACTGCAATATGACAGTTAGTCATAGGGCAGATAGCTTGTTGCTAGAGACTCCGTTGAGAGGGTCTGCTATGTTGCAAGAGGTATGCTCTCCCTGCATCCTCTTCTTTTCTGATCATCGCATTCAAGTGGATCTTATACCCCTTAAGATGCAAGGATTTGATATAATCCTTGGGATGGATACCTTGGAAAGGTATAGGGTTGGTTTGGATTGTGAATCCAAGCAAGCTGTGTTTGCGGATGACAGCGACACGCGGATCTTTCAAGGAGAGATAAAGATTCTACCTACATGTCTTGTGTCAGCTATGGTTGCTGAGAAGCTGATGAGGCAAGGGTGTTATGCATTCTTAGCCCATGTGGTAGATACTACCATGGAGAGTCTTAACCCTGCTGAAGTTCTTGTAGTCAGGGAATTCGAAGATGTATTTCCTGAAGAACGTCCAGGTGTGCCACCGCCTCGGGAAATTGATTTTGAAATCAATTTGATCCCAGACACACAACCGATAGCACAAATAGCGTATAGAATGGCGCCTGCTGAGATGGCAGAACTCAAGAAACAGCTTCAAGAGTTGCTTGAGAAGGGTTTTATCCGTCCGAGTACTTCACCCTGGGGTGCTCTGGTCCTCTTTGTTAAAAAGAAAGACGGATAAATGTGATTGTGCATTGATTACAGACAATTAAATTAAGTAACGATAAAGAACAAGTATCCTCTGCTGAGGATTGATGATCTCTTTGACCATTTGCGTGGTGCAACCGTCTTCTCAAAGATAGATTTGAGGTCAGGATATCATCAACTCCGTATTAAGGATAGTGACATACCCAAGTCTGCCTTTAGGACAAGGTATGGTCACTATGAGTTCACAGTTATGTCATTTGGACTAACTAATGCACCAACTACATTTATGGAACTCATGAATAGAATCTTCCGACCTTTCCTCGATCAGTGTGTTGTTGTCTTTATAGATGACATTCTGATCTATAGTAGAGATGCCCAGCTGCATGAACAGCATCTTCGTCAGGCTCTAACTTTGCTAAGGGAACACAAGCTGTATGCTAAGTTTAGCAAGTGTGAGTTCTGGCTACCGGAAGTATCTTTCCTTGGACACGTGATATCTCCCTCGGGTATTCGTGTTGACCCTAAAAAGGTAGAATTTGTTCTACAATGGGAACAGCCGAAGACACCGACAAAGATCTGTAGTTTCTTAGGGTTAGCTGGCTATTACCGAAAGTTCATTAAGAACTTTAGCTCCATAGCCTTACCCTTGACAAAGTTGACCCGGAAGGATGTTCCTTTTGTTTGGAGTGATAAGTGTCAGCAATACTTCTAGCTGCTGAAAGAGAGGTTGACAAGTGCACCTGTACTTGTGTTACCTGATCAAGGCAAAGGATACATAGTTTTCTGTGATGCCTCCAAGAATGGACTCGGATGTGTGTTGATGCATGATAAACAAGTGATTTCTTTTGCTTCCCGACAGCTTAAGAAACACGAGGAGAATTATCTGACACACGATCTGGAGCTAGCTGTTGTGGTTCATGCTTTGAAGATCTGGAGACACTATCTCTACGGAGAAACATTCCAAATTTTCACTGATCATAAGAACCTTAAGTATATCTTCTCTCAGCACAAACTTAACATGAGGCAACGTCGCTAGATGGAGTTAATCAAGGACTACGATTATACAATTGATTACCATCTAGGGAAGGCCAATGTAGTTGCAGATGCTCTGAGTAGGAAATCAGCAACACCAGCTTTAGATAGGGCACAACTAAACTCTTTAGTATGCTCTAGGAGAGATATGCTTATCTCCTTAAGGCAAGACAATGTACAGTTGAAGGTGTCATTGTAAGCTGGGTTGTTGGCTGAGATGCATATAAAACCTACTCTAAGAGAGCAGATCAGGGAGGCACAAAAAGTTGATATTGTTGTTCAACAGATCAGATCGGAGTATGGTGATGAGAAACGAGACGGTTTCCATGACTCAGATGACCAAGTAGCCTATTATCATGGGAGAATGATAGTGTCGGATGTGGATAACTTAAGGAAGTTAGTCCTGGAAGAAGCTCATTCTTTGATGTATGTCATGCATCCAGGAAGCACCAAGATGTATCGAAATCTAAAAGATATGTATTGGTGGCCTGGGATGAAGAAGGACGTTGCTGAGTTTGTTATGCGGTGTCCGGTGTGTCAGCAAGTTAAAGCTGAACACCAGAAGCCTGCAGGAACAATGCAACCTTTACCCATACCACAGTGGAAGTGGGATCATGTAACCATGGACTTTGTTGTTGGCCTACCCAGGATAAGCAAAGGACATGATTCCATTTGGGTAATAGTTGATAGGTTGACAAATACAGTGCATTTCTTGCCTGTCAAAACAACTTATTCTGCTGAGAGGCTAGCACAGTTGTATGTTCAGGAGATAGTGCGACTGCACGAAGTTCTAGTAACTATAGTGTCAGATAGAGGACCCCTATTTACGAGTCATTTTTAGGAACGACTACACAAAGATTTAGGCACCCAGTTAAGGTTTAGTACAGCCTTTCATCCTCAGACTGATGGACAGTCGGAAAGGACTATACAGACCTTGGAAGACTTTCTGAGAGCATGTGTTCTTCAGTTTACAGGGAGTTGGGATCTACACCTAAGCTTGATAGAGTTTGCCTACAACAATAGCTACCAACATAACATTGACATGGCTCCTTATGAAGCTTTGTATGGTAAACGTTGTAGATCACTTTATGTTGGTATGAAACCGGTGAATATCAACTGCTAGGTCCTGATCTTGTACAACAGACCACAGAGAAGATTAAAGTAATACAACAATATATCAAGACTGCACAGGATAGGCAGAAGTCATATGATGATAGACGTCGCAGACCCTTAGAATTCTAGGTTGGAGATAGAGTGTATCTCAAGGTCTCGCCTTGGAAAGGAGTTCTGAGATTTGGAAGGAAAGGGAAGTTAGCTCCTAGGTTTATGGGGCCTTATCCAATCATTGAACAGATTGGAAAGGTAGCCTATAAACTAGAGTTGCCACTACAGTTAAAGAGGTTACATCCTATGTTTCACATTTCTATGCTGAGGAAATGTCACCCTGATACATAGTCAGTTCTACAACCTATGGAGGTAGAATTGAATGATGACATATCTTATGAGGAAGGACTAGTGTCAATCCTTGATAACAGAATTAAAAAGCTGAAAAAGAAAGATATAAGTCTTGTGAAAGTCCTCTGGAATCATCGTGGTGTTGAAGAAGCCACATGGGAACTAGAGGAGGAAATGAGAAGGAAATACCCTGCTCTTTTCCCTTAATATGTTTTGTTGATTTCGGGGACGAAATCCTTGTAAGGGGTGGATAATTTGTAACATCCCTGACCTGGGTTATGGACTAACCCTAGGTATTTTGCTTAATTATGTAATTATATACTTGTGGTTATCCTTTGGTATGTAATTAAAGCTCCTGAGGAACATATATTTCCTTTGCTGCCCTTTTTGAACAATGTTGTAATATTATTTTGTAATACAGAGACCTATGTGCAAATTACCCAATTAGAGGGGTTAACTTGGAAATTGCACATGTCAAGATATTCCTCTGGTATTGAGACATCATAAGAATTAATATGATGAAGTGTGATGAATTCTCCAAGCTTGGGCACCAAGATGCAGCTTGTGGAGCAATTCTTGGACCTTAAAACCCTAATTTTTTAGTAAAGTGCAATTTACCCAAAACATGGGGTGCAACATGTAAAATACACCTTATAGAGTATCTTTTATGACTTTTGGAATCAATTAGAGTAAGAATGATGAAGAGGGCGCTTCATTTGAATAATCAAACAAAAAGGATAATCCTTGTAATTAAATAACCAAGTTGTAAGCAAAATGACCCCTTTTTATGTGTACAACTTAGTAGGAGGTTTGGCTTCTTATCCTTTAGACCTTGGTTTTAGAATGAGTTTTGCTTAAGTATAAAGAATAAGGGACGTGCCTTATAAGGAGAGAAGGACCTAGTTGAGAATTGAGGAAATAAGTTGTCCTTATCTTGGAATTTCACCCAAAGTATATATACACCTTTCTTTACTTAGCAAGGATCGTTTCCTTCACTTCCCTTCTTATCTTCTTGCTTGGACCGACTAAGGGAGGAGCTCTAGAGCAGGGGAGAATGGCTAAGTGAAGTTGGGTAAGCTTTGGTTGCCTTTTTGCTCGGATTCATGGAGAAAGTCATGGTGTAAGGTTGGTTTGCTAGCTTTTCTTACTTAGTTCTTCTTTCTAGCCATCCTTCCCAACCAATTCTTGGAGAAACAACCTTGGACGACCTGTGGAGCTCAAGACGGAATTAGATCTTGGAATCTTGGAGCTCTAGAACCGACTCTAAGGCGGGTTTTATAACTCTAAACCCTTAAACTTTGTTATACATCTTCTTTCTATGCAATAGTTGCTTTCTCTTCCTTCTTCCACTCTTCTACAAGCTCTTGCAAGCAAAATCGTGAAGAACAGACCTTGATCTTGAGGTAGAAGAAGATGGGCATGAATAACAATGTCACTTTATCAAACGGTCTCCTACCCTTGGTCCAAACGGTTTGCAAAACCGTTTAGAACAACCGCTTGGATTCATGCGGTTTCACAAGACCGTTTAGATTCAAACGGTCTCCAAGACCATTTGGAAGGGTTGACCAGGCGTTGACCATTTTGGGGTCTGCTGGACACATTATGAACTAATTACCTTCAAAGAATCATTAACCAATTCCAAGTAAATCTCAAGTTGAAGGCACTTTAATCACCTAAACCCTAATCGGTTTCATTGCTGATTTCAATGGACCAATTATGTTGAAGTTTGGGTTGAATGGCCCAAACAGTTTCAAAACCATTTGGAAATCACTCAAACGGTCTCAAGACCATTTGGTGATCACCCAAGACCATTTGGAGGTCTAGGGTTAAGAGAATTTAATCAATTGAAGGTCCAATCATAATAGGTTGTTGAAATAATCAAAGTGCTGATTTTGTGACCTAATTAGTGTTGGACCCTTAACAAATTGACTTAGTTTTTTATGAGACTTTGAGAAAATGGTCTCAAGACCGTTTGGAGGATGTCCAAATGATCCCAAGACCGTTTGGGGTCAGGTCATGGCCCAATTGAGTGATAGTTCAATGGGTTCAACTTCAATTAGACTCATGTTGATGAATGTTGAAGGTTGATCGATTCCAAACCCTAATTCAATTGGTCCCAACCCTAATTGGTGACCAATTGAGGGTAAATTGAGTGTCAAATCAGTAGAGGATTAACCTAATTACCTTAATTGATAAGTGGTTAACAAGTATAAGATCAATTGAGGGGTTCAACATTGAAAACCCTAATTCAATTGCAAGTGTTGATACACTTTTGGGTCCATGCGGTTTTGAGATGTTTGGACCAAACGGTCTCAAGACCATTTGGGGGCAAATGGTCTCAAGACCATTTGGGACCAAACGGTTTCAAAATTGTTTGGATTCATGCGGTTTCAAAACCGTTTATGGTCATGCGGTTTCAAGGCTGATTTGCTCAAACGGTTTCAAAGTCAACTTGTGGCCAAATGGTCAACGTGGACAAACGGTCCTCGCCTCACCTAGGGCAAATGGTCTTGAATATGAAATTGTTCATGCGATCTTGAAAGTCAAAGTTACCAAACTGTCAACCATTCCATGCGGTTTCAAAACTATTTGGAGTTTAAAAGTTCAAAATTGTTTGGGGTCTTTTAAGGTCAAGAATGCTTAATGTTTTAAAGGCTTCGATGGTTCAATGGTTGATTAACCTAAACCCTAATGATACCTAAAGACATTAAGGGAACAAGTAATAAGTTGGTTGATGTATGCTATGATCAATGGTGAACTTACTAAAGTACCCTTGAAGGGTTTAAGCAGTCAACACCTCTTGATCAAGCAAACCCTAATGACCATAATGGTGATGACTTGACTCATGTTAATCAAGGTTGACTTGACCTAACTTAATCTAGAGTGATTTAAATATCATCTAATGGTAAGAGGAGAGAGAAGACTCCTAATATGAATGAGAATCAAGTAAAATACCTTCAATATGTAAGAATACACATGATTAGGGTATGATCCATCAAGGTGAGATCATGGAAACCCTAATTATGGTGATTAATGAATCTTAACCTAATTTGAAGGCATTAATGATAGTAATCTTCATGCATGATGATGGTATAAGCTCAATTCACTATGAAGTGAATAGTAAACCCTAATTTTAGGGTAATAACATGTAATGTGAATAGTAAACCCTAATTTATGGTGATGTGATGAAAGGAATAATTCTAGGATATACATTTAAGCATGAAATCCTGTGAATGAATTATAAAGTGGGGAACCTGTATGCCTTGTAAGCTAAAGAGGTTTGATAACCCTAATAGATGTGAATAGACCCTAACCCTAGAAATCAATCGTGGTATGTTGATAATAGCACGACCGTGCTAAGGAGCACGGCCATGGTAGTTTTCCCTTACACGGCCGTGCAAAGAAGCACGGGCGTGGTGTTTTATGAAGAAACTGAAAAGTTTTGGTATTGTGACAATAATGGTATATATACATGTCCTCAATTATGCTAGTCATGCAGGTTGATATCAAGAGGAGATCATATCCAGGTAAGGGTTATGATGTCATATTCCTTGAAAACATTTATAAGCTTTAAGAGTAAAGATATGTGAAGAATATATACATTGCTTCAATCAAGGTCATGTTTTTAAATGACTTGATGCTTATATGTCACTTGATAGCAAGTGTTATGATAATCTAAGGGTTTGAATACCCATGTTCTTGAATCATAGTGATGAGAAGATTAAGAAATGATATCCTTATGATAACTGATGTGAGATAAACTTGATACATTTAGTACTCTTCTTTCATAGCAGTTGTTTTAATGATTAATGATTGGAAACATGCTTGGTGCTAAAAGAATGTTGAAATGTACTTAAATAAACAAGTATAATCATATCATGTAGAGCCCTGATCATAGATCCATCATTGTCAGTAGTTTAATGATGGTGAAATAGGTTTTCCTAAGGGAACTCCTGGAGAACATACTTTTGAGTATGTTGGGGTTATGGACGTGAATATCCTTACGTCCTAATGTAGGAATTGATGTAAGATGTACTTTAATCCATCAATCCTTCATTATGTGTTTATGTCGGGGTGATGTTTCACTAATCCCCCGAGGGAATCTTTAATGCCACATCGATGAGAGATAAACAAGAAATCTTTCGATGGCGATGAGAGTACAGAACGCCACTGTGACTCTAATAACAAAGTTGCCAGAATACCCTGGAAAGCTATTGTAGCAGAGACACGAGATGTCCTGCATGTTGATCCTCACACTGACTGAGGAAGATGAGGTCATAAGAATCTGACTCTTTTGATGACCTATGTATGATACCGATGTGATTTAGTAATGATCGGTTGGAGTATGAGCGGTATACCTCATCTCCGCGGGGCATAATGATGTTTGAAAAACATAATCAACCGTGTAGCATAATTGCCCAGGTTGAATTACGAGAAACAATGATTGATGTTACATTGTTTATAATGTTCTAGTCAAAGTAACTAGTATCCATGTTCTTCATATTCCTTATTGAAATGATTGCTTAAGTAAATGTTGCTTTACTTAATCCTAAGCCTGCTGTCGAATGATTTAAGTTATTTTGCTTATGTTATTCCTTTATTTCTATAACAAAGCTTCTGACGGAGAGTTATAACTCTCGCTGGGACAATTATTCAAATTGTCTCACCCCCGTGGGATTCAACTTTTTAGGTGGACGCCGAGGACGGAGAAACCAATCTGAGGGTGAGCAGCAGCAACACCAGGGGTAGCAGTAAATCTCAGGTGGAGATACTGACTGTCAAGTCTTATAGATAGCATGTCATGTGTCGTCTCTGTACTCTCAGGTCCTAGGAGTTAGTAGGTTTGAGGTATTTGGCTTTAAGCCTCGAGATTTTTGTATCTTGCCTTGTACAGAGATGTACTGTTAAACTATGTTGTAACAGGGGCAATGGATGTATGTAATCAACCAAGAGATGATTTCACAGAGATGTACTGTTAAACTATGTTGTAAACAATTTACCATGTTTCCTTATAAAGGAGTTTTATGGTTTAAAGATCTTTTATTAAAAAGTTTTAATTTCTAGTGATTTTTTCATAATTCCGCTGCTAGTTAAATCGCTTCCGCTGAGTTTACCTCGTTTTGGCGATTTGGTCGCCACATTCAAGGCTCTTAAATCTATTATTTTATTATTCCTAGAAAACTCTTTCTACATTGTACCTTTCTCTTACTCATACTTGACTCTGGTATCTCTATGGTGCCGCGTATATTTATTTGAAGTTTATAACACAACATGTATATCATTCTAAACTTGGCAGAGTAGTATATTCAAAACACTAAAATATACTGAGTAATCAACATACTATACATACTGGCAGACTAGAATTCTTAAATAAATAGAATACATGTCAACTTGGCACTTTATACACTAGAAACATGCAATTGAATTGTTAAGCATCACCACATATCATACTAAGAATATTGATATCACAATACTTGATTCATTGAACGCCCTAGACTTAGGGTTTCATTTACCTCATTCACTTATCACTTGGCTCTCATAAGGATTTAATATGCCATAAACATCCACTAAATATAGATTGCTTTAAACAAGTCATATACAATCAACATATGTATGAAATCCTCGAATTGAGCTAACTTAGGGTTTTCCATGTCATTCATTGAGATATTATGAATTACATTGCATAAATAGAGTCTATGATGCCAAGAAAAACACTTCAAATGGATTTCACCATATTTATTCACAAATTTCCAACTTTCCACTCATATAGGGCTTCACTCTCTTTACGAAGATATCAAGCAAATACTATTCACATAACATGAAATCCAAGATAGTATATGACATATATGTACTATGCATTCATATAAACAATCATTCATAACCAAGGGGATCCAGATAAACAAATTTCTCTATTTAATTATACAGCAGTTTCAGCCATAGACAAATTCCCTATATTTCAGTTTACTCTTATAACCTTTGTGAATACTTAGGGAATTCTCATTAGGATGTATTTTATACATTTATAATATTAATTTATCTCTGAAATTCAAACAAATATATGAATAATCCATTTCATATCATTTTGCAATAACTTAGATCAAACAGACAATTCAGGGTTTGTAGTCGCATACTAAGCAATTAAAGATTATGGATGATTTAACCAATTTTCATAAAATATATTATTTAAAGGAAGTTCCCACTCACCCTAAGGTGTGAAAACATCTTAAAAATGTATCCCATATCTGAAAATCTCGAATCCATATCAAATCCCTAGCAATTCACCCAATTCTTCTTCCTTTCAACTCGAAAACCCTAAAAATGAGGGATTATGAAGAAAGAGTGATAAAAGGGGAAGTTTTGATACCATTTTGGATCAAATAAGAGGAGGGACGGAATTTTGACATGTGAGAGAAGATTCACCATAAAACTATATCCAAAGAAGCTAAACTTAGATGATTTCATCATTCCTCGGACCGCAAAACCCTAGGTCAGCATCTCCATCAATTTCTCCTCTCAAACCCTAACTCTCCCTCTCTATCTAGGATTTTGTTTCTATGAATTGAACCATGAATTATGAAAGCTGATAGTATGTTAGGTTGACCATATATAGCAATTGAGCTGCTTGGGTCAATTGCATTTTGACCCCTCACTAAACTTTTTCTTATTTCAGTAGATTTTTCTGTCATAAAAGGGTTTCTATAATTCACGTATTTCAGATATCAAACCTTCTCCAAAAATTATAATAATTTATCATGTTGTGTATAATTGAGTTTTTAAGCTTCAGTTAAATTTTTTGATCATTATTATCTTTCATTAAATAATTAAAAATCGAATAGTGAACTTCTATCTAGAATTCTGTAGAAATGTTAGTTACTGTAATTCGTCTACTGATAAGGTCTAAACACATCCAAAAATTATCAAAATTTTACATATTGTTTATGATTTAGTTTCATATCACCAGTTAAAATTTATGTTTATTTGTATTTACTAATAAATAATTAAAAATAAAACACTACACTACTGAAAAGCACTCTGTCAGCATTTTGGTTGAAGTATAGTTCGACCGAGAACCACATTCAAAGAACACTCAAATATTCTGAAATTTTTCTCCAATATGCATGATTGAGTTATCCATATCATATCCAAAATTCAATTAAATAAAAAAAAATTATAAAATATGAAAAATTATTTACGACACTGCTATCCTGGTTAAATTCCATATTCATGTACTATCAAAACCCTAATTTTTGCCGATTAGGGTTTACATTTCTCAAACCCTAATTCTTCAAACTAAAATCATAGTTAGAGTTTCTTCTTAGGTTTGAAACATTACAATTGATCTGCTATCATTAATAAATTCTAAACGAGGTTCAATCTAATCAAGCATGTAATCATTCAGGTAAACCCTCAAATGTGGTCATTACACTGTGAGTTAGGGTTTTGGTATAAGTGTTGATTAGTAACATTGATATAATTTATCATGTTGAACCTAACTCTAATGAAATAGATAAAGATGAGTATTCATGTTTAACATTCTTATATTATGGAATGATGGTGGAATAACCTCCTTAATATGATCATAACCTTAATGTGTTAATTGGTGGTTATCATAGCCACATGGTTGATACTTTCTTATGCTAAATATGTGCATTATGAATATTATGAGTGTTAATCATATATAGATTCCTTGCATGTTTATGTAATAAAGGAATGTTCTTAATGTTAATATAGCCCTGCTATAATTTTTAATGAATATCTCCTAGCTCATTAATGCAATATTATGTTGATCTGATGTATTATATGTAAGTGATGTTGTTGAGCCTTGTTATAAGGCATGCAAAGATAATGATGAACTTGCAGGGAATAATATGATGGTCTTAATGACTGATGCGATGATTTTGAGTTCCATTTATAGACTTGTTTGATATGTGTTTTATGCATTTATTAGTCATTTTCATGGTTAATGTTGCATAATTCATTCATTTTGGTCTATGCTACTTCTTTATGTGAAATTCCTTTTATTTAAGAATTTTTAGCATTAATTATCGAAAGAATATATTTTGTATGAATTTATGTGGTTCCATGTGTTAATTTTAGGAAAAACAAGTATCTGTCGCGGTCGATACCATCGACGGTGGTCGATACCATCGATCGGACCACAGGTTGCCAGCCGCAAGGACCAGAAGAAAGTCGATACTATCGACAGGGATGTCGATGGTATAGAGACACCATCAGGTTGCTGGCGAGAAGTGCGTCGATACTATCGACCAAAATGTCGATACTATCGACTGGTGGAGCTACAGCGACGCAAAATGACAAAACCGTCGCTACAGGTTCGTCGATACCATCGACCCGCGTCGATGGTATCGAGATGACATCAGGCTTTTTAATCGGCTTAGCTGATCGCGAGCAGTTAATAGGAGTCCCCGATGATTTCACGTATCCCTGAGTTCGACTTGGGCCTCACAAGGGCCTGTACTACTTCGACACATTCACTTACGTTTTTGCGCACGGTAAATTTGCGTCAAGTTTTTGGCGCCGTTGCCGGGGATACGGCAATTTGTTGGCACTTCGAGTGCTGTGAGCGGCCACTCTAGGCCACCTTTTATTTTTTTATCATTCCAAAAATTCATAATCTATTTTCTAAATATTTGCAATCGTCAAGCACTGTACTAAATTTAATCTCTCTATTTTCAGGTATTGTGCATGGTGCAGACGCGTAGTACTGACTACATGGGTCGTGCACCAGAGGTTCCTCTGCCGGGACCAGAACACGAGGGTGATTATAATCAAGACGAGCTGGAGGATATACTTTCTGAACACGAACAAGAAGAGATGGACGAGCCACAAACAATATGGGAGAAGATCAAGGCTTCTTCTTCGTCTGCTTCCAAGGGGCCTATAAAGAAGCAAGCGCTGAATATTCCGACCTACAAGATTGATCCAGCTTTGATCAACTTGGTGAAGTCTAATGCCTTCCATGGGCTAAAAAATGAAGACCCCATCGCGCACATCAGTCAATTTGTGGAGAATTGTGACATGGTAAAAATTGACAGAATTCCACAAGACGTGCTCTACATGAAGCTCTCCCCGAGTTCACTAGCAGGAATTGCGCGCGAATGGCTGCATAACTTAGACGATGAATATGTGGAGTCTTGGGACCACATGGTGGAGGTTTTCTTCGAGATGTTCTTTCCGCCCAAGAAGACCAATGACATGATAAGAAAGATCCACAATTTCACCCAACAAGCAGGAGAAACCTATTCTGATACCTGGGAAAGGTTTCAGATCATGCTCAGGCGATGCCCGCATCATGGGCTGGATAAGGAGACACAAGTCAAAATCTTCTATTTTGCTCTCTCCGAGCATGATAGAAGCAACCTCGATTCAGCTGGTTCCGGATTCTTCTTGAATAACACAGACACTAGATGCTGGGAGATCTTAAAGAACATGGCAAAGAAACAATCATGGGGCGAAAGAGGCGTCGTGGAGCAGGTTCGACTAGTAGGTGAATCTAAAGCAATAAAGGAGCTGAATGAGAAGATGGATCTTCTCGCAAAGAAATTGCTTGCAAAGGAGGATACTGAGTCTGAGGACGAGGCTCAAGTGAAATTCATGAGGCAGCAGCAAGGTTACAGGAACAACGACTATTCATGGAGGAAAGACAAGAAGTTTTCCTGGAAGGATCCCAATAACTTCTTGCATGATATGGATGCTAAACCCCAGCCAGCAGCAGAGGATAAGAGCACAGAGCTGCTCAATCAAGTTATAAAGCAAAACCAAGAACTCATGGCTACTTTCGGCCAGCAAATAAAGCAACAAGGGGAGTTCATGAACCAATTCGGACAGACACTGCAGAGCCATGGGGCTCAAATGAGGACAATAGAGACATCTATGGCACAGATGGCTGTGGAGATAGCTAGTTTGAAGAAGCCGGCACATCCAGGTTTCCCGAGAAATACTAATGTTCCAGGAGGGAACCAACAAGCTAAGGCCATCTTGCTAAGAAGTGGCAAGAAATTGTTAAATCCCAGGGCCGATGAAGCAAGCAAACCCCAAGCTGAAATTGAAGTTCAAGCCACTAAGGAGCTGCCCACACCGGTCACAGAACCAGTCGATGACACAGTTGTGGAGGATACTGAAGACCCTATTGCAGAGGAGGAGGGACCTCAGAAAAAGACACCCTATGTGCCACCGCATCAAAGGGCATAGGCGGTACTGGTCCCTTATCCGAATAGTGCTAAGGCAAGGAAGGTAGATGACCAGTTCAAAAAGTTCTTAGACAGTTTCAGGAAGCTTTCAGTCAACATCCCTCTATTGGAAGCTATTGAGCAAATCCCGTCTTACGGGAAATTTCTGAAGGACATCATCACTAAGAAGAGAAAAATTCCGGACACGGAAGTAGTTGTGCTTAAAGAGAAGGTGAGTGCCTTCATCATGGGCACATTGCCACCAAAGAGGCAAGATCCGGGTTGTTTCAACATTTCGTGCTACATTGGGAAAGTCAAATTTGGTGAAGCACTATGTGACTCGGGAGCAAGCATCAATTTAATGCCTCTTTCTACATTCAAAAAGTTGGGATTAAAGGAGTCAAGGCCAAGTAACATGACAATTCAATTGGCGGATAACTCTGTAGTGAAACCATATGGGATTTGTGAAGATGTGCTTGTAAAAGTGGATATATTTGTATTTCCTGCAGATTTTGTCGTTATGGAGATGCAAGATGAACAAGGTATCGAGCTACTACTCGGAAGACCATTCCAAGCTACAGCCGATATGATACTCGAGATGGGAAGAGGTCGGTTGACCTTGGGTATAGCCGATGACCGATTTGAGATGGTCATGCCTTCTAGCGCTACTTCACCTAAATCTAAGGAGCAATGCCACATGGTGAAACATTTTGATAATACCATTTCACTTTGTCTAGGTAAGCCATTTCTAGATATGGCTCATGTAATGACCAAGGTGGACAAAGGGACTTTGGCTGTAGACATCATGGAGCAGACCAAAGTAGTATCCCTTTGCAAGGCTGTCGGGTTCCCGAATGATGAGAATGAGGACATTCCTCCCTCTATGGAGGATGATGCTATAGAAAATTCAGTTTTTGATGCATATCCGGAATTACCATTGGAGGCTTTTTTAATCAACATCACTCATGATTGGATGAGAAGCAAATCACTCAAGGAGTGCGCCAAGATGTATCAAATGCTTCCATGTTTCTATGCGAGGTATTATGAAGATTTAGGTGAACTCCCCCCTCCACTTCAATCATCATTAATCAGCCCACCGGAGTTGGAGTTAAAGCCACTGCCACCGCATCTTAAGTACGCCTTTCTAGCAGAGGAAGAAAAGTTACTTGTGATCATTTCTGCATATCTAAGTGCGGAAGAGGAAGACCAATTGTTGATAGTGCTGAAAAACCACCGGGGAGCATTTGGGTGGTCTGTTGCAGATATCAAGGGGATTTCCCCTACTTTGTGTCAGCATAAGATTCAGCTCGAGGAGGGAGCCAAGTCGGTGATTGTTGGCTATTTAAGCAACGAGTTTCAATCAAAAAAATGATCTTTTACTCAACTTAACCAAACTCCGCAAGTATACGGAGGTAGTATAGTCAAGGTCGAACACAAGGAGCAAATGATAACTTAATTGAATGCAACAGTATTAAAGTTCAACAATCTAGACCGGTTTTGAAGGGGCAGAAAGATTTGTTCCAAAAGCATAAAGATTAGGTTTTAACTACAAGAAATTTCAGATTTTAATTAACAAACTAGGATTACAAGGAAAGTCTGATTTGAGAAAGTTTATGAATCTTGGACATTAGGATTTCACTCATATGCCATAGCAATCAAAGAACAAAGCAATTTAAACATACATAAGATCGAGTTTCAAGGAAGAGTTGTGTCACATTTCACCTCCCGGTGTAAATGTAACGATCATAACTCGAAACAACACTCTCGTGCATGAATTTCGTCTATGATCACAAACAGATCCTCAACTCATTCTTCTCTACTCTCATAGAAGAAGAAGATTTGCCAAGAAAAGCGTCTCCATACAAACCTACTTGTTTTCTCAAACTAAGCAAGAAAGCAGAAATCATGCATATAAAGCGGCCAACAATACATGCAAGGAAAATGAGTTACCGACACCTTCAAGGTATAGAAACAAGAAGCAAATGCATTTAGTACGAAATTACTTGTTCATTACATGCTATGGCATGGGAGTTACTCTCCCATTCCCAAGAAAAAGGATCTACTCGTCCATAACTATGTACAGCAGAATTTCTACAGAATTCTCAATGCTAGACATGGTTTTGGGAAGAAAAGACAAGAAGAACCAAAGATGTAACCACAAGGAGTAAGAAATCCGGCTTTATGACGAGATTCCTTTCCTTTAGCTGCTCTAAAACGGACTGACTCCTCTCCCGAGAAGCTGCACGGAGTTGGGGAAGCTTGGCTACACTTTAGGGAAGACAATGGAGAAGTGGAGAAGAAGAAATGGCTTCTTTTCTCAAGAAACCACCTTAGTTCCTCCCAATTCGCCCTCCTCTGCTCTCCTCTGCCTTTGGGACGAGAGAAAAACTTCCAAATGGTCGAACGTAACTGTCCCATTCCTTCCCTCTTTCTTTTAAAATCGTATTCTGCATTTTCGAAATTCTGAAACTGCCAGGTGCACGCCGTGCACTTTGGGGTGCACGTCGTGCACCTGCAGTGCAGTTGTAAACAGAGTTGCAGTTGGCATCGAACTGGTACGTGCACGGCATGCACTTTTGGGGTTGCACGCCGTGCGTCTCTTCAGAGCCTCTTTCAACAATTCACGTTCTAGGTGCACGCCGTGTCTTCTGGATGTGCACGCTGTGCATCTTCGTGGTTGAGCAGAACGGAATTCCCCTGTGATGTTGCACGCCGTGCACTTTGAAAGTGCACGTCGTGCATTTTACTGTTTCGGCAAATAAATCTTCTCTGGAACGGTGCACGCCGTGCATCTAAGTTTGCACGCCGTGCACTTTACTGTTTCTGTAGAAAAATGTTTGAAATTAGTCATTTTTGTGAAAAACTTGCAATACAAGTTATTGGACATGTAGAACAACTAAAAGATGGCAAAACTACTATGAAAGAGACTGAATTACACTAGAAAGAACCAAATTTGTGTGTGATAACATGTGAAAAGATGATATACAAATCACACAACAAATCCCCCTAAGCTTAAACCATTGCTTGTCCTCAAGCAAAAAGAGCATGGAAATACAATTAAAGAATTGTGAAGAACATGAATAAATCAAATGAAATGAAAGATGTGTATAAAACCAAACCAACCATTCTCAACATGTTTATGCTCATAGCCATCAATTCAACTCAAACACCCAAGAAAAAGATTTTAGTTCAGTAAGGGTGGCATCAATTTCAATGAAACAATCAATTAAACAACACTAGGTAGAATTTGGATGACCAAGCCAAACAATCAGTAGATGTACAACTCCAACTCTCAATTATTAAGGATAACAAAAGATGAAATCTTAGTTAAAAATTTGACAATTTTTGTTGAACTCTCTTTTTCCCAGAAAAGATATAACAAATGATTAAGGGCTCCGACACTCGGCTGCTAATGTAGGCTTATGCACACGAGGAGTGTCGGTTGGGGTATTTTACCCTCTTTTAAGGCATACCACCTAACCATCATGGCCAGATCGGACTTACACTAGGCTAGCATGATATGTGGGCAGATTAGCCATCTTTAATGGGGTATAGAGTTATTTAAAAATTTCCAAAACTTTAGAGAGTCAACTGAAATGCAACATTAACTAGATTTCTTCATCTGTTTTGAAAATTTTTCATTGAAAGAAAGTTTGCATATGTACTAGGATCTTGGCAAAGTCATCCCGTATTCTAAATGATGTTGTACAGTTGATTTATTCACAAAAATTGAAACCATTACATGTTTTTAAACAATCAGGGATGTGAAAGATGAAATTTTCAGGCTAGAAGCATAAACTTGAGTTAAACACATGTTTGTGGTCCAAAAGTTTCATTTGATTTACACATGATTTTTACAATTTCTTCAATTGAAATTTCTCATAAAAGGAGGACGAACAGTTAAGCATATAGGGGTGAGTCTCATATCATATTAGATTTGCCATCAGAAAAAGAAGAACTAAAACAACAACTAAAAGAGAGAACAAAACAAAAGTACAAAAGCAAATGACATGAAGCAAATAACATGGAAAATAAAAGCTAAAAATACTAGGATACCAAATACCATCCGGTTGCTCCCCCCGAAGCTTAAAATCAGCAGTGTCCTCACTGCTTCATTCAAACTTTTGGAGTTTACAACCGGATACCTGCCATGAACAATATCAGAAGAAAGATCCCCCGCCTCCCTGATCTGGGAAGAATTGACTGACGATGTCGGGGATATCCATCGGTGTTGCGGCTGATGAACCTGGCTACTGCTGGGCTTCTGGAAACTCATGGTGCAGAGCGTCTGGAGTTGTGGTCTGCTGGCGAGATGGAGACTGGAAGGACTGTGGTGCTGGGTAGTGGCCTTGCGAGATGTGCCACGCATCCATCCTGTTTGCCATGTCGTACACAGTTGAGTATTGTGCACTCAATTGGTCAAACCTGGAGTCATGTTACGCGCCCATCTGATCAATGCGGGTCTCCAAATGATCAAAATGCCGCTCCACGTAGGTATAGAGATGCTGAAAATCTGGCGTTGACCAGCTGTACTCGGTCTGAGTACTCGTGGACGGTGGCAGAGGGGTGGCTACTCCTGGGGTAGGTCCTGGTGTAGAGCTGCTGGCACCCCTGGCGGGTGTTCCGTCATCATTCTCTGGCTGAAGCTCTACTTTCCAGGTTGCCTTGTCCTTGATATTATTACGGCTCGCATCAGGGATTGTGATGAATTGTGTCTTTGTGATATAAACTTTGAACTTTGACTCGTTGTTGCCATGTTTTGAGATTAGACCGCAGGAGATAAGATAGCTTATATCCATTAGATTTTTCACTGGTGCAGGTTCTAAGCTACCTACATCCAACCCCAATTGCATAGCCAGGATGCTAATTACTCTGCCACACATGATGTCACCAGCTTCCCTTTTCTTTTGTTTCTTTGTTTAAAGCAGCTTGTACACAATGTAATAACTTGAACTGATGCGCTCATTTTGTACCACACACCACAAAAAGAAAAGATCAATCTTCCCTACAACACCCTGCGTTTCATTCTTTGCAAATGGTCCCGTGCTAAGAAGGCGATGAAGGATTCGGAAAACAGGGTTATGGATGCTAGAAGCTCGTGCATTACGTGCCTTATGCACTGTATCAGAAGTGATTTCGGACCAAAACAGATCGGTGTTGAAAGCCGGACGGTAATCAGTTGAACTGCCAAAATTGCATTTGAGTAAAGTGCTAAACCGCTCGAGATTCATGCAAAACGGTTTATCCAAGAGACGGAAACTGATTTTCTGAAAAGGGATTTGAAAACGATCACCTTCGGCCTTAAAGGTAGTAAGAAACTCGTATACCAGACGGGGGTGGGTTTTAGCAACCCGAGTGCAGAGAAAGTGTAGCCCCAAGAAGTTTAAGTGGTTTACTACCTCATCCTTGAAGCCTAGTTTGTCTACTGCTTTTTCACACATGTATCTTGAAGGGAGAACACGCCTTGTAATGAGAAACTGATAATCGGCATCTTCTTCAGGTTTGACCATGAACTGTGTGGATGGTATAAAGGATTGTGGTTGAGGTGCGGAGGAGGAACCTGCTTCAGGTGTAACTTGATAGCCTGGACGGCAGCTGGCTTTCCTCTTGATTGGCACCATCAGATGAATGCACGAATGGACTGGAATCTGTCTCAGGCAGATAATTGCACGGCATGCGATCTGCAGTGCACGGCGTGCACCTGCGGATTTTGGGAGAAATTGAAAATCTGCAAACGTACTCCGATTTTTTGGGTCGGTTGTTCGTCTGCAGTGCAGCGGCGTGGACGGCTCTGCTTTGCGGAAACTTTGCGGTGATGGGACGGAGTGATGGCGGCTGATGCTGCTAGGACGAGCTGTAGATAGCGTCGGTGGCGCTTGGCGGTGTTGCTGTGCTGCTGGAGTTGCGGAGAAGAAAGGAAGACGATGGCGGCTTGGAAAGGCGGCTGGAACTGCTGGAGTGCAGAGAAGATGCACGGCTACTGCAGATCGGGCATGCTCGGCGGAGATCGGAGCAACGGCGGCGCTAGGTGCTGCGCACGGCTGCTAGATCTGGAGCTGCTGGGCACGGCGGCGTGGAGTGGAGCCGGAGGTGCTCGGAGGTGCTGTTGTGTACGGCTGGAGAAGAACGGCGCACGGCTGTTGACGGCGGAGCTGTGCACGGCGGCTACTAATCTTTGGGGTCGGGGTGCACGGTTTAGGGTTAGAGTGTTAGGCCGTGCATTCCAGCCCTTTTGTTCACATTTCACTTAAAAGTGCACGGCGTGCATTTTTGGGGTGCACGGCGTGCACCTTTCCAGGTCTTTTGTAGATCTTTAAACGCCCAGGTGCATGGCGTGCGTGTCTGAGGTGCACGCCGTGTGTGTTTCCATATGCTTAATATCAAACTCGAACATCGGGTGCATGTCGTGCATTTGTGGGGTGCACGTCGTTCATTTGTGAAATGCACGTCGTGCATGTTTTCTGTAAGCTTTCGGGTCACCAAATCTCCAGTTGCACGGCGTGCATTTTTGAGGTGCACGGCGTGCATGATTCCAGAACATTCTTTACTACATTTCGTAATGAAGTGCACACCATGCATTTTGTGATTTCTGCAGAAAATTGCATTTTGTTAGCAGAAAATTATGACGGATCGAATAGAGATCAAGTCTAAATTATTACATTCATACATGACAGGCTTATTAACAAAATTAAAGAGTGTTTTTTATTTGAAAAAGCTTAAAAGAAATATATCCTAATGTGGGGTCAACTCCCACGAGTTCCTCCATTTATAGTCCGGAGTAAGAGTTCTTCTAGACTTTAGGCATCTTGTAGGGAGCAAGAAGCTCCTTTCTCCACATCTTCTCCACTTGAATAACGTTTGCAACGTTGTCCATTTACTTTGAAGGTCCCATCCTTGCCTTGGAGTTCTACAGCTCCATATGGAAATATCTTGAGTACTTGAAACGGTCCGGACCACTTTGACTTTAACTTTCCCGGAAAAAGCTTCAATCTGGAGTTAAATAACAATACTTTGTCTCCCTCTTCGAAATCTTTCCTACGAATTCTTTTATCGTGCCAAGCTTTTTTTCTTTCTTTATACATCTTTGTGTTCTCATATGCATCAAGTCAAAGTTCCTCGAGCTCTCGCAGCTGCAACAAACGCTTTTCTCCTGCTCTTTTCATGTCAAAATTCAGGAATTTTATTGCCCATAAAGCGCGGTGTTCTAATTCAAGCGGAAGGTGACATGATTTTCCATAAATTAGCTTAAAAGGAGTAGTCCCAATGCTGGCTTTGAAAGCCGTGCGATATGCCCACAATGCATCATCAATCTTTAAAGCCCAGTCCTTCCTCGAACTAGAGACTGTCTTTTCAAGAATGGTCTTCAATTGCCTATTTGAAATCTCTACTTGCCCGGATGTTTGAGGATGATAGGGCGTAGAGATTTTATGGGTTACACCGTACTTTGAGAGAAGATTGTTGAACTGTTTTTCAACAAAGTGTGAACCTCCATCAGAAATGACTGCACGTGGGACTCCAAACCGAGGGAATATGATCTTTTGAAAAAGCTTGACTACGGATTTAGCGTCTGGTGCTTGGGTCGGAATGGCTTCAACCCATTTAGAAACATACTCACAGGCAACAAGAATATATTGATATCCGCATGAAGATGGGAATGGTCCCATGTAATCCACTCCCCATACATCGAACACCTCAACTTCTAGAATAGAGTTGAGTGGCATGTCATCTCGGTGGGATATTCCTCCAGTTCTTTGGCACCTATCACAAGATTTGACAAATAAATTGACATCTTTAAATAATGTAGGCCAATAGAATCCAGCTTGAAGAATTTTCGCCGCGGTCTTTTCTCCTCCAAAATGGCCTCCATAAGGAGAGGCATGGCAATCAGCGATGATACTTGGGATTTCCTCTTCAATAACACATCTCCGGATTAACCCATCGCTTCCATGTTTGAATAGCAATGGGTCGTCCCAATAATAAAATTTGACGTCATGAAAGAATTTTTTCTTCTGTTGATATGTCAAACCCGGAGGTAGCTGTCCCGTAGCAAGGAAATTAGCAATATCTGCAAACCATGGCGCTTGGATGGATGATAGCGCGTAGAGTTTTTCAATCGGCAAATGATCTTCAATGGGCAATAAATCTCCAGAATCTGTGGTCAACCTAGAGAGGTGATCTGCAACGCTATTCTCTGTCCCCTTTTTGTCTCGGATCTCAAGGTCAAATTCTTGCAGTAGAAGTATCCAGCGAATGAGACGTGGTTTGGCATCCTTCTTATTCAGCAAATACTTGATTGCAGCATGATCAGTGTACACAATCACTTTTGAACCTACCAAGTACTGTCGGAACTTGTCGAAAGCATAAACGATCGCAAGCATTTCTTTCTCCGTGGTCGTGTAATTGATTTGAGCTTCATCGAGTGTTTTGCTGGCATAATAGACGGCTTGAACTTTCTTGTCCTTCCGCTGTCCCAAAATAGCTCCCACTGCAAAGTCACTTGCATCACACATGAGTTCAAATGGGGAATCCCAATCTGGAGGCTGGATGATTGGAGCTGAAATGAGAGCTTCTTTGAGTTGGGAAAACGTTGCTTGGCAATTTTCATCAAATATAAATTCTGTGTCTTTTGCAAGAAGAAAACATAGCGGCTTGGCAATCTTAGAAAATTCTTTAATAAATCTTCTGTAAAAGCCTGCATGTCCTAAGAAGCTGCGAATGTCTTTTACTGAAGATGGAGTAGACATCTTTTCGATTGCTTCAACCTTTGCCCTATCCACTTCAATACCCTTGTTAGATATCACGTCCTAGTACTACGCCGGATTGTACCATAAAATGGCACTTCTCCCAGTTTAGTACTAGGTTGACCTTTTTGCAACGGGCTAAGACAAGAGACAAGTTTAATAAGCATTGATCAAAAGAATTGCCGTATACACTGAAATCGTCCATAAAAATCTCCATTATATTTTCAATAAAATCGGAGAAAATAGCCATCATGCACCGTTGAAAAGTAGCGGGAGCATTACAAAGACCGAACGGCATACGGCGGTAGGCGTAAGTTCCATAAGTGCATGTGAAAGTGGTCTTTTCTTGGTCGGGTGGATATATGGGAATTTGAAAAAAAAACCTGAATATCCGTCCAAGTAACAAAAATATGAATGTTTTGCAAGACGTTCAAGCATCAAGTCAATAAAAGGCAAGGGGAAATGATCTTTTCTGGTTGCTTTATTCAAACGCCTATAGTCAATACACATGCGCCAACCTGTAGCAATGCGTTTTTGTATTAACTCATCATTATCTCCTTTGATGACAGTTGCACCCCCCTTCTTAGGTACCACATTAATGGCACTAACCCAAGGGCTGTCACTAATTGGATAAATGATTCCGGCGTCTATTAGCTTGAAAATTTCCTTCTTTACCACCTCAAGCATATTTTGGTTTAAACGTCTAGGTGGTTCAACAGTGGGTTTAGCATCATCTTCCATATTTATTTTGTGCATACAAATGGAAGGATGAATGTCTTTTAAATCATCGATGGAGTAACCAATGACATCTTTATACAAGCGTAATTCGGCAAGCATTTTATTTTCTTGATCATTGGTTAGTGCATTATTTATTATGACAGGAGATGTAGAGTTTGGGTCAAGAAAAGCATACCTTAGCCCAGGTGGAAGGGCTTTCAATTCTACCTTTTTGCCTGTCGTAGTATCATCAACCTTGTCTTCAACAAGTGGGGCATCTTCATCAATAGTTGTTGCTTTCGAAATAGAAGGTGCTCCAGAATTTTCAGAATTATCAAATTCAGCTGCATCGTCATCATAGAGATCAATCATGACATTATCTTCACTATCATTTTCAACAGGATCAACCATATCAAGAAAACAGATTTCTTCGACACGTGTGGGCGCTTTCATAGCTTCATAAATAGAAAATTCCATAGCTTCTTCTCTGACACGTAAAGTAAGCTTCCCTTCTCGGACATCCACAAGGCATCCGGCAGTTCTCAAAAAGGGCCTCCCAAAAAGAACGGGATTGGAAGGAACTTCCGCCATGTCAAGAACAATAAAATCACAAGGTATATAGAATTTCCCGATTTGTACAAGCACATCTTCTACTATACCTTTTGGATATTTAATAGAGTGATCAGCTAATTGAATAGCCATTCTTGTGGGCTTTAGGTCCCCAAGATCCAATTCTTGCCATAAAGTGAATGGAATAAGGCTGATACTCGCACCGAGATCTACTAAACCCTTGTCAAAAGTGGTGTCATTAATCTTGCATGGCAGTGTGAAGGCTCCCAAATCATCAAGCTTTTGAGGTAGACAGTTTTGAATAATGGAACTGACTCATTCAGAAAGCATTACAGTTTCTACTTGATCAATCTTTCTTCTTTTAGACAGAATATCCTTTAAGAATTTTGCATAGGAAGGCATTTCGGCAATAACTTCAGAAAAAGGAATGTTTACATGCAGTTTATTGATTATGTCCACAAATTTCCAGAACTTTTGATCTTCCTTCTTATTGGCCAATCTTTGAGGAAAAGGTGCAGTTGCTTTGAAAGAAGGTGGAGCTTCAGCTTTACCTTTCTCCTCACTGTGATTCGGAGTGATGTCCTTTTCTTCAACAGTTTGCATCATGTTCTTCTCCTCAAATGGAGAAGGTCTTTCAATTTCAGCTCCGCTTCTTAGGATAATGGCATGGGCTTGCTGTCTTGGGTTCACTTCCGGTTGGCTTGGAAGAGAACCAGATTGTGGAGTCCTTTGCTGATTCAAGGCTTGTTGTGCTATCTGATTTTCCAACATCTTGGTGTGGGTGGAAATTCCATCCACTTTTGCAGAGAGTTGCGCAATAGCATCTTTTAAAAGCTTATCATTTCCTCGGAGTTCCTCATTTTGCTGCATTTGTGTTGATATGAATTTCTCCATCATAGCTTCCAAGGAAGAACTTTGGGGCTGTTGTTGCTGTTGAAAACCCCTGTTATTGAAACCCGGTGGATTTCCTTGGCGGTTTACATGCTGTTGTTGCTGCTGCCCTTGCTGGAAATTTTGGGTATTGCTTGCATTCCTGTAAGAGAAATTAGGGTGGTCTCTCCATCCTGGATTATATTGGTTGGAATAAGGATTGTATTGTTTGTTTCCTTGCATCCCAACTGCATTAACCTGTTCCAAATTTCCATCCATAGCATTAGGGGCAAAACAAGAGGAAGAAGTATGCCCTACATTACCACAAGCTTCACATGTGGCTTCAGCAGATTGAATTGGTAGAGTGGTCATCTTCTCAAATTTCTGTGTGAGAACATCTAACTTTGCAGCAATTAGATCAACGGCATCAATAGTATGCTTTCCTCCTTGCTTTCTGGCTGAAGAGCTTGCTGTAGAGGTGGATTTAGCTCCTCTATCTCCTCCCCATTGGCAGTGATTGAGAGATATATCTTCAATGATATCATAGGCTGCTCTATAAGACTTGGTCATTAGTGCACCGCCAGCTGCGACATCTAGAGTCAAGCGAGTGTTGTAGAACAGTCCATTGTAGAAAGTTTGCAACAAAAGCCAGTTTGTCAAACCATGGTGCGGGCACAGGTGTTGAAGGTCCTTAAACCGTTCCCATGTATCATACAAGGTTTCTCCTTCACATTGAGAGAAATTTGTAAGCTGGTTCCTCAAGTGAGCTGTCTTGCTTGGCAGAAAGTACTTTGCAAGAAAAGCATTAAGCAATTGGTCCCAACTCCTAATAGACTTCTTGGGAAGAGACAAGAGCCACGCCTTGGCTCTATCTCTTAGAGTGAAGGGAAATAACATTAACCTGATTCCATCATTTGACACTCCATTAATCTTAAAAGTGTTCAAGTATTTCAGAAATTCTGCAATATGAAGACTTGGGTCTTCATTAGTTGTACCCCCGAAGCGATTTTGCTGAATCATTTGCATCATGGAAGGGGCAATTGAGAAATTGTTTGCTTCCACAGTAGGTAGGTCAATGGCTCCACAAATATTTGTGGCAACCGGCATGGCAAAATCCTTTAGAGGGCGATCGTCCTCCATGGCTGAAATAGTTGGTGAAGCTACTGCAGAAGATGAAGAAGACGATGGTGGTCTTGATTGTAGCGGTGACGATGGTGAAGTACCTCCAAAAGGTAGTTGTTCTACTCTTCTTGTTCTCCTCAAACTTGAAAAAGTTCACTCTATTTCAAGGTCTAACAAAGCGGGTGTTTGGAGACCTCGTTGTGAACGACGCATGCAACCTGAAAAATGACAAGAAAAATTAAGAACACAATAAGAGGTATATGGAAATTCAAAAATGATGAATGATGGTCTAGTCTCGAATACTAAGTAATACTTATTACTCCAATTAAGTTACCGTAGCTCCCCGGCAACGGCGCCAAAAACTTGTTGGCTATTTAAGCAACGAGTTTCAATCAAAAAAATGATCTTTTACTCAACTTAACCAAACTCCGCAAGTATACGGAGGTAGTATAGTCAAGGTCGAACACAAGGAGCAAATGATAACTTAATTGAACGCAACAGTATTAAAGTTCAACAATCTAGACCGGTTTTAAAGGGGCAAAAAGATTTGTTCCAAAAGCATAAAGATTAGGTTTTAACTACAAGAAATTTCAGATTTTAATTAACAAAAAGGATTACAAGGAAAGTCCGATTTGAGAAAGTTTATGAATCTTGGACATTAGGATTTCACTCATATGCCATAGCAATCAAAGAACAAAGCAATTTAAACATACATGAGATCGAGTTTCAAGGAAGAGTTGTGTCACATTTCACCTCCCGGTGTAAATGTAACGATCATAACTCGAAACAACACTCTCGTGCATGAATTTCATCTATGATCACAAATAGATCCTCAACTCATTCTTCTCTACTCTCGTAGAAGAAGAAGAGTTGCCAAGAAAAGCGTCTCCATACAAACCTACTTGTTTTCTCAAACTAAGAAAGAAAGCAGAAATCATGCATATAAAGCGGCCAACAATACATGCAAGGAAAATGAGTTACCGACACCTTCAAGGTATAGAAACAAGAAGCAAATGCATTTAGTACGAAATTACTTGTTCATTACATGCTATGGCATGGGAGTTACTCTCCCATGCCCAAGAAAAAGGATCTACTCGTCCATAACTATGTACAGCAGAATTTCTACATAATTCTCAATGCTAGACATGGTTTTGGGAAGAAAAGACAAGAAGAACCAAAGATGTAACCACAAGGAGTAAGAAATCTGACTTTATGACAAGATTCCCTTCCTTTAGCTTCTCTAAAATGGACTGACTCCTCTCCTGAGAAGCTGCATGGAGTTGGGGAAGCTTGGCTGCACTTTGGGGAAGACAATGGAGAAGTGGAGAAGAAGAAATGGCTTCTTTTCTCAAGAAACCACCTTAGTTCCTCCCAATTCGCCCTCCTCTGCTCTCCTCTGCCTTTGGGACGAGAGAAAAACTTTCAAATCGTCGAACGTAACTGTCCCATTCCTTCCCTCTTTCTTTTAAAATCGTATTCTGCATTTTCGAAATTCTGAAACTGCCAGGTGCACGCCGTGCACCTGCAGTGCAGTTGTAAACAGAGCTGCAGTTGACATCGAACTGGTACGTGCACGGGGTGCACTTTTGGGGTTGCACGCCGTGCGTCTCTTCAGAGCCTCTTTCAACAATTCACGTTCCAGGTGCACGTTGTGTCATCTGGATGTGCACGTCGTGCATCTTCGTGGTTGAGCATAACGGAATTCCCCTGTGATGTTGCACGTCGTGCACTTTGAAAGTGCACGCCGTGCATTTTACTGTTTCGGCAAATAAATCTTCTCTGGAATGGTGCACGTCGTGCATCTGAGTTTGCACGCCGTGCACTTTACTGTTTCTGTAGAAAAACATTTGAAATTAGTCATTTTTGTGAAAAACTTGCAATACAAGTTATTGGACACGTAGAACAACTAAAAGATGGCAAAACTACTATGAAAGAGACTGAATTACACTAGAAAGAACCAAATTTGTGTGTGATAACATGTGAAAAGATGATATACAAATCACACAACAGTGATCCAACCGCAACGTCGACTGAATCTGAGTATGATGGAGGTGGTGAAGAAAGAGGTGATTAAGCTTCTCTCCGCAGGTATCATATATGCGATTTCAGACTCGACATGGGTAAGTCCCACACAGGTAGTCCCTAAAAAGGTGGGTATTACTGTCACTCAAAATATTTTAAATGAACATGTCACTACCCGTTTGGTAACCGGGTGGCGAGTTTGTATTGATTACCGCCGTCTTAATGCCGCTACGCTGAAGGATCACTTTCCTCTACCATTTATTGATCAAATTCTAGAGCGCTTAGTTGGCCGATCTCATTTCTGTTTTCTAGACGGGTATTCGGGATACAATCAGATTTCAATCGATCCTAAGGACCAAGAGAAATCTACTTTCACTTATCCCTATGGAACTTTTGCGTATCGCCGCATGCCCTTTGGATTATGCAATGCACCCGCTACTTTTCAGCGTTGTATGCTCGCCATTTTTCTGATATGGTAGAACGTTGTCTTGAAGTCTTTATGGATGATTTTTCCATTTATGGTGCTTCATTTGATGAATGCCTTTATAATTTGGATAAGGTATTACAGAGATGTGAGGACACACATTTGGTCCTCAACTGGGAGAAATGTTATATGATGGTGAGTGAAGGGATAGTGCTAGGACATAAGGTGTCTAGCAAAGGTTTGGAGGTAGATCCGATGAAAATTGAAGTAATTTCTAAATTGCCCCCACCAAATTCGGTAAAAGGGGTAAGAAGTTTCTTAGGACATGCTGGATTTTATCGTCAGTTCATAAAAGATTTTTCTAAAATCGCCAAACCTCTATCCGAGCTTCTTGAGAAAGATTTTGTTTTTGATTTCAATGACAAATGTTTACACGCGTTCAACGTGCTGAAGGAGAAATTGATTTCCGCACTGGTTGTTCAAACACCGGATTGGACTAAGCCATTTGAACTCATGTGTGATGCATCGGATTTTGCTATAGGAGCTGTGTTGGGGCAGCGGGTGGACAATAAACCCGCCGTAATTTTTTATGCCTCTAAGACTTTGAATGATGCCCAACTAAATTACACAACTACTGAAAAAGAATTGCTTGCCGTTGTTTTCGCTTTTGAAAAATTTAGGCAATATTTAGTTGGGTCAAAAGTAGTTGTTTGGACTGATCACGCCGCTATTAAATATTTGATGGAGAAAAAAGATGCCAAACCTAGATTGATTAGGTGGATCTTGCTCCTACAAGAATTTGATATCAAAATCAAATACAAGGTGGGGATTGAAAATGTTGTCGCACATCATTTGTCTAGGTTAGAGAGGGTAGATGAAAAAGATATACACATACCCATCACCGAGACATTTCCGGATGAACAACTTTTGAAAGTGAAGTCTAAAGATCCTTAGTTTTCATATATTGTGAATTATCTTGCCTGTAGGATCATCCCGGATGATTGGACATATCAAGAGAAGAAGAAGTTTTTCCATTCTCTACGATATTATTTTTGGGATGACCCCATTCTTTTGAAGCAATGCAGGGATGGTGTTCTACGCAGGTGTGTACCTGAGGAGGAATATGAGAGTGTTCTTCATCACTGCCACACTCTACCTACGGGCAGACACCATGCGAGCTCTCGTACGGCGGCCAAAGTGTTGGAAAGTGGCCTATATTGGCCTACCTTGTTCCGAGACGCCTATGAGTTCGTGAGACAATGTGATTCCTGCCAAAGGGCAGGTAACATTTCAAAGAGACAGGAGATGCCCCTAAATGTTTTCCAAGAGGTTGAGGTATTTGACCTATGGGGTATAGATTTTATGGGACCCTTTGTGTCCTCAAATTCAAATTTATATATTCTTTTAGCGGTTGATTATGTGTCAAAGTGGGTAGAAGCAATACCCACAAGGACTAATGATTCTTCTGTAGTGTGCAGATTTGTCAAAGAAAATATCTTCTGCAGGTTTGGAATACCCTGAATGATCATCAGCGATGGGGGTACGCACTTTAAGAATCAAAAGTTCTCAGCATTGTTGAAGAAATATGGGGTAAAACATAACATAGGTACCCCGTATCACCCGCAAACTCAAGGACAGGTGGAAGTCTCCAATCGCGAAATTAAGAAGATTTTGGAGCGTACGGTGGCTTCCACGAGGAAGAACTGGAGTGCCTTACTACCAGATGCATTGTGGGCATATAGGACGGCATACAAGACACCTATTGGCACCATGCCTTTTAGGTTGGCATATGGCCGGGCTTAACACTTACCGGTGGAGTTAGAGCACAAAGCACACTGGGCACTAAGAAAGCTCAACTTGGGTTATGATGAGGCAGGGAAGAAGAGATTGCTTGAATTAAATGAATTGGATGAGCTGCGAATGACAGCATATGAGAATTCTCAGATATACAAGGAGTGCACTAAGTTGATCCACGATCGCCACATTCAGATGTGCACCTTCAAAAAGGGAGATCGTGTGTTGCTGTTTAATTCAAGGCTGAAGTTGCATCCCGGGAAGCTTAAATCCCCATGGAGTGGGCCATTCATGGTGGAAGAGGTCAAACCACATGGCGCAATCTTGGTGCGTGATGGTGAGACGACCTTTTTGGTGAATGGACAGAGGTTGAAGCTATATTTTGGCGAAGATTACACAAGGAAGGTGAATGAGGTCAAACTCATTTCACTTTTGGATGCATGATGTGATTCAAGTCATCTAGCCTAAGACGTTAAATAAGGGCGCTTGTTGGGAGGCAACCCAACCATTGGTACCTTAGATTAGTTCATTTACATTCATAGTTTAATTTGTTTTTACTTAGTTTTTAGTGTAAAAAAGATACTGTGATCATTTGCTATATGTGCAGGGCTGAGGCAGAGTCGATACCATCGACCCTCGCGTCGATGGTATCGACCGTGGTACAGGTTGGCGACTGCAGGAATCGCACTGTGTTGATACCATCGACGGCCTCGTCGATGGTATCGACATGCCTACAGGCAGATCGCAAAGTCAAGGTCGATGGTATCGAGATGCCAGTCGATACCATTGAGATCTCTGGAGATTTTCAGAAGAAATTGGCTCAGTGAAGTCGATACCATCGACGACCCTGTCGATGGTATCGACACATTCAAGCAAAGAAGGCGGCGGCCGGGCCTCGCGAGGGCTTTCCCTAATCAGAGAGTCGATACCATCGACTTTCGTCGATAGTATCGATGCGTCAGCAATCCGGGCCCCGTAGATCCAGCCATCGACAACCGTCGATACTCGCAGAGGTACGGATTGTGTTACCCAAGTCGATACCATCAACTCGTGTCGATGGTATCGACGGGCAGACAGTAGCGCTGGCCACGGCTATATATGAGGAGTGTTTGCGTCAGATGACATCACACCTTCAGTGCAACTCTCCTTCACTTGTGACGAGCGTGTTCCAGAGCTGTCCAAGCCTGACGACGAGCAACACCGAGCTAGTTCTTCATCGAGTAGAGATTCGATTCTCCGATCTTCACTGAGCTTCCTTCTTTTCCTCTTTCTGTCGCAATCATGGTGCATGTTGCTGGTGCATCGTCGTCTCGCGCGAACCTGATGGACATCCTGGAGTTCGTGCCACCTCCGACGGCATCCATCACACGCCCGTGGTTGATTCATCCTTTTGCAAAGGTGAAGAAGATCTACGAGGAGATCTTGAAGAGGAAGATAGAGCCGACCCGATATGTTGATCGGCCGACAATCTGCAACTTGGGGTTCGAAGCCAACCTCAACTATGTTCTCAAGGGTCAGGCCCGACACACGGGAAGACGTCCTGATGAGTTGGAATTTCATGCTGATGGCCAGCCGTTCTTCGGCGAGTGGCCTACTTACAAGGAGTTGGTGGCTGAGTTCATGGCGTCACTGGACATCTACGTCGTGCCCAACGACGTCATAGCCACCGACCGCGAGTGGATCAAGGGCCGGGTGTCGTTCCGGCTGTACAACAATGACTATACCCTTACACTCCGGCAGTTCAACAAGATCTTCAATTGGAATCACTCGCAACATGATTACCGGCGATTGGACAACCGCACGACTATGATGTCATCTTCACTGAGATGGTTACGGTGCCGCCGGGGAAGTCGATTAGCTACCATAATGCTACGGTAGCTGACTTCGAGCACCCTTTCGTCCCGGTTCTGCACCGGATGCTCAGTTCAACATTGTTTGCTCGGGGTGATTTGGCCCTCAGCAAGTTTCAGGAGACTGACTTATTCTTTTTGTATAAGCTCCTGAAGCGTCAAGAATGCAATTGGGGTGCCTTCTTTCTGCAGAGAGTATTGGCGGTGAAGAGGAGTACGAGGAAAGCGCTGATTCACTTCGGCGGGTTCATCACCAAGCTGGCTTCATACCTCAGTTTGAATTTCCAGAACCTCACTCCTCTATCTACTAGGAGCAAGGTGAAATTGCAACATCTGCACCGGTCCAATCTCATACTTCTTCGAGATGGTTTGGCGTATGCGTATTGCCACATCAACCAAGCCTATCAGGAGTGCTCGTTGCCTGATCCGGTCTTCAACATCGAAGGGGCGCAACACTTCTGATGGCCTATCATAGCCATCGCCGACTCCGATGATGACAGCGGCAATGATGGCGGCGAAGACGGAAATGACGACGAGGCTGAGGAGGAAGAGGAGGCATTTACACCTCTTCGAGCACGAGTGGCACCACGGAAGCGTCCTCGGATGCATCCGGGTGCATCTTCTTCATCACAGCCTACGCTGCCACCACCACCGCCTTCGCAGCCAAGCGAGGATGTCTATTCTATGCAGGGCATGTACACTATGTTGTAAGACATCCATCAAACGCAGCAGCAGCACATAGCAATGTATACCGGTATTCAAGACACTACGAACCGGATACTGCATAATCAAAGGGCAATGTTCGAGAACGAGCGTCTTCTCCTTGACAACCAACAGCAAATCCACAATCGGTTGCAATGGATGGAGATGCAACAACATCCTTTCTACAACCACTATTGGAGCCAAGATTACTTTGGAGGCTATCCACAACCTCCACCTAGGGCCCAATTTGATCCAAGCTTCCAGGGGGAGTATCCTTCTTGGGACCCTACGGCTCCGCAGTACCCGCCTCCACCGCATGAGTAAACTGGTATCACTGTTCCAACCTTTGAGTTTGTTTTTGACTATGAGGCCATAGTCGAATTCAAGCTTGGGGGGGTGTATTGGAACAGTTCTATCTTTCATTTTCTCTATTTTTAGTTTTATTTCTTTTGTTTCCTGTCATTTGCTTTCTGTAATCTTAGTTTGTTTTAGGATCCACAATCTATCTCGTGTAATCGTAGATGTCTTTAATGTTGAGTCATCTCAGTTGCATGTGCATGGGGAATTGAGGGAAACTAAAAAAATTTTGAGTGTTCACAAGCTTGAGTATTGTTTAACCTTGATCACTTAACTTAGAAAATGATTGGTTTTGTCAACTTTAAAACAGGAAATCACAACTGTATATCCCTAATGATTCATGAAAGTGGACAGAAATGGTTGTTTGAGCCTAAACTGACCAAATGATAATGAGACTTTAATTTGAAGTAAGAGAGAAAAAACCTCTTAACTACTACACAGGTCAGTAAGGAGGGACACATAATATTTTTTCTAAGGTTCACTCAACTAGTCTTGTGATCTGTCCACCTCATTGCTTTTCACAATCCACCCAAGATTTGGAAGTAAAGTACGGTTTGAACCCTTTTTGATTGCATGGCATTTAGATAGGACTTGCATTGCAGCCACCTTCATATGTTTGCATGAAAAATAAAAAAATTTAGAATAGGTATACATGCACATTACCCTTAGGTGCATGTCATGTAGTTGCATTCATAACTTTTATGCATAAAGTATGTCATGTACCTTATTTATTCTTTAATGGTGAATCACATTGTTCCATACCTTCCAAATAATTCAAATGTTGGAGTTATGTAGAAAAAATAAGCCCAATAAGTATTCATTGTCAATCATGGATATAAGGGTGTGTAATGGGAAAAAAATCTGAAATTGAAAAAAAAAAGTTATTCAGAAGAAAAAAAAATAAGAAGGAGAAAGGAACATAATTTCACCTGTATTTCAAGATAAGTGAGTACATGATGTAGCTTAAGTAGATATCCATTTCATTTTGAGACAGATGGTTAGTGCATGCATCATTCCACCTAATCTTAGGCATTAGGGTGTTTTTTCATGTGCATTTGCATCATTTAGGGCATTTTTGTTGAATGCATGTTGAAATTGTATAATACTTCCATTTCTTCCATGAGCCACCTATTTCATCCATCCGTTGCTCGGATTGGTAGGCCACTGTGAATTTCTCCTCACTAATGAATATCAGGAGAACTGCTTCCATGTAGATGGTAGTTAGGGCGAGCAACGTAGCATAGAAGATCACAAGATGCACTAAGTCTGGACCGGCGAATTTTATTATGTTAACTGCCTTATGTGATAGTGTTCATCAGTTTGAGGTTAATATCTTTTATGGATGATTATTGTCGCCTTTAGGATAATTATCATTTTGTGGTTAGCAAGGGTCGGTATGCGAATGTCTGGTGGGAGTCATATGGGATGTCTGTTGTGATGCTTTGTTCTTTAGTTGACTCTGGCAATTCTATTCTAAGGATTAGTTGCTCGAGGGCAAGCAATGTTCAAGCTTAGGGGAGTTTGATGCGATGATTTTGAGTCGCATTTATAGACTTGTTTGATATGTGTTTTATGCATTTATTAGTCATTTTCATGGTTAATGTTGCATAATTCGTTCATTTTGGTCTATGCTACTTCTTTATATCAAATTCCCTTTATTTAAGAATTTTTAGCATTAATTATCGAAAGAATATATTTTGTGTGAATTTATGTGGTTCCGTGTGTTAATTTCAGGAAAAACAAGTATCTGTTGCGGTCGATACCATCGACGGTGGTCGATACCATCGACCGGACCACAGGTTGCCAGCCGCAAGGACCAGAAGAAAGTCGATACTATCGACAGGGATGTTAATGGTATCGAGACACCATCAGGTTGCTGGCGAGAAGTGCGTCGATACTATCGACCAAAATGTCGATACTATTGACTGGTGGAGCTACAGCGACGCAAAACGACAAAACCGTCGCTACAGGTTCGTCGATACCATCGACCCACGTCGATGGTATCGAGATGACATCAGGCGCTCAGACGAAAGAAAAGAAGGATTGCCTCTACCACGCTAGGTCGATACCATCGACCCGTGTCGATGGTATCGACACTGTCAGATATCAGTTTGATTCAGAATGATCTTAGTCGGACGGTCGCGGTTAATTGGCAACCTAATTTGGGAGATATACCTAATGACGGCGCCCTTGACTGGGACATCACGTCATTAGTTGTTGCACGCATCCCGGAGAGCAAGGAGAGAAGAACGGAGCATGAGAGCATGCCCCAGCCGATCCGGACGCTGAAGAAGACGAATTCCACCACCGAAAGGCGGCAGAACGCAGATTCCACGCCAAGGATCGATTGGACCTTCTCCGTTCAGGGGTTTAATCACTCAATCACGTTTTTCCTCATGTTTCCCTGTTTCTCTACTACATTGTACTCTGAGATGACCATGCGGGGCTAATCCCCTTTGTCTTTAGGACCGGGAGTAGCCTGGGGATTCATTGTATGACGATTTTATAATAGTAATTCATATCTTATCTCTTAAATCCATGGTATAATTTTGTGTTCTCCAATATATTGTTATGCTTGATCACCATAATAATAACCTAATGCCCTTAATTGCTTTGAAAGAAGAATTAACGATTGAAAAGAGACAGAATTTAGATTAATTGATAAATCCCTTGAACAAGGCAGTGTAAGATTAATGGTGGATACCGAGAGGTCGTTTATAATGCACCTAGTTTAGAGTATAGGTTACTACGACGGTGGAACCGACCTAGACATAGGTAGTGAATTGTACCACGACAGTGGGCAATTCTAATTTCAAGCCACTACCCGGATAGAGAGATAAAATTGAGTAGCTATATGGAATTAAATATAATGAAAACCCACGGTGAAACCGCAACCCTTAAGATCTCCTTTTGAATTGATTAAACCAACATTTAATCGATTGCTTGTTTTGTTTTGTTTTTATTTTCTTTTAATTTTAACAACAACTCTCAACTTTTTAATCGGCTTAGTTGATCACGAGCAGTTAATAGGAGTCCCCGATGATTTCACGTATCCCTGAGTTCGACTTGGGCCTCACAAGGGCCTGTACTACTTCAACGCGTTCACTTGCGTTTTTGCGCGTGGTAAATTTGCGTCAATGACCTTTGGGCATGGTTGAGCCCTAAATGAGGTATAATCCTCTTGTGTTGATAAGGGTTGATACCATGTGATATTTGATGAATGCATATTCATCTCTTATTTTTGCTTCATTTAGAATAATTAATTAGGACTTTTTTGTTAATTTTAGCTAATTCAAAAATAAATAGCACTTTCATCTTCTTTATATATTTTTCCTGAATTCTTATGATATTTTTCTTAATTTTCAGGAATTATCTAAGTAATTAAATCGAGAAAAGAAGAGATGAAGGTAGGAGGCAATTCAGTTTCCCGCAATGCTGACTTAAATGCATACCTTGCACCAAAATTAGCATAACTCTCACATCCTAAGGCGGAATTTAATGTTCAAATATGATTTGGAAAGGGAATTCAAAGGCCTACAGGAAAATCATATTTTCGGGCGCACTTTAAATTCTTTGGACAACGGAAATTCGCTCGAAATTACTGCTGCGAGAATCTGCATTAAAGAAAGACAATCAAGAGTTTGTTGACTAGATCTGAAAATTCAAAAGGATGGCTCCCTCTCTTTTTTACCCCTCTTTTTTAGATATCCTACCCCTCCTTCTCCTATAAAAGGAAGGGCACTTCCTCCTCCCAATGATCATCTTTTGTATCATCTTTGTATTGGAATTCTGCAGCAATTAATCTTGTAATCATTCTCATATTATGCAATAAAGTAGGTTTTGGTTCAAGCATAGCTCTTCCATTCTTGTTCTTGTCTTTTCTCTCCGCCTTAGTTTTAATCTCCTTCCTTCCGTTCTTTATTTCTAAAGCAAGGAACAAAGAACTAATCCATTTCATCGTCTCTAGCATAAGGATTAATTTCCTAATTTTTGGGCTAGACTATGGCTTCATTTCTTTCTTCCTCCGTCTCCCATTTCTCCATGTGTGAGTAGTCTTTTATCGGGGCAAGGGGAATAACCCCTTAGCCATGGTTTTAACGACTTCTTCTTAAATGATTAGATGGTAATCGATTTTAATTGAATGATTGATCTTCAGATCGCATGTTAATCCAGATGGATATGACCATGGAAATCCGGATTTAGAACAATAAAATCGATTACATAGACGTTTTGATATGACCATGGATTTTCGTCTTTTAGGATGATAAACTAGGAAGCATGAGCACCAAGACCAATGGGCTCATGTGGAGTTTCTCTCTTGTGAGTTTTTAAATTTGCAAACCTTCATCGAATCGTCATTTAAGATTTAGTTGTTATCACCTAGGCTAAGGTGGTGAAAACCCCTACGAGCCTCGATTTCCTTCTCTTGATTTAATCACCGCATCCTTTGTTTGCTTTAATCCTTAGTCTTCCATACATATAGTTTTGCTTGTGTTAACAATCTTTTTATTATTTCCTTGTGCATGTTTATTCTTGTTAAGTACTTTCCTTCTTGCATTAGTGTAATCACACAAAACCCCAACTGGACTTTACTTTCTGCTTTAATAAAAAGAAAAATACCAAAAACAAATAATAAAGTTCTTCAATCCTTGGGCTCTAAAGAACAATCTCTAATAGTTGTCCTATGGGATCGACCCTTCTATACTACCCTTAAAACCGGAAGTAAAAAAGGTTTAAACTCTAGGATTAACCATCTTAGTGATTGATATTGCAAAACAACGAGTATCAATTTGGCGCCGTTGCCGGGGACAACGGATTGTTTTCTCGAACCCCAAAAAATCTTTTGAAAAACTTTTTTTGTTTTTTTTATGCCTTCCGAGTAACATTCCGGAAGTGCTATTCCTCCTTCTGCCGAGTTTCCATTCCGGCAGTCCATTTTTTCTGCACACGATTAACTGCTTCATTTGTGTATGCGACGCTCGCTGAACGTCAATTCCGCGGTGCAATTTTTTAATCTAGAACCAGAGAGGCTAAGGATGATTTTAATAGATGATGATGACGATGATTATATCATCTTCAATCAAGTAGAACCAACTCCAGTACCTAAAGCTCCACCAATCACTTCCATTGTGGATGTTAATCTAGTTGATTCTAATGGCCAATCTACTTCATTGGAACCCTTTCTCTATAATGAACCGCCACCCTTAGAAGAAGTCCAATGTGATATAGATGAGATTCCACACAACCTTGATCATGAGATGGATAGGTGTTTTAAAGAAATTCAGTATGCCACAAATGAAGAACTTTGTTTAGCTAGGGCCGCAGATGTATGGGGCCCTGACTATCAATATAAGTCAGAAAATGAGTGGATGGAGGCCTATGTTGATAAATTCATGAATCAAGAATCTTTTAACAAAAAGGTTAAAGACTGGTGGGATCAAAGAACATCCCAACAACCTAAGACTCCACCACCCTTCTCGGTTGTAGGTCCATATTTGGATGTTTGCAATAATCATCCCATCTTGGTTGAGCCTATTATGACCAATGTACCATCACCTCCCCAACATGCACTGATGGATTCTTTTGAAAGGCTTCCTCATCAAGAGCATTATGACCTCACTCACCCACCTCTTTTTCCACATCTGGTTGAACCTGATGAGGTGATTCTACCACCGCAAGAACCTTACATTACACCGTTATATTGTGAGGTGATCCCTTCTAAGCCCATTGAGTTGGGCACATATCCTATAAAGGAATCAGATATCCCCTTCAGTATAGTAAAGGATCCAATTGATTCCATAGACATCCATGTTGATGAGATCTTTTATGAAGAAGATATGGAGAACTCCCCAATAGAGATGGAACAACCTAGATTGATCATTTTTGATAATTATGACAACAATTATGCCATTTGTGAGTCTTCCACACCAAATCCACTGGCTTCCATTTGTGAGTCTTCTATTGACATCAAAGACCAATACCCTTATTTTGAGTCTATTTTGGATAATAAGCATCCAACCCCCTTTGATAAAATGATTCCACATGTTCTGTTGCAACCAATTCCCATTCCATGCACAACTGATTTAGAAGAAGAGACGCAACCCTTAGGAGAAGTCTACATACCCCCTTCCACTGACTACAAGGAATATGTTCCCAATTTTATCCCTCATGAACCCTTGGGAACTCCTTGCATAGAGGAACTAGAGTTACATGCTATATCAACGATGAATCCCATCTATCACAAGGTTGGTTGCATGAATTTTGAGCAGAGCAAAATTACTTATCATGCTTATTTAAATTTAGTTGTCCCTTTCATATCACCACCAATTCTCTTATATGTAGGTCAATATGACCGAGGGAAACCAGATCATGATCCTCCGCCTAACTTTGCACATCTGGCACTGCATGTGTTACCAGTTGGGTACCCACCAACCTCCCCCAATCCACATCCATCTTCAACACTTCCTTTGCTATTGATGGAAGATCTGTGGATCCTATTGGAGGGAATGCGAGGTGAAAGCAAATATGAGCACCCCACTGAGATTCTACAATTACCCTATCATAGGGTACACTATGAAGCTCCTCATATAAAGGTCCCAGCCCTCATACACATCCCCTTCAGCTGGATGTTTTTGAGCTACCAGGGCCACCTGGAAATCCTTGCTCTTCTCTTCCCTCCATCTCGGGTTTTGATTTTGCTCGGGATGAGCAAAAATTTGAGTCTGGGGTGGAGGTGGGTGGTATGTTTCTATTCCACCCCCTTATCTTTGTATTCTTGCATTATTTCTACTTTTTTTTTGGTTTTGCATATAGTTGTTTTGTTCATGGTCATTATCTAGTCGGCCATATTTTTATTTCTTTTGTTACAAAATGGCCTTTATCTAGTCGGCCTTGATATGATCATTTGTCAAAATACTCCCCTTAATGATGTAACTTCCTTGCAACTAAAATTTTGAAACTTTCATGACTAGAAATCCTCCTGTCACTTAGGACCTCAAATAATAATCACTCCTTGGAAAAGATGGCAAGCCATAGAGGACTGATAGGATTCAAGAGTGATGCTTTCTTATCATGTACAACTTGTATAAATTTTCTTGATTTTTCGCATGATTCAGTAATATTTGAACCAATGCATGGTACTCCTAAAAAAAAGATGAAAAAAAAAGTTGCACAAGAACAGCCTCTTCTACTCTTCTTCTACCACTTCCAAATCTTTCCATTCGTCAAAAAGAAAAAAAAAGCCAATAATGCCCAAAAGGCTAAGTTTGGGGTGGCACCCCTTCCCCCTCTTTCGCTTCTTCCATACCCACACAATTGGGTGTATCACCAAAAATCAAAGAAAAAAAAATGCGGTCAATGTAACTGCATGTCCACTAAATAAAAAGGTCTCGAGTCGAATAGAGGAGAGACTGTCCTTCTTCCATACCTCCTTCACTCCAATTTTCTACCCAGGGGAAAACTACAAAAATCCCAACCATCCAAATCAGCCTTGTTCTTGTGTAAAACTTAAAAAAAAAATTGGAGTACCAAATGCAAAGGTGAAATGAAAATCTGTTTTATTGCACGTCTTGAATAAATGCAAGTTTGTGAAGTAGGAAATATAAAAGTCACTTTTTGTGAATTCAGGAAGTCAGGGTCGCTTGGCCATATTTTGGTGGAAGGAATCCAGTGATGTTAGGAGAGTGAGGATGATAGGTTGAGAGTATGTCTTGAAAGTATTTCTTGATTTTAATGTTGCTCGGGACGAGCAAAGTTTAAGTTTGGGGTATTTTGATGAATGCAT
Organism: Alisma plantago-aquatica; assembly: GCA_963693085.1. Lineage (NCBI taxonomy): Eukaryota > Viridiplantae > Streptophyta > Magnoliopsida > Alismatales > Alismataceae > Alisma > Alisma plantago-aquatica. The sequence continues at coordinate 183,083,251 of OY856410.1, read as the reverse complement.
ATTCATCTCTTATTTTTGCTTCATTTAGAATAATTAATTAGGATTTTTTTTGTTAATTTTAGCTAATTCAAAAATAAATAGCACTTTCATTTTCTTTATATACTTTTCCTGAATTCTTATGATATTTTTCTTAATTTTCAGGAATTATCTAAGTAATTAAATCGAGAAAAGAAGAGATGAAGGTAGGAGGCAATTCAGTTTCCCGCATTGCTGACTTAAATGCATACCTTGCACCAAAATTAGCATAACTCTCACATCCTAAGGCGGAATTTAATGTTCAAATATGATTTGGAAAGGGAATTCAAAGGCCTATAGGAAAATCATATTTTCGGGCGCACTTTAAATTCTTTGGACAACGGAAATTCGCTCGAAATTGCTGCTGCGAGAATCTGTATTAAAGAAAGACAATCAAGAGTTTGTTGACTAGATCTGAAAATTCAAAATGATGGCTCCCTCTCTTTTTTTCCCCTCTTTTTTAGATAGCCTACCCCTCCTTCTCCTATAAAAGGAAGGGCACTTCCTCCTCCCAATGATCATCTTTTGTATCATCTTTTGTATTGGAATTTTGCAGCAATTAATCTTGTAATCATTCTCATATTATGCAATAAAGTAGGTTTTAGTTCAAGCATAGCTCTTCCATTCTTGTTCTTGTCTTTTCTCTCCACCTTAGTTTTAATCTCCTTCCTTCCGTTCTTTATTTCTGGAGCAAGGAACAAAGAACTAAGCCATTTCATCGTCTCTAGCATAAGGATTAATTTCCTAATTTCTAGGCTAGACTATGGCTTCATTTCTTTCTTCCTCCGTCTCCCATTTCTCCATGTGTGAGTAGTCTTTTATCGGGGCAAGGGGAATAACCCCTTAGCCATGGTTTTAACGACTTCTTCTTAAACGATTAGATGGTAATCGATTTTAATTGAATTATTGATCTTCAGATCGCATGTTAATCCGGATGGATATGACCATGGAAATCCAGATTTAGAACAATAAAATCGATTACATAGACGTTTTGATATGACCATGGATTTTCGTCTTTTAGGATGATAAACTAGGAAGCATGAGCACCAAGACCAATGGGCTCATGTGGAGTTTCTCTCTTGTGAGTTCTTAAATTCGTAAACCTTCATCGAATCGTCGATTAAGATTTAGTTGTTATCACCTAGGCTAAGGTGGTGAAAACCCCTACGAGCCTCGATTTCCTTCTCTTGATTTAATCACCACATCCTTTGTTTGCTTTAATCCTTAGTCTTCCATGCATATAGTTTTGCTTGTGTTAACAATCTTTTTATTATTTCCTTGTGCATGTTTATTCTTGTTAAGTACTTTCCTTCTTGCATTAGTGTAATCACACAAAACCCCAACTAGACTTTACTTTCTGCTTTAATAAAAAGAAAAATACCAAAAACAAATAATAAAGTTATTCAATCCTTGGGCTCTAAAGAACAATCTCTAATAGTTGTCCTATGGGATCGACCCTTCTATACTACCCTTAAAACCGGAAGTAAAAAAGGTTTAAACTCTAGGATTAACCATCTTAATGATTGATATTGCAAAACGACGAGTATCAATATTGTGAACATGATTTATATCTTGTGATAGTATGATGGTCTTAATGACCTTTGGGCATGGTTGAACCCTGAATGAGGTGTAATCCTCTTATGTTGATAAGGGTTGATTCCCTGTGATATTGTGAAAAGGATTTATATCTTGTGATAGTATGATGACTAGTGTGGTCTCATGAATGGCAAGTGAATAGTATCGTGTGATGATGAGATGAGAAATTATATTTCACATGTTTTATATCTCTTAAAAGTTGTGATATTTATATGCTTTCTAGAAGTGAATTAGGATTTGTATGTCCATTTGTTTGATGCATCCTTAATTCACCCAATTGGCATAACTAATCAAGTGCAACTCTAATCATGTAGTGCCCTGTGTCGTATAATCGTCTTCAGTGTCAGAACTTGTTAGATGGTGAAACAAGTATTTCTAAGGGAAACTCAGAGCACATACTGTTGAGTATGTGGGGGTGGCAGGTTGTGGATATATCCTTGTCATCCACAATGCAGATTGTGGAGGTTGGCTATGGTCATGCCTCATACATTTGATGTGATTGAGAATGGTTGTGGTCGTGTCTCGGTGATTATAACATGATGTGATTAGAGGACAACTACGTTTGTACCTCAGTGATTGGGTTTGAATACCATGGTTTCTAGTGTCATGACCTATACCAAGGGCGTACTAGTGGTTAGCAGCTTGACTATATGTCATTGTGGTGGCAGCTTTGACTGATATGTCACTACCTTTTTACTTGTAATGGCCGAGGGGAAGAGATCTTAGGATACTGGAACTCTTAGATCTTGTACGGAACCGAATAGTCCTTCACAGGGGTCAGTTGGACTTTGAATGGTACGATTCAAATTCCCCAGGGCATAATAAAAGATGTAATACAACCGTATAGCATATATGTTTAGGGTTATACACGACGTTTCACATCAGATGATAACCCTTGTTTATTATCTTTACATAAAGATGATGCTTAGTGCAATTATGAGATAGTAGATATACTTGTGTTGTAGATATGCTTAAGATTGTAGATGCATACATACAATAGCCATGATTATGTTAATAACTATACTGCTATTGCTTATTATAATCATGATGCTAGCTATCTCATGTTCTTAGTTATGTTTAGCATGCTAGCCATGCCTTTGTAACTAGAGATGCATATACTGTTAATCATGCTTATCCAGATAGTTGTGCTTATGTTGTTAGCTCTTTTAATGATGTTGATATGTTCAACCTATTAGACATGCTAATGTTGTTAGCTATGCTTATGTGGCTAGACTTATTCATAATGATAGAGATTCTATGTTACTACACTTGCTCATGATGCTAGATATGCATATGCTACTGAATTGCTTATATTGTCAACAAGATAAAGGATGATAGTCGGGCTAATAATGATATTTATTATCTGCTCCCTTATGTATTTTGTTAATCATCAGTGCTGCTGAGCTTATTCATTATATCGGATTAAACTGCTTAACTGTTTAATTACTTTAAAATGTTGTAATCAATAAACATTGTTGGAGGTTATATCTCTTGTTGGGATATGGGTCTCACCCTTGTGGTTCGCCACATTTTTTAGGTAATCATAAGTGACGAAAACAAACATGTGGCAGCAAAGAGGAGCTATAGTAATGAATCTTTGTGAAATTTGATTAGATGTTTAGTGTGTCCTAGAGTCGTCCTTGTACTCTCAGGTTCGGGCAGGAAAAGTTTGTATGTGGTGTTTTAAACGAATCAGACTTTTGTTAGCATATTAATGTGTGTTTGTGTGGCATATACAAATATTGTTCTCCTATGTATATATGTGGTGGCTAAGACGATAGAACAGTTTGTGTCAAATTCTTATCATAGTATGGATAAAAGAAAGATGTTGGGTTCTTATGCAAATGTTTCTGAGTAGGTGCTGACGTTGAAATCGGTTTTAATTTACCCATATTTTTGGGTATGTGGTTAATTGGTGATTGATTGTGTTTTATGTTTTGAGTAATCTTGTTTAGTGTAACAAGTTCTCACAAATTGGTATCAGAGCTTTAGGTTCACTGATTCTACAGGGACACCAAGACTTAGGATTAGGATGATGTCTAAGTTAGGAATATGACATAAAAATATGGTGCATACTGCCTAATATCGGTACTTGGGTGCCCTGGCCATGTGGCATACAACTCATGAAAACATAATTAACTAATGCGGAAGCGTTCACTAAGCAGCAGATTACCAAAAATCACTAAAAATTAAAACCATTTTATCAAGAGATCCATCAAAGGAGAACTTTCTCACATAGAACCAAAGCAACACATTTACATTCTTGTTCGAAGGTACATTAACTGTATCATCTCTTTCTGAGAGTTACAAGCATTAACTATCCTGTCAAGCTAAACACAGGCAGTATAAAATCTCGAGGCACTGAGCCAAAATCTCAAAAGCACTAACTACTACTCTGAGGACCTGAGAGTACAGAGACGACACATATGACTCTGTCTATATCTATATAAGACATAACAACCAGTGTCTCCACCTGAGATTCACTGATGTCCCTACTGCTGTTGTTGCTGCCCTTCACCTACTGAAGGATTCCTGCCTCCTCATCCACATCCACCTAAAAATGTGATTCCCACGGGGGTGAGACAATTGTAAATTGCCCCAGCGAGAGATATAACTCTCTGCCAGAAACATTATTATTGCAGCTTAAGAAGATAAATATACACAAAGGAATTATATTTGTTTGGTAGCAGTTAATTCAATGTCTAACAGATTAGAATATCATTCTTATCAAAAGCAATACAGCTATAATTTGATAGAACAACATGTCACTTATTCTTTAAGGAATATGAAGAACATGTATAACATTTATTCACTATAGAATCATCACCACAACATTAATTCTCTTCAGGCTTAGATCATATATCTAATGCGTGGCATTGTCATTGGGGAGTCATGGCCTGTAGCCATACTCTTTTCACAAAGTGTTGGGATCTTAGTCCCTCAACTCATCAAGTACATTTCCACTTTTTATTAAGTTCATTATCATGATTATAGAATCTGGGTATTTGAACCCATAACTCACCATAGAACACTTATGTCCACTTATTAGGTAACTTCATACCTTCGTATCATTTGACCCAGGGACATTATAATTCTTGCTACACAAAGCATTGCACATAGTTCACAAAGCTCATAAACAATCTAAAATAATTAGCACATCATGTGACACACATGACTTATTAATTGTAGGTTACCTCTCACTAAGCAACAAAGCATATGAAGGCTTATAAGGCCTATAGAACATTTTCAGTATACAGAACACAATAGCTCATACCTAGCTATGCTCATCATCTCAATATATCTGCATGATTAGTAATCATGATACCATTACATATCAGTACTATGCAATACAAGGGTTATCTTATTACATTCATAACCCATTAGTCTGTATTTGAGCTTCACATAAGATTACTCTGTGTTAGAACTTCACATAGCATCACTTTGTATTAGGGTTTCACATAGAAGTACCCTATATTAGGTTTTCACATAGCATTACCATGTATTAGGGTTTCTCATAGCATTACCCTATATTAGGGTTCACATAGCAAGGAATCAATATGGATAACATAAGTATTCAATCATACTTTTTTATTCTCATCATTCATCATTGAATGTATTATCAACATAAAGTATGAGTTTCTCTCTCATCTTTGCTAGAATATGATTACATCATAGTTTATAGGTTTGGATTAACCTTTTTGTAAGGCATGTTATCCTACATTGAACAGGGTGCATTACATCTCAATGTAACCATTGATATGACACATCTCATGTGTCATTCATCCAATTATATTGGACTTATAACACATAAAGGTCTACCAGTATTGGGGTGTTGGATGTGATATCTATCATACCTTGATGTATCACTTCCCTGAACACCTTCATCTTACTTGAGTTTATTCACTTAGCTTGTATCAGGTTATACCTCATCCTAATACTTATGCACTAGATCATCACATTCATCATGCAAGGTAGTGGTCATTAGTCACTTCACTTAGAATATACAACCATTGCCAAAACTATGGACTCATCCTTAAGTTAGGAACTAACAAAACAGCCATACTAGGTCACTTGCAAATCAACTTCAAGTCGAGCATAGAGCACCACGGTCGTGTAGTCAAGAACGGCCATGCAAGGGGAAGCCACCACAGCCGTGCTACCTTGCACGGTCGTGCTAGAGAAGATCACCATGACCGTTTTACATCACCATGGCTTCCATCATCCAACCCCTTTAGCTTAATTAAGAATAGTATTCTCCATATTTATAATTTGAGGATTCACATAGAATATTCCATACATTTGTGGATTTTACATAGTATTATTATCCAATAGAGTTTTACATAATCATCCTTATATATCAAGGATTCACCTAGTAATATGTGAAATTAGAATTTCACAACACATCACCCAGTGGAAGGACTTCACATAGAATTAGTAGCACAACCCTATAATAGGGTTTCATATACCTTTATCCCATTTTAGGGATTAGGGTTTATCATTCACATCCAAGTGGGGTTTCTCTTTCCTCTTACCCAAATTAGAGTTAGGATATACAATTCTCATTAAATTAGGGTTTCCTTCATTATTACATTAATTTAGGATTACATCATCACCCTGGATTTATGATAACACTCAACTTTTCCCTAGATTTGGGTTTCACACATAGCTTTGTTCTAATTAGAGTCTCACACATAGCATTGTTCTAATTAGGGTTTCACACATAGCATTTCTATAATTAGGATTTCACACATAGCATTGCTCTAATTAGGGTTAAGGCTCATTGATTAGGGTTTCATGATCTCATTATTATGGATCAACCCTTATCACATAGTTTACTCATGCATAATGAGAGAATTAGGGCTTAATTATATAAGCATTCATCTCTCTCATTCACTCTCTCATATTCTTTAGGAGGTTAACTACTCCAAGATTAATCTAGGTCAACTCTTCACTTGAGTACACATAGCTAGGGTTAACCTTCACAATCATCATGGGTCTACATCTTTAATAATCACATAGCTGATTGACCTTTGATAATATTAGATGTCCAAATGGACTAATCAATTAAACCATCAATTATATAAAGAATTCAAAAGGATTGACCAATTAAACTTTCATTTCCACAAAGTGATCAATTGGGTTAACCATTGAAATCTTCAATTGCATTAAGTATCTAAATAGGTTCACCATATTGGACCTTCAATTACATGAGATATTCAAATGGGTTAACCATGTTGATCTTCACAAAGTTAATTACTTAGACCCTCAATAATCTTGGTTCTCATACATCAATTGGTTGAAAACTAATTGAACAAGTTATACTTGAAACCAATTGAACAAAGTAGGTATTGAAATCGTTTGCACTTTGGGTCTCCAAACGGTTTGAGATCGTTTGGTCCCAAACGGTCTTGAGACCGTTTGGTCCCAAACAGTCTTGAGACCATTTGGACTCAAATGGTCTTGAGACCGTTTGGTCCAAATCTTCTCAAAACCGCATGGACCAAAAAGGTACTTCAACACTCAATCGATTCAATGTTTCAATCCATGGACCAATTATAAATTGAATCACTAAAGCATTCATCAATTGGACCACTGAATCACCATTCAATTAGACCTTCAATTTAGGGTTTTGAACCCAATTTAACTAGGTTTGATAATCAAGAAACCATCACTTAGGGTTTGAAATCGAGGATCCATCAATGATTGACATTGTGGAATCAAATCGATTGAAATCAATGAACTATCATCATCACATGATATGACCTGACCTCAAACGGTATTGGATGACCACAAAACGGTCTTGAGACCATTTGGTTGATATCCAAACGGTCTTGAGACCGTTTTCCCATTCCAATATCAAAAACCATGACATCCGATTAGGGTTTTGGACCGTTGGATTGATTATCAAATCAGCACTTAGTTGCAATTCAATTTGGTATATTTGGATCATCAAATACCCAACCATGCTCAACCCTAGACCTCGAAATGGTCTTGGGTGACCCTCAAACGGTCTTGAGACCATTTGGGTGATTCACAAATGGTTTTGAAACCGTTTGGGTCAATCAACCCAAACCATCAACTTATTCAATTGCAAAATCAACACTTAGCCGATTAGGGTTGATACCATATCTTTGGATCTTCAAACACTTAGCCATACTTAATCTTAGACCTCCAAATGGTCTTGGGTGACCCCCAAATGGTATCGAGACCGTTTGGGTGATCCCCAAATGGTTTTGAAACCATTTGGGTCAATCAACCCAAATCATCATCTCAATCAATTGGAAATTCAGCACTTAGTCGATTAGGGTTTGCAATTAAGTAATCATTCACAATTGAAACCTTCAAGATCAAACCAATTGAAACCATTGGATCAAAATCCAAGCACCACAGCATATATCTTCAAACGGTCAACCATCTCAAATGGTCAACCATCCCAAATGGTTTGGGACCCAAACCACCAAATGGTTTGGGACCCAAACCACCAAACGGTTTGGTGAAACCGTTTGGTCCCAACATTGAAATTGTTTGCCCTAGATATTTGGGGAGGTGTGTGCTTATGATGATGTCATCATAATCAAGCTCCAAACTCATGAAATATACTGTGATTTCCATGGAGATTGCATCAATCAACCAAACTTAATTTCAGAAATGTAGAAATGATCACCAATTGATAAGGAATTGATTGCAATAATAAAATTAAGGGTTCAAGTTATAAAACCCGCCTCCAATTGAGCTCCAAAGCTCCAAGCTCATGGAAACAATGGTGGATGAAACTCCTTTCACTATTCCAAGGGTCGTCCTCAAGCTTTGAGTGAAAAGAATTGGTTAGAATTGAAGAGGGGATCGAGATATGAAGAATTCATGCATTGATTTTCGATTTTCACCATGGATTCAAGGTGAAAGGAGGTCAAGAACCTTACCAAAAGGTTGGGGGTCGTCCTGCTCCTCCACATCTCCTTGGTCGTTTTCCAAGCAAGGGGAAAGAAAGGAATCCGAAAAAACCTTTGTTTTGGCTTGGAAAAGGTACTTTTATAAGAAAATTGATGAAAGAGAAAATACTTTATAAAAGTCTTTTAATTCCAAAATTGCTGCCACCACTTTCCCCTTGGTTTCTTGCATGCAAGGGCATCTCTATCCCCATCGAACTCCCTTCCATTATCCATGAATTAAGGGAAAATAAATTAAGCATCTTAACCCTTATAATAAGAATATCCATATTTGAGTGGAAATTCTTTTTCTTATAATAATGGTGAGTGGAATTTCGCCTCCTTAGGATATGATCGTGCCTTTGCAAGGCTTTAAGATCATCCACACATATATGAATTCAACCATTTTAATTTTTGTTGAAGGCCTTTTAATTAATACATTCATTTTTTCCCTAAATTGAATTAGGGTTTCAATTAGGATTAAATCTTGATTATTCTAATATCAAGATTCTCTCTCCTCCAACTTAATTCAAATGAGGCACCCCTCTCATTTTATTTGCTCTAAAAGATGCCAAGAAACATTAGGGACCTTGTTGAAGTGGTAATTTGCATATTGAACCCTAGGTTTTGAGTAATTTGCACATTATACCAAAACTAGGTTCTAATGTACAAGGATTGCTTTACAAGCTTAATCTTGGTGCTTAAGCTTGTAAAAACCATACCACTACATCATATTCATTCTTATGATGTCTCAACATCATAGGAACATATTTTCATGCAAAATTTGCAATTTAACCCCTCAACTTGGGTAATTTGCACTTTAGTCCAAAACAAGCAAACATTGCTTCAACATTGTTCAAATAGGACCAAAATTGAAACATAAGTTTCTCATGAGCCCTAGTTACTTTTCCAAAGATAAGATTAAGCATCTACTCAACCTTATTAGGCAAAACATCTAGGGTTAACACATAACCCAGGCCAGGGATGTTACAAATTATAAACCCCTAATAAGGATTTCGTCCTCGAAATCCCAGAAAAAGGAGGGACAGATTATTCAGTTGTCATACCCTCAAGTCTCCACATAATATCTTAATATCATGGAGATATCTTGGATCATGTAATCCACACAAAGTTCCTTTCATTAATTCAACCTTATCAATGTTTATGTTTATACAAAGCATAAACCCCTAACATATGATGTCCATATTATTGAAAGGAAAAAGCATAAAAGAGCATACTTCAACCATCACTCAAGAATATTTACCAAAAGAGAAACATATATATGTAATAGAGATAATTTACTTAGTAAGCCTTTATTCATAAAGTTCACTTAGCAAACTCTATGTAATTGGAAATGTTCACTTAGCTTTTCCTTTTCAGTTGGGAATGTTCACATAGCTTTTCCTTTTTAGTTGGGAATGTTCACATAGCTTTTCCTTTTTAGTTGGGAATGTTCACATAGCTTTTCCTTTTAGTTGGGAATGTTCACATAGCTCTTCCTTTTAGTTGGGAATATTCACATAGCTCTTCCTTTTAGTTGGGAATGTTCACATAGCTCTTCCTTTTAGTTGGGAATGTTCACATAGCTCTTCCTTTTAGTTGGGAATGTTCACATAGCTCTTCCTTTTAGTTGGGAATGTTCACATAGCTTTTCCTTTTGGTTGGGAATGTTCACATATCTCTTCCTTTTAGTTGGGAATGTTCACATAGCTTTTCCTTTTGGTTGGGAATGTTCACATTGCTTTTCCTTTTGGTTGGGAATGTTCACATAGCTCTTCCTTTTAGTTGGGAATGTTCACATAGCTTTTCCTTTTGGTTAGGAATGTTCACATAGCTTTTCCTTTTGGTTGGGAATGTTCACATAGCTCTTCCTTTTAGTTGGGAATGTTCACATAGCTCTTCCTTTTGGTTGGGAATGTTCACATAGCTCTTCCTTTTAGTTGGGAATGTTCACATAGCTCTTCCTTTTAATTGGGAATGTTCACATAGCTCTTCCTTTTAGTTGGGAATGTTCACATAGCTCTTCCTTTTAGTTGGGAATGTTCACATAGCTCTTCCTTTTAGTTGGGAATGTTCACATAGCTCTTCCTTTTAATTTCCTTTTAGTTGGGAATGTTCACATAGCTCTTCCTTTTAGTTGGGAATGTTCACATAGCTCTTCCTTTTAATTGGGAATGTTCACATAGCTCTTCCTTTTAGTTGGGAATGTTCACATAGCTCTTCCTTTTAGTTGCATTATACTCTCTAGATTGTTTCAGAATGACTACTTGATCAGAGTAATAAAAAAGATAACAATCTAAGAGTTTCATACTTGCCTTATCTTCAATAATCATATACCTGGCCAGGGTATATAAGTATTGAGATTAGGTAGTATGCACTTTATCTGCTATCATATTCCTCACTTTTCATATCATTATACACACAGGATTTTCCATTTCCTAGATTTTCTCCAGGCATCCCTTCTATATCTCATCTTGTATTACAAAGATATATCACAAAGATAAGAGAGATTATAAAGCATTTTAATGAATACTGAGTAAGATGTAGATTCTCATCTTCCTTGTGTCCTTATAGGACTAGTCAAAGGAAGTTCAAAAATAACTACTTTCATATCTTTAACACATAGAATCATAATATGAAGTATCAGATTGAATATATTTCATTTAAGTATTACCCCTCAAGGTCACCTATCACATTAGGTTGTTTTCAAAACATAGTGTCCAGTTATCTCATGTTGTTGCTTTTGCCTTCTCTTAGTGGCTACTGCCCTGGTGCACTAGGCATCTATTGCATTGGTGACAACAAAAACTTTGGCTTTTTAGAATATTTAGGCAAATGTCTCTAAAATTATAGAGACCTTACCTTAATTCTCATATTATTGCCCCTCCTTGGGCACTACCATCACATATGTACTATTTATCCAAACTTATGGCAGAATCTATTTTCTCACCATATATTAATCTTTCCCACATTTCTACTGTTCGACCATGACCATGTCACTCAGGAATCCTTTTAAAATCCAAAGTTTATGCATTAAAGACTGGTAACTTAGGTTGTAATACTAGTATCCAGTCTTCTATATGCATTACTGTTGTCCTATCATGCCCTTCAAGAGCATAACATAAGATTCTCTATCCTGATTAGGTCAAGGTGGGAATTCTCAGGCACTTGTTCTCCTCTTTCCTGATCCCATGCACCCTTTCCTGGTGCAACAACATTGCCCTTAGCAATGTGTTCCTCATGTTCTCCTATCATTTTCAAGTTCTTCTTCTCCTATGTGAGCAGAAGATACTATTAGATAAACTGGAAGACATTTAGAACCGACTCTACAACCTTAGTCCTATGTCTTTGTAGACTCAGCGAACCTAGAGCTCTAATACCACTTAATTGTGGCATACAACTCATGAAAACATAATTAACTAATGCGGAAGCGTTCACTAAGCAGCAGATTACCAAAAATCATTAAAAATTAAAACCTTTTTATCAAGAGATCCATCAAAGGAAAACTTTCTCTCATAGAACCAAAGCAACACATTTACATTCTTGTTCGAAGGTACATATTATGTATCATCTCTTTCTGAGAGTTACAAACATTAATTGTCCTGTCAAGCTAAACACAGGCAGTATAAAATCTCGAGGCATTGAGCCAAAATCTCAAAAGCACTAACTACTACTCTGAGGACCTGAGAGTACAAAGACGACACATAGGACACTATCTATATCTATACAAGACATAACAGCCAGTGTCTCCACCTGAGACTTCACTACTGTCCCTGTTGCTGTTGTTGCTGCCCTTCACCTACTAAAGGATTCCTACATCCTCGTCCGCGTCCACCTAAAAATATGATTCCCACGGGGGTGAGACAATTGTAAATTTCCCCAGCGAGAGATATAACTCTCCGCCAGAAACATTATTATTGCAGCTTAAGAAGATAAATATACACAAAGGAATTATATTTGTTTGGTAGCAGTTAATTCAATGTCTAACCGATTAGAATATCATTCTTATCAAAAGCAATACAGCTATAATTTGATAGAACAACATGTCACTTATCCTTTAAGGAATATGAAGAACATGTATAACATTTATTCACTATATAATCATCACCACAACATTAATTCTCTTCAGGCTTAGATCATATATCTAATGCATGGCATTCTCATTGGGGAGTCATGGCTTGTAGCCATACTCTTTTCACAAAGTGTTGGGATCTTAGTCCCTCAACTCATCAAGTACATTTCCACTTTTTATTAAGTTCATTATAATGATTATAGAATCTGGGTATTTGAACCCATAACTCACCATAGAACACTTATTTCCACGTATTAGGTAACTTCATACCTTCATATCATTTGACCCAGGGACATTATAATTCTTGCTACACAAAGCATTGCACATAGTTCACAAAGCTCATAAACAATCTAAAATAATTAGCACATCATGTGACACACATGACTTATTAATTGTAGGTTACCTCTCACTAAGCAACAAAGCATATGAAGGCTTATAAGGCCTATAGAACATTTTCAGTATACAGAACATCATAGCTCATACCTGGCTATGCTCATCATCTCAAGATATCTGCATGATTAGTAATCATGATACCATTACATATCAGTACTATGCAATACAAGGGTTATCTTATTACATTCATAACCCATTAGTCTGTATTTGAGCTTCACATAAGATTACGCTATGTTAGAACTTCACATAGCATCACTTTGTATTAGGGTTTCACATAGAAGTACCCTGTATTAGGTTTTCACATAGCATTACCCTATATTAGGGTTTCTCATAGCATTACCCTATATTAGGGTTCACATATCAAGGAATCAATATGGATAACATAAGTATTCAATCATACTTGTTTATTCTCATCATTCATCATTGAATGTATTATCAACACAAAGTATGAGTTTCTCTCTCATCTTTGCTAGAATATGATTACATCATAGTTTATAGGTTTGTATTAACCTTTTTTGTAAGGCATGTTATCCTACATTCAACAGGGTGCATTACATCTCAATGTAACCATTGATATGACACATCTCATGTGTCATTCATCCAATTATATTGGACTTATAACACATCAAGGTATACCAGTATTGGGGTGTTGGATGTGATATCTATCATACCTTGATGTATCACTTCCCTCAACACCTTCATCTTAATTGAGTTTATTCACTTAGCTTGTATTAGGGTATACCTCATCCTAATACTTATGCACTAGATCATCACATTCATCATGCAAGGTAGTGGTCATTAGTCACTTCACTTAGAATATACAAAACTATGGACTCATCCTTAAGTTAGGAACTAACAAAACGGCCATACTAGGTCACTTGCAAATCAACTTCAAGTCGAGCATAGAGCACCACGGCTGTGTAGTCAAGAACGGTCGTGCAAGGGGAAGCCACCACAGCCGTGCTACAAAAGATCACCACGACCGTTTTACATCACCACGGCTTCCATCATCCATCCCCTTTAGCTCAATTAAGAATAGTATTCTCCATATTTATAATTTGAGGATTCACATAGAATATTCCATACATCTGTGGATTTTACATAGTATTATTCTCCAATAGAGTTTTACATAATCATCCTTCTATATCAAGGATTCACCTAGTAATATGTGAAATTAGAATTTCACAACACATCACCCAGTGGAAGGACTTCACATAGAATTAGTAGCACAACCCTATATTAGGGTTTCATATACCTTTATCCCATTTTAGGGATTAGGGTTTATCATTCACATCCAAGTGGGGTTTCTCTTTCCTATTACCCAAATTAGGGTTAGGATATACAATTCCCATTAAATTAGGGTTTCCTTCATTATTACATTAAGTTAGGATTACATCATCACCCTAGATTTATGATAACACTCAGCTTTGGCCTAGATTAGGGTTTCACACATAGCTTTGTTCTAATTAGAGTCTCACACATAGCATTTCTCTAATTATGGTGTCACACATAGCATTGCTCTAATTAGGGTTTCACACATATCATTGCTCTAATTAGGGTTAAGGCTCATTGATTAGGGTTTCATGATCTCATTATTATGGATCAACCCTTATCACATAGTTTACTTATAATGAGAGAATTAGGTTTTAATTAAATAAGCATTCATCTCTCTCATTCTCTCTCTCATCCTATTTAGGAGGTTAACTACTCCAAGATTAATCTAGGTCAACTCTTCACTTGAGTACACATAGCTAGGGTTAACCTTCACAATCATCATGGGTCTACATCTTTAATAATCACATAGCTGATTGACCTTTGATCATATTAGATGTCCAAATGGACTAATCAATTAAACCATCAATTATATAAAGAATTCAAAAGGATTGACCAATTAAACTTTCATTTCCACAAAGTGATCAATTGGGTTAACCATTGAAATCTTCAATTGCATTAAGTATCTAAATAGGTTCACCATATTGGACCTTCAATTACATGAGATATTCAAATGGGTTAACCATGTTGATCTTCACAAAGTCAATTACTTAGACCCTCAATGATATTGGTTCTCATACATCAATTGGTTGAAAACTAATTGAACAAGTTATACTTGAAACCAATTGAACAAAGTAGGTATTGAAACCGTTTGCACTTTGGGTCTCCAAACGGTCTCGAGACCGTTTGGAATCAAATGGTCTTGAGACCGTTTGGTCCAAACCTTCTCAAAACCGCATGGACCAAAAAGGTACTTCAACACTCAATCGATTCAATGTTTCAATCCATGGACCAATTATAAATTGAATCACTAAAGCATTCATCAATTGGACCACTGAATCACCATTCAATTAGACCTTCAATTTAGGGTTTTGAACCCAATTTAACTAGGTTTGATAATCAAGAAACCATCACTTAGGGTTTGAAATCGAGGATCCATCAATGATTGACATTGTGGAATCAAATCGATTGAAATCAATGAACTATCATCATCACATGATATGACCTGACCTCAAACGGTCTTGGATGACCACCAAACGGTCTTGAGACCGTTTGGTTGATCTCCAAACGGTCTTGAGACCGTTTTCCCATTCCATCATCAAAAACCATGACATCCAATTAGGGTTTTGGACCATTGGATTTATTATCAAATCAACACTTAGTTGCAATTCAATTTGGTATCTTTGGATCATCAAATACCCAACCATGCTCAACCCTAGACCTCAAAACGGTCTTGGGTGACCCTCAAACGGTATTGACACCGTTTGGGTGATTCCCAAATGGTTTTGAAACCGTTTGGTTCAATCAACCCAAACCATCAACTTATTCAATTGCAAAATCAACACTTAGCCGATTAGGGTTGATACCATATCTTTGGATCTTCAAACACTTAGCCATACTTAACCCTAGACCTCCAAACGGTCTTGGGTGACCCTCAAACGGTCTTGAGACCGTTTGGGTGATCCCCAAACGGTTTTGAAACCGTTTGGGTCAATCAACCCAAATCATCATCTCAATCAATTGGAAATTCAGCACTTAGTCGATTAGGGTTTGCAATTAAGTAATCATTCACAATTGAAACCTTCAAGATCAAACCAATTGAAACCATTGGATAAAAATCCAAGCATCACAGCATATATCTTCAAATGGTCAACCATTTCAAATGGTCAACCATCCCAAACGATTTGGGACCCAAACCACCAAACGGTTTGCAAACTGTTTGGTCACCAAACGGTTTGGTGAAACCGTTTGGTCCCAACATTGAAACTGTTTGCCCTAGATATTGGGGAGGTGTGTGCTTATGATGATGTCATCATCATCGAGCTCCAAACTCACAAAATCTACTGTGATTTCCATGGATATTACATCAATCAACCAAACTTAATTTTGGAAATGTAGAAATGATCACCAATTGATAAGGAATTGATTGCAATAATAAAATTAAGGGTTCAAGTTATAAAACCCGCCTCCAATTGAGCTCCAAATCTCCAAGATCACGGAAACAATGGTTGATGCAACTCCTTTCACTATTCCAAAGGTCATCCTCAAGCTTTGAGTGAAAAGAATTGGTTAGAATTGAAGAGGGGATCGAGATAAGAAGAATTCATGCATTGATTTTTGATTTTCACTATGGATTCAAGGTGAAAGGAGGTCAAGAACCTTACCAACAGGTTGGGGGTCATCCTCCTGCTCCTCCACATCTCCTTGGTCGTTTTCCAAACAAGGGGAAAGAATGGAATCCGAAAAAGCCTTTGTTTTGGCTTGGAAAAGGTACTTTTATAAGAAAATTGATGAGAGAGAAAATACTTTATAAAAGTGTTTTTGTAACATCCCTGACCTGGGTTATAAACTAACCCTAGGTGTTTTGCCTAAATATGTAATTAAACTCTTGTGATTATCTTTTGGCATGTAATTAAGTTCCTAAGGAACATACATTTTCATTTCTGTCCCTTTGAAACAATGATTGTAGTATTGTTTGGTAATACAGGGACCTATGTGCAAATTATCCAGTTAAGGGGTTTAACTTACAAATTTAACAAGTTAAGATGTTCCTCTGATGATTAGATATCATATGAGTGATATGATGACTTAAGATAGATTTCCCAAGCTTGGGCATCAAGATGCATCTTGTGGAACGATCCTTATGCTTAAAAACTCTAATTTGGATTAAAGTGCAATTTACCCAAATGTGGAGTGTAACTTATAAAATACACCATCTAGAACATATTTTATGATTCTTGACATCATTTAGAGTAAAAATGATGAAAGGGAGACATGAATGAGTGATCAGATAAGAAAAATGATCTTTGTGCATAAAATTCACTAAGTATGAGGATGGAGACTTGTCATATATGAACTCTAGTTGAAAGTTGGTTTTCTTTACCCTTAGATCTAGAGTTTTAATGAGATTTACATAAGTTTTGATAGCTTGGGCGTGCCTTAGAAACAAGGAGGGACTTAGGTGAGAATTTCATGTTTTAGAGGTCCTTATGGTGGTAAATGGCCTAGAGTATATAAGCCTTCACCCTTGCAAACCAAGTGAACGTATCCTTTATCCTCTTCATTTCTCATCTTTCTCAAAACGGCCAAGGCAGAGCTCTGGACCTCAGGGAGACGACCAACTAGTTCTAAGGTGAGTAGGAACCATCTTCAAGCTCGAATTCATGAAGGAATTCTTCTTAAAAGGTTGGTTCTATGGTTAACTTACTTAGATTCTTTGTTCTAAGCCGACCATCCCCATCTTTTCCTTGAAGAAACAACCTTGGATGACCTATGGAGCTCAAGACGCCATTAAAGGCTTGAAGCTTGGAAGCTTGGAGCTCTAGGAACCACATTTGATGCGGGTTTTATAACTCTAAACTCCTAGCTTCATTATGCATATCTTTGTTCTTACTTTTAGTGCTTAGTTCTTCTTCTACCTCCCTTCTTCCTTGCACTTTTGCAAGCAAAACGGTGGTGTAACCAACCTGAACAGAGGTTGAGGATGATGGGCGTGGATTCCTAGGTAACTTTATCAAACGACCTTGGACCCTTTTGGTCCAAACGGTTGCAACCCGTTTAAGGTCAAACGGTTTCAACCCGTTTGATCTCAAACGATCTTGCAAGATCGTTTGGATCAAAATGGTCTCAAGACCGTTTGATAGGGTTTACCAAGGGACGACCGTTTGAGGGTCTGTTCATAATATATTGAATTTCATTTCTACAAAGAATTATAATCTAATTCCTAACCAATTGAGAGTTGAAGGCACTTCAACACCCTAACCCTAATCGGGTTGAAATTGCTGATTTCAAGTATAGATCTTGTTGAGTTTTGGGTTGAAGGACCCAAACGGGTTCAAAACCATTTGGGGGATCATCCAAACGGTCTCACACTCGTTTAGTGACACCCCAAGACCGTTTGGAGGTCACCCAAACGATCTCAAGACCGTTTGGGCCAAGTTTGGGCCCAATTGGAGGTCAATTGATAGGTTCAACCTTGATTTGATTCACATTGTTGAACATTGATGATTATCCGATTGAAACCCTAATTGAGATAGACTTAACCCTAATTGGCTTTCAATTGAGGGTCAATTTGGTGTCCAATTGGTTAAGGCTAATCCTAATTGACTCAATTTGTAGGTGGTTAACATGGCTTTGGCCAATTGAAGGCTTCAACATAGGAAATCCTATTCAAACATAACCTTTGTGTCACCTTTTATGTTCATGCGGTTTGAACCCATGTAGGTCCACACTCGTTTAAGCCCAAAAAGGTTCACACTCGTTTAGGCTTAAATGGGTCCACACTCGTTTAAGGTCAAATGGGTTCACACTCGTTTAGGCTCAAACGGGTTCACGCCCGTTTAAGCTCAAACGGGTTCACACTCGTTTAAGGTCAAACGGGTTCACACCCGTTTAAGGTCAAATGGGTTGACACTTGTTTAAGGTCAAGTGGGTCCACACTCGTTTAAGGCTCAAATGGTTTCAAGGTCGTTTGAGATTAAACGAGTTCAAGGTCGTTTAAAACCTAAATGGGTTGAAGGTTGAAAGTTAAACCCTAAACCAATTGGAGATTTTCAAGGTTGTTTATACTTAATCACTTGAAGGTGTAAATGGTTCAATGATGATATAATCTAAACTCTAATGGTAACTTAAGACATTAAGGGACTAAGTGACTAATTAATTGACCCATGATGATGATCAATGGGTAAATTACCAAAATGCCCTTGAGGGGTTAATTTGAGTGATACCTTGTTCTAATCAAACCCTAATCACATGATAGTGATGATTTGGTTTATGTTAATCAAGGATGACTTGACCAAATCTATCTAGAGTGGTGTAATCACCATCTACTAGTGAGAGGAGAGAGAAAGTACCATTTATGGTCAAAACTCAAGTAAAATACCTTCAATGTACTTGAATATGCAAGATTAGGTATGATCCACTTATGTGAGATCATGGAAACCCTAAATATAATAATTGGTGAATCTTAATCTTATCTGAGGGCTTTAATGATGATGTTTCTCATACATGGTGATGTTATGAGATCAATTCACCATGAGGTGAATAGTAAACCCTAATTCTAGGGTGATGACATGTAATGTGAATAGTAAACCCTAATTGGTGAAAATCAGGGAACCTAACCCTTGTAAGAGTATGAGGGTACAACTTTTGATATGAATTGCTTACTATTATCAGTTGAATTAACCATGCAGGTTCTTATACATGATGATGATTATATCCAGGTAAGGATTATGATTTCATATTCATTGAAAGCATGTTATTAGCTTTATGAATAATGACATATATTGATGCCTAGTAAGTGGCATCTTATGAGAATGATAGGCTGTGAGAGCCATGAGTATCATCAAGGTCATGCTTGTCAGATGACTTGTGATGAGATGATTGAGAAATGATAATTGATGAGAGTTAGACTTGGTACATTTAGTATTCTACTTTCATAGTTGCTGTTCTAATGATTAATGTTTGAGAACATGTATGATGTTAAAAGAATATTGAAATGTACCTAACTAATCAAGTATAATCATACCATGTAGAGACCTGATCATAGATCCATCATTGTCAGGAGTTAAATGATGGTGAAACAGGTTTTCCTAAGGGAACTCCTGGATCACATACTTTTGAGTATGTGGGGGAATATGGATGTGAATACCCTTACATCCTAGTGTAGGAATTGATGTAGATGTATCTTAATCTATCAATCCTTCACTATGTGTTTATGCCGGGGTGATGTAACACTAATCTCCCGAGGAAATCTTTTATACCGCATCAATGAGAGATAAACAAGAAATCTTTCGATGGCGAAGAGAGTACAGAATGCCACTGTGACTCTAATAGCGAAGTACCAGAATACCTTGGTAAGCTATAGTAGTAGAGACACTAGATGTCCTGCATGTTGATCCTCTCACTGACTGAGGAAGATGAGGTCATAAGAATCCGGCTCTTTTGATGACCTATGTATGATACCGATGTGACTTAATAGTGATCGGTTGGAGTATGAGCGGTATACCTCATCTCCGCAGGGCATAATAATGTTTGTAAAACATAATCAACCGCGTAGCATATCTGCTTAGGTTGAACTACAAAATACATTGGTTGAAGTTACATTACTTAGTATACATGTTCTTCATATTCCTTAAATGTTGTTGTTCTAATTGATAACAATCTGCTGTTGATCACCTTAAAGCTTTTATTGCTTATGTTGCTCTTTGATTGCTATAATAAAGCATCTGGCGGAGAGTTATAACTCTCGCTGGGACAATTATTTAAAATTGTCTCACCCCGTAGATTTCAACTTTTTAGGTGGTCGTCGAGGACGAAGGAACCAGTCTGCAGGTGATCAGAATCAGCAGCAAGAGCACCAGGGGCAGCAGTGAATCTCAGGTGGAGATACTGACTGCTAAGTCATGTAGTTAGATAGTCTTATGTCATCTCTATACTCTCAGGTCCTTGGAGTCTTTTGGTCTGAGATTTTGGGTTTTAAATCTTGAGATTTTGTATCTGGCTGTGTATAATCAAGCATGAAGTGATCTAACAGAGATGTAATCTGTTTACCTTGTTTCTTATAAAAGGAGTTTCATGATTTCAGGATCTTGTCTCAAAAAGTTTTAATTTCCGATGATTTTTGTATTCTGTTGTTAATCGAATCGCTTCCGCTATGTTTATCTTGTGTTTTGAAGATCAGAGCCCACAATTAGTGGTATCAGAGCTCTAGGTTCGCTGAGTCTACAGAGACATAGGACTTAGAGTGTCAAGTCTATCCTTAGTACTTCTTTCTTATCTAATAGAGTCTTCTGCTCCTCAGGAGAAGAAGATAATTAAGGATGTCTGGACCACAGGAGGAGTACGAGGCAGAAAGTAGTGTTGCTGCACCTCGAGAAGGTGCAAGGAACCTAGAAATAGAGCAACCTGTACCTAAGCCACCTATGGAGCCACCTCAGTTTGACCCAGCTGACATGGGAAACCCAGCTGTTCAAACCATGTTCGGGCAGTTTATGACTGCCATGACACACATCACCGACAGGATGCCCATGCCTGCACCTAGGGCACCTATCCAGCCTGAAGGACAAGGTATCGGTAAGACATTCGAGCGAATTCGTCGTGTCGGAGCAACCGAGTACTTTGGAACAGCTGATCCTGCAGATGCCGATCTGTGGTTAACCGAGTTAGAGAAAACTTTCAGAATCTTGAACATCCCAGAAGCTGAGAAGGTTAGACATGCCGTCTATCTTCTCAAAGGAAGTGTTGGTCACTGGTGGACCATGGAAGAGCAGAAGAGGCCTGGAGTGGAGATCTTGTGGGAAGATTTTCGTCGGGGATTTGTCAACAGATACTTTCCAAAGACATTCCTGGATGAAAAGATCTCTCAGTTTGAGAGATTGAGACAAGGCATGATGAACATTAGCGAGTACGAAGCTAAGTTCATGGAGTTGCTACGATTCTGTCCGCACATGGCTGCCACAGAAGAAGAGAGGATTAGAAGGTTTGAGAAGGGTTTAAACACCGACTTGACTACTCCCGTGTCTGCCCTAGAGAGTCGGGAGAGGTTTGCTACCTTCGTTGAGTCAATCCGAAGGATAGAGAAATCCGTAGTCGAGAAGAGACAAACCCATAAGAGATATCCGCAGTTCCAGGGTTCTTCATCTAGAGACTTTAAGAAGCCTAGATTCTCTGCACCTTCACCACCCAGATCTGGTTCTCAGACACAGTGGTCCCCAAGTAGAGGTAGAGGACGAAGCCTACCACTACAAGAGACTCGCAGTTCAGCATCAATGTCGGTTACAGGACTACCTAGACCACAACAACTAGAAAGAAGCTACTACAACTGTGGGAAGGTGGGACACTTGATGAAGGACTGCAGGTCTAGACCTGTCAGTGTGACATAGCCTCAAAGACAGAGTCAACAGGGATCACAAAGAAGACAGTTTCAAGGAGCATCTAGAGGACGTGGACAAGCATCTCAAGCTGGATCATCAGCACTGGCTCAACCTCAGGCGACAACAAGATTCTATGCTATGAACCCACTAGATGCAGTGGTCAATCCACGGGTTGTGGCAGGTCAGATGGAACTTTTATATTCTGATATGTCTACATCCTGTGTTGTATCTGTTTTGATTGACCCAGGTGCTACGCACTCCTTTATCACTCGAAGAGTGATTCGTAACTGCAATATGACGGTCAGTCATAGGGCAGATAGCTTGTTGCTTGAGACTCCGTTGAGAGGGTCTGTTGTGTTGCAAGAGGTATGCTCTCCCTGCATCCTCTTCTTTTCTGATCATCGCATTCAAGTGGATCTTATACCACTTGAGATGCAAGGATTTGATATAATCCTTGGGATGGATACCTTGGAAAGGTATAGGGTTGTCTTGGATTGTGAATCCAAGCAGGTTGTGTTTGCTGATGAAAGCAACACATGGATCTTTCAAGGAGAGAGAAAGATTCTACCCACCTGTCTTGTGTTAGCTATGGTTGCTGATCAGCTGATGAGGCAAGGATGTTATGCATTCTTAGCCCATGTGGTAGATACTACCATGGAGAGTCCTAACCCTGCTGAAGTTCTTGTAGTCAGGGATTTGAAGATGTATTTCCTGAAGAACTTCCAGGTGTGCCACCGCCTCGGGAAATTGATTTTGAAATCAATTTGATCCCAGATACCCAACCTATAGCCCAGACACCGTATAGGATGGCGCCTGTTGAGATGGCAGAACTCAAGAAGCAGCTTCAAGAGTTGCTTGAGAAGGGTTTCATCCGACCGAACACTTCACCTTGGGGTGCTCCGGTCCTTTTTGTTAAAAAGAAAGACGGGTCAATGCGGTTGTGCATTGATTACAGACAACTAAACAAAGTAACGATAAAGAATAAGTACCCTCTGCCGAGGATTGATGATCTCTTTGACCAGTTGCGTGGTGCAACCGTCTTCTCAAAGATAGATTTGAGGTCTGGATATCGTCAACTTCGTATTAAGGACAGTGACATACCCAAGTCTGCTTTCAGAACAAGGTATGGTCACTATGAGTTCACAGTTATGTCGTTTGGACTAACTAATGCACCGACTGCATTTATGGAACTCATGAATAGAATCTTCCGACCTTTCCTCGATCAGTGTGTTGTCGTCTTTATAGATGACATTCTGATCTATAGTAAAGATGCTCAGCAGCATGAACAACATCTTCGTCAGGCTCTAACTTTGCTAAGGGAACATAAGCTATATGCTAAGTTTAGCAAGTGTGAGTTTTGGCTATCAGAAGTATCTTTTCTTGGACATGTGATATCTGCTTTGGGTATTCGTGTTGACCCTAAAAAGGTAGAATTTGTTCTACAATGGGAACAACCGAAGACACCGACGGAGATTCGTAGTTTCTTGGGGTTGGCCGGCTATTATCGAAGGTTCATTAAGAACTTTAGTTCCATAGCCTTACCCTTGACTAAGTTGACCCGGAAGGAAGTTCCTTTTGACTGGAGCGATAAGTGCCAACAATCTTTTCAATTACTAAAAGAGAGGTTGACAAGTGCACCTGTACTTGTGCTACCTGAGCAAGGCAAAGGATATATAGTTTTCTGTGATGCCTCCAAGAACAGACTTGGATGTGTGTTGATGCAGGATAAGCAAGTGATTTCTTTTGCTTCCCGACAGCTTAAGAAACACGAAGAGAATTATCCGACACACGATTTGGAGTTAGCTGCGGTGGTTCATGCCTTGAAGATCTATAGACATTATCTCTACGGAGAGACATTCCATATTTTCACAGATCACAAGAACCTAAAGTATATCTTTTCTCAGCATGAACTTAACATGAGACAACGTCGCTGGATGGAGTTAATCAAGGACTACGATTGTACAATTGATTACCATCCAGGAAAGGCCAATATAGTTGCAGATGCCTTGAGTAGGAAATCAGCAACATCAACCATGGATAGAGCACAACTAAACTCTTTAGTATGCTCTAAGAGAGATATGCTTGTCTCTTTAAGGCAAGACAATGTACAGTTGAAGGTGTCATTGTTAGCCGGGTTGTTGGCTAAGATGCATATAAAACCTACCCTAAGAGAACAGATTAAGGAGGCACAACAAGTAGATGCAGCAGTTCAACAGATTAGATCAGAGTATGGTAATGAGAAGTGAGATGGTTTCCATGATTCAGATGATCAAGTAGTATGCTATCATGGGAGGATAATAGTTCCAGATAAGGATAACTTGAGAAAGTTAGTCCTGGAAGAAGCTCATTCTTTGATGCATGCTCTGCATCCAGGGAACACCAAGATGTATCGAAACTTGAAAGATATGTATTAGTGGCCCGGGATGAAGAAGAATGTTGCAGAGTTTGTGATGAGGTGTCATGTGTGTCAGTAAGTTAAAGCTGAACACCAGAAGCCTACAGGGACAATGCAACCTTTACCCATACCACAGTGGAAGTGGGACCATGTGACCATGGACTTTGTTGTTGGCCTACCTAGGACAAGCAAAGGACATGATTCCATCTGGGTAATAGTTGATAGGTTGACAAAGACAGCTCATTTCTTACCTGTCAAAACAACATATTCTGCTGAAAAGTTATCACAGTTGTATGTTCAAGAGATAGTGCGTTTGCACGGAGTTCCTGTCACTATAGTTTCTGACAGAGGTCCCCAGTTTACAAGTCGTTTTTGGGAACAGATGCACAGAGATTTAGGCACCAAGTTAAGGTTTAGTACAACCTTTCATCCACAGACTGATGGACAGTCAGAAAGGACTATACAGACCTTGGAAGACCTGTTGAGAGCATGTGTTCTCTAGTTTACCGGGAGTTGGGATCTACACCTAATCATAATAGAGTTTGCCTATAACAATAGCTATCAGCATAGTATTGATATGGCATCTTATGAAGCTTTGTATGGTAGACGTTGTAGATCACCCTTGTGTTGGTATGAGACTGGTGAGCATCAGTTGTTAGGTCCTGATCTTGTGCAGCAGACCACAAAGAAGATTAAAGTGATACAACAACATATTAAGACTGCACAGGATAGGCAAAAATCTTATGCTGATAAGCTTCGTAGACCGTTAGAGTTCCAGGTTGGAGACAGAATGTATCTCAAGGTCTCGCCTTGGAGAGGAGTCCTTCGCTTTGGAAGGAAAGGAAAGTTAGCTCCTAGATTTATGGGGCCTTATCCAATCATTGAACGGGTTGGAAAGGTAGCCTATAGACTAGAGTTACCACCTGAGTTGCAGAGGTTACACCCTGTGTTTCACATTTCTATGTTAAGGAAATGTCATCCTGATACCGAGTCAGTTCTACAACCTATGGAAGTAGAATTGAATGAAGATATAACTTATGAGGAAGGACCAGTGTCAATCCTTGATAACAGAATTAAAAAGCTAAAGAAGAAAGATATAAGCCTTGTGAAAGTCCTCTGGAACCACCGTGGTGTTGAAGAAGCCACTTGGGAACTAGAGGATGAGATGAGAAGAAAATACCCTGCTCTTTTCTCTTAATACGTTTTATCGATTTCGGGGACGAAATCCTTGTAAGGGGTGGATAATTTGTAACATCCCTAACCTGGGTTATAAACTAACCCTAGGTGTTTTGCCTAAATATGTAATTAAACTCTTGTGATTATCTTTTGGCATGTAATTAAGTTCCTAAGGAACATACATTTTCATTTCTGTCCCTTTTAAACAATGATTGTAGTATTGTTTGGTAATACAGGGACCTATGTGCAAATTATCCAGTTAAGGGATTTAACTTGCAAATTTCACAAGTTAAGATGTTCCTCTGATGATGAGATATCATATGAGTGATATGATGAGTTAAGATGGATTTCCCAAGCTTGGGCATCAAGATGCAGCTTGTGGAATGATCCTTATGCTTAAAAACCCTAATTTGGATTAAAGTGCAATTTACCCAAATGTGGAGTGTAACTTATAAAATACACCATCTAGAACATCTTTTATGACTCTTGACATCATTTAGAGTAAAAATGATGAAAGGGACACATGAATGAGTGATTAGATAAGAAAAATGATCTTTGTGCATAAAATTCACTAAGTATGAGGATGGAGACTTGTCATATATGAACTCTAGTTGAAAGTTGGTTTTCTTTACCCTTAGATCTAGAGTTTTAATGAGATTTACATAAGTTTTGATAGCTTGGGCGTGCCTTAGAAACAAGGAGGGACTTAGGTGAGAATGTCATGTTTTAGAGGTCCTTATGGTGGTAAATGGCCTAGAGTATATAAGCCTTCACCCTTGCAAACCAAGTGAACGTATCCTTTATCCTCTTCATTTCTCATCTTTCTCAAAACGGCCAAGGCAGAGCTCTGGACCTCAGGGAGACGACCAACTAGTGATAAGGTGAGTAGGAACCATCTTCAAGCTCAAATTCATGAAGGAATTCTTCTTAAAAGGTTGTATCTATGGTTAACTTACTTAGATTCTTTGTTCTAGCCGACCATCCCCATCTTTTCCTTGAAAAAACAACCTTGGATGACCTATGGAGCCCAATACGCCGTTAAAGGCTTGAAGAGTGGAAGCTTGGATCTCTAGGAACCACGTTTGAGGCGGGTTTTATAACTCTAAACTCCTAGCTTTATTATGCATATCTTTGTTCTTACTTTTAGTGCTTAGTTCTTCTTCTACCTCCCTTCTTCCTTGCACTTTTGCAAGCAAAATGGTGGTGTAACTGACCTGAACAGAGGTTGAGGATGATGGGAGTGGATTCCTAGGTAACTTTATCAAATGACCTTGGACCCTTTTGGTCCAAACGGTTGCAACCCGTTTAAGGTCAAACGGTT
Source organism: Alisma plantago-aquatica (assembly GCA_963693085.1). Taxonomy (NCBI): domain Eukaryota; kingdom Viridiplantae; phylum Streptophyta; class Magnoliopsida; order Alismatales; family Alismataceae; genus Alisma; species Alisma plantago-aquatica. The sequence continues at coordinate 183,055,992 of OY856410.1, read as the reverse complement.
TCAACCCGTTTGATCTCAAACGATCTTGCAAGATCATTTGGATCAAAACGGTCTCAAGACCATTTGATAGGGTTGACCAAGGGACGACCGTTGAGGGTCTGTTCATAATATATTGAATTTCATTTCTACAAAGAATTATAATCTAATTCCTAACCAATTGAGAGTTGAAGGCACTTCAACACCCTAACCCTAATCGGGTTGAAATTGTTGATTTCAAGTATAGATCTTATTGAGTTTTGGGTTGAAGGACCCAAACAGGTTCAAAACCGTTTGGGGGATCCAAACGGTCTCACACTCGTTTAGTGACACCCCAAGACCGTTTGGAGGTCACCCAAACGATCTCAAGACCGTTTGGGCCAAGTTTGGGCCCAATTGGAGGTCAATTGATAGGTTCAACCTTGATTTGATTCACATTGTTGAACATTGATGATTATCCGATTGAAACCCTAATTGAGATAGACTTAACCCTAATTGGATTTCAATTGAGGGTCAATTTGGTGTCCAATTGGTTAAGGCTAATCCTAATTGACTCAATTTGTAGGTGGTTAACATGGCTTTGGCCAATTGAAGGCTTCAACATAGGAAATCCTATTCAAACATAACCTTTGTGTCACCTTTTATGTTCATGCGGTTTGAACCCATGTAGGTCCACACTTGTTTAAGCCCAAAAAGGTTCACACTCATTTAGGCTTAAATGGGTCCACACTCGTTTAGGCTCAAACGGGTTCCCACCCGTTTAAGCTCAAACGGGTTCACACTCATTTAAGGTCAAACGGGTTCACACCCGTTTAAGGTCAAATGGGTTCACACTCGTTTAAGGTCAAGTGGGTCCACACTCGTTTAAGGCTCAAATGGGTTCAAGTTCGTTTGAGATTAAACGAGTTCAAGGTCGTTTAAAACCTAAATGGGTTGAAGGTTGAAGGTTAAACCCTAAACCAATTGGAGATTTTCAAGGTTGTTTATACTTAATCACTTGAAGGTGTAAATGGTTCAATGATGATCTAATCTAAACTCTAATGGTAACTTAAGACATTAAGGGACTAAGTGACTAATGAATTGACCCATGATGATGATCAATGGGTAAATTACCAAAATGCCCTTGAGGGGTTAATTTGAGTGATACCTTGTTCTAATCAAACCCTAATCACATGATAGTGATGATTTGGTTTATGTTAATCAAGGATGACTTGACCCAATCTATCTAGAGTGGTGTAATCACCATCTACTAGTGAGAGGAGAGAGAAAGTACCATTTATGGTCAAAACTCAAGTAAAATACCTTCAATGTACTTGAATATGCAAGATTAGGTATGATCCACTTATGTGAGATCATGGAAACCCTAAATATAATAATTGGTGAATCTTAATCTTATCTGAGGGCTTTAATGATGATGTTTCTCATACATGGTGATGTTATGAGATCAATTCACCATGAGGTGAATAGTAAACCCTAATTCTAGGGTGATGACATGTAATGTGAATAGTAAACCCTAATTGGTGAAAATCAGGGAACCTAACCCTTGTAAGAGTATGAGGGTACAACTTTTGATATGAATTGCTTACTATTATCAGTTGAATTAACCATGCAGGTTCTTATACATGATGATGATCATATCCGGGTAAGGATTATGATTTCATATTCATTGAAAGCATGTTATTAGCTTTATGAATAATGACATATGCTGATGCCTAGTAAGTGGCATCTTATGAGAATGATAGGCTGTGAGAGCCATGAGTATCATCAAGGTCATGCTTGTTAGATGACTTGTGATGAGATGATTGAGAAATGATAATTGATGAGAGTTAGACTTGATACATTTAGTATTCTACTTTCATAGCTACTGTTCTAATGATTAATGTTTGAGAACATGTATGATGTTAAAAGAATACTGAAATGTACCTAACTAATCAAGTATAATCATACCATGTAGAGCCCTGATCATAGATCCATCATTGTCAGGAGTTAAATGATGGTGAAACAGGTTTTCCTAAGGGAACTCCTGGATCACATACTTTTGAGTATGTGGGGGAATATGGATGTGAATACCCTTACATCCTAGTGTAGGAATTGATGTAGATGTATCTTAATCCATCAATCCTTCACTATGTATTTATGCTGGGATGATGTAACACTAATCTCCCGAGGAAATCTTTTATACCGCATCAATGAGAGATAAACAAGAAATCTTTCGATGGCGAAGAGAGTACAAAATGCCACTGTGACTCTAATAGCGAAGTACCAGAATACCCTGGTAAGCTATAGTAGCAGAGACACTAGATGTCCTGCATGTTGATCCTCTCACTGACTGAGGAAGATGAGGTCATAAGAATATGGCTCTTTTGATGACCTATGTATGATACCGATGCGACTTAATAGTGATCGGTTGGAGTATGAGCGGTATACCTCATCTCCGCAGGGCATAATAATGTTTGTAAAACATAATCAACCACGTAGCATATCTGCTTAGGTTGAACTACAAAATACATTGATTGAAGTTACATTACTTAGTATACATGTTCTTCATATTCCTTAAATGTTGTTGTTCTAATTGATAACAATCTGCTGCCGATCACCTTAAAGTTTTTATTGCTTATGTTGCTCTTTGATTGCTATAATAAAGCTTCTGGCAGAGAGTTATAACTCTCGCTGGGACAATTATTTAAAATTGTCTCACCCCGTAGATTTCAACTTTTTAGGTGGTCGTTGAGGACGAAGGAACCAGTCTACAGGTGATCAGAATCAGCAGTAAGAGCACCAGGGGCAGCAGTGAATCTCAGGTGGAGATACTGACTGCTAAGTCATGTAGTTAGATAGTCTTATGTCGTCTATGTACTCTCATGTCCTTGGAGTCTTTTTGTCTGAGATTTTGGGTTTTAAATCTTGAGATTTTGTATCTGGCTGTGTATAATCACTCATGAAGTGATCTAACATAGATGTAATCTGTTTACCTTGTTTCTTATAAAAGGAGTTTCATGATTTCAGGATCTTGTCTCAAAAATTTTTAATTTCCGATGATTTTCGTATTCCGTTGTTAATCGAATCGCTTCCGCTATGTTTATCTTGTGTTTTGGAGATCAGAGCCCACAGTTTTAATTCCAAAATTGCTGCCACCACTTCCCCCCTTGGTTTATTGCATGCAAGGCCATCTCTATCCCCACCGAAATCCCTTCCATTATCCATGAATTAAGGGAAAAGAAATTAAGCACCTTAACCCTTATAATAAGAATATCCATATTTGAGTGGAAATTCTTTTTCTTATAATAATGGTGAGTGGAATTTCGCCTCCTTAGGATATGCTCGTGCCTTTGAAAGGCTTTAAGCTCATCCACACATATCTGAATTCAGACATTTTAATTTTGGTTGAAGGCCTTTTAATTAATACATTCATTTTTTCCCTAAATTGAATTAGGGTTTCAATTAGGATTAAATCTTGATTATTTTAATATCAAGATTCTCTCTCCTCCAACTTAATTAAAATGAGGCGCCCCTCTCATTTTATTTGATCTACAAGATGACAAGAAACATTAGGGACCTTGTTGAAGTGGTAATTTGCATATTTAACCCTAGGTTTTGGGTAATTTGCACATTACACCAAAATTAGGTTCTAATGTACAAGGATTGCTTTACAAGCTTAATCTTGGTGCCCAAGCTTGTGAAAACCATACCAATACATCATATTCATTATTATGATGTCTAAACATCATAGGAACATATTTTAATGCAACATTTGCAATTTAACCCCTCAACTTGGGTAATTTGCACTTTAGTCCAAAACAAGCAAACATTGCTTCAACATTGTTCAAATAGGACCAAAATTGAAACATAAGTTTCTCATGAGCCCTAATTACTTTTCCAAAGATAAGATTAAGCATCTACTCAACCTTATTAGGCAAAACATCTAGGGTTAACACATAACCCAGGTCAGGGATGTTACAGGCCAGGTATTCAATTATTGAAGAAAAGGTAAGTATGGAACTTTTAGATTGTTATCTTTCTTATTACTCTGATCACGTAGTCATTTTGAGACAATCTAAAGAGCATAAAGAATAAGAAATCATGGTGTGAATATCTCAATCCTACCTTAACGAAGATGAGAAATGCATCATTATCTATCAAAACTTGAATATTTGGTAACATAAGAGAAAGATACAACACCATGAAATCTAAATTTGAATACAAATAAGGAAAAGAGGAGTTCTTGAAGATGTGATTCCAGAAGATAATTAAGTAAAAGGCAGATAAGTCTATGCTTATAAAGTGATTCAGGGTATGAAATCTACATAAGATGGAGAGAACTCCAATGATAAGTATAAAATGAGAAGATAAATGAGAACAATGACAAAGGAACAAGGTGGAACCTAAGTTAATCTCATACCAACCTATGTGTGTAAGAAAGTGTTAATGTAAAACAAGCATGGCATTTGAAAGAAATTAAGGGAGATGATCCCTATTTAATGAAGAAAATGAAGAATATGATGACTTACCTATTGATAAATGGTTGAAAAACATAATAAAATAAGAGAACATACACTAGTGGGATAAATAGTCATCAAGGAAGGAGTAATGAAATATGTTAATCATGATGCTTCCTATGATAATGGCAAGAACTCGAAATGAAAAAGGTAAAATGATACATAAGAAGTTGTAGCATGCATAATGAAAATAGAATTGGTTACCTTTCTGCTAGTGACCCTTGAACAATGTTGCTATGATGTGGGAAGTGTGTTTCCCTTTGTGTCTTTCCTTTCTAGGATACAACTTTCGAGTGGATCATTGCCACTTGGTACATATGGATTTTCTACAAACATGAGGGTGGATAGCTTATTATAGCATCAGGTTGTTTGGACTATGGTTCCAAGATCATAAGGTTTGTGAAGAGTTTGCTTTTGAGCTTTCCAATAATTTGGGAGACTCCTCTTATATGTTTTGAAATTTATTATGTTGGTAAAAGTAGATGAGATAAGGACGTGAGTTCCTTACAGTACATGAGGTGGATACCAAGGTAATGAATCCTGGTATCCAAGATGTATCAATAATATGAGAAATATGTGAAGGTTGGAGATGTTTATTAAATGAACATTCCAAGTATTCCCCCCCTAAATATATATATAGAGAGAGAGTTGATGATGACCCTCTAAATTTTGTTTGGAAGGAAAAACAAAAGTGACTCTATAATGTTGTGTATGGTTCAATGATAGTTGGGCAAGACCACTATCAAGGATAGATGGTTTGTTAGTCAATAGATATGTGATACCGTGTTCCATTAAGATAAACCTATGATCACATATCAATCCATAAGAGTTAGATTAGATGACATAATTCACATGACCATGATGAGTTTAGAGTTATGTCCTTTAAACTAACCAATGTATAAATAGAATTTATGAATAGGAGGAACAGAGTGTTCCAGTCATGTCATACAAGTTATATCAAGCTTTGAATGATGACATGTCAAAGTATTTCAAATATGATCAAAAATATGATCAATATTTCTTCAAAAACCTTAGGGTTGCCGAAGCAGCAATAGCTATGAGACAAGTTGAACAAGAGTGAGATGGGGTTGATTAAATTTTTTTATGGGATCATGATATGTCTTCCAAGTAGGTTGTGTAAATCCTAGTAAGGTGAAGATAGTGTTGTTGTTTCACCCCTGACAAGGTTGACTAGGAATGATATTTCCTTGTATGGAATGACATGTGCCAACATCAACATTTCTTTTGATGCTGAAAAAGAACTGACAAGAGTTCTAGTGTCAGTGTATAAAAAAAGGATGGATACATTGCTTTTTTTATGCTTTAAAGAATTGTATGGGACACATGCCATGATTGGTAAAAAGTTAGCAAGTATAACTTTTGCGTAATGTGTTGATACAATAGATATAATTTTAGGATGATAGCTAGAATTTAAAGTTGAACATTACTAGTAGAGTTGTACAGATGACACACCAAGTTTCTACATTCCATATTGAGAATGTCTTCTTAGGTGGGGGGTTTTGTGCTGAACCAAGATGAGATATGTATGAATGATGTGACATCACCATGATATGCAAGTAACCATGTGAAGTTAATAGGATGAGGTGCAAAGGAAGTACCCATATTTGTTTACCTTGGATTTCAAGGGTGAAATCCCTGTTAGGGGTTTATAGTTGTAAGGCCCCTAAACTTGCTTAATGAGTTGAATGAGCTTAATTATAATGATTGAATAATTACAACCCTAATATAACCTTGTGATATGCTTTTAGATCATAATACAAGCTTAAGTTTCAAATTTGGTCCAATTTGGACACTGTTTAAGCAAGTTATGCAATTTTATGCACATTTTGGACTTTTCTACAATTTACCTAATTGAGAGGTTTTCTTTGCAAGTTATCACCTGCATTATATTCCTTGGATATTATATCATCATTCTTGAGCTTGTTGAGTCATGAGAAACCTATTTAAACCTTGGTTTGAAGGTGTTTTCTCCAAGGGTATTTTAGGGTTTACCCCTTCATGGATGAGCTACCTTTAGTAGCTATCAACTAATGAGTTATTTGTTTTGCTTGAAAATTCAAGAAACGAGGGATAAGAGTGTCTCTATGGATGGTGTGGGAGATACTCACCAAAACGAGCCATTTTCTCTCCACCACTTCCCTCCTTATAAAAACCTCCTCCCTCTATGCTTTTGAGAAATTTAGTGTCCAAGGAAGAAGAAATAGGGGACCTTCTTGGAAAAAGAATCTAGGGTTGCAATTGACTTCATTTTAGGGTTGAAAAAGCTACTTTCTAGTGACCTTGACCTAAAAGAGTAAGAATCCCCTCCTTTCCTACATTTATTTCTTTTTTATCCTTCATCCTACCTTTCTCAAGGTCGAAACCTTATTGTTCCATGGTAGAAATTTCTCTAAAGCTCTAAAACCCTACCTTTCTTGCTCCTTATGCTTAAAGTTTGCTCATTTGATGAAGAAAGGTGCTAGATGGACGAATTCATAGCTTATTCTTGGATTTTCTACCATACATTCTCGAGTTTTCTTCTGTGTGGGGTTTCATATTCTCATTAGAGGCAAGTTTTATAACTTGCTCCACGTTTATTGCTTGCCATAAGCTTTCTAGGTCATGTTCTTGCTTGAAAATGATGATTCATGCACTAAAAAGCTATGCTTGACTTGGATTTTGATTTTTATAATGTTCCCTGTTCTGATTTCAGTTCTAGATGAACATGTGATCATATTTATGTTATTCTTATGGTATAATATGACTTGGATCAGGTTGGTTTGACAACCTATAGTGCTAAGCACCTATCAACCAATGGTCAGTTTTAGGGTTTAAAGTTGATTTCTTCTATAAACCCATGACCCGATGATGGTACAATTGCAACAAACCTATGGTGTTGTCTTTGTAACATCCCTGACCTAGGTTATACTCTAACCCTAAGTGTTTTGATTAAGAAATATGATTATATGCTTAATAATATCTTGTGAAAAGTAATTAGGGCTCATGAGGAGCTTATGTTTCAATTTTGGTCCTATTTGGACAATGTTGAAGCAATGTTTGCTTATTTTGGACTAATGTGCAAATTACCCAAGTTGAGGGGTTTAAGTGCAAATTGTGCATGATAATATGTTCCTCATGTTTTAAATCATCATGAGAGTGAAAATTATGCTGAGGTATGGCTTATGGAAGCCTGAATACCAAGAAAGAGCTGATAAAGCAATATACGTGCATGAAAACCTAGTTTTGGTGTAATATGCAATTTACCCAAAACCTAGGGTGCAATATGTAATTTATCACTTCAATAAGGTCCCTAATGTTTCTTGGCATCATTTAAAGCAAATAAAATGAGAGGGGCACCTCTTTTGGATTAAGTTGGAGGAGAGAGAATCTTGATATTAAAATAATCAAGATTTAATCCTAATTGAAACCCTAATTCAATTTAGGGCAAAAATGAATATATTAATTAAAGGGCCTTCAACCAAAATGTTATTGGTTGAGTTTGAATAAGGATAGACGTCCTTTTGCATATATAAGGCACGAAAATATCTAAAGGAGGTGAAACTCCACTCACCTTATTATAAAGGAAAGTAATATCCACTCACATTATGGATATTACTATTATATGATTAAGGTGCTTAATTTGCTTTTCTTTTAATTTGAGGATAATGAAGGATAATTAAAGGAAAAGGAAGGTGCCTTCGTACACAAGGGAGTGAGGGGGTTTATGTGGCACCAATTTGAGAGTTGAGGGAAATTAAAAATGCTTTCTCTCTCCTCAATTTCCTTTATAAAAACTTCATTTCCAAATCAATTGAAAGGATTTTTCGGCCCTCTCTTCTTCCCTTGCTTTGGATGAGCTCAAGGGGACTTAGGAGCAACAGGAGTACGAGCCCCAACCTGTTGGTAAGCTTATTAACCCTCATTCATCTTGATTCCATGGTGGAAATCGAAAATAAATTATGGATTCCTTCTTATTTCGATCTCCTCTTCAACCCTAGCCAACTTTTACAACCAAAAGCTTGAGGAAGAGCCTAGGGGGGAGTTGCAAAAACTTCATCCACCACTTATGTCGTGAGATTGGATCTTTGGAGCTCATTTGGAGGCGGGTTTTATAACTTAAACCCATAATCATTGCTATTGCATCAATTCTCTATGCTTTGTTGATTGTCTTCTTCAATTTGATACACTTTTGTTTCTTTGCTACAATTTCCATCAAGAACGGTTGCTGTTCTTGGTTGTAAGAAGGAAGGGGATGATGACATCATCTTAGATGCTTATCCAAAGAAAATTAACAAGCCAAATGGTTTTTATAGCTATTCCAAATCGTTTTAATTTGATTGGCTATGCGGTTTCAGCAAACCGTTTAAGGGCAAACGGTTTGAAACCGTTTGAGAGCAAACGGTTTCAAGACCGTTTGAGATGGTTGACCAAGCGTTGACCGTTTGGGAATCTTGTTCCTAATTATGTAGACTAATGACCCTCCAAATTTTAGGGGTTAACTCCAAAGGAATCGTGATTTGAAGCCTAATCAATTAGGGAAACCTAATTGGATTAAGTGCTGATTTTTAACCTGATTAACTTGACCTTTTTGGGAAAACGGTTTCAAGACCGTTTGGTGGAGTTGACCAAGCGTTGACCGTTTGCAATTCCTGTTCCTAATGATGTTGGTTAATGACCCTCCAAATTTGAGGGATTAACTCCCAAGAAATCGTGATTTGAAGGCTAATCAATTAGGGAAACCTAATTGGAATAAGTGCTGATTATCAATCTGATTTAATTGAACTTTTTGGGCAAACGGTCTCAAGACCGTTTGAGTGCGTTGACCAAGGGTTGACCGTTTGGTATTACTGTTCCTAATGATGTGGTATAATGACTCACCAAATTTGAGGGATTAACTCCCAAGTAATCGTGAGTTGAAGGCTATTCAATTGGGAAAACCCTAATTGAAAACAGTGCTGAAATTCCAATGAGTTAATTGGAGATTTTGGGTTGATTAGCCCAAACGGTTTCAAGACCGTTTGGGAATCACCCAAACGGTCTCAAGACCGTTTGGGGATCACCCCAAGACCGTTTGGAGGTCTGGGGTCAAGTATAGTTGACCAATTGAAGGTCCAAAGGTACTAATCATATTGCAATGTAGTGTTGATTTGTTGATCAACTTGATAGACCAATCCATGATGATTTTTCACTAGAATCCAAAGGTTGGATGGGCCAAACGGTCTCAATACCGTTTGGGACTCATCCAAACGGTCTCAAGACCGTTTGGGGGTCACCCAAGACCGTTTGGAGGTCTAGGGTTGAGTATGGTTAAGCAATTGAAGATCCAATGTCACTAAGTTGAAGTGTAATCAATTGCTGATTTGGTGATCAATCCAATGATCTAAACCTTAATTGGTTGACTTGGATATTGATGATATGATGGACAAACGGTCTCAAGACTGTTTTGTGGTCATCCAAACGACCTCAAGACCGTTTGGGGTCAGGTCATGTTCAATTTGAATGATGGTTCAATAGTTTCAATGTAACCAATCTTGTATTGATTAGTGTTGATGAATCATCGATTCCAAACCCTAATTCAATTGAACCAAACCCTAATTTATGACCAATTGAGGGTCAATTTAGGGTCAAATCATTTGAAGGTTGACCTATTAAACTCAATTGAAGTATGAGGATAGGTCCAATTGATGATTGATTCCATGAATTCAATGATTGAAGGAATCAACATTGGAAACCCTAATTCAATTGGATACTTATGTAATGGAGGTCCAATGTGATTGAATCTCTTGAGAATCAAGATGGTGAATGATCCATTGATTCAATGCTTATTAGTAATGATATTCAATGAAGGTACAAAGGTTGAAACCCTATTAGTACCTAAGTGGTTAGTGCCAATTAAGGGATGAACCCTAATTGCTTATAGGATCAATGACTTGATATACTATGTTAATCATAGTTGTATGAACTCGATTGAAGGGTTGATATGACCTAATCAAGTTGAGATGATGATAGCATGAATTCCTATAAGAATATGATTCATGTGGTGTTTAAGGGTATGATCCTTAAGTAGAGAGATCATGAAACCCTAATCATGAACATAAACCCTAATTATGGGCAATGTGATATGAAACCCTAATGAAGGGTGATGCTATATGCAATCCCTATTCTAAAGAAGGGAGATGGTATGTGAAACCCTAATCCCTAATGAGAGAATAAAATTCATACTTGAATATGATTCATGAGGTGAACTCCCTTTACACGACCATGCAAGGTAGCACGGCCGTGGTAGCTTCCCCTCGCACGGCCGTTCTTGGTTACACGGCCGTGGTGCTCTATGCTTGATTTAGAGGTGATTTGAAAGTGACCTCATATGATCATATACTTTGATATGATTATAAGTCCAATATAATTGGATGAAGGATACATAAGATATGTGATGAGAATCCCTAGTTGAGGGTGTATCATTGTGATTGTTTATAAGCAACTTTATAATAAAGTCATGCCTTAAACTAAGATAAGTCCATATCATGTGAGATAGTTGTACAATTCTAATGTGTGGCCTTTGCATTATATGCTAAAGGTAAGAGATTAGTTATGGAATGTATTAAGATGTAAATACCTTAATACAAGATAAGATGGATAACTCAACAGAGTTTGAAATGATGAGAAAGTGATACATCAAGATATGATAGTTATCACATTCAGCATTTCAGGGTTTATATGCCTTGATGTACTTCAAATCCAATATAATTGGGTAAGAAACATATGAAGTGTGTTATGCAACTATTATAATGAAATGTAATGAGTTGTTACACCTTGATGAGTGTTAATTAATGTACCTTGAGAATGGGATTAAGCCCAAATAATGTGTATGATATAATCATACCATGATAAGGATGAGAAATAAATCCATACCTTGAATTGATGATCATTAATGCTATATGATGAAAGTAATGTTCTAGAATAATCAAATATGATATCCTTGAATGCCCCAGAGGTATGGAATAATGTATTAAGGGTTGGACAGATAATGAGATCATTAACTCTTTATTAATGAGAAATGGGGAACCCTAACCCTAATTTGGGTAAAGAGAATGAAAAGCCCTATTTGATAGTAAACCCTAATTCCTGGTAGAGGAATAATGGTGTTACTATCACATCACATGATGTGATGAATATCTTGTATGACTGTTATCATGCCTAATAACCATACAGATATTATGAGATGATGTATATAGCTAGTGTGAGTTGTGACATTTATATAATAAATGTTGATTGGCATTATGTGCCTTAATGTTGTTGTTGCTTAGTAAAAGAAGCAATATGCATGGACTTTTATGAGTCACATGAGTAAGTTGTTACCTAGTGAGAGGTGACAAGATATTTCATGGCCTTGTGAGCCAGGTGTGATGCTTGTGTAACAAGTATCATGAATGCCTTGGTCAGATGACCTAAAGGTGATAGTTACCTGAAAAAGGTATAATAATGCTCAATGATGAGTTAAGGATTTGAATACCCAGAACCATATGATTATGGTGATGAGAAAGTGAAGAGATGATAATTCCCAGTATTGAAATGAGGGACTGAGTTCCCAGGGTCTTTGAAAGACTTATAAATATCTGATAAAAGTAGTACATGTCTCTTTATAGCATTGTTGTAATAAGTTATGTTTGAGAACTTGGCTGATGCTAAAAGAATATGAGAATGTACTTAATAAATCAAGTGAAATCTATTCATGTAGTGCTTTGACCATAGATCCATCATCGTCAGGAATAGGTGATGGTGAAACGGGTGCCCGCGGCAAAATCCGGAGCACATATTTTGAATATGTGGGGGTAAATGGGCGAAAATATCCTTACGTCCTCTTGAAGAGATTGTTGGAAGGTAAACAAGAAACCTCTCAATCCTTCATGAATATGTCGGGATGGATGTATCATGAATCTCCCAATGATACTTAATGTCGGATCGAGGAGATAAACAAGAAATCTCTCGATTGGCGATGAGAGTGCAGTTGACGCTGTAACTCTGTAGCGAAGGTGCCAGAATACCCTGGCTAGCTAGTTAGTAGAGACACGAGATGTCCTGCATGTGGTCTCGTACTGACCGAGACAGATGAGGTCATAAGAATCCGGCTCTTTTGATGACCTATGTATGGTACCGAGGTGATTTCGTAATGGTCGGTTGGAGTATGAGCGGTATATCTCATCTCCTCGGAGCATAAGTGTGATTGTAAAATGTAATCAGCCGTATAGCATGTTTGCTTAAGGATTGAATATGGAGATTCATTGGCTGATGTTGCATTTCTTTTTGCATTCCTTAGTAGATAAATGTTAATTATGTTTCTTTATATTCTCTGCAAAGTAGATAGATGAATTACTTATCTACCATGGGTAGATGCAATGACCTCCTTGAGAATGGAGATTATCTTATTCTGTTCTAAGATGAATAATTATGTCTGATAATGTAAAAGTAACCCCTGCTCAGTTTTAATTTGATAAACTGCAATAACAATGATTTTGGCAGAGAGTTATATCTCTCACTGGGGCAATTTTCAATTGTCTCACCCCCGTGGGAAACATTTGTAGGTATGCATGGAAGGCAGAGCAGAAACCCTAGAACAGGAAAAGAGCAGCAGTAACAGTAGGGACAGCAATAAGATCTCAGGTGGAAATATTGTCTGTCTAGTCATATAGATAGTAGTCTTTTGTGTCGTCTCTGTACTCTCAGGTCCTCGGAGTTTTAAATGTATCAATATGAGTTTTGGCTTAGTGCCTCGAAGTTTTTATACTGCCTGTGTATATTTGTTAACAGGGCAGTCAATGTTGTAATCCTTGAAAAGGAATGGTACAGGTTGGGTACTTGTGAACCATGATGAATTTGGAATACTTTGGTTCTTGGTTAAAGAGTTTTCCTGTGAGTGGATCTCTTTGCAAAAAGTTTTAAATTTTCAGTGATTTTTAGTAATCCGCTGCAAATAATTCGCTTCCGCATTAGTTAATCCTATTTTCGCGAGACGGTCGTTTCAATTAGTGGTATCAGAGCTCTAGGTTCGCTGAGTCTACAGAGACATAGGACTAAGGTATCGAGTCCGTGATAGTGTCCTCCGGTATACCCTATAATGATTTCTGCTTGTGCAGAGAAAGGGTAAAAGTTAAAATGACTGGAGAACACAAGGAACACATTGCTGGGAGCAATGTTGTTGCACCAAGAAGAGGTGTAAGGGATCAGGCAAGAATAGAATGAGTGCCTGAGAATCCCCATTAAGACCTGATCAGGATAGAGAATCCTATGATCATGCTCTTGTTGGGCAGATTGGGGCAACAGTAATGCATATAAGTGGACTGGATACTAGCCTTACAATCTAGGTTATCAGTCCTTAATACATAAAGCTTGAGCTTTAAAAGAGTTCCTGAATGACTTAGTCATGTTGGAACAAGGGAAAATATGGAAAAGATTAACTTATGGCAAGAAAGTAGACTCTTCCATGAGTTTAGTCAGATAATAAATCTATGATGGCAGTGCTCAAGGAAGGGAAATAAGCTGAGAAGTAGGGAATGGTCTCTATAATTCTAGAGACATTTGCTTAATGGTTTTGAAAAACCAAGTCTTTGGTACTAATAGTGCAACAAATGCCTAGTGTACCAGGGCAGTAGCCATTAAGTAAGTGCAAAGGTCTTAACCTTTCACCTGTAAGATCCCATGGCTTAGTTTTTGCATCAGTAATAAGACTAATAAGACCATGATATGAGGAAAAGGTATGCTATTAATGTGTACATGTCGAGTACACTAAACCCTTTTTGTTATAGGAAAAAAAAGGGATTGTTGATTTTATTTTCCCTATTGGTTGCTATATAGGGAAGAAATGATGAAAAATAGAATTTGAATTTTGTTCAGTATTCTTTTAAATGCTCTATATTGGTCTTACCTCTATGAAAGAGGAAGAGGTATAGAAGAGATGCCTGGATAAAATCCAGGGATGTTAAATTTTATGCTTATAATAAAAGCAAGGAATATGATATTAGACAAAGTGCATACTACTTGATCACAGTACTTGTAAACCCTGGCCAGGTATACAACTATTGATGATAAAGTGGGTATGGAAACTCTTAGATTGTTGTCTTTTTGATTGCTCTGATCAAGTAGTCATTCTGAGACAATCTAATGAGTATCATGAAATCATAAATCTGGAATGAATAAATGTGTCATATCTCATGCATAAGAAAGAGAAGCTTAAGATAATCTCAGATGAGCATGTTGTATGAGGAACTAAAAATGTACTCCTCATAAGACAAGAATAAGAATGAGGGAGATGGACCTTGTTCAATAATGTTTCCAGCATAATAAAGATCTTTTCCATAATGAGGACATGGGAAATGTGATGAGATCGTGAGATGATCATAAACATGCTAGATAATAATAAAGAAAGGGATAATGACATGTAATCATCCTTACAAATTCCAATGCTAAAGGCAAGGAACCTAAGATGAGATAAAGAGTAAATGGTTCATGAATAGCTAAAAATACATGAAATAATAAGAGGAATATGAATCCTTGTTTTCTTTCCTTTCAGGGACATGGAAATCAAGTGGGTCTTAGGACACCTGATGTGCATAAGATAAATATGTTCATGTGAGGGATACTTAGAAAAGTATCAGTTATCTTGGACTTTGGCTCTAAGAAAAAGACATATGTAACAAGTAATGCCTCATAATGAAAGGAATATGAGAATGTGATGTGTTCCCAACACAAGTGACTGATACCAAGGTAAGAGATTCTGGTATCTGAGAGTTATCAGATGGTTTAGGTTGGCTACCTAGAGTGGTCAACTATGAAATCAGTCTGATTATATAAAATGATATGAACATCATATGTTAGGGGTTTATGCTTTGCATAACATGATATTAATAAGGAATGTAAGATGTCTCTATGAACAAGAAAAGTGTTATGTGACAAAGTTGACTCCACAGTCTATGATAAGGGGACAATGGAGCATGTGTCTTGTGTGTTGATTCTATAAGAATCATGTAAGGAAACACATTCTGTTGAACAAAGCTTTTTGGTGTCTCCATAATAAGGAGATGATATGTGAAGATTAGATAGTATGAGGAATGAAATACATCTGTCTTCCTTTATCTGGATTTCGGGGACGAAATCCTTGTTAGGGGTTTATAATTTGTAACATCCCTGACCTAGGTTATACTCTAACCCTAGGTGTTTTGATTAATAAAGATGATTATATGCTTAATAATATCTTGTGAAAAGTAATTAGGGCTCATGAGGAGCTTATGTTTCAATTTTGGTCCTATTTGGACAATGTTGAAGCAATGTTTGCTTATTTTGGACTAATGTGCAAATTACCCAAGTTGAGGGGTTTAAGTGCAAATTGTGCATGATAATATGTTCCTCATGTTTTGAATCATCATGAGAGTGAAAATTATGCTGAGGTATGGCTTATGGAAGCCTGAATACCAAGAAAGAGCTGATAAAGCAATATACGTGCATGAAACCCTAGTTTTGGTGTAATATGCAATTTACCCAAAACCTAGGGTGCAATATGTAATTTATCACTTCAATAAGGTTCCTAATGTTTCTTGGCATCATTTAGAGCAAATAAAATGAGAGGGGCACCTCTTTTGGATTAAGTTGGAGGAGAGAGAATCTTGATATTAAAATAATCAAGATTTAATCCTAATTGAAACCCTAATTCAATTTAGGGCAAAAATGAATATATTAATTAAAGGGCATTCAACCAAAATGTTATTGGTTGAGTTTGAATAAGGATAGACGTCCTTTTGCATAGATAAGGCACGAAAATATCTAAAGGAGGTGAAACTCCACTCACCTTATTATAAAGGAAAGTAATATCCACTCACATTATGGATATTACTATTATATGATTAAGGTGCTTAATTTGCTTTTCTTTTAATTTGAGGATAATGAAGGAGAATTAAAGGAAAAGGAAGGTGCCTTAGTACACAAGGGAGTGAGGGGGTTTATGTGGCACCAATTTGAGAGTTGAAGGAAATTAAAAATGCTTTCTCTCTCCTCAATTTACTTTATAAAAACTTCATTTCCAAATCAATTGAAAGGATTTTTCGGCCCTCTCTTCTTCCCTTGCTTTGGATGAGCTCAAGGGGACTTAGGAGAAACAGGAGGACGAGCCCCAACCTGTTGGTAAGCTTATTAACCCTCATTCATCTTGATTCCATGGTGGAAATCGAAAATAAATTATGGATTCCTTCTTATTTCGATCTCCTCTTCAACCCTAGCCAACTTTTACAACCAAAAGCTTGAGGAAGAGCCTAAGGGGGAGTTGTAAAAACTTCATAAACCATTGATGTCGTGAGCTTGGAGCTTTAGAGCTCATTTGGAGGCGGGTTTTATAAATTAAACCCATAATCATTGCTATTGCATCAATTCTCTATGCTTTGTTGATTGTCTTCTTCAATTTGATACACTTTTGTTTCTTTGCTGCAATTTCCATCAAGAACGGTTGCTGTTCTTGGTTGTTCGAAGGAAGAGGATGATGACATCATCCTAGATGCTTATCCAAAGAAAATTACCAAGCCAAATGGTTTTTATAGCTATTCCAAATCGTTTTAATTTGATTGGCTATGCGGTTTCAGCAAACCGTTTAAGGGCAAACGGTTTGAAACCGTTTGAGAGAAAACGGTTTCAAGACCGTTTGAGATGGTTGCCAAGCGTTGACCGTTTGGGAATCTTGTTTCTAATTATGTATACTAATGACCCTCCAAATTTGAGGGGTTAACTCCAAAGGAATCGTGAGTTGAAGCCTAATTAATTAGGGAAACCTAATTGGATTAAGTGCTGATTTTTAACCTGATTAACTTGACCTTTTTGGGCAAACGGTTTCAAGACCGTTTGGTGGAGTTGACCAAGCATTGACCGTTTTAGATTCCTGTTCCTAATGATGTTGGTTAATGACCCTCCAAATTTGAGGGATTAACTCCCAAGGAATCGTGATTTGAAGGCTAATCAATTAGGGAAACCTAATTGGAATAAGTGCTGATTATCAATCTGATTTAATTGAACTTTTTGGGCAAACGGTATCAAGACCGTTTGAGTGCGTTGACCAAGGGTTTACCGTTTGGTATTACTGTTCCTAATGGTGTTGTCTAATGACTCACCAAGTTTGAGGGATTAACTCCCAAGGAATCGTGAGTTGAAGGCTATTCAATTGGGAAAACCCTAATTGAAAACAATGCTGAAATTCCAATGAGTTAATTGGAGATTTTGGGTTGATTAGCCCAAACGGTTTCAATACCATTTGGGAATCACCCAAACGGTCTCAAGACCGTTTGGGGATCACCCCAAGACCGTTTGGAGGTCTGGGGTCAAGTATAGTTGACCAATTGAAGGTTCAAAGGTACTAATCATATTGCAATGTAGTGCTGATTTGTTGATCAACTCGAAAGACCAATCCATGATGATTTTTCACTAGAATCCAAAGGTTGGATGGGCCAAACGGTCTCAAGACCGTTTGGGACTCATCCAAACGGTCTCAAGACCGTTTGGGGGTCACCCAAGACCGTTTGGAGGTCTAGGGTTGAGTATGGTTAAGCAATTGAAGATCCAATGTCACTAAGTTGAAGTGTAATCAATTGCTGATTTGGTGATCAATCCAATGATCCAAACCTTAATTGGTTGACTTGGATATTGATGATATGATGGAAAAACGGTCTCAAGACCGTTTGGTGGTCATCCAAACGACCTCAAGACCGTTTGGGGTCAGGTCATGTTCAATTTGAATGATGGTTCAATAGTTTCAATGTAACCAATCTTGTATTGATTAGTATTGATGAATCATCGATTCCAAACCCTAATTCAATTGAACCAAACCCTAATTGATGGCCAATTGAGGGTCAATTTAGGGTCAAATCATTTGAAGGTTGACCTATTAAACTCAATTGAAGTATGAGGATAGGTCCAATTGATGATTGATTCCATGAATTCAATGATTGAAGGAATCAACATTGGAAACCCTAATTCAATTGGATAGTTATGTAATGGAGGTCCAATGTGATTGAATCTCTTGAGAATCAAGATGGTGAATGATCCATTGATTCAATGCTGATTAGTAATGATAGTCAATGAAGGTACAAAGGTTGAAACCCTATTAGTACCTAAGTGGTTAGTGCCAATTAAGGGATGAACCCTAATTGCTTATAGGATCAATGACTTGATATACTATGTTAAACATAGTTGTATGAACTCGATTGAAGGGTTGATATGACCTAATCAAGTTGAGATGATGATAGCATGAATTCCTATAAGAATATGATTCATGTGGTGTTTAAGGGTATGATCCTTAAGTAGAGAGATCATGAAACCCTAATCATGAACATAAACCCTAATTATGGGCAATGTGATATGAAACCCTAATGAAGGGTGATGTTATATGCAATCCCTATTCTAAAGAAGGGAGATGGTATGTGAAACCCTAATCCCTAATGAGAGAATAGAATTCATACTTGAATATGATTCATGAGTTGAACTCCCTTTACACGACCATGCAAGGTAGCACGGCCGTGGTAGCTTCCCCTCGCACGGCCGTTCTTGGTTGCACGGCCGTGGTGCTCTATGCTTGATTTAGAGGTGATTTGAAAGTGACCTCATATGATCATATACTTTGATATGATTATAAGTCCAATATAATTGGATGAAGGATACATAAGATATGTGATGAGAATCCCTAGTTGAGGGTGTATCATTGTGATTTTTTATAAGCAACTTTATAATAAAGTCATGCCTTAAACTAAGATAAGTCCATATCATGTGAGATAGCTGTACAATTCTAATGTGTGGCCTTTGCATTATATGCTAAAGGTAAGAGATTAGTTATGGAATGTATTAAGAGGTAAATACCTTAATACAAGATAAGATGGATAACTCAACAGAGTTTGAAATGATGAGAAAGTGATACATCAAGATATGATAGTTATCACATTCAGCATTTCAAGGTTTATATGCCTTGATGTACTTCAAATCCAATATAATTGGGTAAGAAACATATGAAGTGTGTTATGCAACTATTATAATGAAATGTAATGAGTTGTTACACCTTGATGAGTGTTAATTAATGTACCTTGAGAATGGGGTTAAGCCCAAATGATGTGTATGATATAATCATACCATGATAAGGATGAGAAATAAATTCATACCTTGAATTGATGATCATTAATGCTATATGATGAAAGTAATGTTCTAGAATAATCAAATATGATATCCTTGAATGCCCCAGAGGTATGGAATAATGTATTAAGGGTTGGACAGATAATGAGATCATGAACTCTTTATTAATGAGAAATGGGGAACCCTAACCCTAATTTGGGTAAAGAGAATGAAAAGCCCTATTTGATAGTAAACCCTAATTCCTGGTAGAGGAATAATGGTGTTACTATCACATCACATGATGTGATGAATATCTTGTATGACTGTTATCATGCCTAATAACCATACAGATATTATGAGATGATGTATATAGCTAGTGTGAGCTGTGACATTTATATAATAAATGTTGATTGGCATTATGTGCCTTAATGTTGTTGTTGCTTAGTAAAAGAAGCAATATGCATGGACTTTTATGAGTCACATGAGTAAGTTGTTACCTAGTGAGAGGTGACAAGATATTTCATGGCCTTGTGAGCCAGGTGTGATGCTTGTGTAACAAGTATCATGAATGCCTTGGTCAGATGACCTAAAGGTGATAGTTACATGAAAAAGGTATAATAATGCTCAATGATGAGTTAAGGGTTTGAATACCCAGAACCATATGATTATGGTGATGAGAAAGTGAAGAGATGATAATTCCCAGTATTGAAATGAGGGACTGAGTTCCCAGGGTCTTTGAAAGACTTATAAATATCTGATAAAAGTAGTACATGTCTCTTTATAGCATTGTTGTAATAAGTTATGTTTGAGAACTTGGCTGATGCTAAAAGAATATGAGAATGTACTTAATAAATCAAGTTAAATCTATTCATGTAGTGCTCTGACCATAGATCCATCATCGTGAGGAATAGGTGATGGTGAAACGGGTGCCCGCGGCAAAACCCGGAGCACATATTTTGAATATGTGGGGGTAAATGGGTGAAAATATCCTTACGTCCTCTTGAAGAGATTGTTGGAAGGTAAACAAGAAACCTATCAATGCTTCATGAATATGTCGGGATGGATGTATCATGAATCTCCCAATGATACTTAATGTCGGATCGAGGAGATAAACAAGAAATCTCTCGATTGGTGATGAGAGTGCAGTTGACGATGTAACTCTGTAGTGAAGGTGCCAGAATACCCTGGCTAGCTAGTTAGCAGAGACACGAGATGTCCTGCATGTGGTCTCGTACGGACCGAGACAGATGAGGTCATAAGAATCCGGCTCTTTTGATGACCTATGTATGGTACCGAGGTGATTTCGTAATGGTCGGTTGGAGTATGAGCGGTATATCTCATCTCCTCAGAGCATAAGTGTGATTGTAAAATGTAATCAGCCGTATAGCATGTTTGCTTAAGGATTGAATACGGAGATTCATTGGCTGATGTTGCATTTCTTTGTGCATTCCTTAGTAGATAAATGTTAATTATGTTTCTTTATATTCTCTGCAAAGTAGACAGATGAATTACTTATCTACCATGGGTAGATGCAATGAACTCCTTGAGAATGGAGATTATCTTATTCTGTTCTATGATGAATAATTCTGCCTGATAATGTAAAAGTAACCCCTGCTCAATTTTAATTTGATAAACTGCAATAACAATGTTTTTGGCAGAGAGTTATATCTCTCGCTGGGGCAATTTTCAATTGTCTCACCCCCGTGGGAAACATTTTTAGGTATGCATGGAAGGCAGAGCAGAAACCCTAGAACAGGGAAAGAGCAGCAGTAACAGTAGGGACATCAATAAGATCTCAGGTGGAAATATTGTCTGTCTAGTCATATAGATAGTAGTCTTATGTGTCATCTCTGTACTCTCAGTTCCTCGGAGTTTTAAATGTATCAATCTGAGTTTTGGCTTAGTGCCTCAAAGTTTTTATACTGCCTGTGTATATTTGTTAACAGGACAGTCAATGTTGTAATCCTTGAAAAGGAATGGTACAGGTTGTGTACTTGTGAACCAGGATGAATTTGGAATACTTTGGTTCATGGTTAAAGAGTTTTCCTGTGAGTGGATCTGTTTGCAAAAAGTTTTAAATTTTCAGTGATTTTCAGTAATTCGCTGCAAATAATTCGCTTCCGCATTAGTTAATCCTATTTTCGCGAGACGGTCGTTTCAATTAGTGGTATCAGAGGTCTAGGTTCGCTGAGTCTACAGAGACATAGGACTAAGGTATCGAGTCTGTGATAGTGTCCTCCGGTATACCCTATAATGATTTCTGCTTGTGCAGAGAAAGGGTAAAAGTTAAAATGACTGGAGAACACAAGGAACACATTGCTGGGAGCAATGTTGTTGCACCAAGAAGAGGTGCAAGGGATCAGGAAAGAATAGAATGAGTGCCTGAGAATCCCCATTAAGACCTGATCAGGATAGAGAATCCTATGATCATGCTCTTGTTGGGCAGATTGGGGCAACAGTAATGCATATAAGTGGACTGGATACTAGTCTTACAATCTAGGTTATCAGTCCTTAATACATAAAGCTTGAGCTTTAAAAGAGTTCCTGAATGACTTAGTCATGTTGGAACAAGGGAAAATATGGAAAAGATTAACTTATGGCAAGAAAGTAGACTCTTCCATGAGTTTAGTCAGATAATAAATCTATGATGGCAGTGCTCAAGGAAGGGCAATAAGCTGAGAAGTAGGGAATGGTCTCTATAATTCTAGAGACATTTGCTTAATGGTTTTGAAAAACCAAATCTTTGGTACTAATAGTGCAACAAATGCCTAGTGTACCAGGGCAGTAGCCATTAAGTAAGTGCAAAGGTCTTAACCTTTCACCTGTAATATCCCATGGCTTAGTTTTTGCATTAGTAATAAGACTAATAAGACCATGATATGAGGAAAAGGTATGCTATTAATGTGTACATGTCGAGTACACTAAACCCTTTTTGTTATAGGAAAAAAAAGGGATTGTTGATTTTGTTTTCCCTATTGGTTGCTATATAGGGAAGAAATGATGAAAAATAGAATTTGAATTTTGTTCAGTATTCTTTTAAATGCTCTATATTGGTCTTACCTCTATGAAAGAGGAAGAGGTATAGAAGAGATGGTTGGATAAAATCCAGGGATGTTAAATTTTATGCTTATAATAAAAGCAAGGAATATGATATTAGACAAAGTGCATACTACTTGATCACAGTACTTGTAAACCCTGGCCAGGTATACAACTATTGATGATAAAGTGGGTATGGAAACTCTTAGATTGTTGTCTTTTTGATTGCTCTGATCAAGTAGTCATTCTGAGACAATCTAATGAGTATCATGAAATCATAAATCTGGAATGAATAAATGTGTCATATCTCATGCATAAGAAAGAGAAGCTTAAGATAATCTCAGATGAGCATGTTGTATGAGGAACTAAAAATGTACTCCTCATAAGACAAGAATAAGAATGAGGGAGATGGACCTTGTTCAATAATGTTGCCAGCATAATAAAGATCTTTTCCATAATGAGGACATGGGAAATGTGATGAGATCGTGAGATGATCATAAACATGCTAGATAATAATAAAGAAAGGGATAATGACATGTAATCATCCTTACAAATTCCAATGCTAAAGGCAAGGAACCTAAGATGAGATAAAGAGTAAATGGTTCATGAATAGCTAAAAATACATGAAATAATAAGAGGAATATGAATCTTTGTTTTCTTTCCTTTCAGGGACATGGAAATCAAGTGGGTCTTAGGACACCTGATGTTCATAAGATAAATATGTTCATGTGAGGGATACTTAGAAAAGTATCAGTTATCTTGGACTTTGGCTCTAAGAAAAGACATATGTAACAAGTAATGCCTCATAATGAAAGGAATATGAGAATGTGATGTGTTCCCAACACATGTGACTGATACCAAGGTAAGAGATTCTGGTATCTGAGAGTTATCAGATGGTTTAGGTTGGCTACCTAGAGTGGTCAACTATGAAATCAGTCTGATTATATAAAATGATATGAACATCATATGTTAGGGGTTTATGCTTTGCATAAACATGATATTAATAAGGAATGTAAGATGTCTCTATGAACAAGAAAAGTGTTATGTGACAAAGTTAACTCCACAGTCTATGATAAGGGGACAGTGGAGCATGTGTCTTGTGTGTTGATTCTATAAGAATCCTGTAAGGAAACACATTCTGTTGAACAAAGCTTTTTGGTGTCTCCATAATAAGGAGATGATATGTGAATATTAGATAGTATGAGGAATGAAATACATCTGTCTTCCTTTATCTGGATTTCGGGGAGGAAATCCTTGTTAGGGGTTTATAATTTGTAACATCCCTGACCTAGGTTATACTCTAACCCTAGGTGTTTTGATTAAGAAAGATGATTATATGCTTAATAATATCTTGTGAAAAGTAATTAGGGCTCATGAGGAGCTTATGTTTCAATTTTGGTCCTATTTGGACAATGTTGAAGCAATGTTTGCTTATTTTGGACTAATGTGCAAATTACCCAAGTTGAGGGGTTTAAGTGCAAATTGTGCATGATAATATGTTACTCATGTTTTGAATCATCATGAGAGTGAAAATTATGCTGAGTTATGGCTTATGGAAGCCTGAATACCAAGAAAGAGCTGATAAAGCAATATACGTGCATGAAAACCTAGTTTTGGTGTAATATGCAATTTACCCAAAACCTAGGGTGCAATATGTAATTTATCACTTCAATAAGGTCCATAATGTTTCTTGGCATCATGTAGAGCAAATAAAATGAGAGGGGCACCTCTTTTGGATTAAGTTGGAGGAGAGAGAATCTTGATATTAAAATAATCAAGATTTAATCCTAATTGAAACCCTAATTCAGTTTAGGGCAAAAATGAATATATTAATTAAAGGGCCTTCAACCAAAATGTTATTGGTTGAGTTTGAATAAGGATAGACGTCCTTTTGCATAGATAAGGCACGAAAATATCTAAAGGAGGTGAAACTCCACTCACCTTATTATAAAGGAAAGTAATATCCACTCACATTATGGATATTACTATTATATGATTAAGGTGCTTAATTTTCTTTTCTTTTAATTTGAGGATAATGAAGGAGAATTAAAGGAAAAGGAAGGTGCCTTCGTACACAAGGGATTGAGGGGGTTTATGTGGCACCAATTTGAGAGTTGAGGGAAATTAAAAATGCTTTCTCTCTCCTCAATTTCCTTTATAAAAACTTCATTTCCAAATCAATTGAAAGGATTTTTCGGCCCTCTCTTCTTCCCTTGCTTTGGATGAGCTCAAGGGGACTTAGGAGCAACAGGAGTACGAGCCCCAACCTGTTGGTAAGTTTATTAACCCTCATTCATCTTGATTCCATGGTGGAAATCGAAAATAAATTATGGATTCCTTCTTATTTCGATCTCCTCTTCAACCCTAGCCAACTTTTACAACCAAAAGCTTGAGGAAGAGCCTAAGGGGGAGTTGCAAAAACTTCATCCACCACTTATGTCGTGAGCTTGGAGCTTTGGAGATCATTTGGAGGCGGGTTTTATAACTTAAACCCATAATCATTGCTATTGCATCAATTCTCTACGCTTTGTTGATTGTCTTCTTCAATTTGATACACTTTTGTTTCTTTGCTGCAATTTCCATCAAGAACGGTTGCTGTTCTTGGTTGTTCGAAGTAAGGGGATTATGACATCATCCTAGATGCTTATCCAAAGAAAATTACCAAGCCAAATGGTTTTTATAGCTATTCCAAATCGTTTTAATTTGATTGGCTATGCGGTTTCAGCAAACCGTTTAAGGGCAAACGGTTTGAAACCGTTTGAGAGCAAACGGTTTCAAGACCATTTGAGATGGTTGACCAAGCATTGACCGTTTGGGAATCTTGTTCCTACTTATGTATACTAATGACCCTCCAAATTTGAGGGGTTAATTCCAAAGGAATCATGATTTGAAGCCTAATCAATTAGGGAAACCTAATTGGATTAAGTGCTGATTTTTAACCTGATTAACTTGACCTTTTTGGGAAAACGGTTTCAAGACCGTTTGGTGGAGTTGAACAAGCGTTGACCGTTTGATATTACTATTCCTAATGATGTTGGTTAATGACCCTCCAAATTTGAGGGATTAACTCCCAAGGAATCGTGATTTGAAGGCTAATCAATTAGGGAAACCTAATTGGAATAAGTGCTGATTATCAATCTGATTTAATTGAACTTTTTGGGCAAACGGTCTCAAGACCGTTTGAGTGCGTTGACCAAGGGTTGACCGTTTGGTATTACTGTTTCTAATGATGTGGTCTAATGACTCGCCAAATTTGAGGGATTAACTCCAAAGTAATCTTGAGTTGAAGGCTATTCAATTGGGAAAACCCTAATTGAAAACAGTGCTGAAATTCCAATGAGTTAATTGGAGATTTTGGGTTGATTAGCCCAAACGGTTTCAAGACCGTTTGGGAATCACCCAAACGGTCTCAATAACGTTTGGGGATCATCCCAAGACCGTTTGGAGGTCTGGGGTCAAGTATAGTTGACCAATTGAAGGTCCAAAGGTACTAATCATATTGCAATGTAGTGTTGATTTGTTGAGCAACTCGATAGACCAATCCATGATGATTTTTCACTAGAATCCAAAGGTTCGATGGGCCAAACGGTCTCAAGACCGTTTGGGACTCATGCAAACGGTCTCAAGACCGTTTGGAGGTCTAGGGTTGAGTATGGTTAAGCAATTGAAGATCCAATGTCACTAAGTTGAAGTGTAATCAATTGTTGATTTGGTGATCAATCCAATGATCCAAACCATAATTGGTTGACTTGGATATTGATGATATGATGGACAAACGGTCTCAAGACCGTTTGGTGGTCATCCAAATGACCTCAAGACCGTTTGGGGTCAGGTCATGTTCAATTTGAATGATGGTTCAATAGTTTCAATGTAACCAATCTTGTATTGATTAGTGTTGATGAATCATCGATTCCAAACCCTAATTCAATTGAACCAAACCCTAATTGATGACCAATTGAGGGTCAATTGAGGGTCAAATCATTTGAAGGTTGACCTATTAAACTCAATTGAAGTATGAGGATAGGTCCAATTGATGATTGATTCCATGAATTCAATGATTGAAGGAATCAACATTGGAAACCCTAATTCAATTGGATACTTATGTAATGGAGGTCCAATGTGATTGAATCTCTTGAGAATCAAGATGGTGAATGTTCCATTGATTCAATGCTGATTAGTAATGATAGTCAATGAAGGTACAAAGGTTGAAACCCTATTAGTACCTAAGTGGTTAGTGCCAATTAAGGGATGAACCCTAATTGCTTATAGGATCAATGACTTGATATACTATGTTAATCATAGTTGTATGAACTCGATTGAAGGGTTGATATGACCTAATCAAGTTGAGATGATGATAGCATGAATTCCTATAAGAATATGATTCATGTGGTGTTTAAGGTTATGATCCTTAAGTAGAGAGATCATGAAACCCTAATCATGAACATAAACCCTAATTATGGGCAATGTGATATGAAACCCTAATGAAGGGTGATGCTATATGCAATCCCTATTCTAAAGAAGGGAGATGGTATGTGAAACCCTAATCCCTAATGAGAGAATAGAATTCATACTTGAATATGATTCATGAGGTGAACTCCCTTTACACGACCATGCAAGGTAGCACGGCCGTGGTAGCTTCCCCTCGCACGGCCGTTCTTGGTTGCACGGCCGTGGTGCTCTATGCTTGATTTAGAGGTGATTTGAAAGTGACCTCATATGATCATATACTTTGATATGATTATAAGTCCAATATAATTGGATGAAGGATACATAAGATATGTGATGAGAATCCCTAGTTGAGGGTGTATCATTGTGATTTTTTATAAGCAACTTTATAATAAAGTCATGCCTTAAACTAAGATAAGTCCATATCATGTGAGATAGCTGTACAATTCTAATGTGTGGCCTTTGCATTATATGCTAAAGGTAAGAGATTAGTTATGGAATGTATTAAGAGGTAAATACCTTAATACAAGATAAGATGGATAACTCAACAGAGTTTGAAATGATGAGAAAGTGATACATCAAGATATGATAGTTATCACATTCAGCATTTCAAGGTTTATATGCCTTGATGTACTTCAAATCCAATATAATTGGGTAAGAAACATATGAAGTGTGTTATGCAACTATTATAATGAAATGTAATGAGTTGTTACACCTTGATGAGTGTTAATTAATGTACCTTGAGAATGGGGTTAAGCCCAAATGATGTGTATGATATAATCATACCATGATAAGGATGAGAAATAAATTCATACCTTGAATTGATGATCATTAATGCTATATGATGAAAGTAATGTTCTAGAATAATCAAATATGATATCCTTGAATGCCCCAGAGGTATGGAATAATGTATTAAGGGTTGGACAGATAATGAGATCATGAACTCTTTATTAATGAGAAATGGGGAACCCTAACCCTAATTTGGGTAAAGAGAATGAAAAGCCCTATTTGATAGTAAACCCTAATTCCTGGTAGAGGAATAATGGTGTTACTATCACATCACATGATGTGATGAATATCTTGTATGACTGTTATCATGCCTAATAACCATACAGATATTATGAGATGATGTATATAGCTAGTGTGAGCTGTGACATTTATATAATAAATGTTGATTGGCATTATGTGCCTTAATGTTGTTGTTGCTTAGTAAAAGAAGCAATATGCATGGACTTTTATGAGTCACATGAGTAAGTTGTTACCTAGTGAGAGGTGACAAGATATTTCATGGCCTTGTGAGCCAGGTGTGATGCTTGTGTAACAAGTATCATGAATGCCTTGGTCAGATGACCTAAAGGTGATAGTTACATGAAAAAGGTATAATAATGCTCAATGATGAGTTAAGGGTTTGAATACCCAGAACCATATGATTATGGTGATGAGAAAGTGAAGAGATGATAATTCCCAGTATTGAAATGAGGGACTGAGTTCCCAGGGTCTTTGAAAGACTTATAAATATCTGATAAAAGTAGTACATGTCTCTTTATAGCATTGTTGTAATAAGTTATGTTTGAGAACTTGGCTGATGCTAAAAGAATATGAGAATGTACTTAATAAATCAAGTTAAATCTATTCATGTAGTGCTCTGACCATAGATCCATCATCGTGAGGAATAGGTGATGGTGAAACGGGTGCCCGCGGCAAAACCCGGAGCACATATTTTGAATATGTGGGGGTAAATGGGTGAAAATATCCTTACGTCCTCTTGAAGAGATTGTTGGAAGGTAAACAAGAAACCTATCAATGCTTCATGAATATGTCGGGATGGATGTATCATGAATCTCCCAATGATACTTAATGTCGGATCGAGGAGATAAACAAGAAATCTCTCGATTGGTGATGAGAGTGCAGTTGACGATGTAACTTTGTAGTGAAGGTGCCAGAATACCCTGGCTAGCTAGTTAGCAGAGACACGAGATGTCCTGCATGTGGTCTCGTACGGACCGAGACAGATGAGGTCATAAGAATCCGGCTCTTTTGATGACCTATGTATGGTACCGAGGTGATTTCGTAATGGTCGGTTGGAGTATGAGCGGTATATCTCATCTCCTCAGAGCATAAGTGTGATTGTAAAATGTAATCAGCCGTATAGCATGTTTGCTTAAGGATTGAATACGGAGATTCATTGGCTGATGTTGCATTTCTTTGTGCATTCCTTAGTAGATAAATGTTAATTATGTTTCTTTATATTCTCTGCAAAGTAGACAGATGAATTACTTATCTACCATGGGTAGATGCAATGAACTCCTTGAGAATGGAGATTATCTTATTCTGTTCTATGATGAATAATTCTGCCTGATAATGTAAAAGTAACCCCTGCTCAATTTTAATTTGATAAACTGCAATAACAATGTTTTTGGCAGAGAGTTATATCTCTCGCTGGGGCAATTTTCAATTGTCTCACCCCCGTGGGAAACATTTTTAGGTATGCATGGAAGGCAGAGCAGAAACCCTAGAACAGGGAAAGAGCAGCAGTAACAGTAGGGACATCAATAAGATCTCAGGTGGAAATATTGTCTGTCTAGTCATATAGATAGTAGTCTTATGTGTCATCTCTGTACTCTCAGTTCCTCGGAGTTTTAAATGTATCAATCTGAGTTTTGGCTTAGTGCCTCAAAGTTTTTATACTGCCTGTGTATATTTGTTAACAGGACAGTCAATGTTGTAATCCTTGAAAAGGAATGGTACAGGTTGTGTACTTGTGAACCGGGATGAATTTGGAATACTTTGGTTCATGGTTAAAGAGTTTTCCTGTGAGTGGATCTCTTTGCAAAAAGTTTTAAATTTTCAGTGATTTTCAGTAATCCGCTGCAAATAATTCGCTTCTGCATTAGTTAATCCTATTTTCGCGAGACGGTCGTTTCAATTAGTGGTATCAGAGGTCTAGGTTCGCTGAGTCTACAGAGACATAGGACTAAGGTATCGAGTCTGTGATAGTGTCCTCCGGTATAACCTATAATGATTTCTGCTTGTGCAGAGAAAGGGTAAAAGTTAAAATGACTGGAGAACACAAGGAACACATTGCTGGGAGCAATGTTGTTGCACCAAGAAGAGGTGCAAGGGATCAGGAAAGAATAGAATGAGTGCCTGAGAATCCCCATTAAGACCTGATCAGGATAGAGAATCCTATGATCATGCTCTTGTTGGGCAGATTGGGGCAACAGTAATGCATATAAGTGGACTGGATACTAGTCTTACAATCTAGGTTATCAGTCCTTAATACATAAAGCTTGAGCTTTAAAAGAGTTCCTGAATGACTTAGTCATGTTGGAACAAGGGAAAATATGGAAAAGATTAACTTATGGCAAGAAAGTAGACTCTTCCATGAGTTTAGTCAGATAATAAATCTATGATGGCAGTGCTCAAGGAAGGGCAATAAGCTGAGAAGTAGGGAATGGTCTCTATAATTCTAGAGACATTTGCTTAATGGTTTTGAAAAACCAAATCTTTGGTACTAATAGTGCAACAAATGCCTAGTGTACCAGGGCAGTAGCCATTAAGTAAGTGCAAAGGTCTTAACCTTTCACCTGTAATATCCCATGGCTTAGTTTTTGCATTAGTAATAAGACTAATAAGACCATGATATGAGGAAAAGGTATGCTATTAATGTGTACATGTCGAGTACACTAAACCCTTTTTGTTATAGGAAAAAAAAGGGATTGTTGATTTTGTTTTCCCTATTGGTTGCTATATAGGGAAGAAATGATGAAAAATAGAATTTGAATTTTGTTCAGTATTCTTTTAAATGCTCTATATTGGTCTTACCTCTATGAAAGAGGAAGAGGTATAGAAGAGATGGTTGGATAAAATCCAGGGATGTTAAATTTTATGCTTATAATAAAAGCAAGGAATATGATATTAGACAAAGTGCATACTACTTGATCACAGTACTTGTAAACCCTGGCCAGGTATACAACTATTGATGATAAAGTGGGTATGGAAACTCTTAGATTGTTGTCTTTTTGATTGCTCTGATCAAGTAGTCATTCTGAGACAATCTAATGAGTATCATGAAATCATAAATCTGGAATGAATAAATGTGTCATATCTCATGCATAAGAAAGAGAAGCTTAAGATAATCTCAGATGAGCATGTTGTATGAGGAACTAAAAATGTACTCCTCATAAGACAAGAATAAGAATGAGGGAGATGGACCTTGTTCAATAATGTTGCCAGCATAATAAAGATCTTTTCCATAATGAGGACATGGGAAATGTGATGAGATCGTGAGATGATCATAAACATGCTAGATAATAATAAAGAAAGGGATAATGACATGTAATCATCCTTACAAATTCCAATGCTAAAGGCAAGGAACCTAAGATGAGATAAAGAGTAAATGGTTCATGAATAGCTAAAAATACATGAAATAATAAGAGGAATATGAATCTTTGTTTTCTTTCCTTTCAGGGACATGGAAATCAAGTGGGTCTTAGGACACCTGATGTTCATAAGATAAATATGTTCATGTGAGGGATACTTAGAAAAGTATCAGTTATCTTGGACTTTGGCTCTAAGAAAAGACATATGTAACAAGTAATGCCTCATAATGAAAGGAATATGAGAATGTGATGTGTTCCCAACACATGTGACTGATACCAAGGTAAGAGATTCTGGTATCTGAGAGTTATCAGATGGTTTAGGTTGGCTACCTAGAGTGGTCAACTATGAAATCAGTCTGATTATATAAAATGATATGAACATCATATGTTAGGGGTTTATGCTTTGCATAAACATGATATTAATAAGGAATGTAAGATGTCTCTATGAACAAGAAAAGTGTTATGTGACAAAGTTAACTCCACAGTCTATGATAAGGGGACAGTGGAGCATGTGTCTTGTGTGTTGATTCTATAAGAATCCTATAAGGAAACACATTCTGTTGAACAAAGCTTTTTGGTGTCTCCATAATAAGGAGATGATATGTGAATATTAGATAGTATGAGGAATGAAATACATCTGTCTTCCTTTATCTGGATTTCGGGGAGGAAATCCTTGTTAGGGGTTTATAATTTGTAACATCCCTGACCTAGGTTATACTCTAACCCTAGGTGTTTTGATTAAGAAAGATGATTATATGCTTAATAATATCTTGTGAAAAGTAATTAGGGCTCATGAGGAGCTTATGTTTCAATTTTGGTCCTATTTGGACAATGTTGAAGCAATGTTTGCTTATTTTGGACTAATGTGCAAATTACCCAAGTTGAGGGGTTTAAGTGCAAATTGTGCATGATAATATGTTACTCATGTTTTGAATCATCATGAGAGTGAAAATTATGCTGAGTTATGGCTTATGGAAGCCTGAATACCAAGAAAGAGCTGATAAAGCAATATACGTGCATGAAAACCTAGTTTTGGTGTAATATGCAATTTACCCAAAACCTAGGGTGCAATATGTAATTTATCACTTCAATAAGGTCCATAATGTTTCTTGGCATCATGTAGAGCAAATAAAATGAGAGGGGCACCTCTTTTGGATTAAGTTGGAGGAGAGAGAATCTTGATATTAAAATAATCAAGATTTAATCCTAATTGAAACCCTAATTCAATTTAGGGCAAAAATGAATATATTAATTAAAGGGCCTTCAACCAAAATGTTATTGGTTGAGTTTGAATAAGGATAGACGTCCTTTTGCATATATAAGGCACGAAAATATCTAAAGGAGGTGAAACTCCACTCACCTTATTATAAAGGAAAGTAATATCCACTCACATTATGGATATTACTATTATATGATTAAGGTGCTTAATTTGCTTTTCTTTTAATTTGAGGATAATGAAGGAGAATTAAAGGAAAAGGAAGGTGCCTTCGTACACAAGGGAGTGAGGGGGTTTATGTGGCACCAATTTGAGAGTTGAGGGAAATTAAAAATGCTTTCTCTCTCCTCAATTTACTTTATAAAAACTTCATTTCCAAATCAATTGAAAGGATTTTTCGGCCCTCTCTTCTTCCCTTGCTTTGGATGAGCTCAAGGGGACTTAGGAGAAACAGGAGGACGAGCCCCAACCTGTTGGTAAGCTTATTAACCCTCATTCATCTTGATTCCATGGTGGAAATCGAAAATAAATTATGGATTCCTTCTTATTTCGATCTCCTCTTCAACCCTAGCCAACTTTTACAACCAAAAGCTTGAGGAAGAGCCTAAGGGGGAGTTGCAAAAACTTCATACACCATTTATGTCGTGAGCTTGGAGCTTTAGAGCTCATTTGGAGGCGGGTTTTATAACTTAAACCCATAATCATTGCTATTGCATCAATTCTCTATGCTTTGTTGATTATCTTCTTCAATTTGATACACTTTTGTTTCTTTGCTGCAATTTCCATCAAGAACGGTTGCTGTTCTTGGTTGTTCGAAGGAAGGGGATGATGACATCATCCTAGATGCTTATCCAAAGAAAATTACCAAGCCAAATGGTTTTTATAGCTATTCCAAATCGTTTTAATTTGATTGGCTATGCGGTTTCAGCAAACCGTTTAAGAGCAAACGGTTTGAAACCGTTTGAGAGAAAACGGTTTCAAGACCGTTTGAGATGGTTGACCAAGCATTTACTGTTTGGGAATCTTGTTCCTAATTATGTATACTAATGACCCTCAAAATTGGAGGGGTTACCTCCAAAGGAATCGTGAGTTGAAGCCTAATTAATCAGGGAAACCTAATTGGATTAAGTGTTGATTTTTAACCTGATTAACTTGACCTTTTTGGGCAAACGGTTTCAAGACCGTTTGGTGGAGTTGACCAAGCGTTGACCGTTTTAGATTCCTGTTCCTATTGATGTTGGTTAATGACCCTCCAAATTTGAGGGATTAACTCCCAAGGAATCGTGATTTGAAGGCTAATCAATTAGGGAAACCTAATTGGAATAAGTGCTGATTATCAATCTGATTTAATTGAACTTTTTGGGCAAACGGTCTCAAGACCGTTTGAGTGCATTGACCAAGGGTTTACCGTTTGGTATTACTGTTCATAATGATGTGGTCTAATGACTCACCAAATTTTAGGGATTAACTCCCAAGGAATCGTGAGTTGAAGGCTATTCAATTGGGAAAACCCTAATTGAAAACAGTGCTGAAATTCCAATGAGTTAATTGGAGATTTTGGGTTGATTAGCCCAAACGGTCTCAAGACCGTTTGGGAATCACCCAAACGGTCTCAAGACCGTTTGGGGATCACCCCAAGACCGTTTGGAGGTCTGGGGTCAAGTATAGTTGACCAATTGAAGGTCCAAAGGTACTAATCATATTGCAATGTAGTGCTGATTTGTTGATCAACTCGATAGACCAATCCATGATGATTTTTCACTAGAATCCAAAGGTTGGATGGGCCAAACGGTCTCAAGACCGTTTGGGACTCATCCAAACGGTCTCAAGACCATTTGGGGGTCACCCAAGACCGTTTGGAGGTCTAGGGTTGAGTATGGTTAAGCAATTGAAGATCCAATGTCACTAAGTTGAAGTGTAATAAATTGCTGATTTGGTGATCAATCCAATGATCCAAACCTTAATTGGTTGACTTGGATATTGATGATATGATGGAAAAACGGTCTCAAGACCGTTTGGTGGTCATCCAAACGACCTCAAGACCATTTGGGGTCAGGTCATGTTCAATTTGAATGATGGTTCAATAGTTTCAATGTAACCAATCTTGTATTGATTAGTATTGATGAATCATCGATTCCAAACCCTAATTCAATTGAACCAAACCCTAATTGATGGCCAATTGAGGGTCAATTTAGGGTCAAATCATTTGAAGTTTGACCTATTAAACTCAATTGAAGTATGAGGATAGGTCCAATTGATGATTGATTCCATGAATTCAATGATTGAAGGAATCAACATTGGAAACCCTAATTCAATTGGATAGTTATGTAATGGAGGTCCAATGTGATTGAATCTCTTGAGAATCAAGATGGTGAATGATCCATTGATTCAATGCTGATTAGTAATGACAGTCAATGAAGGTACAAAGGTTGAAACCCTATTAGTACCTAAGTGGTTAGTGCCAATTAAGGGATGAACCCTAATTTCTTATAGGATCAATGACTTGATATACTATGTTAATCATAGTTGTATGAACTCGATTGAAGGGTTGATATGACCTAATCAAGTTGAGATGATGATAGCATGACTTCCTATAAGAATATGATTCATGTGGTGTTTAAGGGTATGATCCTTAAGTAGAGTGATCATGAAACCCTAATCATGAACATAAACCCTAATTATGGGCAATGTGATATGAAACCCTAATGAAGGGTGATGCTATATGCAATCCATGTTCTAAAGAAGGGAGATGGTATGTGAAACCCTAATCCCTAATGAGAGAATAGAATTCATACTTGAATATGATTCATGAGGTGAACTCCCTTTACACGACCATGCAAGGTAGCACGGCCGTGGTAGCTTCCCCTCGCACGGCCGTTCTTGGTTGCACGGCCGTGGTGCTCTATGCTTGATTTAGAGGTGATTTGAAAGTGACCTCATATGATCATATACTTTGATATGATTATAAGTCCAATATAATTGGATGAAGGATACATAAGATATGTGATGAGAATCCCTAGTTGAGGGTGTATCATTGTGATTGTTTATAAGCAACTTTATAATAAAGTCATGCCTTAAACTAAGATAAGTCCATATCATGTGAGATAGCTGTACAATTCTAATGTGTGGCCTTTGAATTATATGCTAAAGGTAAGAGATTAGTTATGGAATGTATTAAGAGGGAAATACCTTAATACAAGATAAGATGGATAACTCAACAGAGTTTGAAATGATGAGAAAGTGATACATCAAGATATGATAGTTATCACATTCAGCATTTCAGGGTTTATATGCCTTGATGTACTTCAAATCCAATATAATTGGGTAAGAAACATATGAAGTGTGTTATGCAACTATTATAATGAAATGTAATGAGTTGTTACACCTTGATGAGTGTTAATTAATGTACCTTGAGAATGGGGTTAAGCCCAAATGATGTGTATGATATAATCATACCATGATAAGGATGAGAAATAAATTCATACCTTGAATTGATGATCATTAATGCTATATGATGAAAGTAATGTTCTAGAATAATCAAATATGATATCCTTGAATGCCCCAGAGGTATGGAATAATGTATTAAGGGTTGGACAGATAATGAGATCATGAACTCTTTATTAATGAGAAATGGGGAACCCTAACCCTAATTTGGGTAAAGAGAATGAAAAGCCATATTTGATAGTAAACCCTAATTCCTGGTAGAGGAATAATGGTGTTACTATCACATCACATGATGTGATGAATATCTTGTATGACTGTTATCATGCCTAATAACCATACAGATATTATGAGATGATGTATATAGCTAGTGTGAGCTGTGACATTTATATAATAAATGTTGATTGGCATTATGTGCCTTAATGTTGTTGTTGCTTAGTAAAAGAAGCAATATGCATGGACTTTTATGAGTCACATGAGTAAGTTGTTACCTAGTGAGAGGTGACAAGATATTTCATGGCCTTGTGAGCCAGGTGTGATGCTTGTGTAACAAGTATCATGAATTCCTTGGTCAGATGACCTAAAGGTGATAGTTACATGAAAAAGGTATAATAATGCTCAATGATGAGTTAAGGGTTTGAATACCCAGAACCATATGATTATGGTGATGAGAAAGTGAAGAGATGATAATTCCCAGTATTGAAATGAGGGACTGAGTTCCCAGGGTCTTTGAAAGACTTATAAATATCTGATAAAAGTAGTACATGTCTCTTTATAGCATTGTTGTAATAAGTTATGTTTGAGAACTTGGCTGATGCTAAAAGAATATGAGAATGTACTTAATAAATCAAGTGAAATCTATTCATGTAGTGCTCTGACCATAGATCCATCATCGTGAGGAATAGGTGATGGTGAAACGGGTGCCCGCGGCAAAACTCGGAGCACATATTTTGAATATGTGGGGGTAAATGGGCGAAAATATCCTTACGTCCTCTTGAAGAGATTGTTGGAAGGTAAACAAGAAACCTCTCAATCCTTCATGAATATGTCGGGATGGATGTATCATGAATCTCCCAATGATACTTAATGTCGGATCGAGGAGATAAACAAGAAATCTCTCAATTGGCGATGAGAGTGCAGTTGACGTTGTAACTCTGTAGCGAAGGTGCTAGAATACCCTGGCTAGCTAGTTAGCAGAGACACGAGATGTCCTGCATGTGGTCTCGTACTGACCGAGACAGATGAGGTCATAAGAATCCGGCTCTTTTGATGACCTATGTATGGTACCTAGGTGATTTGGTAATGGTCGGTTGGAGTATGAGCGGTATATCTCATCTCCTCAGAGCATAAGTGTGATTGTAAAATGTAATCAGCCGTATAGCATGTTTGCTTAAGGATTGAATACGGAGATTCATTGGATGATGTTGCATTTCTTTGTGCATTCCTTAGTAGATAAATGTTAATTATGTTTCTTTATATTCTCTGCAAAGTAGACAGATGAATTACTTATCTACCATGGGTAGATGCAATGACCTCCTTGAGAATGGAGATTATCTTATTCTGTTCTATGATGAATAATTCTGCCTGATAATGTAAAAGTAACCCCTGCTCAGTTTTAATTTGATAAACTGCAATAACAATGTTTTTGGCGGAGAGTTATATCTCTCGCTGGGGCAATTTTCAATTGTCTCACCCCCGTGGGAAACATTTTTAGGTATGCATGGAAGGCAGAGCAGAAACCCTAGAATAGGGAAAGAGCAGCAGTAACAGCAGGGACAACAATAAGATCTCAGGTGGAAATATTGTATGTCTAGTCATATAGATAGTAGTCTTATGTGTCGTCTCTGTACTCTCAGGTCCTCGGAGTTTTAAATGTATCAATCTGAGTTTTGGCTTAGTGCCTCAAAGTTTTTATACTGCCTGTGTATATTTGTTAACAGGGCAGTCAATGTTGTAATCCTTGAAAAGGAATGGTACAGGTTGTGTACTTGTGAACCAGGATGAATTTGGAATACTTTGGTTCATGGTTAAAGAGTTTTCCTGTGAGTGGATCTCTTTACAAAAAGTTTTAAATTTTCAGTGATTTTCAGTAATCCGCTGCAAATAATTCGCTTCCGCATTAGTTAATCATGTTTTCGCGAGACGGTCGTTTCAGTCTTCATGACAATGATGGTCAGGATCAAAGGTTTTAGATGATGGTGACAACCTATGGTCACCCTCTTAGGTCAGGTTTTGGATCAATTAGAAGTTTAATGATCAACCATTAAGTACCCTATTAATGTTAGCAATCAATGATGACATTAGCTTAATATTTTATGTTGATTGATGAATTTAGTGTTGATCTAACAACTTATGGTGACTTAATGGTCACTAATGATGGTGGATCAGGTCTCTACAACCTATGGTGAGTTAAGCATTGTAGCTGTAGCATCAATTAAGCCTTAGACCAATGGTTTCTTGGGTCACTTGATGCAATGGTCAGACCTATGTTGTAATTGATGGTATTAACATATGAACTTGACCCAATGGTCAATATCTAATGTTTATTCCTCCAATACAGTAGAATGATGGCTAATGTAATATGTTGGTCCTAATAATGTGATTTAGATGGTTTTCTTTATATGATCAACTTAAGGAGCTTACTTGTTGACAGTGGATGTCACGCCCCAATCTCACATTAACCACAAACCACAAGATTAGGACGCAATAGGATGGGATTTACACATAAGCCAACCACTCTTTACTTTTATAACATTTTAAAGATATTAATAGGAAAATCCGATTTATGCTGTAAAATGAAACTAAACAAACTGCGGAAGCATCTTTATTAAACTGACTAGCAAGATAAACAGAGTCTACAGCATATTACATTGTCCGACATAAAATAAAGCATAACAGATAATTTACATCTTATACACATTCACTCTCTCACTCACACCTTGTCCCAAAGATCGAGGGGAAAGGACTAAGAGACCTCTAACTACTAACTACGAACCTTCTATCGACTAGGCGTAAGGATAAATCGATCCTTCTGATTTCCTGCTGCTGATGATAACCTGAAAATGTTTTGAGTAGAGGTATGAGCCTACTCGCTCAGTGAATAGCATTTCACTTAGCTATCATTAAACAACTCATCAGGTTTATAAACTAAAAATAAAAATAAATGCAGAACTAAGCAAGGCAGTTCTAGTAACATAACAAATATACAGATAATAACCACATTTCTAAGCATCAACAGGTATTTCAGGTAAATAAACAGTTATATAAATTTATTGTGAACCTACATGATTATTTATTCATTTTATTATTATGCCCTAAATATATGAGTGTACTCTGCATATAAAGATCCGTAACAAGTTCATGCTACGACCCCACCGTACAAGACTTAGCGACACACCCGGGAAATGCTAAGTCTGACGCCAGCCCTGCTCTGCTACAGGACCCCTGGCTCTCCGGCCAGAAACATAGGCTCTACGGCCTCAATGCACAACCACGTGTGCTCCCGACTCCTCCTTTAACCTGAGTACACCGGCGGAGGGTCACAGGGTTACCTTCGTGACACAAGCACGAATGGTGTTAGATAACCATGTTTTCTTTTTCCCAGTGCCATCGTGACACAAGCACGATTGATGTTAAACACTGCCTCTCTTTCTATCCTCGTGCCACCAGAATTACTCAACCGGTTGATGTTGGATACGAGTTTCACCCCTAAGAAACAGACCTTCTTTTAGGGGTTCTACGGTGTTAGGGCAACCTAGGTCTATTAACTAATTAACAAATAAGCATTTAAACAGGAATATCACATTTTATGCATATAGCACAATCTAAATATCACATGTAGCAAATATATATCCTTTATCATCATTAAACATGATTCAATCTCATTTATTCACTTTCGATGCTAAACATCTATTTTTAAATCAGCAAATACATTGCAAATATAATACAGGAAATTTCATCATTTTCAGTAAGCATATTAGGTATTTCAAGTTCCAATGAAACTAACATACTCTATTGTATGTACTACGCTGTTTAGAAGTTATACTAACTGATACAGAAGTATTTGAGCATTTAAATTGAGTTAAATAATGATTTCTAAATGAACTACTACTCACCCACTTCGGTGTGTTCGTATACACCGAAAAACGTCCACAACCACGCCTAATTCTGCCCTTTACAGCAGAGTGCACGCCGTGCACCTGGGCTGCACGCCGTGCACCTGGGCAGAAACTCGTTCAGCTATCTGTAACTTTGCACGCCGTGCAACCTGCACAGAAACGGAAAACTCATTGAAGATGAACTCGATTAAAAACTAAGTCTTGGCTTAAGCTACGGATTCTAGTTCTATCCTCAAAACTGAACTGCGTGCTGGTCTTACCTTGCTCTATTGTGTGCCAATCGAGCTCCGGTTTGGCCTATTCAATCCAACAGTAACTTCTTAAGTACAGGTTCACAAGCTCACACAAGGCTGCTTGATTTGGATGTCGATCGATGCTGCGTCGTGTTGGGACCTCAAGCACGAGTCCAAAGCATCGTTCATCGGTGCTTCCTTGTGCCCAAGGTGGCCACTGGTTGCTGCCCCGCGCAGCAGCTGCTGCTGCTTGGCCGGCCGCCATGGCTAGGGTGAGCTGCTGGCTACAGCTGCAAGAGGGGGCGCTAAGGCATGGAGAAGAAAGGTAAAAGATGGAGGAAAAAGAGGAGGTTGACGGCAGAGGTTGGGCGCAGCTAAACCGAAGCTTTTAAGCTCTAATCGGCCACCATATCCTGCTTTGTTGCTAGCTAGTCAGGCTGCCACCAAAAGGGGCGCCGCTCTTGCTGAATTTGAAGCACATGTGGGGCAATGGTGGCGGATAATGATCTAGGCCTCTTGGCCGAAGTCAAGCGCATGATTTGGTGGTGCTGGTCGAGTTAAAACAACCCCTGCCTAGGCCAAAGCAGCTAGCCGCCGGTCATGACTGCTGCAGGTCGGGCACCTGCTAGGGTGGAGTAGCAGAGGAGAAAGAATGGAGGAATAAGAGAGGTAGAAGAAGGAGAAGGTGGAGGAGAAAGAGGTGTAGCCAAAGCGAGGCTAAGGGCAAAGAAATCGCCCGCCCAAGACCAGCCAAAGCGCGGCCGATTTGCCCCTGTTGGGCGCCGCTCAACAGTCGGTTACTCGTTTAATCGGGAAGAAGATGATAATAGATAAGCGAGAAACAGAATAGCCGACTCACTTAAAACATAGTCAATTAATGGTAAAATTGCATCCAAGTCCAAGAAAACCAAAAAGGCCGTAACTTTTACCTCGAGGGTCCGATTTAAATAATTCTTCTTGCAAACTCTCAAGCACGAGATTCTCTATCATCCCAAGGCATAAAATTATGTTATCTAGCTTGTCACAACTGGTCAAACCACTAATTGCAACAGTGAGTACTCAACTCGACTTAATTAATTCAACAATCAATATTGATATTTTCATTAATTATCTCAGATGATTCAAACTTAACTATTTATTCATGACGTAGCTTATCTTGATTAACCATGATATTCTAATTTGATGCTCAACACTAATTGAGATGTCTTCACGTAATTCAAGGTAATTATTAGTTAATCATGGAGTGGGTCATAACAACCTTTTCCCCTTAAAAGAATTTCGTCCCGAAATTCCTAAAAGAGGAAGGAAACGTGTTACTCATTTCTGACTCGTATTCCTACGTAGCTCCCTCTAGGTTAAGATTTCTCCACAAAATTATCACTAATGACATCTCACAATTCGTGAGTTTCTTGATCCTCTGATCAACCATCTGTATAGGTCCCTTAACCTAGGATACATCTGATCTGATTCCAGATCGACCCATAAAACATTGTCTTTCCAGAACTGTTATAGCAGTATCTCAATTTATGATAACTACTGAGAAATTATCATACTATTCATGCAGACAAACATTTTAATTCTTAAATAAACAGAATGCATGTCAATTTGGCAGTTTATACTAAAATCATGCAATTTAACTGTTACACATCACTACATCTCATACTGAGAATTGATATCAAAACACTTGATTCCACGTACACCCTATCCTTAGGGTTTCATTTGCCTTATTCATTCATCACATGCCAACACCCTACTCTTAGGGTTTCCATTATCTCATCTGTTTGATTGCAATTCAAATCTCAATACGGTATCATTCTGGAACTGACAGAGCAGTATATTTCAAATCATAGTAATTACTGAGTAATCTTTCCATCATGCATGTTGACAGATTAAAATTTCATAAATATTCCAAACTCAAATCAATTTTGGCACATACATACTAAATTCATGTAATTGAACATCTTATTATACCAATAAGAGTAATTTACTCCACTTATAAGAAACCATCTGTAATATTTATCAATTATCTGAAATTTCTTGAAGTGCGTGCATATTAACCAAATTTCTGGTTTATGCATCACATAACTCAATTAAGAGTTATTTTCGTATCATAACACAAATATTTAATAGTACTTGAGAGTTTCTAATGATATCTCAAAGAAATGTGCCAATTCATGTAAAGTGTCAGGTCACACACATTAACATAATAGGAAGCATGCAACTAGATTTATTTGCATATTTTAATGTTATCGTACTTTCTTGAAATCATGCACCTGATGATTTACCAAATATGTGTTTCCTGGGTTCATTCTCAAACCGTACCATTATCAGTTGGGTATTTCTAAACTCAATATGATATAATTGGAACTGGATTACCAGGCAACTTAATTATTTTATCCATGTATATCTTAGTCATGTATCAAGACATCAAAGGTCGACTTAATATGAAGAAAGCGAGCAGACTAAATTAGTCTATCCACAATCATTCATATCAAATCACAACCTCTAGGTGTCCTGGGTAAATTTTATCAAAAATTGTCACGCCCCAATCTCACATTAACCACAAACCACAAGATTAGGACGCAACAGGATGGGATTTACACATAAGCCAACCACTCTTTACTTTTATAACATTTTAAAGATATTAATAGGAAAATCCGATTTATGCTGTAAAATGAAACTAAACAAACTGCGGAAACATCTTTATTAAACTGACTAGCAAGATAAACAGAGTCTACATCATATTACATTGTCTGACATAAAATAAAGCATAACAGATAATTTACATCTTATACACATTCACTCTCTCACTCACACCTTGTCCCAAAGATCGAGGGGAAAGGACTAAGAGCCCTCTAACTACTAACTACGAACCTTCTATCGACTAGGCGTAAGGATAAATCGATCCTTCTGATTTCCTGCTGCTGATGATAACCTGAAAATGTTTTGAGTAGAGGTATGAGCCTACTCGCTCAGTGAATAGCATTTCACTTAGCTATCATTAAACAACTCATCAGGTTTATAAACTGAAAATAAACATAAATGCAGAACTAAGCAAGGCAGTTCTAATAACATAACAAATATACATATAATAACCACATTTCTAAGCATCAACAGGTATTTCAGGTAAATAAACAGTTATATAAATTTACTGTGAACCTACATGATTATTTATTCATTTTATTATTATGCCCTAAATATATGCAGTGTACTCTGCATATAAAGATCCGTAACAAGTTCATGCTACGACCCCACCGTACAAGACTTAGCGACACACCCGGGAAATGCTAAGTCTGACGCCAGCCCTGCTCTGCTACAGGACCCCTGGCTCTCCGACCAGAAACATAGGCTCTACAGCCTCAATGCACAACCACGTGTGCTCCCGACTCCTCCTTTAACCTGAGTACACCGGCGGAGGGTCACAGGGTTACCTTCGTGACACAAGCACGAATGGTGTTAGATAACCATGTTTTCTTTTTCCCAGTGCCATCGTGACACAAGCACGATTGATGTTAAACACTGCCTCTCTTTCTATCCTCGTGCCACCAGAATTACTCAACCGGTTGATGTTGGACACGAGTTTCACCCCTAAGAAACAGACCTTCTTTTAGGGGTTCTACGGTGTTAGGGCAACCTAGGTCTATTAAATAATTAACAAATAAGCATTTAAATAGGAATATCACATTTCATGCATATAGCACAATCTAAATATCACATGAAGCAAATATATATCCTTTATCATCATTAAACATGATTCAATCTCATTTATTCACTTTCGATGCTAAACATATATTTTTAAATCAGCAAATACATTGCAAATATAATACAGGAAATTTCATCATTTTCAGTAAGCATATTAGGTATTTCAAGTTCCAATGAAACTAACATACTCTATTGTATGTACTACGCTGTTTAGAAGTTATACTAACTGATACAGAAGTATTTGAGCATTTCAATTGAGTTAAATAATGATTTCTAAATGAACTACTACTCACCCACTTCAGTGTGTTCGTATACACCGAAAAACGTCCACAACCACGCCTAATTCTGCCCTTTACAGTAGAGTGCACGCCGTGCACCTGGGCTGCACGCCGTGCACCTGGGCAGAAACTCGTTCCGCTATCTGTAACTTTGCACGTCGTGCAAATTGATTTGCACGCCGTGCAACCTGCGCAGAAACGGAAAACTCATTGAAGATGAACTCGATTAAAAACTAAGTCTTGGCTTAAGCTACAGATTCTAGTTCTATCCTCAAAACTGAAC
This sequence comes from Alisma plantago-aquatica, assembly GCA_963693085.1. Classification (NCBI taxonomy): domain Eukaryota; kingdom Viridiplantae; phylum Streptophyta; class Magnoliopsida; order Alismatales; family Alismataceae; genus Alisma; species Alisma plantago-aquatica. The sequence continues at coordinate 183,011,256 of OY856410.1, read as the reverse complement.
TGCGTGCTGGTCTTACCTTGCTCTATTGTGTGCCAATCAAGCTCCGGTTTGGCCTATTCAATCCAACAGTAACTTCTTAAGTACATGTTCACAAGCTCACACAAGGCTGCTTGATTTGGATGTCGATCGATGTTGCGTCGTGTTGGGACCTCAAGCACGAGTCCAAAGCATCGTTCATCGGTGCTTCCTTGTGCCCAAGGTGGCCACTGGTTGCTGCCCCACGCAGCAGCTGCTGCTGCTTGGCCGGCCGCCATGGCTAGGGTGAGCTGCTGGCTACAGCTGCAAGAGGGGGCGCTAAGGCATGGAGAAGAAAGGTAAAAGATGGAGGAAAAAGAGGAGGTTGACGGCAGAGGTTGGGCGCAGCTAAACCGAAGCTTTTAAGCTCTAATCGGCCACCATATCCTGCTCTGCTGCTAGCTAGTCAGGCTGCCACCAAAAGGGGCGCCGCTCTTGCTGAATTTGAAGCACATGTGGGGCAATGGTGGCGGATAATGATCTAGGCCTCTTGGCCGAAGTCAAGCGCATGATTTGGTGGTGCTGGTCGAGTTAAAACAGCCCCTGCCTAGGCCAAAGCAGCTAGCCGCCGGTCATGACTGCTGCAGGTCGGGCACCTGCTAGGGCGGAGTAGCAGAGGAGAAAGAATGGATGAATAAGAGAGGTAGAAGAAGGAGAAGGTAGAGGAGAAAGAGGCGTAGCCAAAGCGAGGCTAAGGGCAAAGAAATCGCCCGCCCAAGACCAGCCAAAGCGCGGCCGATTTGCCCCTGTTGGGCGCCGCTCAACAGTCGGTTACTCGTTTTAATCGGGAAGAAGATGATAATAGATAAGCGAGAAACAGAATAGCCGACTCACTTAAAACATAGTCAATTAATGGTAAAATTGCATCCAAGTCCAAGAAAACCAAAAAGGCCGCAACTTTTACCTCGAGGGTCCGATTTAAATAATTCTTCTTGCAAACTCTCAAGCACGAGATTCTCTATCATCCCAAGGCATAAAATTATGTTATCTAGCTTGTCACAACTGGTCAAACCACTAATTGCAACAGTGAGTACTCAACTCGACTTAATTAATTCAACAATCAATATTGATATTTTCATTAATTATCTCAGATGATTCAAACTTAACTATTTATTCACGACGTAGCTTATCTTGATTAATTATGATATTCTAATTTGATGCTCAACACTAATTGAGATGTCTTCACGTAATTCAAGGTAATTATTAGTTAATCATGGAGTGGGTCATAACAGTGGATGGCTTGTTTTAAATGAACAGTCGATTGTGGGTTTTACCCTACTCTCAATGGAACTTTTTGTGTTGTTAATCAAGGGATGTCTAGGGTTAGATGCTGACTCTTTCTAGATCACAAATCCAGGACTTCATAGGTGGTTTATCCAAGGTGTTTAGTTATGTAAACAACTAATGGTCTTACCTTTTAAACATCCAATGGTTCTGGGTGACATTGTGGTATGGTGACATTGGTTGAATGATGATGGAAGAAATGGAGGGTTACCCTTAATAAGATAGTCTTACCTATTCACTCATATGAATAGAATGGATGGTAACCATATTGTGTTTATATGTAACCTTAATGAGGTATAGCTTGCTATACCTAGCTTTAATATAACTAAATGATGGTAATTGGGTATGAATAGTCCTTGAATGACTAATACAATTATGGAGTACTTTGTTACTGTTGTTGAAACCCTAGTATGCTATAACCCGATGGTCACACCTTGATTTATGTGTGGGTTCATACTTAAGAATAGTATGGAATGTGATGGTGATGGTTCACCTTATGCATCCATGATCCAATGGGGATGTCGTGAGTTAGGGTTTGGGTATAAGTGTTGATTAGTAACATTGATATAATTTATCATGTTGAACCTAACTCTAATGCAAATAGATAAATATGAATATTCATGTTTAACATTCTTATATGATGGAATGATGGTGGAATAACCTCCTTAACATGATCATAACATTAATGTGTTAATTGGTGGTTATCATAGTCACATGGTTGATAATTTCTTATGCTAAACATGTGCATTATGAATATGATGAGTGTTAATCATATCTAGATTCCTTGCATGTTGATGTAATAAAGGAATGTTCTTAATGTTAATATAGCCCTGTTATGATTGTTTATGAATATCTCCTAGCTCATTAATGCAATATTGTGTTGATCCGATGTATTATATGTAAGTGATGTTGTTGAGCCTTGTTATAAAGCATGCAAAGATAATGATGATATTGTAGGGAATAATATGATGGTCTTAATGACCTTTGGGCATGGTTGAGCCCTAAATGAGGTGTAATCCTCTTGTGTTGATAAGGGTTGATACCGTGTGATATTATGAAAAGGATTTATATCCTATGATAATATGATGGTCTTAATGACCTTTGGGCATGGTTGAGACCTGAATGAGGTGTAATCCTCTTATGTTGATAAGGGTTGATACCATGTGATATTGTGAAAAGGATTTATATCTTGTAATAGTATGATGACTAGTGTGGTCTCATGAATGGCAAGTGAATAGTACCATGTGATGATGAGATGAGAAATTATGTTTCACACATTTTATGTCTTTTAAAAGTTGTGATATTTATATTCTTGCTAGAAGTGAATTAGGGTTTGTATCTCCACTTGTTTGATGCAGCCTTAATTCACCCAATTGGCATAACTAATCAAGTGCAACTCTAATCATGTAGTGCCCTGTGTCACAGAACCATCTTCAGTGTCAGAACTTGTTGGATGGTGAAATGAGTATTCCTAAGGGAAACTCGGAGCACATACTGTTGAGTATGTGGGGGTGGCAGGTTGAGGATATATCCTTGTCATCTACAATGCAGATTATGGAGGTTGGCTATGGTCATGCCTCATACATCCGATGTGATTGAGAACGGATGCGGTCGTGTCTCGGTGATTATAACATGATGTGATTAGAGGACAACTACGGTTGTACCTCAATGACTGGGTTTGAATACCCTGGTTTCTAGTGTCGTGACCTATACCAAGGGTGGACTTGTGGTTAGAAGCTTGACTATATGTCACTGTGGTGGCATCTTTGACTGATATGTCACTGCCTTTATACTCGTACTGACCGAGGAAAAGAGATCTTAGGATGTCGACACTCCTAGATCTTGTACGGAACCGAATAGCCCTTCGTAGGGGTCGGTTGGACTTTGAATGGTACGATTCAAATCCCTAGGGCATAATAAAAGATGTAATACAACCGTATAACATATCTATTTAGGGTTATACACGACGTTTCACATTGGATGATAACCCTTGTGTGTTATCTTTACATAAAGATGATACTTAGTGCCATTAAGAGATAGTAGATATACTTGTGTTGTGGATATGCTTAATATTGCAGATGAGCACATACAATAGACATGATTATGTTGATAACTATACTGCTACTGCTGATTATAATTATGATGCCAGCTATCTAATGTTCTTAGTTATGTTTAGCATTCTAGCCATGCCTTTGTAACTATAGATGCATATACTGCTAATCACGCTTATCTAGATTGTTGTGCTTATGTTGTTAGCTCTTTTAATGATGTTGATATGTTCAACCTATTAGACATGCTAATGTTGTTAGCTATGCTTATGTGGTTAGACTTATTCATATGATAGAGATTCTATGTTACTATACTTGCTCATGATGCTGGATATGCATATGCTACTGAATTTCTTATATTGTGAACAAGATAAAGGATGATAGTCTGGCTAATGATGATAGTTATTATCTGCTCCTTTATGTATTTTGTTAATCATCAGTGCTGCTGAGCTTATTTGTTATATCTGATTAAACTATTTAACTGTTTAATTACTTAAAATATTGTAATCAATAAACATTGTTGGAGGTTATATCTCTTGCTGGGACACGGGTCTCGCCCCTGTGGTTCGCCACATTTTTTTAGGTAATCGGAAGTAACGAAAACAAACATGTGGCAGCAAAGAGGAGCTATAGTAATGAATCTTTGAGAAAGTTGATTAGATGTTTAGTGTGTCTTAGAGTCGCCCCTATACTCTCAGGTCCGGGCAAGAACAGTTTGTATGTGGTGTTTCAAATGAATTAGACTTTTGTTAGCATATTAATGCTTGTTTGTGTGGCATATACAAATATTGTTCTCCTGTGTATATATGTGGTAGCTAAGACGATAGAGAAATTTGTATCAAATTCTTGTCATAGTATGGATAAAAGAAAGATGTTGGGCTCTTATGCAAATGTTTCTGAGCAGGTGCTGACGTTGAAATCAATTTTAATTTGCCCATATTTTTGGGTATGTGGTTAATTGGTGATTGATTGTGTTTTATGTTTTGAGTAATCTTGTTGAGTGTAACGGGTTCTCACAATTCCCTTGACGTGCTTACCCTTTATGTAGTTGGCTTCATGCTCACTAGGGCCTTCATCTTCACTAGAGGAGGGTGAAGAAGTCCGACAAGCAAGTTGTTGTTGAAGGATGTCAACCTCCACTTGTGCTTTGAAAGCACTATCTTTAATCTTTTTGGCTTCCTCCTCTACTTGATTAGCTTCTTCTTCTTGCTTGTCAAGTCCAGGCTCATGGGCTTAAAGATTGCCAATGAGTTCTTCAGTTGGGATGTCACCAAGGCTCCTCACTTCTTCAATGGAGGTGACCTTTGACTCCCATCTCTTTGGAAGAGTTCTCAAGATCTTTGAGTTGATGATGCCTCTATCTAGTGTTGCCCAAAGCAGCCAGTCCGTTGATGATGACATTTAGCCTTGAATACATCTCCGCAATGCCTTCTTTCTTTCCCATCTTGAAGTTCTCTAGGTGGCTGTTCAACATGTAGATCTTTGCCTCCTTGACTTGCTCTGTGCCTTTATATGTTATGCACAACTTGTCCCAAATCTCATAGGCGGTGTCCCATGATGAGATCCGGTTGAACTCTATGGGAGTGAGAGCTGCGTAGAGGATGCTAATGGCCTTTGCATTTAGTTGAGCCTCCTTGAGAGCAGCTTCGCTCCATGTTGCAACAACTCCAGTTGGCTCTTTATAAGGTGTGGTCATCATCTTTCATATATCAAAGTTCATTCATTGAATGTAGAACTGCATATGTCTGTTCCATTAGAGGAAGTTGGTGTCGTCAAAGACCGAAGGGCGCATTGAGAAACCTCCCTCTAGGTTGGCTGAACTAAGTAGGTTGTCACCCATCTTCTCGTCTCGGGGGAGATTGTTGGAGAAGATCCTTAGCTCTGATATCACTTGTTAGATCTAAGGGCTCTAGAGGGGGGGGGAATAGAGCTACAAATTTCTCACAAAACAGATTAGACCTTCAAATTATATTAATTAGAAGCAAAAGCTTAATGGCAATTTGAGGTCCTATCTAACAAGCACATCAAGGATGAGAGAGATTGATAACAAGAATTTGACGAAAGGATGTAGAGTGGTTCCACACTTCAAACTAGAAGTGAGTCAATCCACTACCTAGAGAGGTCAACCTCTAGGACTTTGCAAGTGCTTTCTCTATTATATCACCACAGAGATTTATAACAATAGACCAGCAAATGACTTACCCATCCAACCACAAGGAGATCTCCACCTTAACAAGGAACTTACCCACTTAGCTTGAGTCTTCAGCCTTTACCTAGGTCTTACCCACTCAAGTTCAAGTCTTCCGCCTTGAAGGACTTTGCTTCTCCTCTTAGATCTTTAGCCTTCGCCTTGTCCTTCACTTGGAGAAGATCACAACTTTTCAACATCCTTGAAGAGGACCAGCTACAACTCCTTCTTCACTCGATGGAGCTTGCTTCAACTTTTCTTCATGAGAGAAGGAGATAGGGAAGTAGTGGAATATTTGAGAGCTTTACATGCATAAAGGTGGAACTCTCTTACAATAATCCTAACTCACTCACAAATCATGAAATGAAGTGTAAATTAGAGAGAGAAATGGACTCAAGGAGTAGTAGCACACTCAATTATAGCAAGAACCTTAAATGTAGTGAATGAGCAAATTTGAAATGAACTCTAAGGGGTCCTATTTATAGTTGTGGGTGCTCCATTGAGTTGAGGTATACTTAGGGCCGAAATATATCCATTTTTACTCGAGGCAACAGATCTATTTTCGTTCAAAGAAGTCACCAACGGTTAGAATCACTTTTTCTGCATTTGCTGTACAGTATTTTCAGTCGAGTTTCAATAAAGATAACTCGAACGATCGGTAAAAAGACAAACCCAATTTTCAAACTATTTATCGAGTTTGTCCTGAGAAACATGTATAGATGTTTTTACTTATAGCTAAACATTTTATGATTATATTTATTAATAAAATAAGTATAATTAAGCGGGTCACTAGGTGCTCGTGGATTGTTCATAAAAAACCGCTAGTTAAACGGGTAGGTACATGTAAGAGTTTTTTTTCCAGCGAGTCGTAAATTTTAGGACCTAAACCCAACTTAAACGGGTCGATCCATGTGACATGTCTAGCCATGGTCGTAGTAGTGGTGGAAAATATCACCACACTCCATGCTAATAGTGACGGGTGGGGTCGAGGAGGGGTCCGTGTATCCGAACGAGAGGAGAGTCACGCACGTGCTCACGGTCAGCCGAGTCTCACTCACATACTCTCAACTTCTGCCAGCTGTGCTGGCTCCGTTGGTCGTTGCAGGTTAGAAAAAGGCAGTTGAGGGGATATTAATGCTCGAACCCTGTATTTGGTTTGTTTTGCTGACTAAACACCCCTCCCTCCCGCCTACTCCTCCTCACTCACTCAGTACTCACTTACCCACACGGTCCACCTGCCTTCCCTTCTTGGGCGCACCCACCAGTAAGCTAGCTGCCCAACCCCCGCAGTAGTTCAGTAGTGACTAGTGAGGAACCCGACGGACGGACGGACGGGACAGCCCGCGCGAGGGAACGGGGCCCCACCATCAAACGTATGTTACATGCATGCGTTTAGCTAGCCTGCCTCTCTGCCTTTTCGACTTAGGTTCGGGCGACCGAGTTGCGCTCATTCTCATATAAAAACCATACCGATTCACCCCCACCTTCACCTCCCTAAACTCTTTCCCAGACTATCCTCGCATATCTCATCCGTCGTTCGTTCGTTCGTTCGTTTCCTGACTCAGCTAGCCAGCCACCCTCTCTCGATTCTCTCTCTCTCTTTCCCCCGCTTCGATATTTATCACCAAGTTTGTATATATAAATATAAATATTTAGCTTCATTTTTTCCCCCACTCCCCCTCTTTTCTATAGTCCCCCATCGGCTCCCGCAATTCGCATTTCTGCCTTCCTTTCTCTTTCTTTTCCTCGCTGAGGACGGAATCGCATCGGTGCGGTGTGGGGAGAGAGAGAGCGAGAGCGAGAGCGAGAGCGAGGTAGGAGAGAGCTACAGCCCAAGGAGGTCAGGCTTCGTGAAAGGAAAAGAAAAGAAAAGAAGATATGGTGGAGACGAGGAGCAGCTCCGCTTCCTCAAAGCGACACAGATCGCCGTCTTCCCCGTCGTCTCCTGCTCACCACACCGCCAAGAGACCAAAGGCAAGCATATATACACACACACACACAACCCTTCCTGCATCTCTCTCTCTCTTCCCTTTCTCCTCCCCCCTTCACCCTCGCCGGATCCCTAGCTCCGGCCACGCCGCCAGATTAGGGGTTTCCGGTTCCTCCGCCTCCCACGGCGTCTCGCTCTCTCTTTCTGTCTCTCGATCTGACTGAGTCTTCTGTCCTCTGGGGTTTGGGACCTGGGGATCTCTTCCTGATGCTAAGTCTGTATCCCGCGTCTTCTTGCAGGAGGAGATGCCTGATCTGAAGCAGGAAGCCGTCGTCGTGCCCGTAGACGACGTCCACGAGAAGGACGACGACGAGGTCAAGGACGCCGCCGACGTAGATGCCGACGAGGAGCAGGAGGTCGCTTCTACTGCTGCTGTTGCGGCGGTGGCGGCTGTCTCTGGAGCAGCGGCCGTAGACGGGGACAAGACGCCAGCACCGTCCAGTGCTGCGGCAGCAGTGGATTCACAGAGGCAAGCGACGCCGGACGAACGGGTCTCTTCTCCTCAAGGTTCATGCCTTTCTGTTCTTTCTTCCTTTCGGATATGTGCGTTGGTGTGACATCCGTCCGTCCAACTGCCTCCTCCTCTCTGCCGTCCGTAATCTATGCCTGTCTCCTTTTTTCCTTGCCGCCATGCATACCTTAATGCTGATTTCTTGTGTCCTCTTTTTTTCCCAACTAAACCGGGGTTTCATTCTAGACTGCGACTTCATTTAAGCTTTGGTTTCCTCTTCTACTCTCCATCTACTACTTCATCCTAAACTCTTCTTGCGTTGTTGATTTCTGTATTTTCTTTTTTGACCAGCCTGCGCCGCTTCTGCTGAAGTCGCTCAGTTATCCAACCTACTATCTCCTTCCTTGGATCTCCCCAAGAAGAGAGGCGTCAAGTCCAACCAGAGGCCAATATGGGGGAAGCTATTGCCACAGAGCTCCAAGGTTGGTCCTTTTTTTTCTTTTCTTTTCTTAACTTGAGTTCGTTTCAGTATCTACTTCTTCTTCTTGTATGTTTAGCTATTTATTTAGCCCATTTATGATGACTTCCCTGATTGTTTACCACTTTAACGAATTCCTATTAATGACATCAACATGTCCTCTTCATATAGGCTAAACAGCTACAGTCTACAGTCTACAGCTTAGATTGTTACAGATATTGTTATGTATGCTTATCTCACGTGTTAAATTCATAGAAAATGCGTCTTCAAATTGATACCTACAGTAACTACTATTGGCAGCAGTGGCACAGTGATTACATACAGGAATTACAGAATGTTCAAATAATAAGACCGTTCAGGAATCACTAATTGGGCCAAAAAAAATAGAAGATTGCAGGCAATGGCAGTTTAATCAATAGTATGCACTACTTTTTGATAACCTAAACAACAACTTTGTGATAGCATAAGGTAGAAGCACTTACATGATTGTTTTAGGGTTGAGAAAAACCAACTTTTGATTGATCAATTCCATGCAAGCACTTATTGACGACTTCCTGATCCCTAATTGAACATCTAAAGCCAAGGTATATATAGCAGGCCACCCTACCTTATTGGACTGGCCACTTGAGCATGGAGCGGCATGCTTTTTTATTTAATGATGATTGGACGTATAATCCTTGGCTACGAGGAATAATATCTGAACACTGGCCTGCTACGACTCTGTCAAGGGTCAAACAAGTTGCAATTTAATACTGAGCCCACTTTGTCGAACAACTTGTCAAACATTATTTGTATCGCTTCAAAGTTCAAACAATATAAAAAAAAGGAAGATTTCTTCACTTATATTTTACGGAAATAAAAATTTGTTGATTTGTAGAAACCAATGTATCTGAAAGAGGGAAGCGGGAGGCGTGCGGACAGCACCGCTGTAACCGATTAAGCGGTAGGCGGGCGATTAAGCGGTCGATTTCTGATTTTTGAAAAAGCGGGTGTCTAAATTTTATATATTTTTATACAAAATTACATGTATGTGTATATAGAAAATATATTTATAAGGAACTTCTATACATATCTAATCAGCAAATCAGTAATTAACTAAGTATTCATGAATACTTACTATTAATCAGTATCTCTAATCACTAAAATCAGCAAGCAGATCAGTAATTGTAAATAACAAACTATGAATTGTTGAATTAAAGTAATCACTAAAGTAATACTAACCAGTAGTACCAATCATTAATCACTGAAAGCAGCAAGGAAATCAGTAAAACTAATCATGCATTACTAGTATAATAGAGCAGTAGGATATTTACTTAGATGCATTACATCAGTACCCAATTATTACAGCTTACACACAAAGTATGCATTCTAAATTAGGACTAGCTATATCATAGAACATTTAATGTATACAAGTTTCATATATTATAGTCAACACTACTTGGACTATGTAATTAATTAATGTTAGATGCTTACATTAGGATTTTTAAACAAAAGCGGGAAAAAAACGGGAAAAAGCGGGTGAGGCGGGCAAAAAGCGGGCGATTATGTTCAAAACGATTAAGCGGGCGCTTAGGTGCTAAATTAGGCGGATGAGGGTCATGGGCGCTTAAGCGGCCCGCCTGGCCGTTTTTTAATTCACTGGTAGAAACAAGTGTCTGCATCAATGATCATAACTGTGACAACGGCCATAAGCAACCCACATAGAGGAATTTGCTAGACATCACAAGGGAAGTTGCGGAGACGCTCAAGAAATACCGTACACCTTACCGAGCGTAGTCAATGGATATCATGTTGGAGTTTGATGATGGATTAGCTCACAGCCTCACAGGAGATATTTGATTGAGGCAAGGAATCGAACCACTTGTATCAATAGAAGTTAGTTACTTAGTTTTGCAGTAATGCTACACCTTATATTTAGGGTGCTAACAAGGAAGTGTGCTAAACATAAAGCCTGATGGTTAACTGATTGGGAAAATACATAGTGCAACAAGTGGATGATTGATATTTTAGTGTTTTTTATACCTAACAAAATGCAGCTTTCACAATTTGCAATCTCTGCTTTTATGCTTCCTGTTATTACATTTTGTTCATTCTCATTGATCTGCAGAATGCTACCAAGCTAATGGCTGGACCTGTTTTCACTGTTGGCCGAAGTCCAAAATGTAACTTACATTTGAGGGATCCATCGATCAGCACTACGCTATGCAAGCTAAAGTTTACAGAGGTATCTTGACTTCCCTTCTAATGTAGAATGTCTAAACAGTATTTTAGTATGACTTCGGAGGTTTGCCTTATTCTATGTTCTTCCAATATGGCAGCAAGAGGGTTCTTCTGTGACACTGCTTGAAATGTCAGGAAGCAAAGGTGTTGTCCAAGTCAACGGGAAAACACTAGAAAAGAATTCCCATGTTGTACTTACAGGGGGTGATGAAGTTGTTTTCAGTTCGTCTGGGAAGCATGCTTATGTACTCTTCTTTATTTCCTCTCTGTTTTTTTGTACTATTTGCAAACATAGTGTAGATTGCCAGTTTGGATTTTCACATTTACTATTTGCTATACAATGCCATTTTTTTTCTCTTTCGAAATTGCTACTTCTGGCTGAATTTATTACAGTTTTCTAGGGAATTGGCTTTTCTTTCCTTTTGTGTGAGTTGAATCCTTCACTATCTGCAGATTTTCCAGCAATTTGCAAGTGACAACTTGAGTACATCAGCATGCAGCATATCAGAGGCATTAGCTGCTCCCAGGAGCGGAGTGAACTACGAGTCAAAGCCAAGAGATCCGTCTGCTGTCGCTGGGGCATCGATACTGGCATCTCTTTCAAATCTTGCAAAAGATCAGTCTGCTCTTTCATCACCAGCACCAACAGGTGAGAACATACAGCCTAGCACTGAAGGAGTGCCTCCTGCTTGTGAAGTTTCAGATAGTTCTATGGACGATATGGATACCAACTGCAATGCTGGAAGAGACGTTACTGAGCATGATGGAGGTATTGGTAAACCCATTCTAAGTATGGCAGTCATGTGACCAACATTTGCCAATTTCCAAGCCTTAATTTTCTTAGGCACCCCTGCTGTTCATGATGCAGAAAGCAGGAAAATTTCTTGGACAAATTATGAAGTGGGTTCCCTTCTCCGAATGCATGCAGGATCTGCCATATCTGGCTTGGACATTGGCGGCAATGCTTTCAAAGCATTTGAAGATCAAAGGGAGATAAACAAGGATGTGGAATCATCAGTCCAGCTGCCCTCAAGGAGAGGCCAAGTTTTCAAAGATGGTTTGAAGCAGGGGATTCTTAGAGCGAGTGACTTAAATGTCTCATTTGATAACTTTCCCTATTACCTGAGGTGTTATTCAAACTAGTTCATATTCATTCTATGCATTTTTAATTTTGCACCCTAAAAAATGTCTCTGTCTTCAAGTAAATGGCAACTTAAAACAATTGTGCAATTCCTTGTGGTATTAAGTTGAAATAAGAAGTTTTTTGATTAATGGTGTTAACTTGGGGATCTCGCATTGAGAAAGCAAACACATACAGTGTTCTAGAGATTACCTGGGCTGATTTTGAAAAACAACTTCAACTTGTATAATCATTTTAAATTAGATTTGTACGTTATTGGGTGATGATGGCTGGGGTTGAACACGGTGTCTGAATTTATGTGAATATTTCATGGAGATGGGAACTGGGAAGCCACTTATCGAATTGCTAGGACATATTGGTAGGGTTCGCTTCATTTAGTTATGCAGCTTTGTAAAATGAAAAGAAATATAGATAGATTACTGGTGCAAGTCTTATTTTTTTGCAAAAAAGGGCCTTCATTGATGGGGAGCAAAAACAGTGGGTAATTATCAACTTTTTCAGGCATTGCAAAATTGCAATTCTATTGTTATTGCCGCATTCTATAATGCAGCTACACTGAGAAATGGAATTAAAGATTAATTAGTGAGTGTAAGTAACTTGTGATTTTGGCCAAATCGGGCAACTGGCTGGAATCTTCATTCCTGGTTAATGAGAGCTTAAAAGGTTCAAATCCCTGATCTAGCATGTGAGCGTGGTTGGTCCATTGGGAAAAGGGAGATAGTCAGATAGGGGTCTGTCAGTTTCAATTTTCTAAGGAATTCACTGTATATGTTTCCTTAATCACTACCGGCATTGCGGATTTTGTAAAAAAAAAAAAAGCTCATTGAAAGTTAGGGTATTAGTTTTACAACTAAAGCAAAGAATATTTATAGTTATGATCTAATTGAATCTTTATGAAGTAGCCATGTAAATGTCAATGGAACCAAATTTAGGTGAATATACAATTGAGTGATAATGGCTGGGGTTGAGCATGTCTTTGACATGCTGATGTTAAAATTTATTTGAATATATCATGGAGATGAGATTTGGGGAATTGGCTTATTGAATGGCTGGGGCATATTGGTAGGCTCTGCTTCATCTAGTAATGCAGCTTTGTAAATGAAACGAAATATTCATCACTGATGCAAAATGTCTGTTGCGTTAGCCAAAAAGGGCCTGCCTAGCTGATCTAAAACTCTACGGTACCCAATTTTGCAGCAATGGACACTTCCATGACAAATTTACGGTTACTTCTAGGATTATTTCCACTAAAGTCGGCGAGAATATTCACTTTTTATGTGCTGCCACATTCAAGCATAGTCCTGCTGACAGTAGCTATGTTTCAAGTCGTTGTTTTGAAATTTATTATTTGACAGGTTGCTCTTTTAATAACATTCATGTGCCATGACACAGTGACAACACAAAGAACGTGCTTTTGTCTTCTGCATTTATTCACCTGAAGTGCAAAGACTTTGTTAAATACACCTCAGGGGTTTCATCTGTTAACCAGCGGATATTATTGTCAGGACCATCCGGTAAAGATCACTTTTAACAAATTAGTAATATAATTCTTTTTGGATATGTTTTTTTTGTTCTTATACCATTTTTCAATTGGTTATAGGATCTGAAATATATCAAGAAACTTTAGTGAAAGCACTTGCACAACATTTTGGTGCTAGTTTCCTCATTGTTGATACTCTTCTACTCCCCGGTGTAAGCTTTCTCTTACAACCTCTTAACCGAAGTGCTATTTAAAATGAAGACCTCAAGGAGAATTATATACCTACACTTGATTTAATCTACTCGTCTTGATTTTTTTTTTTTACTTGAGCTAACGCTATATGCCAGTCTTGATACTTTTTTTGTAATTATTGAAGCGGCATCAGGGAACATCAACGAAGGAGGAAGAATCCTCTAAAGATGGATCGAAAACTGAAAGACCAGGAATCTATGTAAAACAACGCCCCACCCAAGCTGAGAATGTACAACATAAGAAACCAGCATCTAGTGTCGAAGCTGATATAATAGGAATACCTACGTTTAGTTCACAAGCAGGGTTAAAACAGGAGACTTCTACAGCTTCATCAAGGAACCATTGCTTTAAAGAAGGTATATTTCTTATAACAACAACCTCATTTTTTTTTGAAATTAAGATGTTGCTCGTGATGTGATTGTCATAAGTTAATCTCATTCCCTACCAAATTTTCATCAGGTGACAGGGTTAAATATGTTGGATTGCTGGAATCATGTGGATATCCTACACCTGTGCAAAGGTACATTTTATAGATATTTTCTTAATGTCGATTTCTATCACTTTCTCCTGAGTTTCTGAAACTTAATTTTAGTATTGTTGGAACTGAGCTCCTCTGATCTTAATTTTATATTATGCAAACGAAATTAGTACTAACCAGCTCCTCTCTCATGCTTTAACCTTGAACTATGGAATTGAGTGCGTGAGGCATAACAAAACGTTTTTTTCCTCATTACGGCCAGACGCGAACCTCAAAATATGCACGAGGCTTTCAATAATTAAAAAAGTTATACACACATAGAGGTAACCAATGTAAAGCTAGTGACTAAGAAACTAAAAAAATGCAAATAGAAGTAATTTCGTTCACAATCATAGTTGTCTAATACTTGACTTTCTAATATTTGACGTAATATAGCCAATGTGGAACTAAACCACTTGGCTTTACAAGAGACAAAAAATAAAAGCAAAATAACATAGCAATAGTTCTTAATATATAGACCTGCTTGTAATAGTGTAAAAGGTCATGGTCCTCATGGTCCATATGTTTAAAAATCGTAAGATCTCTTGTATGTAGGTATACACACGCCCTGACTATTTAGTTAAGTAGGATTTCTTCTTAAGTGACATGATATCAGTGTGAGGGGATTGGGACCTCATCAAATGGTCTAGAGATATATCTCTTTATTGCTCATGTTCACACAATGCTACATTGAAATTCCTTAGCTGCACAACTACCCAAAGGAAGAAGTACTCCCATTCCAAGAGATTCTGGTTACCAACACTTGTTCAGGTGGATCTACATCAACCTCAACAACCATGAGTTGATGTTCTCCAACCACTTATACGTTTGTGGCCCCCTCCTCCGTCTTCCTTTTGCGCGTTTCATATAATTGCGGATGCTGTTCCTTTTGTGATCCAAAAAAAGGTGGAAGAAAGGGGGGCTTCTTTCCTTAAAGCAGGTCTAGATGGAGTTCTTAAACCTGACCCAACCCGGCCGGTTCAACAGGTTGAACTGCCTCCTAGTAAACATGGTGGGTCGGGTAGCCTCCAAACCTAATTTTGGGCAAAAAAAGAAAAGAAAAATGAACTAAAGGACCGGCTGATTGAACTGACTACTCAATGACCCGGTCACGGCAGGCTCTACTGAACTGGGGCACTGGGGCATGTCAAAACTCCCTAAAGCCTGCCACATATTTGCCTCTATCTCCTCCACAAAAAGCAAATAATCCCAACGTTGTTTATTAAGTACTAAAGATTACTGACAAATTCATGTCATCGTTGTTGTGTGATGTAAACCATTACTTATCTTGTTTATTTCTCTATGGATTTGCTCCAGACTTTTAATCTTCTATTATTAATATGTATATGTGTGTGTATGCATATATGTATGTATCTATGTGTGTGTATATATATGTGTATGCATATATAGTCACACACAATGTTCTGAAAAGCGGTAATTGGTGTACGGGAGGACAAGGTACCAAATATAGTATATACGGTTTTAATTGGTTTTAGTTGGTTTTGGACTTTTTTTACAAAATTAATTATATATTCACATAAATTTATATATTGACCCTATATAACCGATCAATAACTACTAACTACTAACTGGCATAATCAATACCAACAACTAACACATATAAATAGCTACCAAATACAAAAATAAAACATCATTCAGCAAGTAGTAACTACGACTAGTATTATTACTACCAAATACTAACAAAAGGAAAATTGCAATTTTAATTACTAACAAAGAAAATGCAGCAGTACACAAGGGATTATAGTGGGAAAATGGAGGAAGATTGAGCAAGGGGATCTGAGTGGGAAAATGGAGGAAAACAAATGGAAGGATAGGTGGAGCACTAATTAATTAGTTGAAGGCGATAGAATTGAAGGGAAAGAGGAAGAAGAAGAATAAAAGGATGGTTGGAAATGCAGGAGCAAAGTATTAAAAACTGGAGGAGAGGTAAAAATAGAGAGGGAGGTGGGAAATAGAGAGAGGAACGGAATAGGAGTTGGAGGAATATAGGAGGAAGAAGATCCAATAGTGGCATAAATAGGGAGATTGGGCGAAGATAGGAGGAAGAAAACAATTAGTGTGGGAGGGGGCGGAATTACAAGAGAGAGGAAGAAGATGAACCAAAGTTGGGGGCAAAAAATGCAGGAGCAGGAGGTCACATAGGTGGAAAATAGAGGGGCGGAACAAGAGTAGGTGGAACAGAAGAACAAGAAGAATCAAAAGGGGTGGGGCAGAAATACAAGTAAAGAAGAAATAGGAAGAAGAACTAGTAATAAATAGAGGAAGAAGAGCTTACTTGCAAGTTGGTGTGTCGCCACCTCGTCGGTCTGTTGGAGTGTTGGAAGCTGCGGCTACTGCTGCTTGATCTTCACTCATTTGCCGGTCTGCTGCTTCCAAACTCCATAGCCATTATTGCGTGGAGTTCCACCTGTGCCTGAAGAGAGCTATGCCTCCGCCGCTACTTGGAGGAGGCCCGCCCACCACCAATGTGAGAAGAAGTCGTTGACCTAGCAACTAATCCAGTCGAAGGAGGGTGTGGGTTGGGGGTTTGTTGCGCGAGAATGGGGGGTTGAGTCGGGGATAGGGGGGCTCGGGGGTATTAGTCTTTTTTTTTCTTATAGTTCTTCTCACTTTAATTGGGCTTGGTGGGCCTGGCGTTTAGAAAATTGGCGAGTAGGCGGGTGATTAATCGCTTGGGTGGCCGATTATTCGGTCCAGGCCCGATTACACATCCGATTGGGCCTATTCGGTTCAGCTCACTGTCAAAACCGAGTAATCGGCCGATTATACGGCCCAAGCGGCCGATTTCCTGAACACTGGTTACACACGTCCACACACATTGGTTTAAAATCGTTGGGTCTAGAGACCTTATTGTCATCCTTTGGGGTCGTGAACTCCAGTGATAGCAACCTTGGTGGCTGACCTTTCTCTTACTCCAAAGGTTGACTGTGCGCTGTTGTATTAGTACCCATATTTGCACACAAAAGCTTAAATGAGTGGGGGTTTTAAATTCTGTTGTCCAAAAAATTCCTAAGGGTTCTCATCCTCATATTTTCTCTCTGCACCTTTATTCTAGTGGCTGAAAAGGAGACAGTGGCCCAATTGATAACTTCTATTGTCAATAATCCATGTCTCTTTTTGTAAACTTAATGATAAGAACTACAATCTAATGATCTATATAATAAAGATTTGGTTTAAAGGCAAGGAAGCACGGGCACGTTTCTAGACATGGACACTGACACGGACACGGACACGGGACACAGCAATTTTCTAAAATATAGGACACGTCATTGTATGAGAGGATTTTTTATAATATATACATATATGTGGGTGTATGGTATATGGTGTATGGATTGGGATTTATTTTAATTTTGTCTAGATTCATGTATCTATGTATGTATAATCATATATGCATATGATTATGTGTTCATGTGCGTGGTAGAAACAATGCAAAGTAGAAAACAAAAGATGTATTTCTTCGGTAAATGTAGTAGATTACAGAATAGATAAAGGAGTTCTTATTACTCGTCTAATCAATTTATTAGACTACAAATGATTCGTAAAATCTAATTCAGCTCAGATTTTACATATTGTTTTTAACAGATTTGTTTGCAACTTTGATTAGATCTCAGCTCTATGTTGCATTTTCTCATTGACAAGACATAAACAATAGCTGTATATTCAACATTTGCACTCTGAAATAGGTCATTGCAGCAGCAACTGCTGCATTCAAGCGTCCAGGAAGTGTCCGAGCCGTGTCCAGCTGTGTCCGAGACGTTTTGGGCCGTGTCCGGGAAGTGTTTGCGTCCAAAATGTGTCCGACACGGACACGGGGGCTGTCTAGAAGTGTCCGTGCTTCCTAGTTTAAAGGTCATGGACGAATAGAACATCTGACCTCGAAGCCACTAAAAGATCCTAATATGTTGGAGCAATGGGAAGTGGGAACAACATGATGCAAATCTACTGTGTATGTTGTGGAATAACATGGAGCTGAACATATCAGATATGACAAACTACTTGGATACGTGCAAGGCATTGTGAGATCATCTTTATCTTATGTATTCAACCAAGGTCTCTTGTATATGGGCTGCGATAGGGAGATAAGCCAGTTATAATACTTGGTTAAGTGACTCACTCGGTCGATGATTTGCAAAATCTCTCTCTAGACATTTAGAAGATGCAACAATGACGTCAGATGACAATGATCAAATATTGACTGGACTTGTCTAAGGCCTAGTTTGGGCCCTGTTTTCAAAAATCCCGGTAATTATTGTGATAACCGAAACCATGTCATGTTGTACGTGGCAGTCATAACTACTGTTCCCTAAATTGTCGTAGTGATAGCGTGCGAGATACCCAGTCACGTTGAAATCGACGAAACTGAGAATACCAAACTTCTCCCCTATTTATTGACCTATAATATCTTCCTTCCGCACAGATTAATGGTGAGAATATGAGGCCGTGTGCAGCTCACTCTCGGACCACTGTTCTAGACTACCGGGATTTAAAAAGGTGGCGGCCAAACTAGACCTAAGAATATGAGGGTCTGTCAGCAACTAGATTTTGTTTAGAGTCGAGCTTGCTTCTTTGGCCTAAGAGCTACCTAATCTAGGGTGTCACTTGCTTTCTTAGAGTAGGATGCAACCCCAATGATAAACATACTGACATACTTTTAATCACTCAATTTGGTAGAGACATTACATCCAAAGGTCAATGTCGCAATAGGGCTTCTCTAGAGGAGAATCTGGTACATGGATTCCGTCCTAAGTTTACCAACATATGGTGTGTACATAGGGTTTTCAAGAGGTCACTCATCAGGTGTCCCTATTTGAAGAGGGGTTCTCACAATGGATGCGCCTTGGAGCTTCTCATCACGCTACACCATTAATTGTCACTCTTTCCCAACGATCAAATCCGTTAGCATTCATATCCCACAACATCCAAAGCATCAATCTGACTTGCCTAATGTTACCCTTGCAGATGGCTCCTTTGCCTTTGTGAAAGGGAACTAGAACATGTTAACTTACTCCTCATATATCCCTTTCATCCTCTAATTTTACTATAATTTTTTATCTATTAGTAAATTTCTTGTTCTCTTCGACCTTCTCACTTTCTTACCATAAAAATTGTAATATGCAAGACTTGAAGATAAGGAAGACGGCTGGCAAATTGTATGAATTGGTTGTACGTTACTACTTGAAGAAGTCTTCTACAACATGCGTCAATGCTTCTCTTTTTGTAGTGCATAGTCGTCTTGGTCTTGTGTCTATGGGAAAGCTCAAGGCTTTAGTCCCATGTCTGTCCCATGTGGAATACCCACAATTTGATCATGTCATTTAGGGAAACATACAATGTCTTTCATTAGGTTTAGGGAAATTTGAAGAACGAAGTCCGTTTTTGAGTTGATTCACCCTAATGTATGGGGTCTTATTCTTGGTACGTCCAAACTTATTTTTAGATACATGAATTTTTTGGATGATTACTCTCGTACAACATGTCTTTATTTGAAGAGTGACTGGAACTCACATTTGTATTAAAATTCTTTTTTACATATTTGGGAACTCAGTTTAAATAGAGAAACGACTTTGGCTGTAGTCTCTCCCACTTCAGCTCTACTCCTGGCATCATTAGCCTGTCTTCTTTTCCCACATTCCACAAAAGAACAAAGTGGGAAAATGGAAGATTTGTCATATCGATGAAACTGCTCACAATCTTCTACATATGCACATTACCAAAGAATTTTGGGAGATGCAATATAAACTGCTACCTACCTCATCAAATGTGTGCAATCATTTGTTCTGCCGAAGCGTACCCATTCAAATCAGTCATCCTATGAAGCTATTGTACAATGTCACACCCATAGTTTTTGCGTGTTAAGCAATACTGTCCTTCGGAATATTTAACCGAGGTGCCAACTGGAGTAGTTTATTCAAAAGCGAATGCTTTATTGATTTTTGTTTGCCTCAGGTTGCTTAAGCGCCTCTCTTCGTTCGTTTTAGGGTAATTAATAAAAAATGCAATAAGCCTTGGTAGCCACAATAGATGACATTCATGTTGCACTCAACTGGATTCAGCGACGTCATTGGATTCTAGTTTGGAGTGGGATCACTTCCATATGCAATGGCCTCTCATTTCCTCAATAAAATGCACAAAAAGTAGGCCCAAAGGGTATCAAAACCACGACTGTTTCGAGAGCTATCATCTTGATATCGCTGAACGACAAACAATGCCCTTGTTGTGTTATATCCTTGGTGATTTATGGATTAAATATTGTAGAAGGCCTTGTAAGTTGAAAAGAGGGTATCTAGATCATTAAACAAGCATCCATTAGCAGCTGTTTAAGGACGTCGAGGTGGAGATCAAAGGTGTAAGAAAAAAAGGTCTAGAACATAGCTTCCTCTGCTAATTTGTTAGTCTGTTGTTTCAAAACACTTAACGATTTATTCTAGACACGTTGACAATAATTATTTTGGTAGTTACTTCCCTCAGTTGATCGTCTACATGGTCTATTTTTAATCTCCACTTGATTTGTGTACTCAATACTCAATATCGTTCACAATAGATTATTGTTTAATCTTCATTATTCGATGTAAAGCTTAATTTACCGTTGGTTAGTAATTATTCTTCCATACATGTTTAACTTCGTAACTAGTGTCGGGTTTCTTTTTCCCTTTGTTTAATGCTTTACGTCGAATGGATTGAGTTCTAGTCGTAATTTACATATGTTTATTATTGACAAATGACAGTTGTTACTGAATACTGAATATTGATTACAATATCTATTTCATGGAATAATTACACGTCTTGGACATCTACTTGTTACTTAACAATGAATTCTATGACAATATTTATATTTTACTAGTTGTATCATACATTTTTAACATCTGCTTGTTACTGAATATTTATTACAATATTTATATTATATATGGAACGAATTAGGTGTATAAAAATGTTTTACCAATACATAATATCATTCACAACACTTGATTTAATTTGGTATTTTGATGTAATAGTATATGTATTCTCCAAATTGTTTTTGAGGCGGCTGCTTAATCACCCACTTCGAGCTTGAGCGTTCAAGGGGAGTGGGGGCTACTTGCTTCCTGCTTTCCAAAACCTAAGTTGTACTTTTTTGTCCACTGTCCTTGTTCATGGACAGACAAGTTGGGTCCAAAGCCCGTTTAATGTGTTTTCTTAGGTTACTCTTGGGTTCAGAAGGGGTACACGTGCTACACTTCTACCTTACATTACTTCTTTGTAGTTGCGGATGCCACCTTCTTTGACTGCACACCCTACTTTAAATGACAATTCTCCAGTGGCACCCACTATTATGGAGGAGCTCTTGTCTCTTCATGTTAATATCGAGTCTCCTACTTTTGAGTCTTCTAGCAGTGATGGTCCACATAATGGCGTTCCCTCCAATTCTACTAGATCACAATCACTTATGTTAGTAGTACTCGTTGTTTAGGTATAAAGGTTCTTGCCAGTTCAACTCCTCTAAATATTATGATTCCCATCATTTTCAACAAATATTGCACACTTGAAAATATTCAACATATCATACCTAACTTTGTTTCATATGGCCATCTGTCACCCTCATATTATGACTTTATTTCTTCTTTGTCCTCTAAATCTACACATTTGTCTACTTTAGTTGCACTTGATAGCCAAGTTGGCGTCATTCTATGGAAGAAATGTTAACTCTTGACCAGAACAAGACATGGCCCCTTGTTTTGCTTTTGTAATTGAATGCCATTGGTTAATAATGTCAAAGTGGGTGCATTTGGATGTGTTGATCAACTCAAGACATGTTTGAGAGGGCATATGTTCTCATCTTCTCTTCTTGTCTTTGCGTGCTATACATTGTTGGCCTTTGCATTACCTTGAAGGCTTGAATTAAAAATGCATTTTTGCTTGAGGAGATATACATGGAGCAACAACCTGGATGTGTTGCTCAAGGGGAGTCAAATCTAGTATGTTGTCTTCACAAATTCCTCTATGGACTAAATGACATCGTGTTTGTCTTGGCAGATGTAATAGTGCTCTCTTTGATTTGAACTCTAGTGATGTACCATTGATCATTCTATTGGGGTATATGTTGATGATATTGTTACCGCGGTATGACATTGTGACACCCCACTTTTCACAACATATCAATATCACCGAGGCTCCGATTGGTTTGTAGTAATTGGTCCGGAAAACTTATGAACTGGAGTTCCTAATATAGTTTTTTATGATTGGTTTGAAGTAAGTGTTGGAACTTGAGTTCTGTGACTTCTTGTGAGTTACAGAGTTACATACAAAACAGAGTTCCTGAGTTCCCTTTTAAAAAGAGCAGAAAACGAGTTTCGGAACAACTGACAACATTTTATGTACAATTTTTTTTTCATTCTTCACAAAACAACACATGTAAAATATTTATGACAATGAATGTTAGCCGTGTGAATATGGTTTATTGCCACTATCATAACATAATATGACAAAATACTATACACTAAGCACCATGTAAGACGTTTTGCATTACAACTACCATTGTGGTCTATGAAATAAAATATATATAAACAACATGAAAAAAAATCTCATTGCACCATGTGACCAAATATGTGATTTATCTAATATATTTTTATTCTTTACGTTTGAACAATATGATGTGAAAAATGATAATTAATTATAATAACTATACACAATATATATTAAAAATTAATGTTGTACATTTTGTTATACATTGATGCAAAATTTATATTTACAAACATGTGAAATGTAGAATATAACAATACTTTGTACATACAAAATGAAATAAAAATATTGTGATGTGATTTGAACCATAATACTTTTATTATAGTTATAATTATACCACATTAAAATATTTTTAAAGGAGCAACATCCGCATCATCACCACTTATTGAGGTTATCCTGGTTAATAAATATAATGATTATTCACAAGTATGATTCTTTCTTTATTTCTTTGCTGTCCTTATCTATATTACATAGTACAAATCAACAATATTTTATAATTGATTTTCATATTTACACTTAAAACAAATCAATCACGTGGAAGTGATATGGAACTTAAAGTTTCAGAAACTGAACTAGAGTTCCAGAAAATGAGCTCCATGTAACTTATGACTTACACCAAACCAATCACACCCTAAGTGGAAGCATTTTACTTAAGGGGTGTCACAATATGCTACTCTTTGCAATTAAAGTAAACGAAACACCTTGCATTAATTTGAAAATAGATTCATACGTAGTTTATAGTCATGAAATCTAAACTTATTCATCATGAAATTTAAATCTACTGATCTAGACTTGGATGAGATAACCTGGATATGATGTAATTGTAAATGATACCTAATGACATTGGATCGACTTGGTAAATGACTGCCCACTAGGCATAGTTTATAGTCATGAAATCTAAAACTTATTCATCGTGAAATTTAAATCTACTGATCTAGACTTGGATGAGATAACCTGGATATGATGTAAATGATACCTAATGACATTGGATCGACTTGGTAAATGGCACCCCACTAGGCAAATCTTCAAATCTTCCTAGTCCTTGATTGTCCTTTCTATCTTATCCTTCACTTGCTCCAAGTCCTGCGGACATCGCGTCCCCAACCATGCAAAACAAACATCACATCAGTAAATGGCATTTGGCACTTTATATAACACAAAGTAAATATAACTTGACATGAAGTAAACTTGACATGAAATAAATTTTACATTAACTTAAACTTGACCATGGGTTATCTTAATAATTCTTTGAATATCTTAACATGATGAATTGGCTAAGTAGATATATATTGCCTCTCTTAATGCACCATAGGATCCCATAATTGCTAGGAAAGCCCATAATGACCCGAAGGTCCATGATTGAGGAGCATATAAATTTAACCGGTTCCTTGAGTTTGTTCATTCTCTTGACTTAATCATTAATGTCTTTAATCTTAATCTTGACATTATGGGATTTCTCCCTCTTAGTGCCATGTCGGGATTTCTCCCCTTGAATCATAATGAGATTTCTCCCTCTTAATGTCTTAATGGGATTTCTCCCTCGTAATGTCTTAATGGGATTTCTCCCTCTCAATGTCTTAATAGGATTTCTTCTCATAATGTTTTAATGGGATTTCTCCCTTCTTGGATATAATACATTAATCATAACTCATAATCATGGTTGGGGTTTTACAATAGACCATAAACAATCAATCACATAGTGATATCTATACATGATGTTATCTTAGAAAGCATCCATAATTTCATGAAACATAATAATGTGCATAAACATAAAATAAACATTCAAT
Organism: Alisma plantago-aquatica; assembly: GCA_963693085.1. Taxonomy (NCBI): domain Eukaryota; kingdom Viridiplantae; phylum Streptophyta; class Magnoliopsida; order Alismatales; family Alismataceae; genus Alisma; species Alisma plantago-aquatica. The sequence continues at coordinate 182,986,888 of OY856410.1, read as the reverse complement.
AAACCAAAATATTCTTGTGCCAAATATGCATGGCCTGCTTACCTAGATTAAAACTCCTTAGGTCAAGTCCTCTTGACTTGATTGATTCCTTAATCACCTGTAATTTGATTTTGTAACATGACATGTACATTAGTTCATAATCATTATACCCTAATCTTGGGCCTTTGAATTATTGAAGAGATTGAATGTATAAAACAATATTTGAAAATAGGTTAGATCGATAGAGAATCAAAAGAAATTTTCAACGCATGTTTTCCATCATTTTCTGAGGTCATATGCAAAAGTTATGAGTTTTGCAAAATATACCAATTAGAATTCAGGAAACCTTAGCGGGAGGAACGAGGTATCCGATTTCGATGCCGTTTTGACAACATGGAAACCGAATATTTTTGGGATTTCGACAAAAAAATCGATAGATGCGATCGTGCCCGTTTCGACGCCAAAGTGAGCTAAGTAATTTATGAAATTTTACAGGCGTGGCCTCTACACCAAAATGCATCGTTTTATGAAATAAAATGTGATATGGATATAGGTGGGGGGGTCCTTGATGTGGAAGATAAGTGAACTTTACCGTTTCCTGGAAAAATTTCAAAACTGGGCAAAAAATTTCGCTGATTTCGACATGGCGGTACAGTCGCATGATTTCGTAGCAGATGGCGTCGAAATCGAAATTTCGAGCGAAATTTCGCCGATTTCTTGGAAACTTCATTCCTTGAGCGGGACATTCATTTAAATAAAAAACAAATGTGATGTAAATAAAAGTCAAAAAGACCGAAAAACATTGACGCACGTGACACAAATCAAACACGCGGGGGCAAAAACATCAATCAGGCATTAATCAAATCGCGCGACTGGTAAAACATAAGGGGCATGAAATACCAGGATTGCCCATGCGATATAAATAAGTCGATTAGGATAGCAGAGGCACCAAGGTCATTTTGTGACCTAGTTTCTTCTTTCACAAGCCATGGCGTTCGAGCATCAACCTAGAGCTCCAAGCTCCAACTCTAGTGTGGGAAGATCAACCGAAACTGATGTTCAGGAGTTCCCGGTGGCTCCCTTGCATCAGATTGATGCCAACGAGCTAAGGCTCAGGATAAGAGGGTCCCTGGCGAGAGGGTTGCCGATACAACGACCATTGCCAGAGTTAGAAACTGCACAACTCAAAACAAAAGGAAGGACGAGGGGCGTGAAGCATTGCACGAAATTGAGGCGAAGTTGAAGGAGTAAAAGTGAGAAGGGAAGAACCTTTGTGGCCTTGTTGTTCGTCTGAAAAACTAGAAAATGGCGGAACATGAGTCGGGAAAGAAGCCATTAAAACTATGAAGAAAAGCATCAACTAATACCTAAAAAATACTTGTGGAATCAAGGCAAGACCCAGGGAGGCGTTTTGTGGTCATAGAGCCACTGAACAGGCATGGCGGTGACCACCGACGAGCACCTCAAATATGGGCTATAGGATACGGTGATAGGGCAACACCCAAGGAAAACCATCGATTGGGAAAAGGGCCATATATGTCCATGATGCTAAAGGATGCGTCAACTTGTAGAAAAGTCAGAGTCTTGAGCAGTTGCAAGGCCAAGGTTGTCGAAGACCCAAACGAGTAGGCCAGGAGGCTCGAAGGCACAAGGAGTCCAATAGAGGGTGGAGGAAGAAAATTAGGGGCATGGAGGTGGTTTTGGCATAGCTATTTAGGCAGGGGGTTCTGGGGTGGCCTCTGTAACTTGACACAGAGAAGATGGGAAACCCTAGATTAGGCATTTTCCCCACAGACCATGAGAGAGGTTAATCTAGGGATCGATTACTCTGGGAAAGAAAGGCGAAGATAAAGGAGAAGGAATGGCGAGACGAGGTGGAGAAATGAGAGAGAAGGGGGTCGCGGAAGGGAAGTGCAAGAACTGTGTTTAAACCCGCGAACAAAGCGGCAGTGGGAGACGACTTCAATGCCGCAGGGTCACAAGGGATAAAACTGGAACCGTCAGAATGTGCAGAGGAAAAAAGGAAATAAATTAAATGAGCGCATGACATGAGGAAAATCCGGATCTTAGGGTTATGTGTCGCATTAATGATATATCCCATGAAATCTAATTCAAAATCATATGGAAACTTGCTTAATTAATGTGGAGGGTCAAACATGGTCAAAAAGAGCCCAAATTTGGACCATAGACTAAATAGGTAGTCCAAATCCTTCCTAACAAAAATGAAATTTGACTTAAATCTTTTATCCATTGTTTCTTCATTGATTATTTAACTTGATTATTATGCATTAAAGGATGAGATAAGTGAAATTTACTTTTCCTTTGTGATCCTTTCAGTCATATTTCGAGATCAATACTTATTACTCACTTAATATTTATGTCACACATCTTGTATGCCTTTTTGGAAAACTTTCTTGGGGGGAAGAGGAAAAAGAGAAATTAATGCTATTTTCTTCATATGTATATATAAGAAAAGAGGAAGTCATTTATCATTTGTCCAAGTGAGTAACTTATCTCATATTTTCAAATTCCAAGTCTTTTATCTCTCTCTTTTACTTTTAAACATTTTCAAGGATAGGAGAGAGAAGAGAAAAAGGGAAACCAATATCCATCAATATGAATGGATGGAACACATTGTGCATATACAAGCAGAACAATATCTTGTCATTTTATTTTATTTCATTTTTCTTACTTCATTATAAAGAAATTCCATTTCATGGTCTTTTTACATAAAACCCCTCAACTATTGTTATTTAGGAAAACCCCATTCTAAGGTTTAAATTAGTTTTGAAAATTGGGGTGTGACAGGCATACACATCATGACACAAGTAAAGACCTTTTTGGAGAGTTTCAAACAAAGGACTTGGGTAGTCTCAAATATTATCTAGGAATTGAAGTTACGTAGTCCAATTTTGGGATAGTAATCTCACATAAAATGTATGTCGTAGATCTTCTCACCGAGCCGTGGATGCTTGGTCTGTTGATACTTCCATGGATCCTATAGTCAAATTGTTGATGGAACAAGGGGAGTTGATTTGATGATCCATGAAGATATTGACGACTCCTTGGGAAGTTGATCTATGTGACTGTCACTCAGCTTGATATTTACCTTTGCTACCAACGTTGTTAGTTCGTGGATAAGCCATGCACATGCCACATGAGGCTATGATGCACATTTTGAGGCATCACAAGAAGTCCTTTGGCACTGGTCATATAAATCAGAACCAAAAATATCTGTAAGTGCATGGAATCTCACTTGAAAGGGAGACTTGAGGATCATAGCCTTCGACTTAGTCATTTAAGTAGCATGTATTATGTTTTATTAGTTAGCATGTCATGTGTCTTAGGTGTTATTTGTTATGTTTCCAGTTTGGTTTTGTAAAGCTTGTGGTTTAGTCCCACATTGGCTACCTGCCTACGTTAGTTGGGTTTAAACACCTATATACATGCTTGGTAAGGCTCTTTAACAAGCAGACTTGATGATTGAAATATTTGATATTTGATATTTCCTTTGATTAATTATTTTAGATCAGTATAATTATTAGGTTTCCCATTAGTGGTCATAGTAAGACAAAAATGAATTTATTTATCCCTTTTCAGATTAAATAAATGTATAATGGGTTTGCTTGCTAGCTAATTCCCAAAAAGGAACATACTTGTAAAGTAAATCTGATGCATGAGCCCTATTACTTGAGGTTGAGGCACCAAAAATTCCTTCGTTGCCTTTTGATGAATAATTAAGGTGTTTCGGTGTTGTCCTCTCTTCCCTACCAAGTAATGGAGCTCAATGTTCTTTTTCTGTGTTCGAAAAATGTAATTATTAGAATAGCATAAATCCAAGACATATTCTATGCTATTTTGTTCGTTGTTGGGGGGGGGGGCATGTTTGCACTTGTGCGTGCAAGTTTGTGAATTGGCTATTCAAATTTTGAAGTCGAGCTAAATTTACAGTTTCCCATCAGTTAATTGATTACTTGCTGGTGTGAACATAATCCTTACTGCACATAATCCTACATGTTTCTAAATGTATTTTATACTTTTTTTTCTACAGCAGAGGTCCCACTTATGGTTATAAAGGTAAAGTTTTGCTTGCGTTCAGTGGAAACCGGTCATCCAAAGTTGGAGTTAGATTTGATAAACAAATTCCTGATGGCACCAATCTCGGTGGTCTCTGTGAAGATGATCACGGATTCTTCTGTTCTGGTAGTCTATATAAATCTATTTCTCTAGTTCGTAAATCTTCTTTATTTATAGACGTTGATCTTTGATTTTTCTTCTTGTGTTATGAACATTTATCTTGCTCGGGTCCGTCTTTCAGCTGATTCATTGAAATTAGACACATCAAATGGTGAAGACTCTGAAAAGATAGCTAGTACTGAGCTTCTGGAGGTTAATCTTTTTCTCCATATTTTATTGTACAATTTGGTTTTCACACCCATATAATATTTCTATCTTGCTTGTTCAGGTTGTATCTGATGAGTGCAAAAATGGTCCTCTTGTGATATTCATGAAGGAAATTGAAAAAAATATTGCAGGCAGTGGAGATTCTTATTCCAATTTGAAAAGCAAACTTGAATCGATGCCAGCAGGAGTTCTTGTGATTGGTTCCCACACTCAGATTGATAACCGCAAAGAGAAGGTAATGAATGTTTGTTTTACTGTTATTACTGTCAGATTGACACAATTGTCAGTTTTGCAAACAGAAGCTTAGTTTTTGCTTTTTAGTTTTTTTTCCCTTGCGTGGCAGCTTGCCTCTTTTAATGAAAAAGAGCAAAATTTGTGAACTATTTGCTAACGTGCTGGCATTGCATTCTAAATGATCCTAATACTGTGCTTATATGTGCTGCAGTCTCATCCTGGAGGCCTTCTGTTTACAAAATTTGGTAGCAACCAAACTGCACTTCTTGACTTTGCTTTTCCGGTATGACAACTTGCTTACTCTATCCATTCGGTTTGGCTGAATCAGTGTATCACAAAGCAGGAAGCGGGAGGCGTGCGGACAGCACCCTGTAACCGATTAAGTGGTAGGCGGGCGATTAAGCGGGCGATTTTTGAAAAAGCGGGTGTCTAAATTTTATATATTTTTATACAAAATTACATGTATGTGTATATAAAAAATATATTTATAAGGAACTTCTATACATATCTAATCAGCAAATCAGTAATTAACTAAGTATTCATCAATACTTACTATTAATCAGTATCTCTAATCACTAAAATCAGCAAGCAGATCAGTAATTGTAAATAACAAATTATGAATTGTTGGATTAAAATAATCACTAAAGTAATACTAACCAGTAGTACCAATCATTAATCACTGAAAGCAGCAAGGAAATAAGTAAAACTAATCATGCATTACTAGTATAATAGAGCAATAGGATATTTACTTAGATGCATTACAGCAGTACCCAATTATTACAGCTTACACACAAAGTATGCATTCTAAATTAGGACTAGCTATATCATAGAACATTTAATGTATACAAGTTTCATATATTATAGTCAACACTACTTGGACTATGTAATTAATTAATGTTAGATGCTTACATTAGGATTTTTAAACAAAAGCGGGAAAAAAGCGGGCAAAAAGCGGGAAAAAATGAGTGAGGCGGGCAAAAAGCGGGCAATTATGTTCAAAACGATAAACGGGCGCTTAGGGGCTAAATTAGGCGGATAAGGATCATGGCCGATTAAGCGGCCCGCCTGGCCGTTTTTTAATTCACTGGGCTGAATAGAGAGAGATGCATTTCAAATTCAATTCGTTACATTGTTGTTTATAACTAAATTTGAGATATAGTTGTTTCTAGAAATCATTCGTTAAGCAAAATTACTGGGAATGCAACTAGAAGAAGTTTACTGAATTGTTTGACCGGATCCTAAATGACCCGCAATTGATTTTTTTTGTTCGATTCCATCATACCGCAGTGGTTTTGGATAAATGCATGCGTTAAATCATATAAATCATATTTTATAAACTTGATAGTTGATTCTACACTGAAAACATAGCAGTCGTAGAAATTGTCACTTAATTGTCCAAGTCTGTAACCACCTGATCAAATTGCATGTGAAACCACATCACATTCTAACCTGCCTGCCTATGAAATCAGTTCACACTACATGTACTTTACCACTTGGCATCGTATGTTGCAATATTTTATTTTCTGTATAGTCATGCTGCATGGTAGTGTGTTATGGGTTGTGAAGAAAGGTGATAGTTATGGCATTGTAGACTATGCTAATGTGGAAGTGCTGCATGGTAGTGTGTTATGAGTTGTGAAGAAAGGTGATAGATATGTCATTACAGACTATGTTAATGTGGAAGTGTGGGAAACGACAACTATTGATGACTAGTTACAAGAGGGGGTGGCTGTAGAAGGATTTCCTTAGTCATCTTTTCTTTCTTTCCCTAACTATGCTTCATGCTAGTGTGTTATGCATTGTCAAGAAAGGTGATAGACATGGCACTACGAACTATGCTAATGTGGAAGTGTGGGAAACGACAACTGTTGATGACTAGTTACGAGTGTTGGGAAATTGGGACGACAAAAAGGCAGCGGAAATAAAAATTTAAAGCCCTATTCCCCAATCAGCAAGATCGCATAACAACAATGTATCTAGGAAGGAAGGGTAATAAGAGTTATACCTGATCATGGAGCAAGTCCAGCGACAACGGCCTCCTGGTTTGGCACCACGAACAACGGTTGACAATGTCCTCCTAGCGACAGACAACCTCCTCCCGCCTCTACAGTAGTCCACGTGAACCATCGGGAACTCCACGTTGCGCTACCAGAGCCAACGGGAAGGAGTTGTCCCTTTTAAACGTCAACCTGCTAGAGTCGATTCACTCTCCCACAATTGTCTCTTTCTTGCTATCCCCTCCCTTTATCGGGTAGGACTTTGCTCGGGCTTTGTATTTGTTACTACAAACGTAGGGGACAACAATTGTCAGAGATAATTGTTGTTTGGGAAGCCCCCAGTATACCCTTTTATTTATAGGAGATGCTAGGATCAGGGTTCCCAGTCTGTGCAGGAGTTGAAAGAGACGGATTCACGAATTTTTTGGAACCTGCGCACGGTGAACCAGTCGTTTCGCAGTAGCCAACCGGTTGGTTTATGCGAACCGGTGGGTTTACACTGATCGTTTCGTGCAGTTTCCTGAATCACATTGTATTCAATACATGATTAATGCAAAACATGACCTTGGCACTAATCCTTGATTCAATCGAATTGACCGTTAAATCGGGCGGCGGGCGGTTCGTCCCATGGACCGGTCGGTTGGGACCTGTGAACCGGTCGTTTTACCCCCTGGTCCAGCCAGTGATCAACCAATGTTGATTCCAATTGACCTGACACTCCAACCGATCGGTTCAGCACTTGAACCGTTCGGTTCAGAGTCCAGTCAGTCATCTATGTACCTCCGTTGTTTAATTGAATACCTAAACACCTTTAGTAATCGATATAAACATCATTCATGAATAAATTCCTATTCCAAGTGTATCCTATGCTTGTGACTTTATAGGTCCCAATTACGTTGGTAGTGAATGTCCATAACCAACATATGACATCACAAGCAAAGAGCGGCGTCTAGCAACACATCATTGCTACCCAAGTAATTCAGAAAGTTGGACAACAACTTCAACCTACAATCCGTGATCAATGTTACCGTGATCGTATAGTTCCTTTGTCTCTGATATTCAGATTGAATTCGAGGCATAGAATCGTCATCCTTTCAACTAAGGATGCATGTAAATGAGGCGTCTTAGATAAAATGGATTAGACCATAGTCATTCCCATTTGAACCCATCGACGAATTAAAACCCATTTGACTCTCATTAATTGGGCCTGACCAGTATTGGACATGATGTTTTTGGTTAAGTGGGTTGATTTTCGATCTAAGTGTGTACATCATTCTAAGTTGATTTGCCTAATTATTCTATCATCAAGGTCGATTTGGTTTTGCTTCGGTTGAAGTAGGCCGGCCGTTCACTTCAGATTAGGTCCGATTTTAGCCAAGTGGGTAATTGATTCCATTAGGCCTTGTTTGGGTCAAATCGGGTCTATTTAGTGATTTCTATGTAGAGACTATGGTAACATGTGCGTATGTGGTGGTAAAAAAATTTGTTTCATAAATGCTGTGGCAGTGTTTGGTATTGGCATTTCATATTTATGTATTAAATATCTTTATGCGCCAAATAAAATTTTAATTAAAAAGTGTGTAAGAATGATGAATCTGTTCATAAAAAGCCAAGGGGCCATTCATATGCTAAATTGTAGAATCCATATGCACTTGTAAAGAGAGACAATGAGATTACAATAGTTAAATTTAGAGACAGTTGGAGGTATTTTGGTTGGAAGAGGGTGATGTTCAGATGGCTACTCCGACTTGCTTCCCTTTCCCAATCGTGAGAACAAAAATTTGCATATTTCTGGAATATGAAAGTCTTCTAAATAGATATCACAGGCAACCAACCTATGCAAGGGTCGTCCTCATTGTTCCTCGGACATGGTTATCTGACTTGAACATGCAGTGGTGTACGACTGTACCTTCCGCCATGCCTCGTGGAGACCATGGCTCTTGTACCCAACAACCTAGCCCAGTGATTAAGAAGGGCAACTGGAAGATCAACCTTGATGCATTCCTTCGGCGAACTCGCTCCTAGACATATTTTTGTGGCGGCGCCTACTTGCTCTTGTGTCATCTGTGACTGAGAAGCAAATGCAACTGACTAGAAGCTTGCTTCTCCGGAGGCGAGTGAACCCATCCCTCATCTCCCCTCAACGATGGGAAACAAGTCGGAGGTGCTGACCTCACTGAGCAATTGGGAACAAGACGATGAGGAGGAGGCAGCAGCGGTGGTAAACGATGTGAAGGTGGGGAAAGAGAAAGAAAGCGAGGCACAAGGGGAGAGGATGGAGGAGTCTGGAGATTGGGAAAGGGCTGGAGTCGGGCAAAATGGTTTCTTGCTCGACGGACTTTATCAATTATGCAAATATTGGCGTGATTCTGAAGGATACAAATTTGACTTGGCTGAAATACAGCACCCTAAATGGCCAATAACCATAAATTATTGTGATAAATTCACAAACGGAATCTTTGTCAATGTGGCATTCAGAACACCGGCAGTAAATACAATACCGCAATCAATATCTTACCCAAACGGCCCCTAACTCTTTTTCAACTTCAACAGATATTTGTATTTGGTCTTTTAACATGTACTTCAAATGGTTAATATGCCACCCTTAGTGCCTAGGTCGTTTTATTACTAAAGTCAAATTTAGGGTTCAATTAAATTAATTTGTGCTGCTTTGTTTAAATTAGGCCATCCATTTTAAATAGGTCTGAGTTTAACCTAGTTAGGTACTCGGATCGGTTATGCTTTGTTTGGGTCAAATTAGGTCAAATTGGCTTTATATAGGTCCAATGTATTAAACAACTACAGAATACCAGTGATCTCCAAGAAGACGCTATGGTTGATGTGCCATATGTGGGGGTAAAATATATATGTTTAATGGAGGTTGTGGCGACATCTGGTATTAGAGTTTTCGTATATCTGTATTAGTACCTTTATCTGCTGAATCAAGTTTAATTAAAATGTGTATATAGCTGATGGAACTCGATCATTAAAACTGACTATTCAACTTTAATCATTCATTTGTACTTGTTCTACTAACGTACTATGATTTGTTGATGTATTCTGAGTGATCGATCATCATCCATTGTGACATGCCTCTGCTCTTATGTCCATACCCTTGTCCTTGCTTGTATGTTTTTCAGTTTACTTAGTGTTAGGTTCTCTTTCTTCTATTTCACTTTTTGTTCCAACTCAACTATTCTGTCATATCTACTTTTCACTTGAGCATTACAAATGTGCCAACTGAGTGGTGATTGGGCAGTTATTGGTATTCATTTGGGTGGTTGCATTTTGGTTGTTATAGGAGCATAAGTAAACCCAGTCTTGTTGCATTGTACATCAGTAATGAAATTTGAAACGATCATTTTTAATTCATTGTGATAGTAAATTTAGTTCTTCAACTTTTTGAAATTCAGGATAGTTTTGGAAGATTGCAAGATCGCAGCAAAGAAATACCAAAGACAATGAAGCAGATTACAAAACTTTTCCCAAACAAAGTTACCATACAGATACCACAGGTTTGTACTAAGATTTTAGCCACAGTCCTGCTAGTTGTTTAGATTGCTAATGTGGAGTGATGTACAGGACGAGGCCCAACTTGTGGACTGGAAGCAACAATTAGACCGCGATGCAGCAGCTCTCAAGGCGAAGGCCAATGTCGCTAGTATTCGTACGGTAAGTGGTGAAATCAACTTAATAGTGCTGGTGTCTATCTTTTGATGGATAGAGAAAGATCCCATGATTATATAAGTACCATCACAATTAGATTTGTATTCATACAATTATATATACAAGTACCTAGGTAAATAGTTATAAAGTTGCATATTATGATTTTTTAGTGTAAAAATCATTGCTCTTTGAAAATCATGGGCAGTAGATGAATGTAATCATCACAAATTAGATTTGAACTGTTTCCATACTGGAACAGGAGTTCTTGTTGGAAAGAATATTAGTATTCAAACAATGTATTTGTTTCCTCTTTAAGGAAATATCACGAGCAGTAGATGAATGTAATTATCACAATTAGATTTGAACTGTTTCCATGCTGGAACAGGAGTTCTTGTTGGACAGAATATTAGTATTCGAACAACATATTTTTTTTCCCTATACAACTAACCATCTGGAATATAATTTGGTAAGATTATAAAAAATTGCAAGGATGGAGTTTAGACTTGTAAGAAGATACATGCTCGATAGGGTCATGGAAATATATGATATTTGCTGGGTTGAGAATTTATATAGCCAATTAAAGTATGTATCTGTAATATATTGGAACATGGAGTGAGAGTCTGACCTCTTGAAAAGAAGACATGAGCATGACGGGGTCATGTGATATTTTATCTACGGTCGATGCTCAATTTTTTACCAGTCCTGGGAGCTGCTTGGTTGATGCTCCCCCACCCTCAATAATGACTGTGAATGTGAAGGGGTTAGCTTCTCATGTTTGGGTCAATCCGTTTTGGGCCAAAATCATTCATATTCTCTTTGTGGCCACGGAACTAAACACACAATTGGTGGTGTGGTTTTCTTGAGCCAAACTACTTCTCAAGCTAATGCCTCATTTACATTAGACGTGTTTTCTCCCATGCGAATGTGAATGGAGTTTATGCTAACACAAGATATTTGTTGCGTATGTTTCTTCTTCTCCACCAACCTTTTCTATCTATTGCTCTTCACCTCAGCTACCCCCACTCTCCATTCTTAGTTGGTGTGAGGGAGAGATAAAGGTGAGAAGAGAGAAAAATATATCTTATTATGCGTGGTGTATTATCTTGTCTGTTGAGCTTTTCCATTGTTATTTATGCTTCACAGAGTAATGATGTGTCGGCCTGCTTGTTTCTTTAGCACATTTATTGATAGCAGAATTGCACCATCCGTCTTTGTTGCTCACCTATTCGGGTTTTTCAACGTTGTGTCATTGACTATCTCTCAGGGTATGTGTGCCAACACACTGTAAATTCTGTCTGTGTACCAACATATCGTCGTTTTCGGTTATGAAAAATTGCCGTATCCCCATTTGTGCAAATGCATGTTTTGAAACATACCCATGCATAGACTTGCCTTCTATTACAAATGCATGTTTGCTACTCCTCCCCAGATGCATAGATAACACTTTGTTCCCTCTTTTCATCTATACTCTTAAGCGGAACTGCTATGATATATACTTCCTTGACCACTTTGATACGGATCGATCATAAGGAGGTTATGGGCTGTTACTTGCATTGGTTATTTGATTGATGGGTATTGTGTAAAGTGATCATCTTTATATGGGCTGGACATACCTGTTAATTCTATATATGTTTGCGTTTGTATGAACATGGTATTTTCCCACATCCCTCGTTCAATCATGTGTTGGAGAGTAGTAAACCAGGTCAGCTACATATATGCTTTATATTATGGGCCTGTGCCTGTGGCCTGTTATTCATGTGACTCGTGGTTTGTTCTAGATTTCTATCCATACAATATCTATTTCATCTCCTTTAAAGGTAAACATTGCATCCCCAGCCTTTTGTCTTCTCCTATGAATCACTGATACTCCAAAATAGGCGTCCTACCAGTACTGGACACATATCTGATACCAATACTCCCTATATACTGTCTAATACATACGGAATACTTCTTAAGCCGTATCCAGTTCTTTTATTAACAAGATACAACCTCAATACCGCTCGAATACACCCAACCCCATTTAGCAGCCAAGGGAGCACCCCACTCACGCGAACCCTCAAAATTCCAAAACCATGGGACTCCCCAGCTCTAGACTCCCCCTGTTATATTGTGATTTGGGAATGAAATTGGGTTGTCTTGATCTATTTTTTCAAAAACAATTTGGTATTTCAGTATTTGTTTGTTAAAATTATAAAATAAACATTAAAAAATCACCGTAACATACCCATATCCTATATTTTGAAAAATTGCCGTATCCCCATTTGTGCTTCATAGAAGGCAAGTCTAGCACACACTAAAATGAAAAAAAGTGATTGCATTTTGACAGTTGTCATGTGGGACATATTGTAGCACTTGCTCTGGCCTGTGGTCCTTTATTTTGTAACGTTGTGTTGGAGTCTATACACTTTTCGATGCAACAAATACCATACGGTAGCAAGGCCCGAGTCAAAATAAAGTTATATCCACCTTCAACTCGAGCTGGTGTGATACTGCAATGACCCACATGCAATAGCATATTATACATATAATATACCGATTTGCATAGAGAATCTCAAAAACTGAGTTCTAAAAGGAACCACAAGCTTGAGTTTTTTTTACAAATACGCTTCATGGAGCATTATCCAATTGCAACTTGGCAGTCTTAATCTGGTAAGGATTACTTATCACTCCCTAGTCCAAGTGTACTTACGTGTCATTCCAAGCAGGATTACTTGTCAGACCTATTACAACTAGGATTATTCGGGATTCCAATTCACTCAAAACTAGTCGTTATCAAATTTCAGATTCAGCAATTTTTTTGACTGGACAAAAAAATCGAAATTCGGAAAAAAGGAAAAAAATTGTGGAAAAAATTGATATATTTCGGTCAAAATTCGGCCAACTTTTTGGAAATAATCAAGAATTAAGTTAGCTATATATATATACATACATATATATATATATATATATATATATATAATGTGTGTGTATATATATATGTATAATACAGCCCATTTTGGATTAGTAATGCAATTTTTGCCAATATTTTCTTCCAATTACACAAACACCCTTTGCTCTGTATTAATTTTTTGACTATTGGAGCGATTTCTTGCAAGCTTTACATCTTTTGTTGTGAGAACAGTCGAGCAACCCTCACTATATCTGCAACATGGCTTCCATATGGAGAACCTATCGTTGTTGGCGTCGCCTAGAAGCAATTTTCGACTTCATTTTTCCAAATTACAAAGTACCTCCTAGCTCTCTTTGATAATGAACGCAGCAAGAGGTCTTTCCAATATTCACAATCTTCCAACATGCCGTTGCTTCCTCTCCAAATACCCTTTACTTTCATTGCTCTTCGTCCTTCATGGAGGCCCGAAGTAATATCCTCAACGCCTCGACCACAACTCTTGCAGTTGGCGGAGTTGTTTCTCCCCTACCTCCACGGTGCGATCTCGAATCCGCCGCCTTCCCCTGCAAGCTACTTTGCCATGTGGTTACAACAACCGCACGGAGGACCTCCGATGCTGCCAGGAGTCTCGAGAGCCACACATCCTCTCGCATACATCCTGTACACTAGGTCCCCTCTCCTTACCATTCATTCCCAAGAGTACTGGAGCCTTACCGCGGGAGAAAGCAGTCAGTTGAACAGTACTGCTGCAGCCTTCTTTGACTTTTACGCTGCTCTTGCGGGAGATTCTGGCTGCGAAGGTAATGGAAGCTTCTCGGACTTAGGATAGGGGTGTTCCGTGCTCGTGTAATGCTGCTGCCCAACTTCTCTACCTTCGGTAAAAGTGTCTAATTGTCCATGTTTCGTTTTAGGTTCACATCTAACATCTACTTCTCTTAACCGAATTAATATTGTGAATGCAGATTTTCCTTTGCTTTGTCAATTGACAATTAGTTCTTCTACTTTAAACAGTCGTGCATCGCACGGGCTTATACCTAGTATAGACATACAATATGCATATATATACATATACACACATATATGCATTATATATATGTATATATGGAATATATACATACATACATATCAGGTACACATGTATAAATTGTATAAACGGGAAAAATAGTGAAAATTCGTGAAAAATCGGCGACATATTAATGGTGATGAACGTTTGGGAGCCTATAACATCGCAAAAAATCGCCGAGTTTTTGTAAAATTCGGAGACTTTGTTACTATGTGGAGTCATAGTAATAGCTCTATCTCGTCGCCTATACAAGGGAATAGATTGTAGTACTTGTTACTTAGCTTTTTCTGGAAGTCTTGGTTATAATTTATTGATCATTTGGTGCTATTTTTGACCGAGACACTCATTTCCGGCTTTGTGTAAAGAAGCAACTAGTATTTGAGACAACAGTAATACTTCTCATTCAGTTTTTGTTATGGGAAGAATCTAGATTTTTTTGTGTTGATGACGGTCCACTAAGGTGTGACGAGAACACCTGAATTTTGGCCGTGTGATTTGGGCTGAGCCAGACTCAGTTGTGAGTTGTCTGTCACTACGCCCTTATTTTCTCACCATCAACTCCAATTTATAGAATATCCTCACGGGTTGCTTGACGGATGACATCAGATGAGTTATACATTTTTCAGTTAATCAATCCTTTAGTTGCTTTATAGATTGTGGCATAGAAGATAGCTACATCGCCTCTTGCCAATCCATGTAATAAACAACCCTTTTATAGTTATCTTTGGCTTGGTACATGACCCTGCTAATATTTGTACTGTAGTGATGCTACATGATTTTGTAACTTGACGAGATAGGATTGTTGCTCGCTTGACAAACTAATGGAGAACCTAATGACTAAAATCTAAGACTAATTATCAATATCTAAACTATCTAAAATAATTAATCAAAAGGAATAATATTCATCAAAAGATGTCATCATTGAGTCTGTTTTTCTGAGAGCATTATAAAGACTATATATATGTGTTTAAACCCAACTCACTAGACAACTAGCCAATGTGGAACTAAACCACAGGCTTTACAAGACAAACTGGGAAAATATCAAATAACCCCTAAAACACAAGGAAACTGATAAAACATTATAAAAACTACTAAAAAGACTATTTAAAAGGCTATGCTCGTCGTACATAACAAACATTTGAAATTGTTGATAAAGTTTTATTTTGCCTTGCTCTCATGAAGTTTCTTGAAACTGTCGGGAGTTAAACTAAGCCCTAATTGTATTTTCATATATGCATGCGTCAGTCGAAACAGCATACATGTATCATTCTGTTTGAATTATAAGAAGTATGCATTGCATAAATGTCTCTATCTTCTATATAAACCTTTTAACTGAATGTCAAGCCAACGTTTTAAAAACAGATTTTGAAATGATTATTGGGCTGTACCTTTTGATATCATCTACATGTTTACATATTCAATTTTCTGCTTTGAAATTTTGTTGATTTTCAACTGTGTATGTTCATTTTGATAGGTTGGTGCATCTGTTAGAGGACATGGTGAACTTATGTATCTATCAGATGACAGTAATATTTGCAATCTAACTTTTTAAATGGCTTGCCACAGTTTTTGACTCGTGTTGGATTGGAGTGTAATGAGCTCGATGCTGTTTGCATAAATGATCAAGCTTTAACAAATGAAAGTAAGTAATACCCATAAGGATCAACCATTTTCTGCTATTGTTGTAGCTTGCAGTACTTCATAGATTATATTTCCTTCCTGCAGGTGTTGATAAAATTGTAGGTTTCGCCCTTTCACATCATCTTATGCATAAGAGCAATGAAACTACTATCAAGGAAGGAAAACTTGTTCTCTCCAGTGAAAGGTTGCCTTGTTGTTACCTATAGCTCATAACATCACATTCCATTATTTATTGTCAGCTTTGGTCTGGTATGGCTGAATAGCAATTACTGATTACATTTCTGTTCTCTAGCATTTTGCATGGACTAAACATGCTGCAGACTGTCCAGAGTGACGTCAAAAGTTCTAAGAAGTCACTCAAGGTAAAAGAACAATGATTGTGTATTTCTCGTTCTATATATATACATATGTGTGTGCACACACACACACACACACAGAGAGAGAGAGAGAGAGAGAGAGAGAGAGAGATACACGCACGCGCACACACACACACACACACACACATATATATATTCTCTGCTAGTTACGTCCTGACTAGGTACTTATTGCTGCTATGCGTTTTTGCAGGATGTGGTTACTGAGAATGAATTCGAGAAGAGGCTTCTCACTGATGTTATTCCTCCTAATGATATTGGGGTTACTTTTGATGACATCGGTGCTTTAGAAAATGTTAAGGAGACTTTGAAGGAGTTGGTAATGCTTCCATTGCAAAGGCCAGAGTTGTTTTGCAAAGGGCAGCTAACAAAGGTATCTACACTTACTCGAAATTACTGTCTAGTCTGCTGGTTTCTTTTGCAAAGCATACCACATTGTAGTATGCAGAATCTTAGATAAGATATGTCATAACCCGGATAATGAATATGCACACAGGGATATAAACATGACCCAATTTATACATGTTAACATATAGGCCGTATTAGGATATTCTATCCTGTCTAGACAGCCATACCTTTTTCATAAAATATGATTAGGATGTGCTGCTGCCGGTGCAGTATTTGCAATTTGAAAATTACCAGCTGATCAGATATTGCAGTGCGGCAGTGTCTTCATGGCTGCATTTATAAGCTTGTTTCAATTGCCCTTGTACGTGTGTTGTTTGATATTAAACGAAGTCAGTGTTTTTAACTTTTTGGAGACAATATTTGTCTTTCCTACATACACATTTTACAAGCAAAAACGTAAGCTTATTAAGTGAGCTGTCTCTTCTTGGTGTGTATTCAACTTAGCGAATGGCTCTTTGCAAGTGTCCATATCATCAAAACTTTATGTTGAAAAGTAATTTTTTTGGTTCTTATTGTAAATGTTGGCTTTTAATATGTCAGTCTGATATATTGTATTTGCATTTCATATTACTTTGTTAAACGACTTGTACTTGTTGATCAACACTTCAAAATAGAAATCACTCATGTTTTGTTAATGGTTGTCACGTTTTGATTAACCACCTTTTAGATGTATAATTTTACTATGAGTTATCGTCTTTGATGGCATATTACAATTTGGGAGGAAAAACTACTTTTCTCCCACGGTTTATGAATTAGGAACTTGTTTAAAATGGAGACTATTAAATACTAGGAGATAAATCAGAAAAACAATTTTTTCGGCGTGGCCATGATTTTGAAAATATGCATTCACTTGTTCATACATTGATTGAAATGAAGGCTAGAACAAACTTTTACTATTAAAGTGGGTATATCTTAGTAGAATGTAGCGAAAAATGAGAAGAGCTTGATCTTATTATACCTGGTGGTTAATGATTGTCATATATTTGTACTAGAGGATAAATACTAGAAGAAACATTTTTTTGGGTGAGGCCATGATTTTCAAAATATGCATTCTCTTGTTCATAAATTGATGGATCTTAAATCTCTGATTACAATATTTTAAATAAATGCCTTCGCAGAGGCACGGGCTACGAAATGATGGCTGGAAAAAGCTTTTATTATTAATATGGGTATATCTTAGTATTAGTAACAAAAATGAGAAGAGCTTGATCTTATTATACCTGGTGGTTAATGGTTGTCATGTATTTTGATGGCATTGCTTTGCCAAATGTGGAAGCTTGAAGTATGATTGGTTTGGTCAGTTGCAAAAACATAGAAGAAAAAAAACTTGTATTCTTTACCGTAGGTTAAGTTCTTTTAAAAAATCGGATCAGCTTATATTGATAGATTATCTGTCATTTATGGGTGGACTTAATTCAAAAAAATCCAGCTCGTTAGTCAAATTATTAGCAATTTTCTTTATCACGATTCTTTTCAAGAAAAACAGAGAATATGGAGATACAAGTTCTGTGCAACATAATCTTGGTGTTCTGAAGGACCTTTTTTACATATTCACATTCTATTCTGATAGAATTAAGGTTATACATAAGTGGGAATGCATACAAGCCCCCCTGTGGTGTCAATGCTAATGAATAGATTGCTATTGAATTGCTGAAAAGTGGCTAGTGGGCGTTATTATGATGGAGACATTGTTGTACTTTATATATATTTTTGAAGTGATATTTTTATGTTTCCCTGTGTCCCTCAAGATATATCCTGAGTTTTGTTTCTCATATTTGTAAAATTTCTTTTACGTCATTAGGTTTCTTATTTGATTAGTATTATTGGAAATTTGGAATCAAATTGGCATGATGAATATCTTATTCTGAATGCTCTACTGTTTGAAAAGAGCGTTAATCTGTCTACCTCATGACGTGTCTTTGATTTGTTTTGTATTGTTAGACGAGGGTGTTATGACTTGTGACTGATGGTGGCATTAAAATGTGAATATTGATCTGCCTTTCCCTCCTTCCTTGAGCCTCCTTTTGATCTATTTTACTCTCGTTTTGTAGCCTTGCAAAGGGATTCTGCTCTTTGGTCCTCCGGGGACCGGAAAAACTATGCTTGCCAAAGCTGTTGCTACAGAAGCTGGTGCAAATTTCATTAACATATCAATGTCAAGCATCACATCAAAGGTATTCATTAATTTTGTGACATCCTTTTCAGCCTGCCTGCCTTACAATAACTGGTGCGCTTGATCATTTTGACAGTGGTTTGGTGAAGGTGAAAAATACGTCAAAGCGGTATTTTCATTGGCCAGCAAAATTGCCCCCAGTGTTATATTTGTTGATGAGGTTTGTCAGATGCTTTATTGTCAGTGGTGGGCTTATCTTAATGGTTTATTGTATCCGTTAATCAAGATTTCTGTTGCATCTGTTCTAAATGCTACCAGGTTGATAGCATGTTAGGAAGACGAGAAAACCCTGGAGAGCACGAGGCTATGCGTAAAATGAAAAATGAGTTTATGGTGAACTGGGATGGATTGCGAACAAAGGATAAGGAGCGGGTATTGGTCCTCGCTGCGACAAACCGACCCTTTGATCTTGATGAGGCTGTCATAAGGAGACTTCCTCGAAGGCATGCCTCATAAACGCACTTCCTATACCTTCTGTTATGTGGTCTTATATGTTGTCTGAAATTGTTCACCTTCTGTTATGTGGTCTTATATGTTGTCTGAAATTGTTCTTTCTTTGATGTACAGATTGATGGTGAAACTACCAGACGCACCAAACAGAGCAAAGATTCTTAGAGTAATCTTGGCAAAGGAAGAGTTGGCTCGTGATCTGGACTTGGATGTAATTGCAAACATGACAGAGGGATATTCAGGAAGTGATCTGAAGGTACTCCTGATTTTGTTTTGTAATTGATGATTTACAAATATGTTAAATCCACCCTTGTGAAATTCTTGACAAGGGATATTCATGTTGTTGTTGCCTCGTCTTATGATTCAGAATCTTTGTGTGACTGCTGCTCATTGTCCAATAAGAGAAATATTGGAGAAAGAGAAAAAGGTCAGTACTTATTTGCCAGTAGAGTAAATGACAATACTTTCTATGCCCGTCTCTGACATGCGAAAGTGTTAAGTCTCATTGTTATTCATTTTTTATTCACAAAACATGTCTAGATCGGTTGTCCATAATTTTCAAACTTAAGATAGTTATGATCTGTCCTTTTCATGAATTTGTCTTACGTTGTATTGTGTGCCGTCGCTCACAGGAAAGAAGCTTGGCTTTAGTAGAAGGCAGACCGCCACCTCCACTTTGTGGTAGTGAGGATATCCGACCTTTGAACATGGATGACTTCAAATATGCGCATGAGCAGGTACATTCATATAAGTTGCAAAGCAATATATGCACGTGGTAACTCAATGGGTCCATGTTGCATGAAATCACCCGGAGTCTCACTCAGTCACTGACTTCGCACGATATCATTATTGGGCGGTGGATTGGCAATACAGTCCCATTATACCATTTTGCAGAATTTCATATACAATTCTTTGTGTGCGTGCTCGTGTTAGAAATAGTGAGACTCTCTGACCAAACATTGTGTCCGTTCTCTATTTACTCCTGATGTTCCGGAAACATTATAAAGCACTTGCACATGGAAGCCAACAATTGTATTCATCTATAACTGATTGAAATACCTTGCCTAACATTTTAACTTTCTTCTTCAGGTCTGTGCTAGTGTATCATCCGAGTCGACGAACATGAACGAGCTTGTTCAGTGGAACGACTTGTATGGTGAAGGTGGTTCAAGAAAGAAGAAAGCACTCAGCTATTTTATGTAGGAGCATTGTGGAGGTGGATAGAAGACCAACCATCTCATCTGATATAGTGAAAGTTTTCTGTTTCTGTACAGCCCCATAGTCTTCTTTGATGGCAGCCCTAGAAAGCTTCCCCAGCTTGGCAGCTGAACGGCAATGGATTTCTAAGTGATATCCAGTCTGGAGACTCCAGTCTAGCTTCACCGTGTATCATAACACATGGCGTCTGAGAAATACATTCTAACCTTATTTATATTCATATAGTCAATGTGCGTCCTTAAAGCCTGTTTTTGTGACTAGCCAAGCAAGCAATTTTCTGTAACTTGTACTTGGTAGAGATCGTTCCTCCAAACTCCGACTTGTGATACATCTCCCTACTAAAGCAAATAATACCATTTCTAGGTTCCAATCCGCACATATATGGACTCCATTTACAGCCATATCTAGTGAATATACCCTTGGTGAGCAAATGTATGGTGCAATGCATTTGTAAGTAGGCGAAGATTCATTTGAGAAATGTGAGGAAGGAATGTCTGCATTCTGATGCGGAAATATTTTTTCGGGGTTACTTTGATGAAATATGGTTTTATGTTTTGGTATTTTTTCCGGAAATTTTCTTTAGTATTGTTAGACGATATGCTTAGGTGCGTTCTGACCACAATTGCTGCTATTGAATATTTAGCCAAGACAACTTTGGCAGAGATATTGTTGTAGAGTTATGTTTCTGTTGGGTAATCTTGTGGTGCAAATATTCAGAAATCTGGAATATCATTGACGTACAGAATAACCTTAAGGAGCAATCATAGTGGGCTGCTTCGACCATGCAAAGGTAACTCTTTGCGACTTGGCACAACCTGTGTGAGGTTGTTCTGGATGTTTGTCATTTTCCAGACTGCATCTCCGATTGCCATATAGTCAATCTGAGGAGGGTTTGTTAGTATTGCGAGTAAGGCAGCACAGCTCTTTGATTCCACCATAAGTGATGCATTAAATGTAGTTTTTGGTGTATCACTTGATATACTAGCCCTAAAATGTTTGTTGAAGAGTATGAGCTTAAATTTTAGATGGGTAAACTTTTGGTGCAGAGTATTTATCACTTAAATAATTCAGCTGTTTATGCTAAAGTGCAACTCATTTTTCTTGACGTGCTGATCCTTGGGATGATGTAGTAATCCTTCTGCAATTAGCTTAGCTTGCGTTTTGGCTGTAAGCCTGCTATATAATATGAAGAAGTTTGAAGCTCACAATTTGTAATTTTGCGTCACTTGTGTTGGGTTTACATGTGCGACAACAACAATGGTTATGTGGTCTTCAAATTCTATTTGAAAAGTTTGTTTACAAGTACCACATATGTGATGTATGTAACAAATGTTGCTTTACTTCTGCATAAATACCTAGATAGGTTAATTTTGGTGTTAGAACAACTTTGATCCATTCCTAATAGTATCTTAGTATTTCTCTAAGGAATCTATGTTTAAGGTTGCTATAAAAAGCTTGTTGCTCAAGGAAATTGGGCTAACACTGACATTATATTCATGAAAGGATGATATATTTTCTAGGTGTAGATCTATGTAAGGCCCCATTTTTCTTATATATAAATGTGTTTGAGTCATCAAATTAACGCCATTTATTGTGAGGCATCAAATTAACACCATTTAGATATCAATAAATCTAATGTATCATTGCACCATAGCTTCTTAACAAACACCATAATTTCTTTAATAATGAACATTACTTTGGTGACTAGTAAATTTCTTGTCACTAATTACTAATAAATATAATAATGATCCATGTCATATATCATGATAAATTTGTCTAGGATGTTGCATTTATCATATGCAGAGTGGACCATCTAAAAATATCACCCAAACATTACCTTGATACCAAAATTACAAAGCTATGATTACTTTGTTGACCCCTACGATCTAGAAAGTTGCAACAAACCATAAACCTAATGATTTGAGGCAAATTTGTCACTCCACGTTTCTTGCCTAAGTTAATTAAGAATTGTCAAATAAAATTTCAAATATTGAATTATGAATAGAAAATCAATCTAGTCCTTTTACTCCACATATCTATTATTGCCTCATTGGACAACTCAAAGATTGTCATAGTTATGGTGCTCACATATCAATTCATATCAATCGATCTTGATTGATTGTATATTTTCTTCTGGGCACACCATTAATTGAGGAACTCATCCTAACAATATTAATGTTAAATGACCTTTATAGCTTATAAAAGAATACTATTACATAGTAGCACAATGTTGATAATTTGATTTCTGCCTTCAAAATAATACGACATGCCTTTGTGAGATAATTGCCATGCAAGTGGTTTCCTTACTGTTGGATCTATAATGGGGTCTAGAGGGTGGAGGGCGAATAGAGCTAAATCCACTTAAAAAAATATTCATTAGACCTTCAAGATATTTATAAGATAATATGACAAGTATAAACTTTGAGTGCAACTAAACATGCATAGCAAAGGAGAGAGAGATTAAATAAGTATAAGATAACATAAGTCATTTATTATGGTTCCAACCTCTAAACTAGGAGATGTACATCCGCTATCTAGAGAGGTCAACCTATAGGATTTTCAACCATGTCTCACTTCTTATATTCCATTATAAGAGTTACAACATAAGACCTCCCTTTTATAGGTCAAGGGTACCTATCATTCCTTTTAGGATCAAGGAGCCAATAACATTACAAAGAACTTACCTATCCATGACTAAGAGTCTGCTACCTTACCAAGGACTTATCTACTCTTGCAACGAGTCTTTGGCCTTCTTCAAGGACTTACCACTCTTGCAATAAGTCTTTCACCTTCAAGGATTTACTCACTCTTGACATGGATCTTTCGCCTTTGACTTTGCCTTTACCAATATGAAGCTTTTCACCAAGGCCCTTTCCTTCTTCTTCACCTCTCTTAATCAAGAGAGATAATCTTCATCTTCATGGTAGAATGAGAGATTGGGAGGTGTAGGAAGTGAGAGCCTCACAAGATATACATGTAGGATTATCTCTCTTACAAATCTCCTACTCATCTAATGGATGTAGCAAATGATTAAACTCATGAGAGTGATGTAGGCTCTCGGAGACAAAATCTTTCTCGCTATAATAAGGACCTTTATAGTGCTTTGCTAACCATGGAATGAAGTCCATGATATTCTTTTTATAGTTGAGGTTGCCTACTAGTCAATAGAGACACTTAAGAACAAATTCTAGATGTTTTGGGTGTTCCAACTGATATATTTTTGACTTTTGTAATACTCCAATGACTAGAAACACTTTTTTGCACTTTTCTGTATAATATTGTCGACTAAGTTGTCTTTAGGAAACTCGACCGACGACACTATAAGACAAGTCAAAGTGCTAGCGTCGATCGAGTTGTCACCAGGACAAACTCGACCAAACCCTGGGCATTTGCCAAAAGCCAAACATGTTGTTGTCTAAGTTGTCACCATGACAAACTTGACCCACAAGCCAGTTTGTAATCACTTCTGACAAATGTTCAAAAAGTGCTTAAACATTCAAGTTAAGTACTCTTAATATTTTTTTTTCTAAGCTTAATTACAGTTCATATAATCATTACAAGTGATTTACATCAAAGATCTATGGAGGAAACTATCTATTCTTCAAACTTGATCTTTATACATGTATGACTTGATTTTTCCAAGTTTGGATACACAAGTTTAGGCATTTGGAGTCTGTCTATCCAAATTGTAATCACTCAAGTGGAAGCATTAGTAAAAAATGAGTGAAATGGTTAGTCATCATCAAAACAAGGGTCTAGTCAATTTAGACCTTGAGTCAACATTATCCCCCTTTTTGAAGAAGACAATCCGATCTACAAATGTATTGAAAGAATTTAAATAAAATCATAGCTTTGGAGAAACCTAGGGGTTTCAATAGAATTGAGTTCATATTCCCGTCCTCAATTGATGCTATTTTTCCTGCATCCTTAGCTTTCATAACATTTATAAAAACTATGTCTTCTACTCATATCTCTTCTCATATATGTATGTAGAGAAATATGATGGCAGAGCAGACAAAAAAAAAATTAACTACCATATTTCTCTTATAACAGTAGACTGCCTCAACAACTATACAATGAGAAGGATGATTTTGAGGATATATCTGGTCTTCGAGCAAGTTCAACAATAATCTCCTTGTAATAGGTGACAGCTTGACGTTGTCATCCTAGCGGGAAAAGTTCCTCACTTGTAGAGTAGTCTACACAGACCACCTAAAACTCCTGTCCTTCTAGAAGAATATACAAGAAGGAATTGTCCCTCCGCGTTGGTGTAATATCACCAACTTGTTCTCCCACAATTGTTCTCCCTTACTATCCATCCCTTTATCGAGTAGGACTTGCCCGAGTTCTCTTAGTTGCCACAACCAGAGAAGACAACAATTGACAGAGGCAATTGAGTTGTATCTCTGGAAGCCCCCTATACCCTTCTATATATAGGAGGATTAGGGTCAGGGTTCCCAGTCTGTGCGGGAGTGGAAGGGATCAGAATTTCATGATTTTTTGCAATCTGCGAGCATCAAAATGATTGATTCATAGCTGAACCGATCGGTTGGCATGCGAGTCGATTGGTTCAACCCTTGAACCAGTCACGTTGTCATGTTTCCCAATTACAACTGTATTGTAAATTATAATCCAATTAATGCACAACATGACACCAACACTAATCCTTGATGTAATCGAATTGATCCATGAACTGGGCATCTCAATCACATCAACCGGTTGTTTGACGACCTTGAGATGATGAATTTACTCAGTGAAGAGATCGGTTCATGCCCTGGTTCATCCAAAATTTAGCCAATGCAATTTTCAATCAACACACTCCAATCGATTAGTTCAAAGTTCAGTAAGTTAATTGTTGATAAAGTTGAATACCTAAACACTTTATTAATCAAGTCAAATATCATTCATGAACAAACTCCTATTTCAAGTGTATCCTAAGTGTGTGACCCTATAGGTTCCAAGTAATATTGGCAGTGAATGTCCATAACTAGTTTATGACATCACAAGCAAAGAGAGGTATCTAGAAACACATCATTGCTATCCAAGTAAATGAAAAGTTGGAGAACAACTTCATCCTACAATCTATGATTGGTGTTATAGTATTTGTATAGTTCCTCTGCCACTGATATCTAGATTGATCTCGAGGCATGGAAAAGTCATCCTCTTCAACATTCAGTCTCTGTTCCTTAAACTAGAGCAAACTATCTGAGATATATGTAAGCTCAATGTCACATATCAACAGACATGTGCATGGCCATACATTTCTCAGTCCCTCTAATCAAGTGGCCAGGATATCATACTCCTGTAGGAGGGATAAATCTCATCTACATCACTCACAGTCATCCCCATGTGTCATAGTGAATCTGATCACCACCTTTATGGCAACCCTTATTCAAGGTCATGATGGATGATGTCAAAGTACAATGAATGACATGTGATGCCTGTAGTGATTTTAGGTCTAAGAACCACAATCACCACCAACATTATAAGAGATGATACTGACTACCAATTATGGTTTTCACGCATCACTCTTATGGTGGGTCTACCCGTTACACTCTTCTCTAACAAATATATATGTGTTTGGTTTGATATCACATATCATGACCGATGAGATTCTGTCATCAACCAACACACACTCTAGTCTTATGTGTTATTGTTGTCTATCACCCTTCCACAATAACATATGACTAGGGACATAACAAGAATGTATATACTCTTAGCATCCATATGATCTCATTGTTCAGGTCATAAGCCTGAAGACGTACGTCATTGAGTAATATTATTATTTAGACATTTATCATGTTACATCATTGTCTCATAACTAAATAAAACATAATAAATAGGAAGTTTTCCTTTATTATTAATCAAATCATTTACAAGTTATGCCATTACAATCATCATATGATTGGATCTCTGGGAATACATACTAACAGACTCCCACTTGCACTTAGTGCCAATCACCCGTGAACTTAATCCCAAGTGATCTTATATGACCATCATGCTTCTACTATGAAAGTGCTTTTTTCAAGGGGTCAACAACATTGTTCTCAGTTGGTACTCTACAAATCTTCACATCTCCTAGTCGTACGATCTCTCTTATCAAATGTAAATGCCTTAGTATATGCTTGAAACGCTGACACGATCTGGGTTCCTTAGCTTGTATAATAGCCCCATTGTTGTCACAATATAGTTCAATTGCGTCGCTGATGCTTGGAACCATACCAAGTTTTGAGATGAACTTCTTGATCTAGACAACCTCCTTTGCTGCATTCGATGCAACAATATACTCACCCTCTGTTGTAGAATCCACAACTATCTTTTGCTTGGAACTCTTCCAGGTTAAAACTATGTTGTTGAGGCAAAATACAAATCCTGATTGCGATCAATAATGATCTTTTTCAGTTTGTAAGCTTGCATCGATGTAACCCTTTACCTCCAACTCTTCCTCTCCGTCGTAGACAAGGAACTGATTCTTAGTCTTTCTAAAGTAATTAAGGATGTTCTTCACAGCTGTCCAGTGAGCATCACCTGGATCTGACTGATAACTGCTCGTCATGCTCAAGGCATATGGGACACAGAGACAAGTACATAACATTGTGTACATGATGGGTCCAATTGCATATGCATATGGAGTGCTACTCATGAGTTCCATTTCTCCACAAGAACTGGGGCATTGAGCTCTAGAGATGACAACTTCATGAGACAAGTTAGGTTTCCTCTCTTTGAGTCTTCCATGTTGAACCTTTTCAACACTTTGTCAATGTATGTGCTCTAACTTAGTCCAAGAAACCTTCTAGATCTATTTCTATAGATCTTGTTTCCTAAGATGTAGGATGCTTTGCCTAAGTCCTTCATTGAGAATGTATTTCCAAGCAAAGTCTTTACCATATGTAAAGTAGGGATGTGATTCCCCATCAATAGTATGTCATCTACATATAATATGAGGAATACTATCATGCTTCCACTAACCTTATTCTATACAAAAGGTTCATCTTCATTTTGACTAAATCCAAACTCTTTTACTATTTTGTCAAATCAAAGATTCTAGCTCCGGATTCTTGCTTCAATTCATAGATTGACCTTTGTAGTTTACAAACTTTATTTGCATCCTATGTATTTATAAAACCCTCAGGTTGTGTCATATACACATCTTCAAGAAGACTCCCATTAAGGAATGTGGGTTTAACATCCATAATCTAAATCTCATAGTCATGATAAGCTGCAATCGCAAGTATGATCCTGATTAATTTAACCATGGCAACCGGAGAAAGGATTTCATCATAGTTAAAACCTTGAACTTGTCTGAAACCCTTTGCAACCAATCTTCCCTTATAGGTTTGTACTTCACCATCCATGTCGGCCTTCTTCTTGAAGACCCATTTGCACCCTATGGGATTTACCCCTTTAGGTGGATCCACCAAGGTCCATACCGTGGTGTACATGGATTCCATCTCAGACCTCATGGCCTCAAGCCATTTCTCAGACTCTGATCCCTTAGTATCTTTGTGATAGGTTGTTGGCTCATCATCTATGACCAACTCACCGCCTTCCTAATTCACAACATATCAAAATCTTTCATGTTCAAGGCATGTCCTACTAAATCTTTGAGGTTCCTATGTTACTTGAGGAATTTGAGATTCCACAACGTTCTCCTTGTTCCTCTTGTACATCTACATGTTCAATGTTTTTTTGTTGGTCCCAAACTTCTCTGGGTTCTACTTTCCTTCCACTGATTCCTTTGGAAATAAATTCCTTTTCTAAGAATGCAACATCTCTGGCAACAAACACTTTCTTATCAGATTGGGAATAAATATAATATCCTTTGGTTTCCTTAGGATATCGAACAAAATAACATTTATCGGATTTGGGTCCAAGCTTTTCTGGAAACTACTTTCTCACATAAGCTTCACAATCCCAAATCTTCATAAAAGATACATTGGGATGCTTCCCATACCATATCTCATATGGTGTCTTTTGAACCAATTTAGATGGTGCTCAGTTTAGCATAAACGCCACAGTTTCAAGAGTAAAACCTCAAAAGGTAGTCAGAAGTTTAGTTAAACTCATCATTGATCGAACCATATCTAGTAATGCGCGGTTCCTTCTTTCAAATGCACCGTTATATTGAGGTGTTCTGGTTGAAGTCCATTGTGATACGCTACCACGGTCTTACAAAAGGTCCTCAAACTCTTAGATTAAGTATTATCCACCTCGATTAGAATGAAGTGTCTTAATATTTTTGCCAAGTTGGCTCTGTACTTCATTCATCAAATCCTTGAACAATTCAACAATTTTTGACTTATGTTTCGTCAAATAAACATAGCCATACCTATTGAAGTCATCAATGAAAGTAATGAAGTACTGATATCTACCTCTAGTAGTTGTTCCACAAGGGCTTCATACATCAGTATGTATGAGTCCTAATAGATCACTAGTCCTCTCATTGTTACCATGGAAAGGAGTCTTGATCATCTTATCCAACAAACAAGATTCACATGTATCAAAAGAGTCCAGATAACCATCTTTACGGAGTCTAGATATGCGATTTTCATTTATGTGCCCTAGACAATAATGCCAAAGATATGTTTTGTTTGAGTTGTTGAATTTTTTTCTTTTGGTATTTACATTATAAATATCTATCTTTAGATCTTGAAAATAAAAATCATAAGACACTGGGGCACTGCCATAAAAGATCCTATCTTTTGAAATAGAACATCGACCATTCTTAATATCAAATTCATATTCATCCTTGTCCATACGAGATACAAAAATGATGTTTCTATTTATGGAATGTACATGATAGTAGTTCATTAAATCTATTACAATTCCTCTGGACAGAGATAAACTATAGGTTCTAACTGTAGTGCATCAACTCTTTCTCCATTTGCAACTGGAAGTTCGACCTTGCCCTTTTTAAAGGCCTACTTCTTTTCAGATCCTACATATTCGAGTATATGTGAGATCCACATCAGGTATCTAGTACCCAAGATGAATAAGTAGATTAGTTTATCTCAATAACATATATACCTAAAGTGGATATATCTATCTCCATCTTCTTCTTCCTGAATGCCTTCAAGTATAAAGGATAGCTTCCTCTTGTACTTTTCTTTCTCCTTATCTTGAGTGCTGAAGATCTGGATTTATGCTTAGCCTCAGAAGTCTTCATGGCCTTGCTATCATCCTAGGACTCTTCTCCGCTGATCATTATCACAGATTTGTCCTTCTTCATTCTTACTTCAGCATTAATCAGCATGCGAAGCAAATCTGGCAACAATCTGACCGTGTTATTCACTGGATAAACTATACGATTCAAGAAGTGATTGTAGAATCATACCCGTGGCCAACTCGTGGCTCAAAGAGAATCCCATTTCTTCTAGATGTTCTAAATTTCCAATCATATTGAGCACATGGGTCTCCACTGAGTCTCCCTCTGTCATCTTACACTTAAAGAGTGCTTTTGAGACATTATACCTTTCTTGCTTTGTATGATTATGGTTCATCTCCTTAAGATGTGTTATCATCTCAAGGATCCCCATGTCCTCACATTGCTCATGCAGCTCGTAGTTCATGTAGCTTAGCATAAGGTGCTTTGTGTCCAAGGCATCATTGGCATGCTTCCAGTAAGCATCCACCTCATCTCTAGGAGCATAAGGAGCATGTATTTCTAGTACTGGTTTATCTAGGACATAGAGCTCATGCTCATCATTCAGAACCCTTCTCAAAAACTAGTTGTGAAAATTTGTCCCATAAAGTTTGTTCTTCCTAAGGACCGATCGCAACAACGATTTGATTGTCATTTGGTTCTACAAAAGAAAATTGCATTTTGTCAAAACACTTTTGATTTGATTTGATTTGAATAATATTTGATGATATTTAATTAGGCCTTTAATTATTTTTTTCTCCCACTATTTATGCAAATTGATAGTCCTCAGATATCAATTTGGAAGATTACATCGTACAACCTTCTAGTGAGCCAAGATCCAAAACAATTCAATTATTACTCAGCCAATGCCAATGTCCATAATCAATCATTAAGGTAGGCAACATTTGCCAACTGCATCTTATGCAATTCTTGGATATATTGTAAGGACCCTGACCTATGTTTTAGGCTTATCCTGTTTACTTTGCCTAACCCTGGTGTTGAGTTGCTTGCTAATCACATCAAGTGGTGATTAGGGTTTGTTTGTGCTTTGTTGAGAGTTGGAGGTGCTACTTGCAAATAACCCAAGTTTAGGGTTGATGAGAAAGTTTGTCACCTTGAGAGATGTTTCTCTCTCTCCTTGCATCATCTAGAGTGGAGAGTATGGGTTGGGCTTGTTGCTTGAGTAGCCTTGGGCTTTTTTGAGCCTTGTTTTGCCTTGTTTGGGCTTTGCCTTGCCTCGATGGGCCTTGTATCGGGCAAGGGAGTGTTTGGGTGCTTGTGTCGGCCTAGTGTGTGTCGGCCATGGCTTGTGTCGGGCATGAGTGTATCGCCCAAGAGGATGTATCGGCCTATGTCCATCTTTGAATCTTAGCATCATTTGTGTCACCCCCTTGTGGACACTTGGTGCTTGATGCTTGCATGTCACAAATGCCTTGGATATGTGGATGTGGCGAGATGAGAAGGTGGCATTGCCCATGGACAAGTGTCCCTAGGTGGGCGACACCTTGCCTTGGTTCCCCCTTCATCCTCTTATATATATACCTTCCCTTTCACTTGCTTAGGATCCCTTTA
The DNA here is from genome assembly GCA_963693085.1 of Alisma plantago-aquatica. NCBI lineage: Eukaryota > Viridiplantae > Streptophyta > Magnoliopsida > Alismatales > Alismataceae > Alisma > Alisma plantago-aquatica. The sequence continues at coordinate 182,955,677 of OY856410.1, read as the reverse complement.
GTTCTTTGTTGCCTCCCTCTTCCTTGGTACACGATACACCTTCCCTTATTGTGCTTGGTGGCCGACCCCTTTGAAGGAGTTATCTTCTTCTTCCTCTAGCTTGGTGGCTAAACCATAGGTGAGTCTTTCTTCCTTGGTAAGCATCTTCCCTCTCCCCTTAGCATCTCCTTCTCCTTCTTGCTTGCTCTTCGGCCATGGTGGTTATGAGCTTTGTTCCTTTCCTTGAGGTGGCCGAAGGTGGTGTGCCTTGGAGCTTGAGGAGCTTGCTTCAGGCGGGTTACATAACTTCTAACCCTAGATATACTACCTTCTTTTATGTTGCATGTTCAGATATGATCATGATCGGCCATGCATGTTGTTAGATATGTTTCTTGCTCTAGAATGTACCTTTAATCTTGTGGATATAGTGATCATGTTGTTGATGATGTTGTTGTTTATTGTGTTCCTTTAGACCTAGTTGGCCGAACCCATAGATTAGGGTTTTCTTTTGGGCAATACCCCTTTCTCTCCTTGGTTTTGAGAAGTGAGTTTGAGCTCTAGTGGTGTAGGCAAAACCCCTCTCTTCCTTAGTCGTTGAGAGGTGAGTCTATGCTCTAGTTGCTTGGGAAATACCTTTCTCTCACCATGGATTTGAGAGGTGAGCCTTGGTGGGATGTTGACCTAGTAGAGGTTGGGATCTTGACCGATATGGAGATGATCCATCATGTTTCCCGATTAGTGATGGAGGTTGTGCAAAACCCCTCTCAATTGGTTGTTAAGAGGTGAGCCAACTATCTTGATCAATTAGGGTTTGTTACTAAAGAGTTTGAGGTTGAAGATGGCCAACTTGGTGAGGTTCTTGTGCCCTTGCACAATACACCCTTTTGTGGGTTTTAGCTTGGCCAATATGTTCAGTTGAGCCCTGTCGGCTTTGTGCCCGATATGACCCCTTTCACCTTGTTAGTATCCTTAGACGATATGATTTGGTCGAGACGATCCCTTGCTTTGGATGTCCCCTTGGTCGAAATGGTGGCTAGTAAGTTATATCTATTTTGGGTGACATGGTTTGGTCTTGAGTTGCCCAATATGGTGTTTGCATGGTGAAACCCTAATAGGTGCCTTAGTGGTGACCGATATAAGGTGCTTGACCTAGTTGGATGATAGACCTTCTTTTGGTGCCTTAGTATTGTTTGTTATAGGTGGGCGACACCCTAGCCTCTTCCTTGAACGATATGAGTAAGATGGGTAAACCTTGTGTTAGGCATGGGGTTTGTGTTTGCACGACACACCCTAAGTTGAGTTAGCCAATATGATGCCTCAGTGGCCACCTTGCCCATGGACGACATGATGCTTTGGGCAATAGAGTGCCTTGGCCGACATGAGGGTCCCTTGGATGACATGGTTTGATGGTTGGGTGATAGGGTGTCTTGGGATCCATGCTCTTGGTCGATACGATCCTTGTTGAGAGGGTTGGCCGATAGAAACCCCGACCCTAGTAAATGATCAGGTTCTTGGTCGATAGGATAAGTTATGATACCCTAGCTGCTTGTGCACGATACACACCTCTAGTTCAAGCTATACGACACAACTCAATGCTAGTTGCTCTCTAGTGCACGATAGGGTGAAGTGTTGATGGCCGATATGGTGACATAAGTGATTTAGGGTTTGAAAACCCTAGACGATAGGCTATAATGAGGGATAAGATCTTGCCTGCTATTCTTTTGGTGAGGGTGGCACTACCCGCCACACTTATAGTGAGGGAAGTTGGAATCTTTGGTGAAGGTTATGCTTAACTTGGAAATCCTAATAAATGGATTAATCACCTTGAACCCACATCTATGTTAGTAATGGGATATGATGGTAGGTTGTGAACTGGGGTATGTTGGGAATCTAAGATGCTGCTACATAAGATGATAAGATACATGGTTATGTTCACAAGAATAAGACATAGTGTATGCTCATGGTTTGATAAAAATAATATGATTGATACAACTTATGCTTCATATAATCATGGATGTTGTTCCAAACATGATAGCATGATAATCATAAAGATCTATGTTCAGTGATTTAAGTTATCTCTCTTGATATGTATACTAACCATGCAAGTATATTAAATGGATTCATATCCATGTAAGAGCTATGAGGTATATGTGCTTTGAATAACACTAAATGATAATAATCCTTGTTGATGAGATAACATGCATCACCATTATGATGAGATAGGTCTGAGGACCTGATAAAGGCTGAGTGCCTAGTTGAGGTGTTATCCTCTGATGATGAGATAAGGGATTGCTATCCCAGGATGTTGATGTAGGATTTCGATGCCTTGATAGGCAGTAGCAATCTGTGAGGAGGGATTGAGATCCCATGATAGTGACAATGATAATATAACTCGATGTTGTATAACTTGGTGGCCTCAACAACTCACTTAAAATATACTAATTAATTACAGTGGAACATATCAGGTAGTTTTCCCTGGTCATAGATCCATCATCGTCAGAATTTGGTGATGGTGAAATAGGTTTATCCTATGGGATTATCTGGAGCACATATTGTTGAATATGCGGGGTTTCTCCTAGCAAAAAAGAGGAGGATTAGAGTACAACTGCGGTTGTAGACTCTGTATGGTAAAGAGCATGGTGAACATGCCCACGACTCAATGAGTTAGAGCATGAATGCGTTCATGGCTCAAGAGCATAGTGATCAGGCCCGTGGCTCAAAAGTATACTAGCACCTGTGTCAAGGTGAGCTAGAGATATGGGTAGCTTGCGGAGCTGACCCTGAGGCTGAGGCCATATAAGCATGAGACTGCGGTCCTGCTTTGATTTTCATGCATTGACCACGAGGAGGTGAGGTCATGGAGTCCGACTCTCCCATTGACCTTGTATGTCACCAGTTTTGGGCTTCATAGACGAAGGTTGGATTTGAGTAGGGACAACTCACTTCCTCAGGGCATAATAAAATATAATCCAGCCGAATAGTATATACTGCTTAGAGAAAAAAATGGAACATTGGTTGAGGCCTTGCTTATGTAGATGATCCAGTTATCTCTTACAGTTACTTGTACGATCTTGATATCTTGTGATAAGTTCTCATAAAGCTTATCTTGTCAATCATGTTCCATAAAGGAAATCTGGACATAGGCCTCATGAATATCTTGGTAAGATTGATGGTAATAATAGTCTTACTCAGTATGATGCTCTTATTATATGTCTTTACCACCCATCTGCTTTATCTGCTTTAAACCTTCAGAGGTTTTATAGTTTCAGCGAGGAGTTATGTTTCTCGCTGGGATTGGGTGTCTCAACCCGTTGGTTTACAACCTTTTTAGGTGATCACACTAGACGTGGTGGTGGTCGCAAGGTTGCAGTCGAGCAGTAAGAGGAAGAGCATTAGAAGGAAAAAGATGGACATGCTGCTGTTTTGGTGGTTTTGTAGTAGAGTCCTAGAGTCATCCCTGTACTCTCAGGTCCTCAGAGGTGTTTTGACGACATTTCACGATGACTAGCTATTGTAATTTTGTATATCCTACTGTTGGCCTGACGTGGCCTATAATATATGTATAAACATGTGGTGAACTCTTGTGCTGACAGGACAACAAATACCTATAAGCTGTGAACTTATATCAAGGCTTGTGTATGTTTATATAACACGTTTCCTTGCAGGAGAAGAAATCAAATGTAATAGTTCTCTTTCATATGTTTTCCGCAATCAGTTTTAATTAACCCGCGTTTTTGATAATATGTGGTTTATGGTAGTTCCACATGTTTTCGCGTGGCATTTCATTGTCTGTGTGATAGAGGGATGTCACAATAAGGTTTGGTATTAGAGCTCTAGGTTTGCTGTGGCTACAGGGATCTAGGACTAGGTTGTGTCTGTTCTTATGAGTTTTTCATATTTTCTTGCAATAACCTTCTGCACCCAGCGGAAGATAAAGCTTAAAGATATATGGAAACCATGAAGAACATGCTGCCGAGAGCAGCGATGCTGCATCAATTGATGGAGCAAGAGTACAGGCACATGAAGATCAGGTGCCTGAGGTCCCCCAACTTGACCCAGCCATTCTTGAAAGCCCTTCCTATCAGCACCTTATAGGGCAGTTGATGGCTACGATGAATCACATGGTGGAAAGAGTGCTAGTGCCTCCTCCAAGAGCATAGACTCTCCATGGTGAATCATTGGGTATTGGGAAGACCTTTGAGTGACTTCGCCGAGTCAGAGCTTCAGATTACGCTAGAACGGCTGATCCGGTAGATGCATATCTGTGGCTGACAGGTCTCAAGAAGGCCTTCCGGTTCCTCGACATCCCCGAAGTAGACAAAGTAAAGCATGCTGTCTACCTTCTGAAAGGTAGTGCTGGCCACTAGTGGGCCATCGAGGAAGAGAAGTGACCCGGTGAGGTGATCTATTGGGAGGTCTTTTGATGGGAGTTCGTCAGCCAATACTTCCCGAAGACGTATCTAGATGAGAAGATCAACCGGTTCGAGCATATGCGCCAAGGAAAGATGAGTGTCACTGAGTATGAAGCCAAGTTCATGGACTTGTTGAGGTTTTGTGCTCACATGGTGGCGACAGATGATGAGCAGATCAGACGGTTTGAGAAGGGTTTAAGTGTTGAGCTGTCAATACCTGCTACTGCCTTAGAGAACCAGGAGCGGTTTTCCATGTTTGTGGAGTCTGTCTGAAGGATCGAATGGTCTTTCAGGGAGAAAAGGGAGTCTATGACCAAGAAAAGGCATTCTCAATTCCCGAGACAGAGGTTTGATGGTTTCAAGAAGCCAAGGTTTTCAACACCTTCAGTGATACAAGGTTCCAGTGCGCCATCACAGTGGTCTCTGACTAAGGGAAGAGGGCATTGATTTTCGCCATCCAAAGCCCACAATATAGCTTCAGTGGCAGTGACAGGGCTGTCTAGGCCACAACAGAAATACCACTCATGTCATCTTTGTGGTCAGGTTGGGCATTTCAGGATAAATTGCCCAAAGAGAGATGTTGAAGTGACACAGTAGCTGAGGCAGAATCACTATAGTGGTAATAGAGGGAGAGGACACAATCAAGCGTCACAAGTGGGATCGTCTGCCCAAGGAAGCAGAGGGTGTGGACGACAGCAAGCAATGGCTCGATTCTATGCTATGAGTCAGCCAAAGGCGATAGTCAACCCACAAGTGGTGGTAGGTCAGATGGAGTTATTTTATTCTGATTTGTCTTGTTATTGCTTTATATCTATTCTGGTTGACCTGGGTGCTACACACTCTTTTATCACACGTAGTATGCTTGATAGCTGTCTTTTACCTATTAGCTATAAGAGAGATAGCTTGTTGCTAGAAACCCCTCTTGATGGTTCCTTGATGCTTCGAGAGGTGTGTCCATCTTGTGTTCTATCTTTTTCGGGACACAACATACAAGCGGATCTTATACCACTTGATATGCATGGATTCAATGTAATCCTTGGGATGGATACCCTAGAGAAGTATAAGGTTGTGTTGGACTGTGGTTCCAAACAAGCAGTGTTTGTGGACAGTGGTAAGAAGTGGATCTTCCAAGGAGATAGGAAGATTCTTCTGACGTGTTTAGTATCAGCAATGGTGGTAGAAAAGTTGTTGCAGCAAGGATGTAAGGTGTTCCTAGCTCATGTTGTGGATACCAAGGTCCTAGTCTTGAGGAGGTGCCTGTTATCTGAGAGTTTGCGGATGTGTTTCCCGATGAGTTCCCCGGTGTTCTCCCACCTCGAGAGATTGACTTTGAGATCAATCTGGTGTCAGGAACATAGCCAGTTGCCCAAACACCGTACATGATGGCTCCAGCTGAGACGACAGAACTGAAGAAGTAGTTACATGAGTGGTTGGATAAAGGTTTCATCAGGCCGAGCACATTACCGTGGGGTGCTCCAATCCTGTTCGTAAAGAAGAAAGATGGGTCAATGCGGTTGTGCATAGATTACCGGTAGTTGAACAAATCTACGATCAAGAACCAGTACCCACTGCTGAGGATAGACGATCTGTTCGATCAGTTGTGTGGTGCTACAGTGTTCTCAAAGATTGATCTGCGGTCCGTATATCATCAGTTGATGATTAAGGATGATGACATACCAAAGTCAGCTTTTAGGACGAGGTATGGTCACTTTGAGTTCGTGGTTATGCTGTTTGGGCTAACCAATGCGCCTGCTTCCTTAATGGATCTAATGAACAGGGTGTTCCATCTGTTTCTAGATTAGTTTGTTGTAGTTTTTATAGATGACATCTTGATCTATAGTCGGAACAGTCAATAGCATGAACAACATCTTCGACAAGTGTTAACTCTTCTATGCCAACATCAGTTGTATGCCAAGTTTAGTAAGTGTGAGTTCTGGTTGAAAGAAGTAACTTTTTTGGGTCATGTGATATCTACAAAAGGAGTCAGAGTAGATCCAAAGAAGGTGGAGTCAGTTGCATAATGGTAGCAATTGAAGACGTCGATAAAAGTTCGTAGTTTTCTGGGTTTAGCAGGATACTACTGGAGGTTTATAAGGAACTTCAGTGTTATCGCGTTGCCGTTGACAAAATTGACCAGGAAGGATGTACTTTTTTGTTTGGGATGATCGTTGTCAACAAGATTTCCAAAGTTTGAAGGAGAAGCTGACTAGTGCTCCAGTGTTAGTGCTGCCAGAGCCTGGGAAAGACTATGTTGTTTTTTGCGATGCTTCCAAGAAAGGCTTAGGATGTGTGCTAATGCAGGAAGATCATGTGGTTTCTTTTGTTTCGTGACAACTTAAGAAACATGAGGAGAATTATCCGACACATGATTTGGAGCTGGCAGCAGTGGTCCATGCATTAAAGATTTGGAGACACTATCTTTATGGGGAAGTGTGTTAGATCTTTATAGATCATAAGAACTTGAAGTACATCTTCTCGCAGAGTGAGCTGAACATGCGACAACGTCGCTGGATGGAGCTAATCAATGATTATGATTACACCATTGAGTATCATCCTGATAAGGCAAACGTGATAGATGATGTGCTTAGCAGGAAGTCTTCTTCTCTTTCCACAAAGAAGGCACAATTGAGTTCCTTGGTATGCCATAGGCGGGATATTCTTGTCTCCTTGCGGAAGATGAATGTGCAGTTGGAAGTTTCCTTATTGGCAGGATTTTTGGCACATATGCAAGTAAATCCTACGTTGAGACAACAGATCAAAGACGCATAGCAGGAAGATGCTTCAGTTCAGTTGATAAGATCAGAGTTCGGCAGTGAAAAGTGTGATGGGTTCTGTGAGTCTGAGGATGGACTAGTTTGTTATTATGATAGGATGGTTGTCCCTGATGTTGATAATCTGAGAAAGCTAGTACTCGAGGAAGCACACACATCAATGTATGCTATGCATCTAGGAGTTACCAAGATGTATCATAACCCAAAGGACATGTATTGGTGGCCTGGTTTAAAGAAGGATGTAGCTGAGTTTGTGGCTAGGTGTGTGGTATGGAAACAAGTTAAGGCTAAGCATCATAAGCTGGCAGGTACGTTACAACCCATGCCAATACCGTAGTGGAAATGGGATCATATAACCATGGATTTTGTAGTTGGTCTGCCAAGGACAACTAGGAGTCATGATTCCATTTGGGTGATAGTGGATAGATTGACAAAGTCTGCTCATTTCATACCTGTGAAGACAATGTATAGAGCAGAGAAGCTTGCTCAAGTGTATGTGGATGAGATAGTTCATTTGCACGGTGTGATCGCAACGATAGTCTCTAACAGAGGACTCCAGTTCACGAGTCATTTTTGGGAACAACTGCACAAAGCATTGAGAACACAGTTGAGGTTCAGTACTACTTTCCACCCGCAGACAGATGGACAGTTTGAAAGGACTATTAAAACTTTAGAGGATCTTCTCTGAGCTTGTGTTTTGCAGTTCTTAGGCAGTTGGGATGTACATCTCAGTTTGATAGAGTTTGACTATAACAATAGTTACCAGCAGAGCATCGACATGGCTCCTTATGAGGCTCTATATGACAGGAAGTGCATATCTCCTCTATGGTGGTATGAGTCTGGTGAGTATCAGCTTTTGGGTCCTGAGTTAGTGCAACAGACAATAGAGAAGATCATAGTGATACAACAAAAGTTGAAAGTGGCACAGGACAAACAGAAGTCATACGCAGATAATCGTCGACGACCTTTAGAGTTCCAGGTGGGAGACAAAGTGTATCTCAAGGTCTCACCTTGGAAAGACATGTTGAGGTTTGGCCGGAAAGGCAAACGGGAACCCAGGTATATGGGGCCATACCCGGTAATAGTACATGTTGGTAAGGTAGCTTATAAGTTAGAGCTGCCACCAGAGTTGCACAAGTTACATCTGGTGTTCCATGTCAGAATGCTGAAGAAAAGTAATCCAGACACAGGGACAGTGATACAGCCAATTGAGGTTGAGCTCGATGAAGATGTGACCTACGAGGAAGATCCAGTGACAATCCTTGATAGAAGAGTAAAGAAGTTAAAAAGGAAAGACCTAGTTCTTATGAAAGTTCTTTGGCATCATCGTGGTGTTGAGGAAGCCATGTGGGAGATTGAGGAAGATATGAGGAGGAAGTATCCCTCGCTTTTCTCTTCAGATTTCGGGGATAAAATCCCTTTGTAGAGGTTTATGGCTTGTAAGGACCCTGACCTCCATTTTGGGCTTATCCTATTTGCTTTGCCTAACCTTGGTGTTTAGTTGCTTGCTAATCACCTCAAGTGGTGATTAGGGTTTGTTTGTGCTTTGTTGAGAGTTGGAGGTGCTACTTGCAAATAACCCAAGTTTAGGGTTGATGAGCAAGTTTGTCACCTTGAGAGATGTTTCTCTCTCTCCTTGCATCCTCTAGAGTGGAGAGGATGGGTTGGGCTTGTTGCTTAAGTAGCCTTGGGCTTTGTTGAGCCTTGTTTTGCCTTGCCTCGATGGGCCTTGTATCGGGCAAGGGAGTGTTTGGGTGCTTGTGTCGGCCTAGTGTGTGTCGGCCATGGCTTGTGTGGGGCATGAGTGTATCACCCAAGAGGATGTATCGGCCAATGACCATATTTGACTCTTAGCATCATTTGTGTCACCCCCTTATGGATACTTGGTGCTTGATGCTTGCATATGGCAAATGCCTTGGACATGTGGATGTAGCGAGATGAGAAGGTGGCATTGCCCATGGACAAGTATCCCTAGGTGGGAGACACCTTGCCTTAGTTCTCCCTTCATCCTCTTCTATATATACCTTCCCTTTCACTTGCTTAGGATCCCTTTAGTTCTTTGTTGCCTCCCTCTTCCTTAGTGCACGATACACCTTCCCTTAGTGTGCTTGGTGGCCGATCCCTTTGAAGGAGTTCTCTTCTTCTTCCTATAACTTGGTGACCAAACCATAGGTGAGTCTTGCTTCCTTGGTAATCATCTTCCCTCTCCCCTTAGCATCTCCTTCTCCTTCTTGCTTGCTCTTCGGCCATGGTGGTTATGAGCTTTGTTCCTTTCCTTGAGGTAGCCGAAGGTGGTGTGCCTTGGAGCTAGGAGCTTAAAGCTTGGAGCTTTGGATCTTGAGGAGCTTTCTTAAGGTGGGTTACATAAATTCTAACCCTAGCTATACTACCTTCTTTTATGTTGCATGTTCATATATGATCATGATCGTCCATGCATGTTGTTAGATATGTTTCTTTCTCTAGCATGTACCTTTAATCTTTTGGATATAGTGATCATGTTGTTGATGATGTTGTTGTTTATTGTGTACCTTTGGACCTAGTTGGCCGAACCCATAGATTAGGGTTTCCTTTGGGGCAATACCCCTTTCTCTCCTTGGTTTTGAGAAGTGAGTTTGAGCTATAGTGGTATAGGCAAAACCCCTCTCTTCCTTAGTCATTGAGAGGTGAGTCTATGCTCTAGTTTCTTGGGCAATACCCTTCTCTCACCATGGATTTGAGAGGTGAGCCTTGGTGGGATGTTGACCTAGTAGAGGTTGGGATCTTGACCGATATGGAGATGATCCATCATATTGCTCGATTTGTGATGGAGGTTGTACAAAACCCCTCTTACTTGGTTGTTGAGAGGTGATCCAACTATCTTGATCAATTAGGGTTTGTTGCTAAAGAGTTTGAGGTTGAAGATGACCATCTTGGTGAGGTTCTTGTGCCCTTGCATGATACACCCTTTTGTTGGTTTTAGCTTGGTCGATATGTTCAGTTGATCCGTGTTGGCTTTGTGCCTGATATGACCCCTTTCACCTTGTTAGTATCCTTGGATGATATGCTTTGGCCGAGATGATCCCTTGCTTTGGATGTTCCCTTGGTCGACATGGTGGCTGGTAAGTTATCTCTATTTTGGGTGACATGGTTTGGTCTTGAGTTTCCCGATACGGTGTTTGCATGGTGAAACCCTAATAGGTGCCTTAGTGGTGGCCGATATAAGGTGCTTGACCTAGTTGGATTATAGGCCTTCTTGTGGTGCCTTAGTATTGTTTGTTATAGGTGGGCGACACCCTAGCCTCTTCCTTGAACGATATGAGTAAGATGGGTAAACCTTGTGTCGGGCATGAGGTTTGTGTTTTCACGACGCACCCTAAGTTGAGTTAGCCAATATGATGCCTTAGTGGCCACCTTGCCCATAGACGACATGATGCTTTGGGTGATAGAGTGCCTTGGCCAACATGAGGGTCCCTTGGACGACATGGTTTGATGGTTGGGCGATAGGGTGTCTTGGGCTCCATGCTCCTGGTCGATATGATCCTTGTTGAGAGGGTTGGCCGATAGAAACCCTAACCCTAGTAAATGATCAGGTTCTTGGTCTATAGGATAAGTTATGATACCCTAGCTGCTTGTGCACGATATACACCTCTAGTTCAAGCTGTACGACACAACTCAGTGCTGGTTGCTCTCTAGTGCACGATAGGGTGGGGTTGATGGCCGATATGGTGACATAAGTGCTTTAGGGTTTGAAAACCCTAGCCGATAGGTTATAATGAGGGATAAGATCTTGCCCACTATTCTTTTGGTGAGGGTGGCACTACCCGCCACACTTATAGTGAGGGAAGTTGGAATCTTTGGTGAAGGTTATGTTTAACTCGAAAATCCTAATAAATGGATTAATCACCTTGAACCTGCATCTATGTTAGTAATGGGATATGATGGTAGGTTGTGAACCGGGGTATGTTGGGAATCTAAGATGCTGCTACATAAGATGATAAGATACATGGTTATGTTCACAAGAATAGGGCATAGTGTATGCTCATGGTTTGATAACAATAATATGATTGATACAACTTATGCTTCATATAATCATGGATGTTGTTCCAAACATGATAGCATGATAATCATAAAGATCTATGTTAAGTGATTTAAGTTATCTCTCTTGATATGTATACTAACCATGCAGGTATATTAAATGGATTCATAGCTAGGTAAGAGCTATGAGGTATATGTGTTTTGAATAACACTAAATGATAATAATCCTTGTTGATGAGATAACATGCATCACCAGTATGATGAGATAGGTCTCAGGACCTGATAATGGCTGAGTGCCTAGTTGAGGTGTTATCCTCTGATGATGAGATAAGGGATTGCTATCCCAGGATGTTGATGCAGGATGTCGATGCCTTGAGAGGCAGTAGCAATATCTGAGGAGGGATTGAGATCCCATGATAGTGACAGTGATAATATAACTCGATTATGTATAACTTGGTTGCCTCAAAAACTCACTTAAAATATACTAATTAATTATAGTGGAACATATTAGGTAGTTTTCCCTAGACATAGATTCATCATCATTAGAATTTGGTGATGGTGAAACAGGTTTATCTTGCGGGATTACTTGGAGCACATATTATTGAATATGAGGGGTTTCTCCTAGATAAAAATAGGAGGATTAGAGTACAATTGCGGTTGTAGACTCTTTATGGTAAAGAGCATGGTGAACATGCCCATGACTCAATGAGTTAGAGCATGAATGCGTTCATGGCTCAAGAGCACGGTGATTAGGCCCGTGGCTCAAAAGTATACTAGCACCTGTGTCAAGGTGAGCTAGAGATATGGGTAGCTTGCAGAACTGACCCTAAGGCCGAGGCCATATAAGCATGAGACTGCGGTCCTACTTTGGTTTTCGTGCACTGACTATGAGGAGGTGAGGTCATGGAGTCCGACTCTCCCATTGACCTTGTATGGCACCAGTTTTGGGCTTCTTAGCTGAAGGTTGGATTTGAGCAGGGACAGCTCACTTCCTCAGGGCATAATAAAACGTAATCCAGCCGAATAGTATATACTGCTTAGAGCAAAACACAGAACATTGGTTGAGGCCTTTCTTATGTAGATGATCCAGTTATCTCTTACAATTACTTGTACAATCTTGATATCTTATGATAAGTTCTCATAAAGCTTATCTTGTCAATTATGTTCCATAAAGGAAATCTGGACATAGGCCTCATGAATATCTTGGTAGGATTGATGGTAATAGTAGTCTTTCTCAGTATGATGCTCTTATTATATGTCTTTACCAGCTATCTTCTTTATATGCTTTAGACCTTCTAAGGTTTTATAGTTTTGGTGGGGAGTTATGTTTCTCGCTGGGACTGGGTGTCTCACCCTGTTGGCTTACAACCTTTTTAGGTGATCGCGCTAGACGTGGTGGTGGTTGTGAGGTTGCGGCCGAGCAGCAAGAGGAAGAGCATTAGAAGGCAAGAGATGGACATGCTACGGTTTTGGTGGTTTTGTAGTAGAGTCCTAGAGTCATTCCTGTACTCTCAAGTACTCAGAGGTGTTTTGACGATGTTTCACAATGACTACCTGTTGTAATTTTGTATATCCTACTGTTGGCCTGACGTGGCCTATAATATATGTATAAATAGGTGGTGAACTCTTGTGCTGACAGGACAATAGATACCTATAAGCCATGAACTTATATCAAGGCTTGTGTATGTTTATATAACATGTTTCCTTGCAGGAGAAGAAATCAGATGTAATAGTTCTCTTTCATATTCTTTTCGCAATCAGTTTTAATTAATTAGTGTTTTTGATAATATGTGGTTTATGGTAGTTCCACACATTTTCACGTGGCATTTTGTTGTCTGTGTGATAGTAGGATGTCACGTATATGATATGCAAACTCTTTGCCGTAGTCATCTACATGCTTCTAGGTACTTAATCTCATTTAGGACACTCAGTTAAGCCTGACCCAAAAGCCAATTTGATAGTGATACACCCCACTTGGCAGGTCCACATTACTACCATCACACTTCCAGGAGATGGACAACACACCACGCTTGGCGTGCCCACACATATTCGATCAAACTTTTCATGTGTGTTTCTAATGGAAAGAATCTTAGACTTAATATGATATTTGAGGGAGTTTGTATTTATAAATACATATACATATCCAATCACCGCATACTTACAGTACATATCCTGTACATGATATATCCCATAAATGAAAACATGCAATAAAACATAAGCGATGGTTATGGCCATTCTACTATAATTCCTTAGAGCTACAAGGAATTGCCACCACCTAGGGTCTACATCTCATGCATAAACCTATTGTTGATGAAGATTTGTGCTTTCCAATCAGCTTGATTGATTCAACCCTTGAACTAATCGCCTCTCCTCCTGGTTGGTCGGTTGGTCATCTCCTCGGTCGCTTGGTCTCCTGTCCACCATCTGTTGAATCCTCCAGCCAATCAGTTGACCTTTAGCCAATCAGTTTGGCCCCTTTCATCAGTCCTTCAGCCAGTTGGGTCGACTTCTACAAAGGGAAGCTTGTATTCAAAACAAAAAGAAATTAAACTATCCTAATATTACATGATAATAAAGAAACCTCAAGTTACACTCAAGGGGAGCATAGGTAGGATAGAATAATACTTTTACAATTGGAAGATAAGGTAGAGGCTCAGTATGCAAACAAAGATGAAACAAGAATACACATACACACAACCACCATTGATAGATATGTGGGTTATTGGCCATAACCATGCTACACATACACCATCAAAACTAGCTTTTAGGGAGACACATGCAAGTTGCATATATGTATCATATATATATACATATATATATATATATATATATAACTTTGGGATTGTATGTGGTAGTTAATCAGATATGTACATTAATCAGTTTACATATTCACATTACATGTAATAAATAAATAAATAACCAAAATCCGATCATATAGATTATCTGAAAACACAGTAAATTGACATGTCTCTAATACCTCTGTAGGAAAATTTGGCGATGGAGCAGGTAACAGATTTTTTTTAAGTGCCATATTTCCCTTATAACAATAGATCACGTCAACAACGTGATGGTTTCAAGGATATAATTGATCCTGAAGTAAGTCCAGTGACAATCTCCTCGTCGTAGTATGTACCTTTCTTCAAGTCTCACTCGAACAATGTCTGTAGCAGCTCCTGGTTGATCACCACAGACAGAAACTTGACGTTTTCCTCCTAGAAGGAAAAGCTCCTCGCCTCTAGAGTAGTCCACATGGACTACCTGGAACCCTTGTCATTCTAGAAGAACAAACATGAATGATTTGTCCCTCCGCATTGGTGTACTAGCACCAACATACTGTCCCACAATTGTTCTCCCTTGCTATCCCTCCCTTTATTAGGTAGGACTTGCTCAAGTTCTCTCGCTTACCACAACAAGAGAAGACAACAATTGTTAGAGAAAACTGAGTTGTGTCTCTAGGAAACCTCCAATACCCTTCTATTTATAAGAGGGTTGGGGTTAGGGTTCCCTGTCTGTGCGGGAGTGGAGGGGATCAGAATTTTAGGAAATTTTCACAATCTATGAGTAGCAAAATGATCAGTTCACAGCTAAACCAATCGGTTGGCATGTGAGCCGATCATTTCAACCCTTGAACTGGTTGTTTCTTCATGTTTTTCAATCACATTTGTACTGGAAATTATAATCCAATTACTGCACAACATGATGTTAAAACTAATCCTTGATGCAATCAAACTGATCCATGAACCGAGCTGTTACAACCCCAATTTTGGGCGTATATGATTTTGAATGCAATTTCTTCAATAAAATGTATTATTATGAAAGTTGTATGATTTAAGTATTTTGATGATAACCCTTTTTGCATGAATGGTTTTTGTGGGCCTATTGAGTAACAAAGCCCAATATGTTTGAAAGAGAATAGTGATAGAAAGAAATCTAATAATAAAAGAGTATGAGATAATGCTAAGAATAATGTGGATTTCTCTAGAAGAAATAAGTGTATGTTCATAATAGAGTGGATTTTGAATCCACATGGTTTCTGATATAAATTATGGCCAAAATAAAAATAATAGAAAAGAAAGAAAGAGGAAAAGATTTGTTTTCATGGTTAAAATGTTCCTTAAGGGGGAGACTTGCATATTAAGAAAAACATATTTTATTTTTAAATTTGGGTCTCAACCCTTGTCCATGTTTTGATAAAAATCATTAAGAAGCGTTCTTCCAAAAGTGGGATTAACTTGATAAGAGAGGAAGAAATAATCTAGATTTTACGTGGTGATGTACTTTCTTTAATAGTTTTTGGAAGTGCCAACCAAATAAAGTCGGAACTGATTGGGACATATTAGACCCATAAGGAAAGGATATTGAATGACTTTATCTTAACAATTACATATATAAATACCTTTCTAAGAGTACCTTTTTAATCAAGAAAGGAAGTCACGTGGGTACACAGGGATGCTAGACGGGCTTGCCACCCATATCTTCCTTTTATCTTTCTCTCTTAACCCTAAACTTTGTGGGAGTGTTATCTATATAAAGGACATGTCTTTGCAGTTGTGGTGAACAACATATAGATATCAAGGGAGGCGACACTCCATTACTCTTGACTGAAGATAGTCCCGTGGATGAACCCTGGCTGCAGCGGGATTCTTTTCCTTCTTCGTAGTTCGGTTCCCTACTGTTAGCCATGATAGTTAAGCGATGTGGCTTAGGGCCGACCAACAACTGTGGGTTGCAGACCCCAGATGGCCTGTAAATGCATCACCCTGTGAGTGCGAGATGGAGGTCAGGGCCATCTGCAGTCGACCAAGCCTGGTCGCAGGAGCAGCAATGGTGAGTTTTCTTCCTGGGGGTCATGGAGTCGCAGCCGTAGGAGGAGTCGAGTAGGCGGCGCTCGAGTGAGGCGCTGGTCTTCTGGGAGTAGATACTCGTTGATGCTTAGAGCTTCCGAATGCGAAGGAAGGGGAGGTTGTCCTTCCGCCTGACCAGGAAGGGAGGAACCTGGTGGTCGACATCGTTATCCACCTCGTTGTCAGCTCCGGAGAGGACACCGTCAGTGCTGGACGCCACCTGCAGAGCACCCCTTGTGCGTGTGTGAGAGAGAAAGGGACAGGTTGGAGAACCACCATGGAGTGGCGATGAACCAAGTGTGGTGGGGTTCACACCCGAGGGAGGTGGCGGCAGACGACGACGTCACAAGAGAATAGGGTGGCCGTCGACATCCTGTACGCGGAGAACACAGGGGCAGCGTTGCGAGGAAGGAGAAAGGGAACAGAGTCAATTGACTCTTCTACCCCTGTTCACACGTACCTGACCCAAGGGCGGCCAAGTCTTTTCCTCTATTTTATGCACCAATTTTTGGTAAGTTAATAATGCTGACGTGTCAGTTTTCAATTGGTCAATTAAGTGATTAACTTGCAAAAATCCTAGAAATTGCTAGGAAGCTCCAATGGATAAACTTAATATATGAAAATTGACCAGAAAAATATGAGGAACCTGATAAAAATAATTTTAGAACCTGATTTCGTTCCTAATAGCAAAAGTATATTAATTTGATAGAAAAAGTATTAAAATTTAATTAGAAATCCTAATTTCATATAAAGGACAAATCTTTGAGGTTTAGTAGGTTAATTTGAGAAGTATTGACCTGTTGAACATTAAAATAGAGTTTCAATCTGTTTTACATGAAAAGTAGACTAATTTAGGGTTTTAGTCTATGTATGAAGGATGATACATGTAGAAACCCTAATTTAGGGTAAATAAAGAGAAAATCATGTTTAAATAGAAAATATGCAAATATGTTGTTAGAAGATGATCCTAAGCCTGTTGGACGAAATAGGTTGGGAATCCTTAGGGTTTGTGAGCTATTTTGCCTAACTAGGGTTTGTAAGAATAAAAGTGCAAGGTAAACCATAATTACAATGGAAACCCTAAAATGGATACAGAAACCCTAGAAAGTGAATCCAAGTCAATAAAGTAGATTCTTGATAAAGTGTGTAATATATAGAGTCCATATTCTTTTCAGGAATTATGTGATTGTTGAATTGCTTGCTTGGATTGCATTCTTGGTTGGATTTGCTTAATGCTTGTGAAATCATCAAATCAGGCATGTGGTTACGCTTATGAATAATTGCTTTAGTTTCACGACAATTCCCGAACATATTTATCGGTTGCTTGAAAATAACTGCTGGATGCCCTTTTATTTTATGCAACTATAAAGTGACTATGATTATCACCATGAATATGTATATATAACTGGCTAGATCCAAATCCACCTCTGTGGCTTGTTGAGGCTAAAAAGGGGTAACCTAGAGTAAGGTCTAGGTTATTGTGGGTTAGAAACTGGGCTACCAAGTGTAGTTCCATGAGACCCTTTAGCATGCCATGAGTTAAGGAGTGGGCTACTTACAGGTAGTGCCATGTGACTCAACCCTAGAAACTAGTTCACCTATAGGTGGGACCATGAGGGGTTTAATGGGGATCTACTATAAGGAAAGTAGCATCCAGGTCCACTGCAGGGACAGAACATAGGATAGGGAATGCAGGGATCGCACAGTTATATTTAAAACATAATATTGTTTGTTAAGTGATAATTGGCTGCAATGCATTGTTAAGAATAATTGCATGATTATTGTTTCCCCCACATACCAGCTTCGGCTGACCGACGTTTTGTTTGTCAGCATTTTAGGTACAAAGCCAAAAGGACAAACAATAAATCGACATATTGTGAATTCACAAAATGAAATACAAGGAGGATTAGTTAGAATAGAACTTCATATGTGGATAGAAGTTTAGAGATCCAAATTTTCAAAAGGTATGCAAAAGTTTATTTTCTTACAGCTTTTCAGTATATTCTGTTAAAATTTAATAATTATTCTTGGTTAATTGCCGAACCTTTGATCCGGAAATTATGGGTGCGACTTCTACTTCACGTTCTCCCTTAATTGGGGGTTATCGGGAGGTGGGGTCGTAACATTTGGTATCAGAGCGTAGGTTCCTCACTTAACCATGGATAATTATTAAAATTTTCAAACTCCATAGAACCCAAGGGAGTTATTAGAGGATTATCCGAAAGACAGAGGTGTCTAGCAAAGGATCACGACCGGGGGCTGGCAATATTTTCCTCTACACCGTTAGTCAGAATATGAGGACTCCCGGATCCGTGTGACTGCCTGGCCAAAGTCTTAGGGTATGAATCGAAATAAGATACCTTTAGGACTTTCTCATCTTATTCATCCCTTCTCATCTCAAATTCTGTTAAGGACCTTAAGGATTAGGGTTTCCTCTCTTCTCCTCACCCTCTTGAGGTATGGGTAAGGTTAACAAGGTCTAAAGGAATCCTCCACCAAATTAATGAAAAAGTATGTAAATAAGATGTCATGGACATAAGCTTAATAGATTAAGCGTAAATGAATAGATACATGCTTAGGTCATATGACATAAGTTGACATGTCCTCAGAAGAGACCTGAGGCTAGACCTTCTTGTCAGGAGGATAAGTAAAGAGAGTCAGTCTTAGAGATTGAGATCTCCATTGCAAGAAGAGACCTGACACATCCTCTGAGGATGATGATAACCTAACCCTAAGTGGAGGTTAGAGAGAGATGGCATGATGAGTTAGACCAGGTGTTTGGATGGACATGCCTTAGATAACGTATGAGCCATGAGAGGTTGGATGACCTAGTACCTATGGAGACCCAACCCTGGGAAGGGTCGTGCATGTTAGAGTGAAGGATAGCTCCTTCATTGATGAGGTTAGAGAAGAACCCATGGAAACCCCATGAGCTTATATGGGCATAATAGGCACCCAGAATGTATCTGTGGTACGAGCAGTAGGTTGAAACCCAGCTAGGTGAGTATGAGGGAATAGCCTATGAGATAGGCATAAAGAGCTAAGGATAACAATGAACAAACATAGGCTTCACCATGTAGGGGTATTCTTGTGAGCTTGATCCTTCTTGGAGAGAGGAAGCAGGAACTCATGCAAGAAAGTTGGAAGCTTAGATTCTGAGACATGAGGAACAATGGGAGTTGAGGATGATGCGACCTAAGTGGATGATAGTGGTTGCCTCATTCTTGATCCCTGGAGATGGATGATATCTTGGTGTCCTTTAGAGAAAATAATGCTTCTGGTACCTATGTACCTATGGTATAGGTGGTTACCTGCTAAGTGGAGACAAAGAGTTCCTTAGACCCTGAGGAGGTTTAAGTAGCGAGTTGTGAGGCTTTATACCTAGATGGTTGTTCATGAGGAGGACTCAACTCTGAGGTGTTGATCATATAAAAAGGACCATGGGAGTACATGACATACCTTGGACATGCTTGATTCGTGGTTAAGATATTGAGCATGCAGTGGGATACCCAAAGGAGAACCTAGGGTTCCTAGGTCTAAGAGGGGAAGTAGTGTATCCAATGCTCATGATGAGATTTGAGTCTCTATAGTTTCGAGCATGATACTCCTCATGTGTAGAGGTAAAGGAAACCCCTTAAGTTAAGGGTATGTTTGATGAACCCCTCACGGCTAAGTGGATGGCATGGAAATGTATGATTGTGATTTAGTGTTGAGGATGAGAACAAGTGTGACCTAGCATGGTTTTATAGGTGTCTGCTTGTACCTTAGTAGCTTGCTAGGGCTACGCATGCTCATGTGGAGGCAGACCCTAAACATAAGGACGTTGGTGACCTTTGTTGTCAAGAGGTGTAGTTTCCTCCCATCCTGGGAGAGGGACCCTTTGGTAGGGTGTATACCAATTTTGTGGGTTTTGAGGAAACCTAAAGAGGTCTCATAGGATCTTGAGAAGCTAAGTGAAAAGTACATGGTATGAGAATGAACCTATATACCCATAGATAACCATCGCTATGCGCATGTGGATGTATTACCATGGAGGTAACCGGTGTGGGGCCTGACCAAGATAGGTAGGTTGCCATGACCCCTATGAAAGGATGGAAGTCAGCCCATGAATGCAGAGAAAGAGATGATGAAGGATTGGGTAAGGTTCTAAGTTGAACATGTACTATAACAGAATCCTAAGTCTATCCTAGGGTCAGGTAGGGATAAGACCGATGGAAGTAGGAGTTGCCTAATTCCCTAGTTGCACATGACCATAGGGTCGAGAGGTAACAACTATCATTGTCTGAGGGCCATGGGTTAGGAGATTGATCACCTTCACGAACTCATGGGACCCAAAGGGCAGATGAGTAGGGCACTCTCTGGATGCATAAGGGAAGAGGGATGACCGTAAAAGTGTCAGAACCCTATAAACCTAGAAGAGATGACCAAGGATTGTGAGGTGACCCAAGTAGGTTCGAAACCAGTTTTCCATGGAGGTAACTTTGATATCATGACGTTATGATGAAGAGACATATGTGGCACGTTTCAACTTAGATTTAAAAGGTGTGCTGGAAATGTGGGATGTACCATATCTACTCGTGGAATAGGTAGAACTTCGTATTTGGACGGCCGCCAAATGCTTATTTCTTCTTGTTATGGGAGTGAGAGATAGGACAGTACGCATACCATACACCAAGGATAAAAGATGATGTGGGTTGGAACGTTGCCACGAGATATGGGGATAGAAAAGATAACATACCTTGGTAAAGTGAATGATACATGGATGGTTTGCAAACGATAAAGAGAAATAAGGTAGTCATCTTATGAGGATGTTTTTAGCATGAGCTATAAGTTATACCAGGTTGAGTTCAAAAACCAAAGGAATAAGCTCGGAATATTCTTGATGAAGATGGACTTAGGGCTAAGATGAGATAATAAGTAGCATACAGGGAGGTGTATGCCATCAACATTACCTAATACATAAGAAGGTGAAGTGGCAATGGATGCTCTGGTTGAGATATATCTGCCTAGTTTGGCTAGAAGAAGTTGTTAGACTAACCCCAAGTTTGGAAATATGTTTGGCTAATACTCAGATGTAATGAGATCTGTTGAACAAGTTAATGGTTGTTTGGTTATCCAGCCTAGGCCTTGATACAATGAAAGGATGGTTGTAGAGCCTCAAATGCACTTCTTTGGAAAGGAAGGTGATGAAACCCCGACTAGAGAGGTTTAAGTTTTCTAAGGAATCGATCTTGAGGAATCATGACATACAGGAAATCATGATTGAAGATCACCATACACCGTGGTACTACCAAGATAATTAGTGACAATAGTACTTTAGATACCTAAGATAAAGTTGCATATGGTATATGTCCATGCAAGCCGAGGGTGAAGGATGAACACCAGTAACCCAGTGCATTAATATAAAGGATAAAGAGTCCCTGAAAGAGAAAGGGAGTTCATCACTATGGATGTTGTAAGTCTCCCCTGGATCAAGGAAGATCAAGGTGCAATATGGGTTATGGTAGATTGCCTTACCTAGATGACATGAGAAGGAAAGAGTACTGTCAAGGGACAGACCGGGTTGAACTACTTATGAGAGAGATGGTTCAACTACACCATGAGGTTGAGTATAAAAGTTCTTGAGTTAGACCTAAATGTTTCCTTCCAAAAGGTGGAAGTAGGTACATGAAGAACTCGATGTTAGTACAATTTATCACCCCTAACTAATGGTTAGTATGATCCAGACTAAAGGGTCTGATGAGAGCATATGTGCTAATTCAGGGTGATAGCTAGAGACAGTTCTTGTCCTATGAAAGATGTGAAGATAACCACCATAGCCAGTATCGGGATTTAAAGAAGCTCTGTAAGAGAGGTTGTGTCGGTCACCACTTCAGTAAGGTGAAGTTGGTGAAAGGACCATGTGATGGTTAGAAAAAGACCACAATGTGTGTAGATGAAGTCGCTTTGATCGTGCAATGGCTGAAAGGAGCCTAGAGATGATAAGAGTCGTGAGCTGATGCAAAGTAGACTGACATGCAGTTCACTGTGGGAGAATATGTGACATGAAAATCCAACCCCTCTAAGTTATAGCTAAGAGAGCTGAGTCCCAGATGCATGGGTTCTTTTGACATGGTTTTGTGGAGAAGGTTAAGTTTGACCTTACCCCTCAGGATAAAGTAATGTGTGATGAGTTCCATGTGACCAATTTAGAGTACTATGTGAGGTACCCTGGCCATGTGCTGAACAATGAACCTACTGAGCCCCAAGGGAGGCTGAAATGGCCTGAGTCACCTGTGCAGTTTATAGACGCCAGGATGAAGGAACTCAGAGAAAAGAATATGTGATGATAAAGGTTCTTTGGAAACGCCATCAGTACGGTGAAGCCACATAGGGGCCAATGATGGACATGGAAAAGTCTTATCCTGAATTGTTTGTTTGCTTGATAGAATTTTGAGGACAAAATTCCTATAAGAGGGGAAGGATGTTACAACCCCAATTTTGGGCGTATATGATTTTGAATGCAATTTCTTCAATAAAATGTATTATTATGAAAGTTGTATGATTTAAGTATTTTGATGATAACCCTTTTTGCATGAATGGTTTTTGTGGGCCTATTGAGTAACAAAGCCCAATATGTTTGAAAGAGAATAGTGATAGAAAGAAATCTAATAATAAAAGAGTATGAGATAATGCTAAGAATAATGTGGATTTCTCTAGAAGAAATAAGTGTTTGTTCATAATAGAGTGGATTTCGAATCCACATGGTTTCTAATATAAATTATGGCCAAAATAAAAATAATAGAAAAGAAAGAAAGAGGAAAAGATTTGTTTTCACGGTTAAAATGTTCCTTAAGGGGGAGACTTGCATATTAAGAAAAACACATTTTATTTTTAAATTTGGGTCTCAACCCTTGTCCATGTTTTGATAAAAATCATTAAGAAGCGTTCTTCCAAAAGTGGGATTAACTTGATAAGAGAGGAAGAAATAATCTAGATTTTACGTGGTGATGTACTTTCTTTAATAGTTTTTGGAAGTGCCAACCAAATAAAGTCAGAACTGATTGGGACATATTAGACCCATAAGGAAAGGATATTGAATGACTTTCTCTTAACAATTACATATATAAATACCTTTCTAAGAGTACCTTTTTAATCAAGAAAGGAAGTCACGTGGGTACACAGGGATGCTAGATGGGCTTGCCACCCATATATTCCTTTTATCTTTCTCTCGTAACCCTAAACTTTGCGGGAGGGTTATCTATATAAAGGACATGTCTTTGCAGTTGTGGTGAACAACGTATAGATATCAAGGGAGGAGACACTCCACTACTCTTAATTGAAGATAGTCCCGTGGATGAACCCTGGCTGCAGCAGGATTCTTTCCCTTCTCCGTAGTTCGGTTCCCTACTGTTAGCCACGACAGTTAAGCGATGCGGCTTAGGGCCGACCAACAACCGTGGGTTGCAGACCCCAGATGGCCTATACATACGTCACCCTGTGAGTGCGAGACAGAGGTCAGGGCCATCTGTAGTCGACCAAGCCTGGTTGCAGGAGCAACAATGGTGAGTTTTATTCCTGGGGGTCATGGAGTCGCAGTTGTAGGAGGAGCTGAGTAGGCGGCGCTCGAGTGAGGCGCTGGTCTTCTGGGAGTAGATACTCGTTGATGCTTAGAGCTTCCGAATGTGAAGGAAGGGGAGGTTGTCCTTCAGCCCGACCAGGAAGGGAGGAACCTGGTGGTCGACATCGTTATCCACCTCGCTGTGAGCTCCGGAAAGGACACCGGCAGCGCTGGACGCCACCTTCAGAGCGCCCCTTGTGCACGTGTGAGAGAGAAAGGGGCAGGTTGGAGAACTGCCATGGAGCGGCGATGAACCAAGTGTGGTGCGGTTCACACCTGAGGGAGGTGGCAGCAGACAATGACGTCGCAAGAGAATAGGGTGGCCAGCAGCATCCTGTACGCGGAGAACACAGGGGCTGCAGTGCGAGGAAGGAGAAAGGGAATAGAGTCAATTGACTCTTCTACCCATGTTCGCACGTACATGACCCAAGGGTGGCCAAGTCTTTTCCTCTATTTTCTGCACCGATTTTTGGTAAGTTAATAATGCTGACGTGTCAGTTTTCAATTGGTCAATTAAGTGATTAACTTGCAAAAATCCGAGAAATTGCTAGGAAGCTCCGATGGATAAACTTAATATATGAAAATTGACCAGAAAAATATGAGGAACCTGATAAAAATAGTTTTAGAACTTGATTTCGTTCCTAATAGCAAAAGTATATTAATTTGATAGAAAAAGTATTAAAAGTTAATTAGAAACCCTAATTTCGTATAAAGGATGAATCTTTGAGGTTTAGTAGGTTAATTTGAGAAGTATTGACCTGTTGAACATTAAAATAGAGTTTCAATCTGTTTTACATGAAAAGTAGACTAATTTAGGGTTTTAGTCTATGTATGAAGGATGATACATGTAGAAACCCTAATTTAGGGTAAATAAATAGAAAATCATGTTTAAATCGAAAATATGGAAATATGTTGTTAGAAGATGA
This sequence comes from Alisma plantago-aquatica, assembly GCA_963693085.1. Taxonomy (NCBI): domain Eukaryota; kingdom Viridiplantae; phylum Streptophyta; class Magnoliopsida; order Alismatales; family Alismataceae; genus Alisma; species Alisma plantago-aquatica. The sequence continues at coordinate 182,931,131 of OY856410.1, read as the reverse complement.
TCCTAAGCATGTTGGACGAAATAGGTTGGGAATCCTTAGGGTTTGTGAGCTATTTTGCCTAACTAGGGTTTGTAAGAATAAAAGTTCAAGGTAAACCATAATTACAATGGAAACCCTAAAATGGATACAGAAACCCTAGAAAGTGAATCCAAGTCAATAAAGTAGATTCTTGATAAAGTGTGTAATATATAGAGTCCATATTCTTTTCAGGAATTATGTGATTGTTGAATTGCTTGCCTGGATTGCATTCTTGGTTGGATTTTCTTAATGCTTGTGAAATCATCAAATCAGGTATGTGGTTACACTTATGAATAATCGCTTTAGTTTCACGACGATTCCCGAACGTGTTTATCGGTTGCTTGAAAATAACTGTTGGATGCCCTTTTATTTTATGCAACTATAAAGTGACTATGATTATCACCATGAATATGTATATATAACTGGCTAGATCCGAATCCACCTCTGTGGCTTGTTGAGGCTAAAAAGGGGTAACCTAGAGTAAGGTCTAGGTTATCGTGGGTTAGAAACTGGGCTACCAAGTGTAGTGCCATGAGACCCTTTAGCATGCCATGAGTTAAGGAGTGGGCTACTTATGGGTAGTGCCATGTGACTCAACCCTAGAAACTGGTTCACCTATAGGTGGGACCATGAGGGGTTTAATGGGGATCTACTATAAGGAAAGTAACATCCAGGTCCACTACATGGACAGAACAGAGGATAGGGAATGCAGGGATCGTGTAGTTATATTTAAAACATAAAATTGTTTGTTAAGTGATAATTGGCTGCAATACATTGTTAAGAATAATTGCATGATTATTGTTTCCCCCACATACCAGCTTCGGCTGACCGACGTTTTGTTTGTCGGCGTTTTAGGTACAAAGCCAAAAGGACAAACATTAAATCGACTTATTGTGAATTCACAAAATGAAATACAAGGAGGATTAGTTAGAATAGAACTTCATATGTGGATAGAAGTATAGAGATCCAAATTTTCAAAAGGTATGCAAAAGTTTATTTTCTTACAACTTTTTAGTATAGTCTGTTAAAATTTAATAATTATTCTTGTTTAATTGCCGAACCTTTGATCCGGAAATTATGGGTGTGGCTTCTACTTCACGGTCTCCCTTAATTGGGGGTTACTGGGAGGTGGGGTCGTAACATTTGGTATCAGAGCGTAGGATCCTCACTTAACCATTAATAATTATTAAGATGTTCAAACTCCATAGAATCCAAGGGAGTTATTAGAGGATTATCCGAAAGACAGTGGTGTCTAGAAAAGGATCACGACCGGGGCCTGGCAATATTTTCCTCTGCACCGCTAGTCAGAATATGAGGACTCCCAGATCCGTGTGACTGCCTGGCCAAAGTCTTAGGGTATATACCAAAATAAGATACCTTTAGGACTTTCTCATCTTATTCATCCCTTCTCATCTCAAATTCTGTTAAGGACCTTAAGGATTAGGGTTTCCTCTCTTCTCCTCACCCTCTTGAGGTATGGGTAAGGTTAAAAAGGTCTAAAGGAATCCTCTACCAAATTAATGAAAAAGTATGTAAATAAGATGTCATGGACATAAGCTTAATAGATTAAGCATAAATGAATAGATATAAGCTTAAGTCATATGACATAAGTTGACATGTCCTCAGAAGAGACATGAGGCTAGACCTTCTTGTCAGGAGGATAGGTAAAGAGAGTCAATCTTAGAGATTGAGATCTCCATTGCAAGAAGAGACCTAGCACATCCTCTGAGGATGATGATAACCTAACCCTAAGTGGAGGTTAGAGAGAGATGGCATGATGAGTTAGACCAGGTGTTTGGATGGACATGCCTTAGATAATGTATGAGCCATGAGAGGTTGGATGACCTAGTACCTATGGAGACCCAACCCTGGGAAGGGTCGTGCATGTTAGAGTGAAGGATAGCTCCTTCATTAATGAGGTTAGAGAAGAACCCATGGAAACCCCATGAGCTTATATGGGCATAATAGGCACCCAGAATGTATCTGTGGTACGAGCAGTAGGTTGAAACCCAACTAGGAGAGTACGAGGGAATAGCCTATCAGATAGGCATAAAGAGCTAAGGATAACCATGAACAAACATAGGCTTCACCATGTAGGGGTATGCTTGTGAGTTTGATCCTTCTTGGAGAGAGGAAGCAAGAACTCATGCAAGAAAGTTGGAAGCTTAGATTCTGAGACATGAGGAACAATGGGAGTTGAGGATGATGTGACCTAAGTGGATGATAGTGGTTGCCTCGTTCTTAATCCCTAGAGATGGATGATATCTTGGTGTCCTTTAGAGAATGTAATGCTTCTGGTACCTATGTACCTATGGTATAGGTGGTTACCTGCTAAGTGGAGACAAAGAGTGCCTTAGACCCTGAGGAGGTTTAAGTAGCGAGTTGTGAGGCTTTATACCTAGATGGTTGTTCATGAGGAGGACTCAACTCTGAGGTGTTTCTCATATAAAAAGGACCATGGGAGTACATGACATACCTTGGACATGCTTGATTCGTGGTTAAGAGATTGAGCATGCAGTGGGATACCTAAAGGAGAACCTAGGGTTCCTAGGCCTAATAGGGGAAGTAGTGTATCCAATGATCATGATGAGATTTGAGTCTCTATAGTTTCGAGCATGATACTCCTCATGTGTAGAGGTAAAGGAAACCCCTTAAGTTAAGGGTATGTTTGATGAACCCCTCACGGCTAAGTGGATGACATGGAAATGTATGATTGTGATTTAGTGTTGAGGATGAGAACAAGTGTGACCTAGCATGGTTTTATAGGTGTCTGTTTGTGCCTTAGTAGCTTGCTAGGGCTACACATGCTCATGTGGAGGCAGACCCTAAACATAAGGACGTTGGTGACCTTTGTTGTCAAGAGGTGTAGTTTCTTCCCATCCTGGGAGAGGGACCCTTTGATAGGGTGTATACCAATTTTGTGGGTTTTGAGGAAACCTAAAGAGGTCTCATAGGATCTTGAGAAGCTAAGTGAAAAGTACATGGTATGAGAATGAACCTGTAGACCCATAGATAACCATCACTATGTGCATGTGGATGTGTTACCATGGAGGTAACCGGTGTGGGGCCTGACCAAGATAGGCAGGTTAGCTTCTCCGAGCATACATACCAACAATGTATTCTCCTTTTACATAAGACATGTCTTCTCCCAGCTATTCATTTAAAAAAGTGAGGAGGTTGAAGAACTAAAATACATCTTGTTTGAAAAGGGAGTGTAGAAGAGCAAAAACTAAGGACTTGTCCAAGAAGATGTAGATAAAGAAAATCAAGACATGCATTAGAAAAACCCTTAAATGTAATTTTTTTAGCTTTCTACTCTCGTGTCAGATTCTAATGCAAGACTAGTGTTTTTCAAGCAAAAACAACCCTTTGAGAAAGACTCATGGCAAATTCATGAGCCATGACGTTTTTTGGGTGAATTTCTTCAACTTAAGGGTCAAAATCGTGTTTTATTAGTTTTCTCCAACACTTTATGTTGTATATCAATTGATGTGTTAGATACCAATTGATGAACAAGACTAGAACAACATGTAGATGGACTACTAGTAGATGATATCATAAGTTAGATCTACTAATAGGATCCATATCATACCAAAAAATATGCACAAGTTAAAAAACAAGCATTGAGTATATGTGAAGGAATATACAAATAAAAGTTATGCAATTTTAGAAGCATGAAAGAATATTACTCATTGGAAAATAAGCATCACTACCAAAATATCATTACCACTAAGAAGCTCAAGGTTTTATCAAAACAAGATATACAACTATATATATTTATCAAGTTAGAGCACAATGGAAGCAAGTCAAAACACAACCAAGAGATCCTTAGAGATCATCATCAAAACATGAATAACAACTCAAGATAGGTAATTCCAAGATATAGATATACCAATTTATAACTATTAGAAAGATAAAGTTTTATGCAAGATAGATAATTTAAAGCATAGCAATGTGCATATAATATAAATATACCAAGGGGAGTGCCATAGAATAAGGCTATTCATTGTGAAAGTCTAGTTGAGAGGAAAAATCTCATCCAAAAAGCCATATGTATATTCTATGCATAGTTTTCTCAGTCGAGTTTTTAGGTTGAAATTCTCGGCTAACAACAATTGTCGGCAAGACCCTTTGGTGCTGTCTGTCGACTTTCCTTAGGACAAACTCGGCCGACAACAACTGCTGTAAAAACCACATATATTTTAGGAAAAATATATCTAGAGGCATGATAAAAATATAAACCATATCCAAACATGTATCAGCAAGTTAGTAATACACTACGAAAGCATCACAGGAAGTTTTTGAGCAAGAAAGTGATGAGAATCACAATATACCGATTTTGACTCAAAAACCATATGTAAAGTGCATACAAACTTGGCAAAAACAAGTTATGATTGGATATGATCAAGAACACCATTACCTCTTTTCTTACCATTTTTTTCCGCTTGTTTCTGACCCTTACACTTCTCACCTTCTTCTATTATATGGATTGAGAAACTAATTTGCAAATCAATATCTCATGTCAATCCATTTGCAAGTGACCTACAAGAAGAAAGATGAAATGGCCCCAATCATATTTTTGGATCTAGAGGGGTTAGCTTAGCAGCCCAAGTCCTATTATTCTTAGGTGCTTTACTAAAAGGGAAAAATGTAGAATAATGAATGATTTCATTACAATGATTACATGAGCCCATAGCCTTGGAACTAGAGTGTAATGACCCATTTTCAAATTAATCATCTAATTAGGGTTTACTTTGATGATTGTATGCTTAACTAAGTTGATCATTTTTTAAAGATTGATTAATGATGGTAGTTAAGTTTTGATGTTTTAAATATAATGAGAAGGTTTAATCATATTTTGATTCACATAATTAGGGTTAAGATTTGGAAACCCTAATCGGCCCAAATTAGGGTTTTGGTGACATATGAATAAATAATTTGATAAGTATAGTGTCTCACTAAATGATTTTTAGTATTTTATGTGTAACACTGATTTGATTCAAATTTGTATATGATTTGAATATATCAAATTTTATCACTATTAAAAAATATCAGAATTTTTGAAGAATGTTCTAACCTATTTGTCGGTCTAGTTTCAAACTTGACAGACCATATTTTTAGATTGATATAGCAGTGCGGTAATTGAATTTTATCTTTTTATTGGTATATCAAATTGATATCAAATTTTACTTATAGTTGGAAAAATCTATTACAGACACACTATTAAATTTTTGTAATTTTTGGATGATGTTTGATCTCTACAAAGAGGGGTGTCGGTCGAGTTCTGTGAAGGACAAACTTGACTGACCATGCTACAGACTGCAATATAGCATTGTACTATTTTATTTTTAGTTATTTATTGGTAACTTGAAATGATCTAATTTTTTATTTTTTTCTTATAATCTCAATTTCAGAGATTGTATTAAAGTTTCATAATTTTTGGACAATGTTTGAGTTCTAAAAATTGTGGTGTCAGTCGAGTTTATAACTTAGCCAACCAACTAGTCTGAGCAAAATAAAAATACAATGAAGGGCTTGTTTGCAATTGTTCTAAGAACCTCAATTCATCTATATGACTAATGTAATAGACAAGGATCTCTCATAACTCGTCATTCCTCTCAAAGAAATGAAATTCTAGAGAGAGAGAGGAGAGCTAGGGTTTTGAGAAGAGAAATGGGTGGAGATGTTGACCTAGGGTTTCTCTATCCAAGATATGATGTTATTAAGTAAGTTTAGCTTCTTTGCATAGCATTTCATGGTGAATCTTCTCTCAAATGTCAAGATTCCATCCCTCCTATGATTTGATTTTAAACCACATCAAATCTCCCCCTTTTCTCACTCTTCCTCTGCCAATCCCCATTTCTAGGGTTTCCGATGTTGAGAGGAGAAATAATTGGATTCTTTTGCTAGAGTTTGATTGGGTTTCCAAAAATTCAGAGGTTGACCTATGTTTTTAAGGTACTTGGAACCTGAGGTAAGTGTTTTTCTCCCTCCTAAGATCTATATTCATGTTGAAAGCCTAATTCTATCTGACTAAAATAACCAGAAACCTTTCTTGTATATGTATGTGATTGGATATTGATTTGGAAAAGATATTGGGGGATCCAATTCTACTGATTTTGATTATCTCTCATTGATTGGAACTTGATTAGTTCCTGACATATTGATTGAGGATCCATGCGTAATCTTATGGGTAGATGACTTTGCTATTTCATGTGAATTTTTTCTAAAAATTAGCCCAATGGCCGATATGCTTGGAATTGAATTGACATGTATAAAATCATATTTGAATTGTACTAGATTGTATTATATAAGTGTATTGTTGAATGTTGATGAAATTGAATATAATATAAATATACAGATCAGTATGAGGTGACCACATATTCTGGTTAGGGTTTGCGTTGAGGAAGTGAATCAAATGAGTCAATTAATCAATGTATACTTATGATTGAAGAATGGGATATGTGAAAATGGAAACTAGGGTATCCATGTGTGTGAATAGCCCTAATGAACCTCTATGCATCATTATGAAATTACTTAATTATATGGCTCTTATAATGTGTTGAACTAAGGATTACTTCTTGAAAACCCTAGATGTTTAGTATTAATACGAGTATGGGTGATGAAGCTAGAACTTGTATATGATGTTGTAAATGTGATGAAATGTTGAATGTAAGTATTAATACTTCAATTAAAGATGATGAGTCTTACTAATATGATCTAAGCCTAATGCATCCATTTTAGTACAATTTATGGAATAATGAGTAGCCCTCATATGAATGTGGGTCCTTTTATACAAGTTACTTAACAAAGATTTGTGAAGGATGATACAAAAATGATGATGTAAGAAGATGTAACCTAAACCATTCTTTTTAGATAAAGTGATTAGTATAATAAAGAATGATCACTGTTGATTATGGAAATGAAATTAGTAGTCAATGACATGGTACACTTATTTAAATATAAGAGACAATATGAACACGATGTACTTAATGGTGATTGCAAACTAAAGATGAAACATGAAGATAGTATGATAAAGTATTTTATCTTTTATTTTAATTACATGTGGCTTAACCCAAATTAAATGAAATATACTAAGAACTGGACTTTGATAAATTTTAGGTAGAAGAGAAGCATTGTATGTAAAGTGAATCAAGAAAGATTGGTCCGAATAATGTAATGAACATGAAATGAAATAAGTTGAGACTACTGAACATAAAATGAAGGAAAAAGATGGGAATTAATAGATGATTATAAGAATGTAACTCTTACCCTAAAGTGATAAGTTTGATGATGCTAGTGAATGACAATCTCAAATGAGGGATTAAGGTATGCACATAACTATAGTTAAATTCAACTAAAAGATGAAATTCAAGTATTTGAATTGATTTACAAGAATGTGTTATTGAATTGTGAATTGTACTCTGAGAATAACATAACAGTACAAACTTCAATTGATAGTCCACATGTGTTTATTAGTAACTCCATATGAAGAATGTGAAATAAAAGAAGAAGAGAACTTAGTATGTTATGCATGTATATGCATGAAATTTATTTGTATCTATTCAGATTGGATGGAACAAGCATATGCTGTATGATAAATTTATTTTGAGTATGATGAATGATACATGATATCTATATGCTTTTACTATTGCTAGTTCTAATGCCTCTGCTAATATTTGTTAAGAAATGTGATATACAATGAACTAATAAGATTTATGTTGAAATTGAATTTAATATGCACTCCTTACATTTGAGAAACCCTGATAAGGGTAAATGTTGCATAATGAGAATATATTTAGGGCTGAAAGCCCACTGATGATGATAAAACCATGATGGGGTAAATGCTGGACAATAAGATTATGTCTTGGGATGAATACCCACTATCGATGATTTCTATGAGATGATTTAGAAGATAGAAATAAACATGTGTTGCAATCTATAGATTTATTGTGCTTCTTGCTTTATTCACTATCCTTATCAATAAACTTAATTTGTTTAATGTTATTCAAGTTACATGAGAATACAAAAATATGATATATGATGTTTTGAATATTTTAAGATGGGTAAAAGAGATTAATAATAAGTGAAATGATGGAACATCTAGTTAGGTGCCCTGAACACTGTGAGTTTCCCCCCGAGGACCACACTGGGGAAACAAAACAGATCTCCTTGTAGTAATCAATGAATTATGAGAAGGATTTTCAAAGTGTGGATCGAGACCTTAAAGGTTAGCCACCAAGATTTAGGAGTGAGTCATCTGGAGTGGGTCTAGCCCTAAATCCTTGCTAAGAAAGTCTATGTATAGATGTAATAGATTCTGATGAAATGAAATATGTGAAATGTGAAAATATGTGACATACTGTGATATTTGATATACTGTTTTGTTGGTTCCTATCTCATGTACCCGAGATGAGGACATGAGCCTCTTTAGGCAACCCTGAGGTGACAGTGAGTCATTGACATGAGAATCAGGCGTGGTGACTTCTACTTGGTGAGGTACAAGCCAAGTAGTTTCAGGGCAAATGAATAAAAGATGATAAGCCGTGTATAACATGATTTGAATGGTTGTTACATTCCTTGTACTACTACTTGATGATTTTTCATTATTGATTATGCTTCTTTCTATGGAAAGTAATCATGATGCTATGGTCACTTTCTATTTCATATTATGTTATGTCTTGTTGACAAGTTATAAATGATGGGATTTATATCCATTCTGAATATGAGTTGGATTTCTTGCTATTTGATAGTATTGTTTGGTAGATATGTATTATGTGTACTTTAACTTCAGGAATACAAGATGTATTCCTGGTCCGGCTGGTGGAGTGTCACAAGGATAATGTTATTGTCGTGTATTGATTCAAAATGCTTAGAACTTGACTTATTGCTCATTCAGTAGGATCCTTAATCTGAACTAAGAAGTATCTGCTGATTTGTTCATAGACACACTCTAAAAGATGTTTCAAAGTTATAATTGGTTTATGTAATTACCTTATCTATTGTATTAGATTACCAACGCAAGATAGATTTGACTTATGATAGAACTATTTGCTAGACTTTTCAATATTTGCATGTTTCTGTTAAGTTTATTATACTTAATCTATTACTGATGCATGTACCTAGCTTGAGTGGGAGGTATCCACTCACTGGGGCTCTATATGAGTCTCATGAGGTTGTTTCAAATGTTTTTAGGTATAATGCTATCCAACAGAGAGGTCGTGACAAAGAAGATATAAATAGCATAATCTAGATAGATTAGAATGTCCCTGTACTCTCTCTTTCTCGAGATGAGTTGTAGACTAAGTTTGTTCATCAATGTACATGTATCTGATGTAAGATGAACCACATATGAGAACAAGATTTGATTCTTATTTTAATGGAGTTGAATAAGATTTGTGACATTGATTTAAGAATTCGTGAAGAAAGAAAAAGGAAAAATTTACCCATGGTTTTTGTATTTTGTTTCAATCGTCTTTTTCGAGAATTCATTATTTTATTTCATAATTTGGGTTTAGCTTTTGGGGTATTCTCTAATGGTTGGTGTTTATGCTGATCAAAAGAGTGGGTCCCGACAACATGGTATCATAGCCTAGGTTAGATGAGTCTATAGGGATAGTGGGATTTAGCACTATATGATAATGTAAATGTTGAATATAACCTGAATGATGTGCATACTGACTAAACTCAATATCCAGGTACTCTGGTCAAGTATCTGAGTATTGAGCTAAGCTAGTATGGAACTAATGATTGTACTTCTTCTAGATGCCCTGACCAAGTATCCAAATGAACATAGTTTGGTAGTATTATAAGATGCATGATGAAAAAGAGATGAATGGTGATAAAATGATGAAAAAAAGATTTTATAATTCAATATGGAACCTATGACAAGTAGGAAAATTTCATATAAGAAAGTTGAAAGCCTAATTGATTATGAAGACAAACTCTAATGAGTTTGAATCTGAGTGTGAAATCTGAAATCGTGAGAAAAAAATTATGAACTAAGAATGATGCACTCTAGATGATCTTCTTTATAAAGGAAATTGATGAATGTAGATGATAATATGTGAATGAGTCATAATCTTAATCCATGAGATACATAATTATTTTTTTTAAAAGGATGTGAAAGGTTATGTGAATCAGATCTTGATAAATGATGTATTACTAATATTTGTTAAGTAAGTGTTTGTAATACTCAAGGAGAGATATGATGATGACAAGGGATGAAATATCCATTTATTGCAAATAAAATGTCATATGAAAGAAAGATAATATGAAAGTATTTATAATTTGATACCCAGAGACATGAACGGTTAGATGATATGATATTATTCCATATATATTCTTGGATTTCAGGATGAAATCCTAAAAGAAGGGGAGAATTTGTAATGACCCATTTTCAAATTAATAATCTAATTAGGGTTTACTTTGACGATTGTATGCTTAACTAAGTTGATCATTGTTTAAAGCTTGATTAATGATGGTAGTTAAGTTTTGATGTTTTAAATATAATGAGAAGGTTTAATCATATTTTGATTCACATAATTAGGGTTAAGATTTGGAAACCCTAATTGGCCCAAATTAGGGTTTTGGGGACATATGAATAAATAATTTGATAAGTATAGTTTCTCACTAAATGATTTTTAGTGTTTTATTTGTGAATCTGATTTAATTCAAATTTTTATATGATTTGAATATATCAAATTTGAGCACTATTTAAAAATATCATATTTTTTGAAGAATGTTTTGACCTATTGTTTGGTCGAGTTTCCAACTTAACCGACCATATTTTCAGATTGATATAGCAGTGTGGTAATTGAATTTTATTATTTTATTGGTATATATAATTTATCTCAAATTTTAGTGGTAGTTGGTAAAATCCATTATAGACACACATTTAAATTTCCATAATTTTTGGATGATGTTTGATCTCTACAAAGAGGGGTGTCGGTTGAGTTCTGTGAAGGACAAACTTGACCGACCATGCTGCAGACTGCAATATAGCAGTGTAGTATTTAGTTTTTAGTTATTTATTGGTAATTCCAAATGATCTGATTTTTTTAAAGATTTCTTCTAAACTCAATTTCAGACATTGGGCTAAACTTTAATAATTTTGGATGATTTTTGAGTTCTAAAAAGTTTGGTGTCGGTCGAGTTCATAACTCAGCCGACCAACTAGTCTGAGCAAAATAAAAATACAATGAAGGGCTTGTTTGCAATTGTTCTAAGCACCTCAATACATCTATATGACTAACCTAACACACAAGGAGATCTCATAACTCGTCATTACTTTCAAAGAAATGAAATTCTAGAGAGAGAGGAGAGCTAGGGTTTCGAGAAGAGAAAGGGGTGGAGATGTTGACCTAGGGTTTCTCTATCCAAGATATGATGAAGTCAAGTAAGTTTAGCTTCTTTGCATAGAATTTCATGGTGAATATTCTCTCAAATGTCAAGATTTTGTCCCTCGTTTGATTTGATTTGAAATCACATCAAATCTCCCCCTTTTCTCACTCTTTCTCTTCTAATCCCCATTTCTAGGGTTTTCAAGTTGAGAGGAGAAAGAATTGGATTCTTTTGCTAGAGTTTGATTGGTTTTCCAAAAATTTAGAGGTTTAAATACGTTTTTAAGGTTCTTGGCACCTGAGGTGAGTGTTTTACTCCCTCCTAAGCTCTGTATTCATGTTGAAATCCTAATTCCATTCGGCTAAAATAACCAGAAACCTTTCTTGTATATGTATGTGATTGGATATTGATTTGGAAAAGATATTGGGGGATCCAATTCTACTAATTTTGATTATTTCTCATTGATTGGAACTTGATTAGTTCCTAACATATTGATTGAGGATCCATGTGTAATCTTATGGGTAGATGACTATGCTATTTCATGTGAATTTCGTCTAAAAATTAGCCCAATGGCCGATATGCTTGGAATTGAATTGACATTTATAAAATCATATTTGAATTGTACTAGATTATATTATATAAGTGTATCATTGAACGTTAATGGAATTGAATATAATATACATATAAGAATAAGTATGAGGTGACCACATATCCTGATTAGGGTTTGTGTTGAGGAAGTGAATCAAATGAGTCAATTAATCAATGTATACTTATGATTGATGAATGGAATATGTGAAAATGGAAACTAGGGTATCCATGTGTGTGAATAGCCCTAATGAACCTCTATGCATAATTATGAAATTACTTAATGATATGACTCTTATGATGTGTTGAACTAAGGATGACTTCTTGAAAACCCTAGATGTTTAGTATTAATATGAGTATGAGTGATGAAGCTAGAACTTGTATATGATGTTGTAAATGTGATGAAATGTTGAATGTAAGTATTAATACTTCAATTAAAGATGATGAGTCTTACTAATATGATATAAGCCTAATGCATCTGTTTTAGTACAATTTATGGAATAATGAGTAGCCCTCATATGAATGTGGGTCCTTTTATACAAGTTACTTAACAAAGATTTGTGAAGGATGACACAAAAATGATGATGTAAGAAGATGTAACCTAAACCATTCTTTTTAGATAAAGTGATTAGTATAATAAAGAATGATCACTATTAATCATGGAAATGAAATTAGTAATCATTGACATGGTACACTTATTTAAATATAAGAGACAATATGAATAAGATGTACTTAATGGTGATTGCAAGTTAAAGATGAAACATGAAGATAGTATGATAAAGTATTTTATCTTTTATTTTAATTACATGTGGCTTAACCCAAATTAAATTAAATATACTAAGAATTGTACTTTGATAAATTTTAGGTAGAAGAGAAGCATTGTATGTAAAGTGAATCAAGAAAGATTAGTACAAATAATGTAATGAACATGAAATTAAAGAAGTTGAGACTACTGAACATAAAATGAAGGAAAAAGATGGGAATTAGTAGATGATTCTAAGAATGTAACTCTTACCCTAAAGTGATGAGTTTGATGATGCTAGTGAATGAAAATCTCAAATGAGGGATTAATGGATGCACATAAATGTAGTTAAATTCAACTAAAAGATGAAATTCAAGTATTTGAATTGATTTACAAGAATGTGTTCTTGAATTGTGAATTGTACTCTGAGAATAGCATAATAGTACAAACTTCAATTGATAGTCAACACGTGTTGATTAGAAACCACATATGAAGAATGTGAAATAAAATAAGAATAGAACTTAGTATGTTATGCATGTATATGCATGAAATTTATTTGCATCTATTCAGATTGGAGGAACAAGCATATGTTGTATGATAAATTTATTCTGAGTATGATGAATGATATGTGATATCTATATGCTTTTATTGTTGCTAGCTCTAATGCCTCTGCTAATATTTTTTAAGAACTATGATATATAATGAACTGATAAGATTTATGTTGAAATTGAATTTAATATGTACTCCTTACATTTGAGAAACCCTAATAAGGGTAAATGTTGCATAATGAGATTATGTCTAGGGCTGAAAGCCCACTGATGCTGATAAAACCCTGATGGGGTAAATGCTAGACAATAAGATTATGTCTTGGGCTGACAACCCACTGTTGATGATTTCTATGAGATGATGTAGAAGATAGAAATAATCATATGTGTTGCAATCTACAGATTTATTGTTCTTCTTGCTTTGATCATTGTCCTTATCGATAAAATTAATATGTTTCATGTTATTCTAGTTACGCGAGAATACATAGATATGATATATGATGTTTTGAATTCTTTTAAGATGGGTAAAAGAGAATAATAACAAGTGAAATGATGGAACACCTATTTAGGTGCTCTGAACACTATGAGTTTCCCCTGAGGACCACACTAGGGAAACAAAACGGATCTCCTTGTAGTAATTGATGAATTATGAGAAGGATTTCCAGAGTGTGGATCGAGACCTTAAAGGTTAGACCACCAAGATTTAAGAGTGAGTCATCTAGAGTGGATCTAGTCCTAAATCCTTGCTGTGAAAGTCTATCTCCAGATGGAATAGACTTTGATGAAATGAAATATGTGAAATGTGAAAATATGTGAAATACAGTGATATGTAATATACTATTTTGTTGGTTCCTATCTTGTGTACCTGAGATAATGACATGAGTCTCTTTAGGTAACCCTGAGGTGGCCAAGGTCTGTTGTTGATATCTTAGGGTGGCCTTCTAAACCCTAACAAAGTGACGGTGAGTAGTTGACACGAGAATCAAGTGTGGCGACTTCTAATTGGTGAGGTACAAGCCAAGTAGTTTCAGGGCAAATGAATAAAAGATGATAAGCCGTGTAGAACATGATTTGAATGGTTGTTACATTCCTTGTACTGCTACTTGATGATTTGTCATTATTGATTATGCTTCTTGTTGTGGAAAGTAATCATGATGCTATGGACATTTTCTATTTCATATTATGATATGCCATGCTGACAAGTTATAAATGATGGGATTTATATCCATTCAAAATATGAGTTGGATTGCTTACTATTTGATAGTATGGTTTGGTAGATATGTTTATGTGTACTTCATCTTCAGGACTACATGATGTGTTCTTGGTCTGGCTGGTGGAGTGTCACAAGGATAATGTTATTGTTATGTATTGATTCAAAATGGTTAGAACTTGACTTATTGCTCATTCAGTAGGATTCTTAGTTTGAACTAAGAAGTATCTACTGATTTGTTCATAGACACACTCTAAAAGATGTTTCAAAGTTATATTTGGTTTAAGTAATTACCTTATATGTTGGATTAGATTACCATTGCATGATAGATTTGACTTATGATAGAACTATCTTCTAGACTTTTCAATATCTTCATGTTTCTGTTAAGTTTATTGTACTTAATATGATGCTGATGCATGTACCTAGCTTGAGTGGAGGTATCCACTCACTAGGGCTCTATACGAGTCTCATGAGGTTGTTTCAAATGTTTTTAGGTATAATGCTATCCAGCAGAGAGGTCGTGACAAAGAAGATATAAATAACATAATATAGATAGATTAGAATGTCCCTGTACTCTCTCTTTCTCGGGATGGGTTGTAGACTAAGTTTGTTCATCAATGTACATGTATATGATATAATATGAACTACATATGAGAACATGATTTGATTTTGATTTTAATGGAGTTGAGTAAGATTTGTGACATTGATTTAACAATTTGTGAAGAAATAAAAAGGAAAAATTTACCTGTGATTTCTGTATATTGTTTCAATCACCTTTGTTGAGAATTCATTATTTCATTTCATAATCTGAGTTTAGCTTTTGGGATTATCTCTAATGGTTGGTGTTTATGCTGATCAAAAGAGTGGGTACCGACATAGATTATTCTCCATTGAAAGTTGGAGGTCCTTTGTCTTTGTTGTTCTTATGGCTATTATCAAATCCAATGCCATCTCTACCCATTTATTTTGTAGTATGGTCTACAATTTGATTAATATTCTTTATATCATATAAGAATATTTGCATAGAGGATCTCAAACTATGATTGTCATTTATAAGAGAAGTAATAGTAGAAAATAATTGATGGATATCATCTTTAGCATGCAAAAGATCAATTTCTAAGCAAAGATATTTTATCATATTAGAATCTTTTTCAATATGAAGAGCATCAAAATTATTCTCTATACTAGTACAACTAGAACAAATTTCAAGAACATTAATTTTAGCAAGCAAGGAAGAATCTTCTTTTTCAAGCTTAGAAATCTTAGAAAGATAAATACTATTTCCAAATTCTATTCCTTGCAAAACAAAACCTTTATCCTCATTTTCAATTCTTAGAACAACAATGTCAACAATGAGAGAATTCGTAATGTTAGTATTCTCTTCATCAGAAGTAGTCATACGAGGTTGAGCTTCTAGAAATCTAATCTGATCAATCAAGTTAGCATTTTTAAGTTTAAGAGCATATACTTTTTTAAGATTATCATTGTTTTCTATATCAACACTATCGAATTTCAGTTCAAGTTCTAGATAAAGCTTTTGGATATCATTGACATCATCTTGCAAGCAAATGTTATCATGTTCAAGATCATCCTTTTATGCATGCAAGTTATCAACAATCTATGCAAGCTTTTTATTTTTATGCTTAGTAGAATTAAGAGATGCACGTGTAGCATGAATACTAAAAATTAAGGATTCTTTATCTAAAGAGTTTAGATTTACCTCATTTGAATCTTCATTTGAACTTTCCATGAGAGAAAAATGGCATTCTCCACTTTCTCTAGAGCTTGAGCTAGATCCTCCACTAGATTCTTCACTTGAGCTTGAGTTGACAGAGTCACTAAATATTTTATGCAATTTCTCCTTCAGTTTGTGCTTCTCTTCCCTTCTCTTGTGATGATGATTCTTTTTACCTTGTTGGCAATCTTCCTTGAAGTGACCATTCTTTCCACATTTGAAGCATTAGGTGGAGGAAGAAGACTTGCCTTTATAAAGTCTACCTTTGGAGTATATATCATCCTCTTCAACTTGAGAGGACGGGATGGAGAAGCTTGACTAATAATATCTTCAACTTTGGCTTTGATTTCAACTTCCTTCTTTCTCTTGAGATCTTTCTCTTATTCTCTTTATTCTTCCTCTTGCTTGTCAAGTTTCACTTCAAAAGCTTATATATTTCGTGTGCTATCTTCAATAGGAACATCTGTTGGTATGTATGCCCAGAGAGCCAATCATACGATGATTGGATTGGCATATTTTCTAATTTATTTGATAAATATCAAAGGCAAGCTTCCAATTTATTCTAGCTCAATCGATTATGAGATAAATGATGGAGCAGAATGAATGTCTAAAGAATGACAATATTCAATTACATATGTCTTTAGGTTAAGGACCTGAACAATGAGATCATACATATGTTAAGAGTATGTACATTATTGTTATGTCCCTAGTCGGATGCCATTGTGGAAGGTTGATAGACAACAATGACACATCAAGACTAGAGTGTGTGTTGGTTGATGATAGTGTCTCATTAATCATGATATATGATATCAAACCCACCATACAGATACATGTTAGATAATAGTGTATCAAATAGACCCACCATGAGAGTAACACATGGAACCATGACATGGTAGTCAAAATCATCTCTCATAGTGATGGTGGTGATTGTGATTCTTAGACCTGAAATTACTACACTCGTCGAATGTGATTGGGTACACTTTGACATCATCAAATGCAATCCTAAAACATGGGTTGTAATAACAGTGATGATTGGGTGGCTTTGACGCATGAGATAGACTGTGAGTGATAGATATGGGATTTGTCCCTCCTAAGGGAGTATGATGTCCAATCCACTTGATAAGCGATACTGAGAAAGGAAAGCGCATGCACATGTGAATCAGTATATGATATTGATGTCAAACATATCTCAGATAGTCTTCTCTAGTTCAAGAAACATGAATGAACGTTAAAAGGATGACAAATCCATGCCTTGAGTTCATTTAGGATATCAGAGATAAAGGAATTATACATTCACTGGAGCACCAATCACAAATAGTAGGATTGAAAGTTGTTCTCCAATTTTCCTTTTCACTTGGGTAGCACTGATGTGTGACTAGGTACCACTCTTTTCTTGTGATGTCATAAGCTAGTTATGGACATTTATTACCAACATGAAATGGGACCTATAGGGTTACACACAAAGGATTAGCTTGATAGAGGAGTTTATCCATGAATGATGTTTGGATTGATTACTAAAGTGTTTAGGTACTCAATCAAACATTCAATCAATAGACTTGACTCAGAATCATCAAGTTCAAGTGTTCAACTAACTGATTAGAGTGTCAGATTGATTGAGAACTAAATTGACTATGTTCTATACAATATGGACCATCAACTGACCGGTTCACTGGGTGAACTGATAGACTCATGGTCAGTGAGATGACCGGTTCACTCTGGGTGAACCGATCAGTTCAACTAGTTCAAACGAGTAGTGTTGAGTTGTCCCAATTTGTTAGAAAAGTTTTTCATTTCACTTGTTCAATTTGATTGGGATAAGAATTTATATTTGTGTTAATTAGAAACGAATAAGGAAAGTCAATTGCAAGCAAGTCTAGGAAGTGAAACGACTGGTTCATTGGGTGAACCGATCGTCTCACACTCCCAATTGATTAGTTCACTAGTGAACCAATTGGCTCACCTTACCAAATGACCATTTTAGTTATGAAACGACTGGTTTTCCTGCCACAGTGCAAATTGTTCATGGAAATTCTAGACCCTTCTACTCCCGCACAGACTGGGAACCCTGACCCTGCCCTCTACTATAAATAGAGGGGTACATGGGGCTTCTTCAGAGACATAACTCAGAACATCAGTTGCTCTGCAAAGTTGTTGTTCTCTCTGGTTGTGGTAACTGAGAGAGCCCAAATAAGTTCTACCTGTCTAGGAAGGAACAATGAGGGAAAGACAACTATAGAAAAATAACTGGTGGTGGGAGAGTGTGTCGATGACTAGTACACTGACAGAAGGGGACACCACCTTCTAGTATGTTCTTCATGATGAATAGAGTTTTCAGTCGTCTATGTGGACTATCTATAGAGGCGGGAGACTTCTGCCACTCAGGAGGACAACAGTCAACTACAGTCTGGGTCAAGACCAGGAGCTGCACAGACACTATCGAAGACAGGTGGTTGAAGACCACACTTACTGTGAGGTATAGTCACTGAGAAAGCCTCAGGACTAGGTATAACTTGCTAAAACCATCCTTCCCATTACATAGATATTGATGAGATCTGCTGGTAATGGATTTATGGTCAAGTAATTTTTTTGTTTTTTCTGCCTACTCTGACCACATAAAACCAAATAATGGTATCAGAGCCACATCAATACTCTATGTTTTGGGATAATCAATATGATTAGACTTTAGTTTTTCCATCTTTTGTTTATTGTATATGATGTGAATATTTAAATGACTAATGTGAATATCTGATTAATACCACATGATCCTAATATATATATATATATATATATATATATATATATAGATATACATATATGATATGGTATATATGCAATCGATACGCGTCGCCCTAAAATGGTTTTGATGGTGGATGTATAGCATGGTTATGGCTTATAAACCCTATGTGCATGTGTGTGGTTGGTTATGGTTGTTTGCATCTTGGTCTGCGCACTGAGCCCTCTTCTTCTATTATGAATGTTACTCGAGATAACTCGAGATTGTCTTCTACCTTTGCTCCCCTCAAATGTAACTCGAGGTTTAACAAAGATTATGTAAAATAGGATTAACTTTATTTCTTGTTATGATGAATACTGAAGATGATCACTTGATGGACCGAGACGACTGACTGAGGAGTAGTTGGTGGACTGATGAGAAGCCTAGATGACTAGACGAGCCGACCATTTGGAGGAGCCAGACAACCGACTGGCCAAGAGGTGAGTCGACCGGTTCAAATGTTGAACTAGTTAACCCGGATTGGCAAGCACAATTCTTCATCAATAACAGGTTGCATGTGATGTAGACCTTATATGACTTTAGTTCCTTGTGGCTCCAAGGAACTACAATAGGATGGCCATAATCATCACTTTATCATTATTGCATGTTTTCATTTGTGGGATATAACATCTATATGATACATACTATATATGTGGTGATTGGATACATATATGCATATATAAGCATATTAAAACCCCTCAACAAACATATTAAGTTGAAGATGCCTTCCAAAAGTAGCAAACATGAAAAGATTGATCGACTAAGTGTGGGCACGCCCTAGCATGGTGCACCGTCTATCTCATGGAAGTGTGATGGTGAATATGTGGGTCTGCCCTAGTAGGGTGCATATTCATTATGTTGGCTGTTGGGTTGGACTTAACAAGGTGACCTTGATCGAATCAAGCACCTTGAGGAATAAAGATGAACATGACAGGGAGTTGTGCATGAAATCTATCAAGAGTTGCATATGACGAAATTGGCAAAGGTTGCCTACCTGAAAGAATCTAGTTGTAGGTGACATCCCTAGCTGGTTCATGGCTTAGATGAAATCAAGATCTTTATCACTAGAAGGTTGTACACTGCAATCTTCCAAATTGATGGCGATGGCTATCAGTTTGATCAAAATAGTGGGAGCGATAATTAATTAAAGACCTAATTAATATCATCAATTTTCAAATTAAATCAAATCAAAAGAGTTTTGGACTAAAATTGCAAATTTCCTTTTATAGAACAAATGTCTATCGACAATAATCACTTTTTATTGCAATCGGTCCTTGAGAAGGATAAGTTAATTGGGAATAATTTCCATACTATTTTAGGACGTTGAGAATTGTTCTCAATCAAGAGCAAAAGCTCTATGTCCTAGATACACCAAAGCCAGAAGAACCCGCTCCCACCGCACCAAAGGCGAAAAAGGGATGCTTACAAGAAGCATATTGAGGATGCCATTAATGTGAAGAACTTGATGTTGTGCTCAATGAACTATGAGTTGTAGAGATAATATGAGAACATGGACGTCATTGAGATGGTTCAACGTTTCAATAACATGTATCAAGACCAGGCACACCAAGAAAGATATGATGTCTCTAAGGCATTGTTCAAGTGAGTCATGACAGAAAGAGATCCAGTAGGCCCTCACACACTCAAGATGATTGGGTATGTGGAGAACCTAACTCGACTGCGATTCCCTCTGAGCCAAGAGTTGGTTACTGATGTGATACTGCAATCGTTGCCAGAATCCTACAGTTAGTTCGTGATGAACTACAATATGAACAACTTTGACAAGTCACTGACAGAGTTATTGGGCATGTTGAGGACAACCGAGGCATAGATGAAGAAAGACAAACCCAAATCTATGACGATGATTAGTAGAAAGAAGGGAAAGTCTAAAGGCAAGGGCAAGGGAAAAGCAAAGAAAGGTTCTGATGCTAGCCAACAACCCAAGTCATCTTCAACTTTCAAAGCCAAGGGAGAGGTGAACAAGGGAGGCAAACGTCACCATTGTCATGAGCCATGACATTGGAAGAGAAATTTCCCTCTCTACATACATGAACTAAATAAGAAGGAGGGGATGAAAGTCTCCACATTAGGTATCATGAAATAAACTTAAAACGCTTCTTTATCTCAGGTATATGATACCAAGATATAGAACTAACATATATGATGTACATGATCTGAAAAGAAGTGATGGCCTTTATGAAAGGACCAAGAAGAAATACTCATCAACATTGGAGCAAATGTTGCTGCCATAGATAGAAGTACCTTTTAGTTTATTTCAGCCCAAAGGGCATGTAATAGAGTTATGAGATGCGATTTCATTTTACCAATAAATAGAAACATTTTTATTTCTGCATCTTGTAATGACAAGGATGTCTATCAATAAAATTCATGTTTCAATTTCAAAGATATGATCTTTTATGGCAATGCCTTATTTATCTTATGGTACTTGATATGCATGAGATAAAATAAATAACACCTAAAAGTTATTTATGACTCAAACTATAAATTAGAATTATCATCTAAACAAATGAATGAGAAATTCATCTCTAGGTTCCATGTTGATGGATAAACTAGACTCTCTTGGTTAATGAACCATTAAGAGATATGAATGTATTATTTATTGGGCATGATAACAAGTCAATCTTCACTAGATGTAGTGGGAGAATGACTATTATATTAGGTATGATGCATATTGATGTATATACATACCTATTGGAGTAAATGATAATACTTCAGATATGGTATTTAATGAAATACCAATATGAATATCTTGAAATGTTCAAGAATATCATAAATGAAGAACAAACTTGGTAAAAGTATTAATTCTTTGATATGATCAATGAATGA
Source organism: Alisma plantago-aquatica (assembly GCA_963693085.1). Taxonomy (NCBI): domain Eukaryota; kingdom Viridiplantae; phylum Streptophyta; class Magnoliopsida; order Alismatales; family Alismataceae; genus Alisma; species Alisma plantago-aquatica. The sequence goes on along the minus strand of OY856410.1, from coordinate 182,909,333 downwards.
GATACTTAAATCAAATATTTGAGGACCTTATGAGTAACTATGATAGTGTATCATAGAGAACTCATGATTAAGGCATAATGATGTCTAAATCAAAGAATGAATCATACTCTAAATAGTAAGAGTATGATCATCAAATAAATAACTAATCTTCTAGAATTCTTCTAAAGAACATGATTTACACTACATAAATATACAAAAGGAGATTAAGAATTAGAAGTGTTGTGGAATCTCAAATTCCTTATGTAACAGATACACCTCATATATCTAGTAGAAACCACCTTGAGCTTGACGAATAATGATGTCTTACAAACTCAAAGGTGATTAATTGGTCATATGATGATGAACCAATAATCCATCTAGATAATGTTGAGGAACTAGATTTTGAGTTATGGCTTGAAGCCATAACATCAATGAATGAGATACTTAAATCAAATATTCGAGGACCTTATGAGTAACTATGATAGTGTATCATAGAGAACTCATGATTAAGGCATAATGATGTCTAAATCAAAGAATGAATCATAATCTAAATAGTAAGAGTATGATCATCAAACAAATAACTAATCTTCTAGAATTCTTCTAAAGAACATGATTTACACTACATAAATGTACAAAAGGAGATTAAGAAATAGAAGTGTTGTGGAATCTCAAATTCCTTATGTAACAGATACACCTCATATATCTAGTAGAAAACACCTTGAGCTTGACGAATAATGATGTCTTACAAACTCAAAGGTGATTAATTGGTCATATGATGATGAACCAATAATCCATCTAGATAATGTTGAGGAACTAGATTTTGAGTTATGGCTTGAAGCCATAAGATCCAAAATGACTTCCATGTAAACCAAATAAGGTATGACCTTAATGGTAGCACTTATAGGGATAAAACCCATAAATGCAATTGGGTCTTAAGAGTTAATACTGACATGGATGATATTTGAAGAGCTGATTGGTTGAGATAAATTCAAGTGAGTTCAAGGTGTTGAACCTGATGATTTTATTTAACCAATTGTAGTGGATATAGGCCATAAAGGATCATGCTTGATATTGGAACTTAAAGACTATGAAATTTTGCATATGCATATTAAAACCACATTCCTAGTAGGAATAACATGAGGCTGTGTACGTGACACAACCTGAAGGGTTTTATAATTCTATTGATGCAAATGCAGACTATAAGTTACAAGAGATTAATCAATATGATTGATTAAATACAAGCACCTCAGAACTGGAGTCTTTACTTTGATTATATAGTCAAAAGGTTTGACTGATATATCAAAATAAAGAAGGGATATGTGATTACAAAGATTTAGTGGGAGCATATTCATATTCCACATGATGATGAGGAATAAAATGAAACTAGTGTGGAAATATCTTCTTTAATGGAATAGAGAGAAATTTCCTATGTGATAGGAATAGAGACCTATAGAGATAGTTCTCAAAAGTATCTTGACCTGATAAAGAGAGAGCATACATTGGCTGTTTGTAATGAAGGGTTCAATATTCAAAGATTCAATGGGAGAAAACTTGTCCATGTTACATGGAGTTAGTCTCTCAGATGCCAAGTGTCCTAAATTCTTGAGAAGAATAGGAACACATAGATATATGCCTTATGCATTTGCAATTGGATCTTTCATGTATGTAATCATCCCATTATCTTGTATGTATTAGACATGACAAGAATATATATGCATTCATCATCTTGTATGTATTGGACATGACAATATGGTATGCTCATCCAATTATCTCGTATGTATTGGACATGGCGAGTGGATGTCTATCTACTTCTAGTAAGAGTCATTAGAATACCATAAAGAACTTATTTAAGTACTTGTGAAGTATTAAAGGATTAGTTCTATGGTAATAAAAGTAAGAGTTGAGTGTAAATGAGACACTGATGCAAGCTTCCAAAATGACAAAAAAATGATCGTAAAATGCAAAATATAAAAGTTATATTCAATTGTAAAGTGAACAAGAGTTGTTAAATGGAAATGTTCCAAGTAAAATTAAAAGGGCCATTTGTTCTAAAAGGAATGCTGAGTATCCTTGTGTTATGAACACTAGAGGATACTACTAGGATCTAGAAGTTCATACATATGAACTTATAGATATTCCAACCATTGATGACAAAGTAGAAATACTAAGTCAAACTATAGAGCTAATTGTTAGGCAAGGAATATCAGATAGCATATTACGACAACTCCATCTCGTACAAAATGTCGTACAATGAGGAGATGTGAAACATGCAATATACCGACTAAAGCAAAGTGTTGCTAACTCACTAGATTAGTACTAGTATAGCAGAAACATGTGCGACATGTTTAGAGATCACTAAGAATATGATTCAAAGGTGTTTGGCTCTAAGTGCAAGTGGGAGTCTGTTGGTATGTATGCCCAGAGAGCCAATCAGATGATGATTGGATAGGCAAATGTTCTAATTTATTTGATAAATATCAAAGGCAAGCTTCCAATTTATTCTAGCTCAATCAATTATGAGATAAATGATGGAGCAGAATGAATGTCTAAAGAATGACAATACTCAATGACGTATGTCTTCAGGTTAAGGACCTGAACAATGAGATCATCCGGATGCTAAGAGTATGTACATTCTTATTATGTCCCTAGTCGGATGTCATTATGGAAGGTTGATAGACAGTAATGACACATCAAGACTAGTGTTACACCCCGATCTCACAATTTCCACTAATCATGAGATTAGGGCATAAATTGAGGATTTAACGTAATACAAAGCTCACCCTTAACTTTTTCTTTTCTTAATCACTTAAAATTAATTTAAAGGAAAATCATATGACTTGGAATAAACTGAAATCTTACTAAACTATAGAAGCAACTACTATTTACATTTCTAGGTAGATAAAGCATATTTACACATCATATTACATTTTTCATGCGGAATATAAAGCATAATAGATAACTTAAAACTAGTTTACATGTTACATTACATTCTCTCTCTACCACACCACATTCCCAAGGACCGAGGGGAAAGGACTAAGAGACCTCTATCTAACTACGAACTACCTTCTAAGAACTTGGGTGGTACGATCCTTCAGCTTCCTCGTACTGACGCTGATCTGAAAAATGTTTTAGTAGGTTGGTGATCTACTGGCTCAGTGAATAGAATTTCACCCAACCATCACAGATAACTCATTTTATGTTTATTAATTGGAATAATACAAGACAATACTATACTGAGCAGATCTAAATAATATAATTTAAACGACAGGAGATGTCAACATTTCATTAAGATAACAACTACTGTAGGGCTATATATATGATTAAATAACAGAGAATACTAAAATTTCATTTAAAGGATAACTGCTGTGAAACTAACTCAAATCTTTCTTAACTCTTTAACTTATAAGAAACTCCGTGAACCTATATGAACATATTTTATCTTATGCCTTGATCATATACAATGTACTCTACATATGAAGACTCATAGCAAACTACAATCCCATCATACAAGACTTAGACGACACCCCGAGATAGCTAAGTCTGACTACTTTCCTGGTCTACAATAGGGAAACTGGCTCTCTAGCCTCGACACTCCTATTATGCTGTAAATTGGACTTCTCCTCTAACCTGAGCACACAGGCAGAGAGTCAAGCTACCTATTGGCTTTTCCTGTACTCTAGTGCCACCAGGACTTCTGGTTGATGTTGGATACACTTTTCTGTACTCTAGTGCCACCCAGACTTCTGGTTGATGTTGGACACTGCAAACTATAATTTAATGAGACTTCCACTAGGGCTTCGTCCCCCGTGCCACATGATAGCATGTTCCAATTCCCATATACTAGACACTGCCAGGGTTTGGTCGTTTTACCCCTAAGGCGCATACCTCACATAGGGGTTCTACAGTGTCAGGGCCCTTAAATCTATAATTTTATTATTTCCTAGAAAACTCTTACTATGTTGAACTTTTTTCTTACTTATACTCGACTCTGGTATTTCTATGGCATCTTGTCTATTTCATTACAGTTCAAATCACAACATGAATATCATTCTAGACCTGACAGAGCAATATACTAAAAAACATTGTAATTTACTGAGTAATCCATACACCATGCATACAGACAGATTGAAATTTCTTAAATAAACTAAACTCATATCAACTTGGCTCATATATGCTGGAATTATACAATTGATCATCATAACACACTAATAAGAGTTAATTACTCGATATATTAGAAATCATCAGTAACACTTGTAAATTATCTGTAATTCCTCAAAAATTGAGCACATCAACCCAAATTCTAAGTTATGCATCACATAACTCAATTAAAAGTCAATTACTTATCATGACATGAATTATTAATATTAATTGAGAATTTCAAATGATTTCTTTGAGAAACATGTCGATTTGTATAATTATTAATACACTCACATTTAATATAACCGGGGGTGTGCAACTAGGTTTATATTGAACCCTTTTCACGTCATTGTCATTTCTTTGAAATTGTACATCTATTAAATTACTAAAAATGTACAACCTGGGTTTATACTGAAACTGTATAACTACTGGTCGTATGCTACTGATTCCAACTTTTAAACTGAGCAAATTAGGTTTTAATCAATCATGCAATTCCAATAATCCAAATCACACATATCAATCAAATAATTAGTTTCATGCAAACATAATTAAGAAATTCATGCAAATTAGAAATCTGGCAACGCCGTCACTACACAACACTTGGGTAAGCACTGTTACCCGCAAATAACACCGATTCAACAAAAAACACCCGATTGTTGGAGTTATACATGCTTAGTGAGTGAAATTCTACTCACAGCGGGTGAGGTGACTGCAATTCAACTAGAAACACATCTAGAGTCCTATTTTCGGGCATCAGCGGGGTCATCTTCTATCTCTAGTTCAGCCCGATTCAGACCTTCTTCACATACAGGTTGAAGAGGGGGCTGGGCTAGCTACTAGCTGTGGCTATTGGCTGCGAATCCTTGTCTTGCCTCAAGGACGAACTCAACGATGATTCTTGGTGGTGCTGCTCGCGCCCTAGCAACCCATGGCCGCTGCTTTGTGTAGCAGCTGCTACTGCTAGGTAGGGGCGCCACCCTTACTAGTTGGGCACCAGATGGAGAAAGGAGAAAGGGAAAGGAAGGAGGAAGGAGATGGGAAGCAATGCACCACTGAAACGACCCTCTCAAGACCCTAATTGGCCGCCGTTGCTACTTCTTAGTCGACGCAACACCTCCTGCTGGTCGGCCAGTGCTACTGCTGGTCGGGTGGTGCTAGGGCGCTACGAGGGCAAGGAAAGGGTGAAGGAAGGAAGGGGAAGAAGGTTGAGAAGGGTGGGCGCTGCTGATCGGAGGTGAAGAGTCCCAAAATCGGCCGTCGCTTCTCCTCTGTTGCAGGTCGATCAGGCACTGGGCACCGCTTAACGAATGCTGGGCATTAGTCGGTTGGGGAAGAAAGGGATAAGGGAAAAAGAAAAAAAGGAAGGGGGTTATAAGTCATTTAATGGAAAAATTGCAGATTCAACCCAAAAGTATTAAAAATGCCATATCTTTTTGCCTCGGATGTCCGATTCGAATGATTTCTTTTGCAAAATTTCAAGCATGAGATCCTCTACATCCTGAAGGCAAGAAAACATGCTATTTAGACTATCTCACTTGATCAAAGCACTTATCACATCTTGAACACTTACTTAACTTAATCAACATGATGATGCACTAATCGCTGTGCTTACTGGTTAATCATGGAGTGGGTCATAACAATCTCCCTCCCTTATAAGAATTTCGTCTCAAAATTCCTAAAAGAGAAAAGGAAACTTGTTACACATTTCAGACTCAAGATCCCACATGACTTCCTCTAGGTTGTGGTTCCTCCACAAAACTTTCACTAAGAGAAGGATGTAGCTGAGTACGTGGCTAGAAGAAGTGTGTGCCAGCAGGTTAAGGCTGAGCATTAGAAACCTATAGGTACCTTGCAATCTCTTCCTATACCAGAGTGGAAGTGGGAACATATCACAATGGATTTTGTGGTAGGGTTGCCCGGGACACCTAGAGGTTGTGACTCAATATGGGTGATTGTGGATAGACTGACCAAGTCTTCTCACTTTCTTCCTGTTAAGTCAACCTTTGATGTCTTGAAGTTGGCTAAGATATATGTGGATGAGATAATCAGGCTGCATGGTATCCCAGTTTCAATTATATCAGATAGAGACCCTAAGTTCACCTCCAAGTTTTAGAATCTGTTGCATCATGCTTTGGGCACAAAGTTGAGGTTCAATACATCTTTTCACCCACAAATGGATGATCAGTCAGAGAGGACCATTTAGACTCTTGAGGACATGCTGAGAGCACATGTCTTGCATTTCAGTGAAAGTTGGGAAGAACACTTGAGCCTTATAGAGTTTGCATACAACAATAGTCACCATGCCAGTCTTGGTATGGCCCCGTATGAAGCTCTATATGGCAGAAAGTGTAGATCACCCGTATGTTGGTACAAGGTGGATGAAAAAGAGATTCTTAGACCAGAGATAGTGGATTTGACTACAGTAAAGATTACAGTGATCAGAGAACAATTGAAAGTTGCATAGGAAAGGTAGAAGAGTTACGCTGAGAAGAGACGTTGACCTATTGAGTTTGAGGTTAGTGATGAAGTGTATTTGAAAGTTTCACCATGGAAAGGAGTGATGAGGTTTGGCAAGAGAGGCAAACTGACTCCTAGGTTTATGGGCCCATATTCTATTGTTGAGAGGATTGGACCTGTAGCCTACAAGTTGGATTTGCCACCACCAGTGCAACTCCTTGAGATTCCTATACATCTAAGTGTTGCCTAGATGCATAGCGTACATCAATGCATGTGCTTCCTCAAGAATCCTTTCTTTCAAATCACTGTTTCTAGGTACACACAACCTATCATGCTGATACAACCAACCATCATCTGAAAACCTAAACTATGGTCTCTTTCCCTCTGTCATATCCTGCATGATCTGCTGTAACTCACTATCACTCTGCTGAAGTTCCTTGATCTGATCATAAAAAGTAGGATTGACTTGCATCTGTGCAATCAAACCACTCTGTTCTGTCACTCCTAACTCTAAGTTCAACTTCCACATCTCTACTAGCAGGTCTCTCCAGAAACATTCCATGAGAATACATCAGTTGTTGAACTTGACTTCCTACTAAGGGCATCTGCTACCACATTCTCCTTACTAGGATGATAATCTATTATCACATCATAATCCTTGATCAATTCTAACCATCTCCGCTGTCTAAGATTCAGATCCTTCTGGGTGAAAATATATTTCAAACTCTTATGATCCGTAAACACCTGACATGCCTCACCATAAAGATAGTGACGCCATGTCTTAAGAGAATGAACTACAACAGCTAACTCCAACTCACGTGTCGGGTAATTCTCCTCATTCATCTTAAGCTGTCTAGATACATAAGCTACTACTTTGCCTTCCTACATCAACACACAACCTAAGCCTCTCCTAGAAGCATCACAAAACACTATGTAACCTTTACCTATCTCGAGTAGGATCAACACTGGTGCTTTAGTCAACCTCTTCTTTAAGATCTGAAAACTCTTCTCACAGTTGTCTGACCAGACAAATAATGCATTCTTTCTCGTTAAGCATGTCAGAGGTAATGTTACAACACTGAAGTTCTGAATGAACCTCCTGTAGTAACCTGTCAATCCTAAGAAGCTTCTGATCTTAGTAGGAGTTTTAGGCTGCTCCCACTGTAGAATAGACTCAACTTTCTTAGGGTCAACACTTACTCCATCTCCTGAAATGACATGTCCAAGAAAAGACACCTCAACTAACCAGAACTCACACTTAGTGAACTTAGCATATAACTAGTGTTGTCTCAACAACTGTAACACTATCCTCAGATGCTTCTCATCATCTCTAGAATAAATCAGAATGTCATCTATGAAAACTACTATGAACTGATCCAAGAACGGCTTGAAAATCTGATTCATCATATCCATGAAAGCTGCTGGGGCATTAATCAGTCCAAACGACATGACCAGAAACTCATAATGCCCATATCTTGTTCTAAAAACTGACTTAGGAATATTTAAAGCCTTTATCCTCAACTGATGATATCTAGATCTCAAATCTATCTTAGAAAAGATTGTCTCTCCTCACAACTGATCAAACATATCATCTATCCTTGGTAACGGGTACTTATTCTTGATGGTGATCTTATTCAACTGTCTGTAATCTATACATAACCTCATAGTACCGTCTTTCTTTTTCACAAACATGACTGGAGCTCCCCATGACGAAGTATCTACTACATGTGCCAAGAATGCCTCACAACCTTTTTGCAACATCTTATCAGCTACAATGGCTGATATGATACACGTAGGAAAAACTTTCCTATCTCCAAAAAAGACACAAGAAAATCCACCCTATTGAAAGACAACCTCCTTCTTCCAACAGTCAAGATGAACTTGATACGTCTCTAGGAAATCCATACCCAAGATAACTTGAAAAGAGTTAACATCTAGGGGTATAAGATTAACCATGATGGTGTAACCACCAAAGGTCAACAAACATCCGGGACAAAACTCTGTCAACAATGTCAGTTCACCTAACGGAACCCTCAATAATAACTCAACCGGTAACTCCCGAGTTAACAGGTTAAGCTCACAAGCTAAAGAACGTTGTATAAACAAGTGAGTCGCACCCAGATCTATCAAAAATGTAACTCTAATGTTATTAAAGAAAAGCATTTCTCCTGTAATTACTTGGAAAAAACAATACCTTCTTGTTGTGTCAGAGAGAAGAAGCGTCTTGAAGCTCTTCCTCTCCCACGATGTCCTCGTTGTCCTTCCCTTCCACTGGGTGCTCCTCCTCCTTGGGAACCTGAAGCCACTGAAGAACCCACTCCTCCTGTTGGAGCCTGTCTCGGAACATTCTGGTATTGTGACTGGGAACTCTGTTTTGCCACCTGCTGTAACTGGGGACATTGCCTTCTAAAGTATCCAACCTATCCGCAGTTGTGACAATCCTAAACATCTGCACCCCAACACTGACCAGAGTGCGACTTCCCACAGATATCACACCTTGGTACCTCTCTCCTTGGCGGACCCATCATTGAGACCGATGATCCAGAAGACCTTCCTATAGACGCGTTGCTCCATCTCCCTAGATGGAATATTCCTCTATTCTGAGAAGATATCACATCTTCAGATCCTTGTTTACTGAAATAGCCAAATCCTCATCCAAGCTTCGAGAAGAAACCACCACCACCTCCTCGGTGTTCACTACTAGCTTGTCCTCTTCCAAAGTCTCTGGGTCTTTTCTTACTCTCAGACTGCTTATCAACATTAAGTGACTCTTCTACATGTGTCGTTGCTTCCACAAATTCTCTAAAGTTCTCTCTATCTCTTTGGCCAATTGTAGCTATACTATGCGAATTTCGGGCCTCAATCCTTCCTGGAATCTTCTACACTTTTCCACATTGTCTGGAACGAGCTGTGGGCAGAAATTTGCCAACCTGGTGAATTATGCCTCATACTCTCCCACTGACATATTCCCTTGTTTGATGTTCTGCAGCTGTCTTATCTTCTCACTCAAAAAGGTAGGTGGGTAGTACTTAAGATGGAATTCATCAACGAAATCCTTCCAAGTCAATACCGTGTTCCTCCTTTTATCTTCCACTCCACGCCACCAGAGCTCTACATCACCTTTAAGCAAATAAACTATATGATTGATTTGTCTTTCCTTAGACAACTCCATAAGACGGAACACTTTCTCTAACTCTCTCAACCATTCATGTGCCACTGTAGGGTCTGTAGTTCTAATGAACTCGGTACCTCTAAGCTTCTTAACCAGCTCATAGGATCTCATTAGGTCCTTGCTGCTCAAGGTCGAAGCTTGCCTCTCCATCTTATACTTTTCCCTAGTCTCAAGAAACATCCTGTACATCCTTCATGCCTCATCCACATCATCTCCACCACCTGGACCCATCTTCTGAGGATCAGGACCAATGTGGCTCTCAGGTTGGTCTTCATGACCACATCCTCTTCCTGCCATCTACAATAGTATAATAGAACACTCCCTGTTAGAAAATTGTAGTTAGAAGGAAAACACCTAAGTCCTAATCTGATTGGCCTCTTATCGTCCCCTGACCTTGACTTAGAGTAACTACATACTCAAACCTTTTCTCTGATACCAAAAGCTGTTACACCCCGATCTCACAATTTCCACTAATCATGAGATTAGGGCATAAATTGAGGATTTAACGTAATACAAAGCTCACCCTTAAATTTTTCTTTTCTTAATCACTTAAAATTAATTTAAAGGAAAATCTTATGACTTGGAATAAACTAAAATCTTACTAAACTACGGAAGCAACTACTATTTGCATTTCTAGGTAGATGAAGTAGATTTACACATCATATTACAATTTTCATGCGGAATATAAAGCACAACATATAACTTAAAACTAGTTTTCATGTTACATTACATGCTCTCTCTACCACACCACATGCACACGGATCGAGGGGAAAGGACTAAGAGACCTTTATCTAACTACGAAATACCTTCTAAGAACTTGGGTGGTATGATCCTTCAGCTTCCTTGTGCTGACACTGACCTGAAAAATATTTTAGTAGGTTGGTGAGCTACTGGCTCAGTGAATAGAATTTCACCCAACCATCATAGATAACTCATTTTATGTTTATTCATTGGAATAAAATATGAGATAATACTATACTGATCAGATGTAAACAATATAATTTAAACGACAGGAGATGTCAATATTTCATTAAGATAACAACTGCTATTGGGCTGTAGATACGATTAAATAATAGAGAATAATAAAATTTCATTTAAAGTATAAGTATTATGAAACTAACTCAAATATTTCTTAACTCTTTAACTTATAAGAAACTATGTGAACCTATATGAATATATTTTATCTTATGCCCTGATCATATACAGTGTAATCTGCATATGAAGACTCGTAGCAAACTACGATCCCATTGTATAAGACTTAGCTGACACCTCGAGATATCTAAGTCTGACTACTCTCCTGGTCTACAATAGGGAAACTGGCTCTCTGGCCTCGACACTCCTATTGTGCCGTAAACTGGACTCCTCCTCTAAACTGAGCACACAGGCAGAGAGTCAAGCCACCTATTGTCTTTTCTATACTCTAGTGCCACCATGACTTTTGGTTGATGTTGGACACAATTTTATGTACTCTAGTGCCACAAGTTGTTCTGGTTGATGTTGGACATTGCAAACTATAATTTAATGAGACTTCCACTAGGGATTCGTCCCCCATGCCACCTAATAGCATGTTCTGACCCCCGTATACTAGACGCTGCTAGGGTTAGGTCATTTTACCCCTAAGGCGCAGACCTCACATAGGGATTCTACAGTGTCAGGGCCCTTAAATCTCTAATTTTATTATTTCCTAGAAAACTCTTACTATGTTGAACCTTTTTCTTACTTATACTCAACTTTGGTATTTCTATGACATCTCGTCTATTTAATTGCAGTTCAAATCACAACATGAATATCATTCTAGACCTGACAGAGCAGTATACTAAAAAACATTGTAATTTACTGAGTAATCCATATACCATGCATACAGACAGATTGAAATTTCTTAAATAAACTAAACTCATATAAACTTGGATCATATACACTGGAATTATACAATTGATCGTCTTAACACACTAACAAGAGTTAATTACTCGATATATTAGAAATCATCAGTAGCACTTATAAATTATCTGTAATTCCTCAAAAATCAAGCACATCAACCCAAATTCTAAGTTATGCATCACATAACTGAATTAAAAGTCAAATACTTGTCATGGCATGGATTATTAATATTAATTGAGAATTTCAAATGATTTCTTTGAGAAACGTGTCGTTTTGTATAATTATTAATACACTCACATTAAATATAACCGGGGGTGTGCAACTAGGTTTCTATTGAACCCTTTTCATGTCATTGTCATTTCTTTGAAATCGTACATCTATTAAATTATTAAAAATGTATAGCCTGGGTTTATACCGAAACCGTACAACTACTAGTCGTATGCTACTGATTCCAACTTTTAAACTGAGCAAATTAGGTTTTAATCAATCATGCAGTTCTAGTAATCCAAATCACACATATCAATCAACCAATTAGTGTCGTGCAAACATAATTAAGAAATTCATGCAAATTAGAAATCTGGTGACACCGTCACTACACAACACTTGGGTAAGCGTTGTTACCCATGAATAACACTGATTCAACCAAAAACACCTGATTGTTGGAGTTATACGTGCTTAGTGAGTGAAATTCTACTCACAGCAGGTGAGGTGACCACAATTCAAATGGAAACACATCCAGAGTCCTATTTTCGGGCATCAGCGGGGTTGTCTTCTACCTCTGGTTCAACCCGGTTCAAACCTTCTTCACGTACAGGTTGAAGAGGGGGCTGGTCTAGCTACTAGATGTAGCTATTGGCTGCGAATCCTTGTCTTAGCTCAAGGATGAACTCAACAACGATGCTTGGTGCTGTTGCTCGTGCCCTAGAAACCCATGGACGTTGGTTTGTGTTAGATGCTACTACTACTAGGTAGGGGCGCCACCCTTACTAGTTGGGCACCAGATGGAGCAAGGAGAAAGGGAAAGGAAGGAGGAAGGAGATGGGAAGTAGGGCACCACTGAAACGGCCCTCTCAAGACCGTAATCGGTCGCCGTTGCTACTGCTTGGTCGACGCAACACCTACTGCTGGTCGGCCGGTGCTACTGCTGGTCAGGTGGCGCTAGGGCACCGCTAGGGTGAGGAAAGGGTGAGGGAAGGAAGGGTAAGAAGGTGGAGAAGGGTGGGCGCTGCTGGTCGGAGGTGAAGAGTCCCAAAAATCGGCCGTCGCTTCTCCTCTGTTGTAGGTCGATCGGGCGCTGGGCGCCACTTAACGAATGCTGGGTGTTGGTCGGTTGGGGAAAAAGGGGATAAGGGAAAAAGAAAAAAAAGGAAGGGGGTTATAAGTCATTTAATGAAAAAATTGCAGATTCAACCCAAAAGTCTTAAAAATGCCATATCTTTTTGCCTCATATGTCTGATTCGAATGATTTCTTTTGCAAATTTCAAGCATGAGATCCTCTACAACCTCAAGGCAAGAAAACATGCTAATTAGACTGTCTCACTTGATCAAAGCACTAATCACATCTTGATCACTTACTTAACGTAATCAACATGATGATGCACTAATTGTTGTGCTTACTGGTTAATCATGGAGTGGGTCTTAACAACTAGAGTGTGTGTTGGTTGATGATAGTATCTCATTATTCATGATATATGATATCAAACCAAGCACACATATACATGTTGGAGAATAGTGTGTCAGACATACCCACCATGAGAGTGACACATGGAACCATGACATGGTAGTCAGAATCATCTCTCATAGTGATGGTGGTGATTGTGATTCTTAGACCTGAAATCACTGCACTTGTCGAATGTGATTGGGTACACTTTGTCATGGGTTGTTATAATGGTGATGATTGGGTGGCTTTGACACATGAGATAGACTATGAGTGATAGATATGGGATTTGTCCCTCCTAAGGGAGTATGATGTCTAGGCCACTTGATTAGTGAGACTGAGAAAGGAATGCACATGTCAATATATGATATTAATGTCACACATATCTCAGACAGTCTGCTCTAGTTCAAGAAATATGAATGAACATTGAAAGGATGACAACTCCATGCCTTGAGTTCATTCAGGATATCAAAGACAAATGAATTATACATTCACTAGAACACCAATCACGAACTGTAGGATTGAAAGTTGTTCTCCAACTTTCCTTTTCACTTGGGTAGCACTGATGTGTGATTAGGTACCGCTCTTTGCTTGTGGAGTTATAAGCTAGTTATGGACATTCACTACCAATGTAAAATGGGACCTATAGGGTCACACACAAATGATTAACCTGAAAGAGGAGTTTATCCATGAATTATGTTTGGATTGATTACTAAAGTGTTTAGGTACTCAATCAAACATTCAATAAATAGACTTGACTCCGAATCATCAAGTTTAAGTGTTAAACTAACTTATTAGAGTGTCAGATTGATTGAGAACTGAATTGACTATGTTTTGCACAATCTGGGCCACCAACTGACCGGTTCATTGGGTGAACTAATTGGCTTATGGTCAGTGATACAACCAATTCACTCTGGTGAACCGTTTAGTTCAACTAGTCCAAACGAGTAGTGTTGAGTTGTCCCAGTTTGTGAGAAAAGTTTTTTTGTTTCACTTGTTCAATTTGATTGGGACAAGAATTAATATTTGTGCTAATTAGAAACAAATAAGGAAAGTCAGTTGTAGGCAAGTTTGGGAAGTGAAATGACCATTTCATTATTTGAACCGATCGACTCACACTCCCAACTGATCGGTTCACTAGTGAACCAATCAACTCACCTTGCCAAATGACTATTTCAGTTAAGAAATGACCGGTTCGCCTACCACAGTACAAATTGTTCATGGAAATTCTAGACCCTTCTACTCCCGCATAGATTGGGAACCCTTTCCCTACCCTTTACTATAAATAGAGGGGTACATGGGGCTTCTCCAGAGACATAACTTAGAACATCAGTTGCTTTGCAAAGTTGCTGTTCTCTCTGGTTGCGGTAACTGAGAGAGCTCAAGCAAGTTCTACCCGTTCAGGGAGGAACAACAAGGGAAAGACAAATGTAGAAAAGAAACTGGTGGTGGGAGAGTGTATCGATGACTAGTACACTGACAGAATGAGACAACTCCTCTAGTCCTTTCTTCAGGATGACTAGAGTTCCCGATAGTCTGTGTGGACTATCTATAGAGGTGGGAGACTTCTGTTGCTCAGGAGTATGATAGTCAACCATAGTCTAGGTCAAGACCACGAGCAACACATACATTATCAAAGATAGGTGGTTGAAGACCACACTTGATGTGAGGTATAGTCACTGAGCAAGCCTCAGGACCATGTATAACTCGCTAAAACCATCCTTCCCATTACATAGTTATTGATGTGATCTGCTAGTTATGGGTTTATGGTCAAGTAAAATTTTTGTTTCTGCTGCCTACTCTGACCACATAAAACCCAACAACATCACGAAGATACTTCATTTCTTAACTGGTGGTCATTTTTGTTTGGCACCTCTTGGGAAGAGTTCTTAGGAACTTTGAGTTGATATTTCCTTTATCCATAGGATGACCAAGGATGACAAGATCATTTACTATGGTATTGAGCCTTACATACATTTTAGCTACCCTGTCATTCTTTCCCATCTTGGAAGTTTTCAAGGAGACCATTGAGCATATGGACTCTACTTTCCTTCACTTTCTTTGTCTCCTCATAAGTGACACATAACTTTATTCATATTTTATAGACCATGTCACAAGAAGAAATCTGGATGAACTCAGGGGGGGAGAGGCATAAAGGATGTTGATGGCTCTTGCATTCAAGGTTGATTTCTTCAAAATTGCCTCATCCCAAATCTTGTACCTTTGTCTCTGGTATATTGTATGGAAGATCCTTCATTCTCCATATCTCAAGACTCGATCCTTGGATGTAGAGTTGTAATATTCTCTTCCAATAGAGCAAGTTGCTGCCATCAAAGATTGTAATGTTGATCTAGTATCTACCACCTTGATAATTTCCCACCTTCTCCTACTTGTGGAAGTATTGCTTGGAGAAGACCCACTCTGATACCAATTGTTGGATCTATAATGGGGTCTAGGGGGGGTGAATAGAGCTAAAACCACTTAAAAATTCATTAGACATTCAAAATATTTCCATAATAGTATGGCAAGTATGAACATTGAGTGAAACTAAACATGCATAGAAAGGGATAGAGAAATTGAAAAAGCACAAGATCACACAAGTCATTTGTAGTGGTTTCATCCTCCAAACTAGGAGATGTATGTACACTACCTAGAGAGGTCAATCTCTAGGATTTTCAACCATGTTGCACTCCTTATATTCTATTATAATAGTTACAACATGGAACCTCCCTTTTATAGGTCAAGGGTACCTAGAATTCCTTTTAGGATCAAGGAGCCAATAACCTTACAAAGGACTTACCTATCCATGACCAAGATTATTCTACCTTACCAAGGACTTACCTATTATTGCAACAAGTATTTGTCCTTATACAAGGATCTACCCACTCTAGAAAAAAGTCTTCCGCTTTTTAAGGATCTACCCACTTTTGACTTGTATCTTCCGCCTTTGACTTTGCCTTCATCAAGGAGAAGCTTTTCACCAAGGGACTCCTTCCCTTCTTCTTCTTCACCTCTATTAGATAATAGAGAGAATCTTCATTTTCATGGTAGAATGAGAGATTGGGAGGTGGAGGAAGTGAGAGCCTCACAAGATATACATGTAGGACTAGCTCTCTTAAAAATCTCCTACTCACTCTAATTGATTTAGAAAGTGATTAAGATCATGAGAGTGGATGGAGGATCTTGGAGGCAAAATGTCTCTCAACTATAATATAGGGACCTTTATAGTTCTTTGCTAATTGATAAAGCCCAAGGGTCCTATTTATAGTTGAGGTTGCCTACTAGCCAGTAAAGACACTTAGGAAAGAATTCTAGTCATTTTAGGTATTCCAATGGATATATTTTCAACTTTTGCAACACTCCAACGGCTAGAAACACTTTTCCATATAGTGTTGTCAGTTGAGTTGTCTTTCGGGAAACTCGACCGATGACACTGTATGACAAGTCAAAGTACAAGTGTCATTTGAGTTTCCACCAGGACAAACTTAGCCGACCCTTGGCATTTCTAGATAGGTTATCAACTTAGTTGTCACTAGGACAAACTCGGCTAATGAGCCAGTCTATAATTTATCTAAGCTTAGTTACAAGTCATATAATCAATACAAGTAATTTACATCAAAGATCTATGGAGTAAACTATCTATTCTTCAAAATTGATCTTTATGCATGTATGACTTTATTTCTCCAAGTTAGGATGCACATGTTTAGGCATTTGGAGTGTGTCTATCCAATCGGAAATCACTCAAGTAGAAGCACTAGTCACAAATGAGTGGAATGGTTAGTCATAATCAAAACAAGGGTTTAGTCAATTTAGACCTTGAGTCAACACTACTACAAACATGCAACACTTAATGCCATCTTTACCAAGTTGGAACTTCAATTGTAAGAGCACGCTAGCTAGTGGCCACCACCCTTTAGGTGTAAGGGATGTTGCGGGTTCGACCATGTTTGAGGATGACACAATATGTGTAGGGTAGGTGAGGGTTTTGGGTTGGTATTTGTTTATAAAATAAAGTCAGACTTTCAATATCATTTTGTTTCTAGTTTTAGCACTTATTCCTTGTATATAGAGGTTTGTCCCTATTACACCCCTATTTCAAAGCCCTTATTAGGGCTTAGTATTAAATCCTAATGAGGAACTAAACTTTCTCAAGACCATAATTCTATGTTTTATTTTTAAGTATTGCATCTTTAGAACAATTCTATTATCCATACAAGGTCCAATTTAGAAAATGGCTCATATTGTTCATCAAGTACAAAAACATTCTTAATTATATGTGATTTTACACTATGATACATGCGGTATAATTTATACACTATCTCTAATAAAAAATATATTGCAACACACAACTAACTATTCTTACTAACTATACTATCTAGGATCTATCATAAAATGGACCCAACCAAACAAATTAACACAACTAAATTCCAACTAACTTGGCTATCATACACTCTTTCCTGGTAAATCTTATCAGTACTCAAGCTCTACTTTAACCTAAAAATCATTTTGTAGGAGGAATAACTACCAAATTTGTGAGGGATGTCTTCACATTGTGTAAAGCCCACACTACTTGGATATACCATTAGTCTACATAAAATGACATCTTACAATAAAACTACGAACAATGAGTCAAAATAACTTGGAATGCAACATTTAACGATAAAAAAAGAGAACTAAATAAATTTTACAATTAATTAAGTAAAATTAATTCCAAACATGACTCATAAAATCCTATGCCAGGGATCTATTTTTTTTGACATATGTCACTATTTGTACTTTTTTTTGATGACCGAGAGAACCCACCCCAAGCAAAGCCGACATGGTAAACTCTCGAGGCATGAGAGGGTGTGGTCTGGTCACCCCCCTCCCGTGCCTAATCAGTGTGGATTTCCATTCACAAAGTGCCTTCGGTGAGGTTCAAACCTGGGTCCTTCATTGGGACTTACCGAGCACTTACCACTGAGCTAATTCTCTTATTTTGATGTCTACAATATATAATTCCTGACATATATATAAGTATTAGTATAGTGGTTATTGGGCTAAGGGCCCACTACTATTAAATTTTTATTGTTTTCACACTCTAGTGAGGATTCATTTATCCACTTAAGTGTACCCACTTATGCTTTGTACTCATATACAGAGCAGAACCCATGTATTCCCATGTTTTACTCAATAAGAACTGCTCTTGCTTTGTACATGATATCAGATCAAAGTTATCTAACCTAGCCATAACAACCTCTTCTCCTTCCCTCATTCTTCCCTCCCCTCTCCCTAGGGTTGATGAGACACACAACAAACAACTTCCATGCCACCACACCAACAACAATAAATGTTAGCCACTTCTAAGACAATAATAGCCTTAGCAAGGCTGATACAACTACCATAACAGTGGGGTACCACACGACATTAGTAGTGGTATCCCACACACCAACATCACAACTTGCTATGATGGTTCTCGTGATGCCTAGCTAGATGGTCTACACCACCCCATGTTCTTCACCATCAATGATTTTGAAGAGAAATTCTTTTTCTCATCCCTTTCATGTTCCTTTTGTAGTGGTTTAAAAAAATAATGGACCTTGTTTTAGTCTTATAAAGCTCTAAAAACAAGTATCTCCACACTTACTTTTCTTTCCCTCAATTTGGTTCCCCTAAATCACATGGTTTAATGCTTTTGCTATAGTTAGGGTTTTTATCACAACACATCATCCTTTTGGCTTTTCCCCTATCATGCCTAAGATTTATATAGTGCCCTCCATTTTATGCTATTCCTACCATGAATCCATTAGCAATAGTGATCCCCTCCTTTTTGTTGTGGTATTTATGCCTTCAATGTGATACTACTATTTTCATTATAGATGACAACTAAACTCCTATCTTGCCTACTATCATTTGCAATGATGTGCTTAATGTCTTAACTTTTAAGTTGAATGGAGACAATTTCTAACTTTGGATCAATGCAACCCAAAACTTCTTGGAGTGGTGTAGAAAGATCATAAACATCAACAAAGACACACCATTAGAACCTAATGATGGTTGGTTGACTAGGAACTAAGGTTGTTAATGGTTAGCCTAAAAGCATGAACCTGGGTATGTATGACTTGAAAAACGTTGGGCCTTGGTTTCAATTCTAACAATCTGGGTCTGTTCTTGGTTAAAGACTGTGTGTATATCTAAAACGCATCAGGTTTTGGTTTACAGTCTTGGGTCCTAGATATTTACTTAAGATAAGAATTACTTTGTAAGCTTCCCATTTACATTCCCCAACTCATTTGTCATGTGAGTTTAAAACTTCAATGAAAAAAATGATTTAACTGAGAACCTTCAACACGTGAAAGTTTTACGTTTTGAAGATGAAACAACAACTAATTGGGTAATTGATCTCCTTTGACTCACATAATGTATATAGTCATGCATAGTGTGGAAATGACTTACATACTCTACACAATCATGTAGAGTAAGACTCTCAAAGAATCAACTTATGCGAGTTGGGGCTCCGACAACCACAATAATAATCACAACACTATCTCTCCTCTCATCTAACCATAACCCTAAACACAAACTTTGAAGTCATCTAGAAATCTAGGCTCGGGTTTAGATCCAGTCTTAGGAGTTTCAAACATGGTTGGATTTGGGTTAATTGATCAAAATGAATTTCGGACCTAGGTTTGGGTATGATTCGGACAACTAGAAAATTGAGCATGCATTTTTGACACAAAATTAATGCAAACTTGATTATTTGACACCCCTACTAAGAGCATCTAGGCCCGATACTATCTATGGGGATGCATGTAACTGATGTTTATCCCTAGTGCATGTAACATCATAATGCCAGAACTATGTGATATGAGATGAATCAATTCTACATGCAAGAGGAAAACTAACCGTCCCCATACTATGCTATGGACGTGATCTTGTCTTAGAAATGGGGTGAATGGCCACTGTCCAAATACTATGAAACAATTAAGGCCCTCACCAATCATCTTAACTTATTCTCATCGGCCACCTTTGTTAAATTCACCAAGGAGAGAGACACTGTTATGACAAGATGCTTCTTGAACAACCTGTTGGTTACATGTCTTTAGATCCATCATGTAATGATTATTAAAGGGATATTTTGTAATTTGATTTGATTATTAATAAAAGGAAATTCCACTTATTATGTTTGTTTCAATATTGAGAAAATGAATAGACCTAAGATTGTCCTAATAATGTTTTAACTCAATGACATATGATTTGGGTTGAGCACCTGAACACGAGACCATATGTATAATAAGAGTTCTCATTCTTTTTATGTCACTAATCCATTATTTTGGATAGTATAAGATAATAATAATACACAATAATAGCATGTATTTTGAGTGATGAATATGTCTCTTTAGTCATGATATTGGATATCAACTCATATGCATGGGTACTTGTTAGATAGCAAGTCGTACTCGACAGACCCACCTTGAGATTGACACTTGGAAGTCATGTAATGACATGTTAGAGTCATATCTTAATGTGATAGTGGTGGCTGCGATTCATAGACCTAGAGTCACTACATTAACAAATGTTGTTCTCTATACCTTGACACTATCTCAACATGCTCTAAAATACAAGTACCAAAAAGTTGGTGTTTGGGTACACTGTGACTCATGGGGTATACTGAGAGTGATGTAAATGGAATTTTTCCATGCTTTGAATGATATCCCGACCAACCTAATAAGCGAGACTATGAAATGCATGGCCAATTTCACGTGAGCCAATATATGATATTGAGATCAAGGTATCTTGAATAGTCTTCTCTATTTCAAGAAACATAGATTTTTGTGCCTCATTTTCAATCTAGACATATGTGACAAAGGGATTATACAGTCATGGAAACGTTGATTACTTTATAGGTTGTAGGTTTTATCCAACTCATTCCTATTACATGGGTCATAATGATGTGTGGCTAGACACCAATCTTTACTTTTATTCAGAAGCAATAGCAAAGAAAGCAACAAGAGTGGAGAGAACAAGCTCTTCAAGCTCACCTTTAACAACAACAACTCGAGAAAGCAGAACATCAGTACCAATGTAATTAGGAACCTACCAGGTCACACACATAAGAATGCATAAGGATATTGATGTTTTCAATCAAACAAATGATTAAAATGATTCCAAATCATGAAAATTCTGATTAACCCTATGATTGGGTGACTAGAATGTCTGATTGACCTATTGGGTTGGTTGGGACAATGAGTCAATTAATTGTCAGTTGGTTGATTGAATTTTCCACTTGACAGATGTGAGCGGCTTCGATCATGCAACTTGATCGGGCGGCCACAATATGCCAAGAATAGTAAAAAATTGGAAAGTAGTTTAGATCCAAATCTGAAGTATCCTAATCGGATGATCAACTAACATGATCGAGCAATCACGGACTATAATCAACCAATCATGATACATGATTGGGCAATCACAATCCAATTTGAGTTTTTCACCATTAAACTATTTTTGGGATGTGAAAAATAATTGGAATTAGGTTTTTCTAAGGCCATGACTCTCCTATATAAAGGGGGCACATCCCAAAGGGTGAGACAAATCTTTTGAGACAACTTGTGAGACAAGTTGGCTGTCAAACTTCGCTTTTAGAGAGAAGAAGTCACCCTAAGGACTGCTACTTGAGATAGGAGAAAAAAGGGAGTTCTAGGATGTGTCATGTTGAAAACCCATGTTTCTCTTTGACTTGGTGGACACCATGGTGCATCATGTTCTTCCTCATATGCGTAGATTTAGTAAAGGTTGAGGCACATATAAGGAGGCGTGGAGAAGCTATTCCACAAGAAGACAATTGTGTATCGATTTGGTGGCCAAACTGAAACTTATTTTTCTCATCTATCCATATTTCTTAGTGTCCATTCTAGATATAGATATAGAATACCATGTTCTAAACTAACATAGGACACATCTAGTTGTTGGACAACTAGTGTATGTAAAGGTACCACCTTTATCCCTTCTTATGACATTTGTTCATTGATATTTTGTAGTTACGATGATCAATGATGAGGGTATAAAGAAATTTTTTGTTGTTATTCCACTACTCTCCTTTCCCAAAGACCCAACAGTGATATAAAATCCGATGTGGTATGCTTTTAATACTGATTTGGATTTCGAATTACAAATGATTCATTCAAAAAATTACGTGCAAACTTATATCCATGATAATCACCTAATATCATACATAATATGCATTACATGTACCAGTACAACAACTTAAAAGTTAGTTTTGTTTGGTGGATGTGAATATGGAAAATAAATCATTGTGGTGTGAGCTAAAATATATCATATCCATATTTTTATTTAAATCAAACATCATATAGCATGTATGCGGCTTGCATACCATACCTCTCTCTATTCATTCTCCATGTAAATTTTAATTACACAATTATAATAGGATGATGTGAACATCACTGGTGGACCATGGTGGAGAGAATGAGACAATTAAAAGCACACACCAAAGAGAATGGTCCTTGGAGGGTTTGTGATCAATAAGAAATCAAAGACTTTTGATCATGCAACTAGAAACCCTGAAAGGGATGGTTTAAGATTGCATATGTGAATTTCTATGTTACTTTTCTACAACACTTGTGGGGTCAAGTTGTTGTACTAGTTGCCATATCATATTCTATTTAGTGATTGTTATACTATATGATACATATACTAATGTATATATAATGGTTATTGTATACATATGGATATACATATTTATCCCGCAATATAATATCATTCCTTCCAAGTGTAATACATATGAAAACCTTATTTCACTATGTGTGGGCATGCCAAGCGTGGTGCACCGTATATATCAGGGAAGTGTGATAGAAAATATATGGGCCTACAAAGCTGGGTTCATATCTTATTATATTGGCTTTGGGTGGGACTTGACTAGGTGATCTTAATGAGATTAAGCACCTAGATGCATAAATATGGCATATAATTTGTATGATGAATTATTGACATGGGGTTGTACTACCATCTATCCAAGAATTGTACATGATGCAACTAGTAATTGTTACTACCTTAATAATTAAGTTGTGAGCCTCAACATTGGTTGGGAAATGACTTAATATTTTGGATCTTGGCGAACTAGAAGATTGCTTGTTGTAACCTTCCAAATTAATTTTAAGGTTATTTATTTAAATAAAATAATGAGAGCATAATTAATTAAATTCAAAATTACTTCCATCAAATCAAATTAATTTTCAAATCAGAATATTGACTCATGAAAATATCTTCTATGTAGATCAATGAAATACACTAGCAACAATCCATTTTTATTGTGATCAATCCTTGAGAAGGAGATATAACTCAACAAGTGTTTTAGGACATTGAGAGTTGTTGTCACATATGAATATAAGCTCTATGTTTCATACACACCAATACCTAATGAACCAACTCCGAATGCACATAGGGCAGAAAGAGAGATTTACTAGAAGCATTCCGATGACACTATGAACATCAAATGCGTAATGCTTTGCTCTGTCAATCATGAGTGACGTGGCCCGAACCTTCTAATTGAGTATTAGACCTGTCATGAAGGGATTAGACTAACCATCCAATTTTAATCATTTATAGAAAACCAACATTATTTTTCTTATTTATCAAGTATAAAGTAACAACATCTAATATCAATAACATCTTATTTAAATGTTACATAAGAGATTACAATAGAGTTTGAATTTTACATAAAAGGAATAATTCTCACTTAATATACATCAAGTACATCTTATTATAAATTGTTCTTTTTTCTTACTCTCTCATTCCCAAGATCTAGAGGAAGGATAAGAGACTAAATAACTAATCTAACTACATTTTCATAATATCTCTACTCTAATCTCGATAAAAGCTAACATCTGCCTCTTTTAAAGGAGCTGGTCCTTCACTTAGAAAAATGTTTTAGTAGTTTGATGTTCTACTGGCTCAGTGCACAGAGAATCAATATGTAACTGTGATAATTTAGATAAGTGATATTTAGTATTACAAACTGAGTAGGTTAATAAAGTAAATGAAACTATCTTATCATTCAAACCACATGAGTATTGATAAAAATCGATCAGGCTAAATCACTAACTATACATTTAGATATTTAATCCATTTATTGTATGCCCTAGACCCGCAAGAGGTGTACAACAACATGTATAAACATCACAACAATCTATGATCTCTCTATAAAAGACTTAGAAGAATGCTCAAGATTCTAATTCTAAAATATTTAGCCACCCTGTCTACAACAGGCCTCGCCATGTATGACATAGTTGACTATTGGGAGCGGCCCATTAATTAGAGTCCTCTAAACTTGGGTACTTAGGTGGAGAGTCAAAGCACTGTGGTTCAATCTGCATTAGTGGCTCCATAAAGACTGACCAACTGGACAATAACACATGTACCACCGCCATCTTTGGTTACTTTTGGGTAGTACAATATATTAACGAGTCTATTCTCACTGCCCTAGACTCCCACACCCTTATCTAGTATGATATAACTATCTCAATCTAGACTTGTCCTTCACTCGGAAGCACATTTCCTCACAACGCATACCTCCTATGAAGGATTCTATAGTGTTTAGGGCATCTATTGTCTAATGATATATAATTTATCTAGAAACATCTTTATTGTTTATAGTATTACAACAATTTTGTCAAATAAGCATTTGGCATAAAACACTATAATTATTTGACAAAAACAAACTATCAAATTTCTCTCAAATCACAATTCAATTCTTTAGATATGGAAATAGGGCAAAGCCAGGGTTTCTGGTGCCTCTTAATTTACTAGTCCTTTTACTATATTGAAATTCAGGTCACAAAATAATTGAACATATCAACACCATAGCACTTCACATACTAGATAATATATTTCCTCTACTAAAATCTACTAAGTGTACACAATAATTTTGCAATAACAATTAGTGAGTAAAAATTAGCACAGGCTCATCCTTATTTCATAATTGCATAATGTAAATCATGATTATAAGGTAATTTTCCATTTATTTGTATGTGATTCTATCTTACTTATCTTTTACTTGAACTTGGATAGGTTATATTCCACTCCACTAAGCTTGGATTTGAGCTTAAAGCTTCAAGAAAAAGCTTTAGTTAGCATTACACTGGTCTAACAGACCTAAACAAAGCCTACTAGAGGTAGAAGATGAAAAAGGAAGGTCAAAGAAAACCTTTGGTTGTTGGATCAAGGAGTTATAAGCAATGGAACACACATATAAGAAGAGATCTATAGTAAAACCTACTTAACAAAGTTGATTTATACTAAAACCTTCATTTCCTCCCGTTCCCCACGTTCTTCCCAAAGATTGCCCTATAAGTCACCTTTTAGGTCATCTTTTTATGGTTTAGGGCTCTAGGTGTGTGTAGGATCAAAGTATGAATCTAAAAACATAAATTTCATTGGATTCTGATATATATAACAAAAGTTATGGTCATTTTTGTGATTGGTTTTGCTAGGAGGAAACACAACTCAAAACCATCAGTTTATGAGTTTGTTGGCCTATGGCTTGCGAGTCTTCCTTGCCTTAAGTTGTTGAACCTTTGGTATGGCAAGACTTTAGTTGTTGAACCATTAGTCTACTAAGCCTTTGATTTGCAAGTCTATCGAGCCTTCGGTTTGTGAGTCTGGCGAGCCTTCTGTTTGTGAGTATGCTGAGCCTTTGGTTATTGAATCCAAATGTGCCATATCACTCCCATTTTAAATCTAATTTGGTTCATTATTGCATTAGATTCATAATTGAATTTTATACCATTTTACAACACAAGTCTGATAAAAATTTCATTTGATACTTTTTGTTAAATAATTAATCAAATATCTAAAATTCCCATGTGTGGGATATTACTATATCAACTATGGTTAAAATCAAGTATTTGCAACACATGTTTTATTTAATATGACAAAGAATAATTTTAAGATGAAGCAAAACATAAAGAATGAATTAATAATGCAAAGTGTTAATAAATGTGTAATTAACACCATAATTAAGTTAAATACTTAAATTACCAGTAAAGCAAGGTATGGGTTGTAACAATCTCCTCTTCTAATAAAACTTTTTGTCTCAAATTTCTTGTAATAGGAAAGGATTCTTGTTACACATTTTTGACTCTAACTCCCATGCAACTTCTTCAACACCATGATTCCTCCAAAGGAATGTCACTAAGGGTATCTCCCTCCTTTTAAGCTTCCAAATTATTCAATCTAGAATTTGTATTAGGACCTTCAACATATGGGATATCTTCTCTTAGTTGTAATGGTTTTGGGTCTATGATCTTCTTTGAATCTGGATGACACTTCTTCAATATGGATACATAAAACACATCATGAAAGTTGGCTAGCTCAGGAGGCAACTCAAGTTTGTATGCCATAGTCTGATTCTCTGAATGATCGTATACGGACCCATGTATCTAGGTGTTAACTTACCCCGTTTCTCAAACCTCAATAGAACTTTCCATGGTTACACTTTCAAGTGAACCTCATCCATAAAATTAAACTAAAGTGGTCTACGATGTTTTTCTGCTAGCTTTGCACACCTATCTTGTGCAAATTTCAACTATTGGTTGATCACAAATATCCTTTTTGTTGTCTCTTCCACCAACTACAGACCTAAAATTTGTGTTTATCCAACTTCATACTAGAAAATAGATGATATACACTTTGTCCCATACCATGCTTCATAAGGGTCCATACCTAAACTAAATTGGTAACCATTATTATAAGCAAATTTTATAAGACTAAGATGACCATTCCAACTGCCACTGAACTATAATACACATGGTCTCAACATGTCTTCTAGGGTTTGAATTTTCCATTATGCTTTCCATCTATTTAAGGGTATGCTAAGATAAACTTCAATCTTGTTCTCAACTAACACTGCAACTAATTCTAGAATCTAGATGTGAAATTTGGATCTCTGTATGATACTATATAAACTAGTATGCCATGTAGTATGACTATCTCATCTAAGTAGACTTTGACTAACTTTGGCATATACCATTTTGTCTTAACTGATTGAAAAGTGAGAAGACTTAGCTAATATGTCAACTATTACCCATATAGAATCAAATCGACATGGTAACCTAGGTAACCCAACTACAATGTTCATAGTGATATGTTCCTAGTTTCACACATGAATAGGGAGTGGTTGAAGGATACCTATAGTCTCTTGATGTTTAGCCTTGTCTTGCTGACATACCCCACATTTAGCTACATACTAGCCACATTTGTCTTCATACATGACCACCAATATAGTTCTTTGAGGTTTTCATACATCTTATAACTACCTAGATGCATCACATACATCAAAGAGTAAGCTTCCTCAAGAATCATTATAAGGACCCTGACCCAGGTTTTAGGGTAACCCTATTTGTTTTTGCTTAATCTTGTGCTTAGAACCTTTCTCTAATCCTTTGAGTTATGATTAGGGCTTGTGGAGAGTGTAAGTTTCAAGTTTGAACTTGTTTGGATGCTAGTTGTGCCCTCTGTGCTAGTTTTGGTGCAAATTGCAATTTACCCAATGTAGGGGGTTGATGTGCAAGTTTCCACCTCTAGAGTGTTCCCTCTCTTTCTTGACATCATCTATAGGATAGATAAAGAGGAGGGAACCTTGTTTGAGCCTTGGTTGAGGAGTATCACCCTAGATGGTGATTAGGGTTGATGTGTGATGTGATGATTTTGAGTCGCATTTATAGACCTGTTTCATATGTGTTTTATGCTTTTATTAGTCATTTTTATGGTTAATGTGGAATAATTCATCCACTTTGGTCTTTGCTACTATTTTATGTCAAATTCCCTTTATTTCATCGTTTTGAGCATTAATTGTCAAAATATTATTATTTGTGTGAATTTATGTGATCTTGTGTTTGAATTTTAGGACAAACGAGTATTTGCTTCCGTCGATACCATCAACGGAAGTCGATACCATCGACGCGATCACAGGTTGCCAGCCAAAAGGAGCAGCAAAGCGCCGATACTATCGACATGGATGTCGATGTATCGAGATACCAACAGGTTGCTGGCGAGAAAGCGGTCGATAGTATCGACACCAAGTCGATACCATCGACGCACGGAGGCTACAACGACGCAAAATGACAAAACCGACGCCTAAAGGAAGTCGATACCATCGACCCGCGTCGATGGTATCGAGATGATATCGGGCGCGACAAAGGAAGGGTTTGCAGCCGACTGATACTACAGCGGGTCGATACCATCGACTCGTGTCGATGGTATCGACACCGTAGGATATGAGTTGGCTTCCTAATGATCTCAATCGGACGGCTACGGTTAATTAGCGACCTAATGACTGAGATATACCTAATGACGGCCGCCCAGACGTAAAGGGGGATCTCATTAGCCATTGCACGAGTACCGAGGGGCAGGAGAGAGGAGAACGGAGGCCAGAAGCTCATACTAGTTGATTCGGGCGCCGCAGAAGACGGATTTCACCACCGAAAGGCGGGAGAGCACGTGTTCTATGCAAAGGATCAACCGGTTCTTCTCTGTTCAGGGGTTTCACCTCTCAATTCATGTTTTTCACATGATTTTCCCTATATCTACCTTGTACTTGTTTGAGATGAACATGCGGGGCTAATCCCCTTCGTCTTTAGGACTGGGAGTAGCCCGGGGATTCATTGTATGACAATTTTATAATAGTAATTCATATTTTATCTCTTACATCCGTGGCATATATAGTTTCGTTTTCTCCATATATTGTTATGCTTGATCACCATAATAATAACCTAATGCCCTTAATCACTTTGAAAGAAGGATTAACGGCTGAAAAGAGATGAAATCTACATGAATCGATAAATCCCTTGACCAAGGTGGTGTAAAATTAATGGTGGATACTGAGAGATCGTTCATAATGCACCTAGTTTGGGGTATAGGTTACTACGATGGTGGAACCGACCTAGACCTAGGTAGTGAATTGCACCACGACAGTGGGTAATTCTATTTTCAGGCCACTACCCAGATAGAGAGATAAAATTGAGGCATTATATAAAATCTAATACAATGAAAACCCACGGTGAAACCGCAATCCTAAAGATACCCTTTTGAATTGGTTAAATTAACATTTAATCGATCGTTTGTTTTGTTTTGTTTTTATTTTCTTTCAATTTTAACAACAACCCTCAATTTGTTATTCGGCTTAGCTGATCGCAAATAGTTAGTAGGAGTCTCCAACAATTCCCAGTATCCCTGTGTTCGACTCGGGCCTCACAAAGGCATGTACTACTCGACGCGTTCACTTGCATTTTAGCACATAGTAAAAATTGTGTCAAGTTTTTGGCGCTGTTGCCGGGGATACGGAGAATTGTTGGCACTTTGAGTGCTACGAGCGGCCATTCTAGGCCACATTTTTTTATTATCTTGAAACAACTTCAAATATTTATAAATTGTTCGATAATTTTTTATACTCGTCACAGCACTGTACTGAACTCGAATTTTCTTATTTCAGGTACTGTGTATGGTGCGGACGCGTAACACTGATTATACGCGACGCGTGCCAGAGGGCCCACTTACGGGACCAGAAGACAAGGACGGTTATAATCAGGAACATCTTGAGAAAACAGAGTCAGAACCTGAATAAGAAGAGATGGACGAGCCACAAACAATATGGGAGAAGATCAAGGCTTCTTCCGCATCCGCTTCCAAAGGGCCTATAAAGAAGCATGCAATCAACATACCTAAATATAAGATTGATCCGGTGTTGATAAATCTGGTGAAGTCGAATGCTTTTCATGGGCTTAAGAATGAGGACCCTGTCGCACACATCAGCCAGTTTGTTGAGAACTGTGACATGGTAAAAATTGATAGGTTTCCACAGGATGCACTTTATCTTAAGCTTTTCCCGAGTTCATTGGCAGGAGCGGCACGAGAGTGGTTACATAATTTAGATGATGAGTTCGTGGAGTCCTGGGACCATATGGTGGAGGTATTCTTTGAGAGGTTCTTCCCTCCTGAGAAGACTAACGACATGATCCAGAAGATTCATAATTTCACCCAACAGGCCAGTGAGACATATTCTGAGACCTGGGAGAGATTTCAGGTCATGCTGAGGAGGTGCCCGCATCATGGGCTGGATAAAGAGACGTAGGTAAAGATTTTCTATTTTGCTCTCTTCGAGCACGATAGGAGCAACCTTGATTCAGCTGGGTCAGGATTCTTTTTGAACAACACGGACACCAGGTGTTGGGAGATATTAAAGAACATGGCTAGGAAACAATCATGGGGCGAAAGAGGCGCAGTGGAGCAGGTTCGAGTGGCAGGAGAATCAAAAGCGATAAAGAATCTGAATGAGAAGATGGATCTTCTCGCAAAGAAACTGCTAGCAAAGGAGGATGATGCATCTGAGGATGAGGAAACCCAAGTCAAATTCATGCAACAACATGGCTACAGAAACAATGACTATGCATGGAGGAGAGACAAAAAGTTCTCCTGGAAGGATCCTAATAATTTCCAACAAGACCCAGAGACAAAGCCACAACCGAGAGTTGAGGATAAGAGCACCGAATTACTTAGTCAAATGGTGCAGCAAAATCAGGAAATGATGGCTATGTTTGGTAAGCAATTGCAATCTCAAGGTGATATTTTAACCAAATTTGGGTACACGTTACAAAGCCATGGAGCACAGATGCGGGCATTGGAAACCACCGTGGCTTAGATTTCAAGTGAAGTGGCGGCCATCAAGCACGCCAACCAGCAGAAACTAGCCGAGAATGCAAATGTGGCCCAAACACACCATCAAGTGAAGTACATGTCTGTGGTAAGCAATGAGGAGGAATCCCAGGTGTCAGAAGCAAAAGATCATAGCAAAATGAGGTTTGATATGGGAGCAACACCGGCGATACCGTATCCTCACAGTTATTATGGACTGCCGGGCAGAAACCCTCTTTTCAGGAAATCCCGCCAAGGACCCATTATAGTTGCGTCCTCGCCTAGCCAAGAAGAGCAAGTTAAGGCTGCCTGTCACGGTGCGGATACATCTACTGCAAGAGAAGAGCCACATCAAATGATACATGTTGATTATGTTCCGACAAAGCCTATGCTAGAGGGAGTAATGGAAGCAAGCTTAGGGGAGCTGGCCCCGAAAAGCCCATATGTGCCACCCCACAAGCATGGTAATGCGACAGTGGATTCAAATTTGGACAACTCGAAGCCGAAGAAGGAGCACAGGCATTATAGAAAATTCTTAGAGATATTCAGAAAGCTACATATCAATATTCCGCTGGTGGAGATGATTGAGAAGGTCCCCGCCTATGGGAAGTTTATTAAAGAAATAATTAATAAAAAGAGGCGGATCAAAGATACTGATGTGTGTAGGATGAATGAAATGGTAAGCTCAATGATCCTTGGGAATTTACCAGAGAAGAAGAAAGACCAGGGGAGCTTCTATGTTCCATGTTCAATATGTGATAAACACTTCCCACGAGCTCAATGTGATTCGGGCGCGAGCATAAATCTCATGCCGTTGCCCACATTTCAGAAGCTCGGGTTACACAAAATAAAGAAATCAGCAGCAACCATTGAATTAGCAGATGGATCTATTGTAAGGCCACATGGCGTTTGTGAGAATGTTCTTGTCAAAGTGGACAAATTCATTTTTCCTATGGACTTTGTAATCATGGACATGCCACAACTTGAGAGTTGCGAGATGCTACTAAGGAGGCCGTTTCAAGAAACGACCGATGTAGTGACTGCAATAGGGAGAGGTAAGCTCACGTTGGGAATTGGTCAAGATCACGTGGAGTTCAAGTTGCCGCATGATCCTTTGAGCACCTTCTCCAAGGTACCAAGTTGATAAAAACTGCCAAAAATCGTCTAGCCTAAGACGTTAAATAAGGGCGCTTGTTGGGAGGCAACCCAACCATTGGTACCTCAGTTTAGTTCATTTACATTCATAGTTTAATTTGTTTTTACTTAGTTTTTAGTATAAAAAAAGATACCGTGATCGGTTTGTTCTTTGTGCAGGCTGAGGTAGAGTCGATACCATCGACACACTGGTCGATGGTATCGACCGTGGAATAGGTTGACGACTGCAGATTTCGCACTGCGTCGATACCATCGACGGCCTCGTCAATGGTATCGACAGACCTACAGGCAGATCGAAAAATAAAGGTCGATGGTATCGACATGCCAGTCGATACCATCAAGATCTCTGAAGATTTACAGAAGAAATCGACTCAGTGAAGTTGATACCATCGACGGCTGTGTCAATGGTATCGACACCTTCAAGTGAAAAAAGGCGGCGGCCGAGCCTAGCGAAGATTCGCCCTAATTAGAGGGTCGATACTATCGACTTCCGTCGATGGTATCGACCATCCACGTCACTGATCCACGCAAACAAATCAATGGCGATCACGGCATAAAGACGGTCGATCCAGGTGCAGCGTCGATACCATCGACCCATGTCGATGGTCTCGACACGTCAGCGATCCGGGATTCAAGATTCAGCCATCGACAACCGTCGATACTTGCGATGGGGGCGGATAGCATCGAAACGTGTCGATACCATCGACTCGCGTCGATGGTATCGACGGGTCAACAATGGCGCTGGCCAAGTCTATTTAAGGAGAGTGATTGCATCATTTGACGTCACACTTTTAGAGTGATCTTCCTCCCTTGTGCCGAGCGACCCCCCGAGCCATCCAAGCCGACGAAGAGCAGCACCAAGCGAAGATCTTCACCGAGCGGAGATTTGATTCTCCAATCTGCACCGAGCTCGTTCTCTAATCCCTTTTCTCTCACAACCATGGTGCACGTTGCTGGAGCGTCATCCTCTCGCACAAATCTGATGGATATCACAGAGTTCGTGCCACCTCCTCCCGCGTCGGTATCACGCCCGCGCATGATCCACCCATCTACGGTGGTGAAGAAGATCTATGAAGAGATGTTGAAGAGGAAGATGGAGCCTACCCAGTATGTGGACCGGGAGATGATCTAAAATCTAGGATTTGAGGCCAACTTGGCCTACGTTCTGCAGGGGCAGGAAAAATGCACAAGCCGGAGGCCCGATGAGTTGCAGTACCATGCTGATGGCCAGCCATTTTTCGGTGAGTGGCCAACCTACAAAGAGTTGGTGGCGGAGTTCATGGCGTCACTTGACGTCTGCGTCGTGCCCAACGACGTCGTAGCCACCGATCATGAGTGGATCAAGGGCCGGGTGACTTTCCGGCTGTTCAACATCGACTACAACATCACTCTCCGACAGTTCAACGCAATATACAACTGGCACCATACTCAGTAAGACCACCGGCGACCGGACAACCACACCGATTACGACAAAATCTTCGCCGAGCTGGTGACGGTGCCGGTGGGCAAGTCAGTGAGCTACCACAATGATGCGGTAGCAGATTTCGAGCACCCATTCGTCTGGGTACTACACCGGATGTTGAGTTCTACACTTTTTGCGCGTGGCGATCTGGCGCTGAGCAAATTTCAGGAGACGGATCTTTTCTTCTTATATCAGCTCCTGAAGCACCAAGAATGCAACTGGGGCGCCTTCTTCCTGCAGCGGGTTCTGGCGGTGAAGAGGAGTATGAGGAAGGCCCCGATTCATTTCGGCGGGCTCATCACCAAGTTGGCACATTACCTCGGGCTCAACTTCTCTAATATGACCCCGCTTTCCACAAAGAGAAAGGTGAACGTGCAACATCTGCACCGTTCTAACCTTATTCTTCTGCGGGATGGTTTGGCGTATGCACACTGCCACGTCAACCACGCCTACCAGGAGTGCACGCTGCCCGATCCGATCTTCAACATCGAGGGGGCACAACACTTTCGATGGCCAATCATAGCCATCGCCGACTCCGATGAAGAAGGCGGCAACGACGGCGGCGACGACGGAAATGATGACGAGGCAGAGGAGGAAGAGGAGGCCTTTACACCTCTTCGTGCATGAGTGGCACCCCGGAAGCATCCTCGGATGCATCCGGGTGCATCTTCATCATCACAGCCTACGCCGCCACCACCACTGCCCT
Source organism: Alisma plantago-aquatica (assembly GCA_963693085.1). Taxonomy (NCBI): domain Eukaryota; kingdom Viridiplantae; phylum Streptophyta; class Magnoliopsida; order Alismatales; family Alismataceae; genus Alisma; species Alisma plantago-aquatica. The sequence continues at coordinate 182,875,048 of OY856410.1, read as the reverse complement.
CGCAGCCTAGCGAGGATGTCTATTCCATACATGGCATGTACACTATGCTGCACGATATACAGCAGTCGTAGCAGCAACACATGGCGATGTATACCGGTATTCAAGACACTACGAACCGGATACTGGACAAGCAAAGGGCGATGTTCGAGAATGAGCATCTTCTCCTTGACAACCAACAACAGATACATGATCGGTTGTATCAGATGGAGACGCAACAGGAGCCCTTCTACGACCACTATTGGAGCCAAAATTATTTTGGAGGTTATCCACAACCTCCACCCAGGGCCCAGTTTGATCCAAGCTTCCAGGGGGAGTATCCTTCGTGGGACCCTACGGCTCCGCAGTACCCGCCTCCACCACCACAAGAGTGATCCGGTATCACTGTTCCAATATTTAAGTTTGTTTTTGACTATGAGGCCATAGTCGAATTCAAGCTTAGGGGGGTAGTTGGAACAACTTTATCTTTTACTGTTTTTAGTTTTTTTTTAACTTTATTGATTTTGTTCTTGTTATTTGTTTCTTGCAATTTTTAGTTTTTGTAGGATCCACATGCTATCTAGTGTAATCATGGATGTCGTAAAGTTTATGTCATCTCATTAATTGTGCATGGGAAAATCAAGGGAAATTTAAAATTTTTAAAATTTGTGTGTGTTTGGATAACTTGTCTTGTTTAACCTTGGGCACATATCCTACGAAAATGATTGGTTTTGTCAACTTTAAAACAAAATTTCACAACTGTACTCCTAATGATTCATGAAAGTGGACGGAAATGGTTGTTTGAGCCTAAACTGACCAAATGGTAATGAGACTCTAATTGGATGTAAGAGAGAAAAACCTCTTAACTACTACACAGGTCAGTAAGGAGGGATGCATAATATCTTTCTAGGGTCCAGTCACCTAGTCTTGTGATCTTTCCACCTCATTAATGTTCACAATCCACCAAGAATTGGAAGTAAAGTGCAGTTTTAACTCTTTTTGATTGCATATCATCTAGATAGGACTTGCATTGAATTTATTTCCATATGTTCTGCATATTAAAAAAAAAAATTAGAATAGTGATACATGCACATTACTCTTAGGTGCATGCCATGTAGTTGCATTCATAATTTCCATACATAAACACATCATGTGTCTCAATTTTTCTCCAATGGTGAATGAAATTGTTCCATACCTTCTAAATAGTGCAAATTTCTGAGTATGAAGAAAATAAGCCCAATAAAATATTCATTATCAATTATGGATATAAGGGTTTGAAAAATGAAAAAAAAGAGAAAAATCTGAAAAATCGGCATTATGAAAGAAAAAAAAGAAGAAAAGAGTTATGTAGAAGCAACAAGAATAAGAAGGAGAAAGGAACATAATATCACCTGCATTTCAAGATAATTGAGTACATGATGTAGCTTAATTAGATGTCTGTCTCATTTTGAGATGGATGGTTAGTGCATGCATCATTCCACCCAGTTTTAGGCATTAGGGCATTCCTCATGTGCATTTGCATCATGTAGGACATTTTTGTATTATGCATGTTGAAACTGTATAATACTTCCATTTTCTTCCATGAACCACCCATCTTCATCCACCCGTTGCTCGGATTGGTAGGCCACCGTGAATTTCTCCTCACCAATGTATATAAGGAGAACTACTTCCATTTAGATGGTAGTTAGGGCGAGCAACGTAGTATAGGAGATCACAAGATGCACCAAGTATGAACCGACGAGTTTTATTATGTTAACTGCCTTACGTGATAGTGTTCATCAGTTTTGAGGTCAATTTCTCTTATGGATGATTACTGTCGCCTACAGGGTAATTACCATTCTGTGGTTAGAGAGGGCCGGTATGTGATTGTTAGGTGGAAGTCATTTGGATGTTGGTTGTGAGGCGTTGTTCTTCAGTTGACATTAGCAATTCTATTCTAAGGATTAGTTGCTCGAGGGCGAGCAACGTTCAAGCTTAGGGGAATTTGATGCGATGATTTTGAGTCGCATTTATAGACCTGTTTCATATGCGTTTTATGCTTTTATTAGTCATTTTTATGGTTAATGTGGAATAATTCATCCACTTTGGTCTTTGCTACTATTTTATGTCAAATTCCCTTTATTTCATCGTTTTGAGCATTAATTGTCAAAATATTATTATTTGTGTGAATTTATGTGATCTTGTGTTTGAATTTTAGGACAAACGAGTATTTTCTTCCGTCGATACCATCGACAGAAGTCGATACCATCGACGCAATCACAGGTTGCCAGCCGAAAGGAGCAGCAAAGCGTCGATACTATCGACATGGATGTCGATGGTATCGAGATACCAACAGGTTGTTGGCGAGAAAGCGGTCGATAGTATCGACACCAAGTCGATACCATCGACGCACGAAGGCTACAGCGATGCAAAATGACAAAACCGACGCCTAAAGGAAGTCGATACCATCGACCCGCGTCGATGGTATCGAGATGATATCGGGCGTGACAAAGGAAGGGTTTGCAGCCGGCCGATACTACAGCGGGTCGATACCATCGACTCGTGTCAATGGTATCGACACCGTAGGATATGAGTTGGCTTCCTAATGATCTCAATCAGACTGCTACGGTTAATTAGCGACCTAATGACCGAGATATACCTAATGACGGCCGCCCAGACGTAAAGGGGGATCTCATTAGCCATTGCACGAGTACCGAGGGGCAGGAGAGAGGAGAACGAAGGCCAGAAGCTCATACCCGTTGATTCGGGCACCACAGAAGATGGATTTCACCACCAAAAGGTGGGAGAGAACGTGTTCTATGCAAAGGATCAACCAGTTCTTCTCCGTTCAGGGGTTTCACATCTCAATTCACATTTTTCACATGATTTTCCCTATCTCTACCTTGTACTTGTTTGAGATGAACATGCGGGGCTAATCCCCTTCGTCTTTAGGACCGGGAGTAGCCCGGGGATTCATTGTATGACAATTTTATAATAGTAATTCATATTTTATCTCTTAAATCCGTGGCATAATTTCGTTTTCTCCATATATTGTTATGCTTGATCACCATAATAATAACCTAATGCCCTTAATCACTTTGAAAGAAGGATTAACGGCTGAAAAGAGACGAAATCTACATTAATCGATAAATCCCTTGACCAAGGTGGTGTAAAATTAATGGTGGATAATGAGAGATCGTTCATAATGCACCTAGTTTGGGGTATAGGTTACTACGACGGTGGAACCGACCTAGACCCAGGTAGTGAATTGCACCACGACAGTGGGCAATTCTTTTTTTAGGCCACTACCCAGATAGAGAGATAAAATTGAGGCATTATATAAAATCTAATACAATGAAAACCCGCGGTGAAACCGCAATCCTAAAGATACCCTTTTGAATTGGTTAAATTAACATTTAATCGATCGTTTGTTTTGTTTTGTTTTTATTTTCTTTCAATTTTGACAACAAATTTCAATTTGTTATTCGGCTTAGCTGATCGCAAATAGTTAGTAGGAGTCTCCAACAATTCCCAGTATCCCTGTGTTCGACTTGGGCCTCACAAAGGCCTGTACTACTCGACGCGTTCACTTGCGTTTTAGCGCACAGTAAAAATTGTGTCAATGTGAGTGTTGAGTACCTTGACCAGGTGAGTTGGTTGCGTTATCTCAACCTTGGGTCATGAACAAGGTAGGTTTTGGAGAGTGTCATGGTAGAGACACATCCTCTAGGTGTTTGGGTCGAGGTCTAGTAGGTATAGGGTGGTTTTGTGTCGAGATGGATGAGCTAGCATATGTTGTCTAGATCTAGGGTTGATGGTGGTACCTTGTCTCAACCTAGAGATGATGTTGGTCGATGGTGTCGTGACCATGGGAGGTGCACCCTAGAATGGCCATGATTGCAACCATTGAGGATGACATGGTGGTCAAGACACTACCAAGAGCGTATCACCATGTCTTGCATGTCATGTTTAAGTAGTTTCATGTTGGCCTTTTATGAGAATAAGTGTCCCTTGGACCCCTTAGTATGTTGACACCTCACCCTTTGCTCTCTCTCTCATCTTTCATCTGTATAACCCCTTAACTGTTACACCCACATCCCACGATTACCACTAATCATAAGATTAGGTCATAATTTTGATGAAAAATCTGCCATTTTTTTTCTTTCTCTGAAATATATTGTAATATCACTTACTAAACGATAAGTCTCAATTAAACATAACAACAAGATACATAGAAGAAAGAGTTTCGTACTTAATATAAATCATGTACATTACATTTCAAACTTCTCTCTTTTTTCACTCGTTCAATCCCAGGATCCAGAGGAAAGATAAGAGACCCTCTAACTATTCTAACTCTTCTTCTTTCAAGACCTCTATGCTACTCTTCATAAAAGTTGGATTCCATCTCCTCAGGAAGAGCTAATCCTTTATTGGAAAAATTTTTCAGTAGGTTGGTGAGATACTGGCACACTGAGTAGAGAATCAACATGTAACCAAGATATTTATGATGTTTACAAGTAATAGAACTTAAATGCAATCATGTAAGCATGGTAGTTTAAAAACTGCAATTCACTCAGTATGGTAGTATACAAATATTGAATGTAATAAAAGGATAACCTAACTATTTACATTATTTTAAATCCATTTATTATGCCTCTGTACCCACATGAGGTGTACCACAACATGTGAAAGTATTGCATCAAGCTACGATCTCACTGTACAAGACTTAGAAACATACCCGGGTTCCTAAGTCATTAATCTCAATACCACGTCTACAGCTGGCATCAACACGTCTGCCTCTCGACAGCTATTGGGAGCGGCCAAATATCTCAGACTCCACCTCTCAACCTGGGTACTCAGGTGGTGAGTCAAAGCCCTTAGGATTAAAGTGCATCAGTGGACCTACCGACCACTGATCACTACAACTTATAATACAGGTACCACCAGCATCCTCGATTGGTTTTGGGTACCACATAACTATAAGGAGTTTGCCCTACTGGTCAAAACCCCCACAGCCTACTGGTACACTCCGGATTACCTTGATCTAGACTACCTCCAGTCGGGAAACTGTTTCCTCCTCATAGCACATGCCTCATCTTGTGAAGATTTTATGGTATCCATGGCATCTAATGTCTAGTGATGTTTAGTTAATATAAGAGGTATCATCGTCATAGCTAATGATTACCCTATTTCTGATAATTAAGTGTCTCACATTTAAATAATAAATCACTTAATAATTTTCATATATCTCACAAACCATACTCCAACTCTTAAAACATGAACTAGGGCAATCTGTCTTTTTGGTGCCTCTACACATTCATTGCCTGTCGAATCATGGAAATTCACATGACAACTTTAAACATGGTAATACTTCACTAATAATATGATTAATAAATCATTTCAACTACTGATATTCACCACATACATTTATTTAAACCATCACAAATATCATAGAGAAAGAATCAAAACACTGGAAACTATTATTTGAATTTGTATGCTTTAAATCAGGGTTAAAAGATGATTATCTACTCACAGACTTCACCCAAGATCACTGATCTTAGCCTTTTCACCAACTAATCTCATATCTTAGCTCACATGAGTCAAGATCAAGCTTTAAACCTCAAGATCTCGTTCAAAACAACCTTTTAATGTGTTTCCTGATCCTAAAGAGGGTCTTCTGTAGGTAAAAGGTAAATATCGAAGGTTAAGACAAACCTAAAAATTGCTGGATTAGGAATCTCAAGCAAGGGAAAATGAAGAGAAGGAAGAATCAAGGGTTAAACCTACTTACCAAGTCGAATTGTAACATATTGGAATATTGGTGCCAATTTTAAATATTGATCTATGATTTCTAATTCTCCAAATTGAAAGTTTCTTTTTTAAATTGCATTTATTTTGCACACCATTTGAAATACCTCGAAATCCTATCATAGAAATGCATATTGCCCTCGTTGGGTCTAGTCATCTCATTTGAAATTTAATTATATAATTGAAACCTTATTGATTCTTGGCTTTGAAATTATCATTATTAGGCTTAATGCTTAAGTAATCATGACATTAATCACGTTGGACCACTTGGGAATAAAAAATAAGAGACTTGACCTTGATGAGGAATAACCATTAGAATTATATTAAAAATTGCAAACGAAACAGACATGTGGATGGGAGGATAAGCTACTAAAGCAATAAATATATTAGGGGATTCTTTTTCCACGTTAACTAAGCAATGAGCCTCGTTTTTCTCAGCCCCTTTAGTAGCTGGTCATGCTACGTTTCTTTTTCCCGCATACTGCAGTCTCCTCTCCCCACGTCTAATTCCTACTGCTGGTCCCCAGTGCAGTGATGATCATGGCGATGCCTCACCCCTATGACGCCCGCTAGCCACGATTGCAAGGCCCCTCCACCATTGACTCCCTAATGCAGAACAAAAGGTAACGATGTTGGCCATTAAAGACCAGAGGAGAGAACGGGTGAACTGGCTGTTCAACTCAACTGCGCCGCTTCGGCTAGCATCGACACTACCTTAATCATAGATGCTAACCCTAGCTAGGATCGTTATAAAACACCTCCCCACCATTGACACCCCACAAAAACTTCAGACCCTGCCCTCGAGCTCTCCACCAGCACCTATCGATCATAGCGCCGCCGTCTCTTTCCTTGACTCGTCAGCAACCTTTGGGCACCAGCAACGCCAACACCTGGGTGGGCTAGCCTTGGCGAGCGTCGCTCGAATCTCGTCCACCAGTGCAGCGCCGCCAGATTGGGCAGGCTGTAGACCGATGATCTTCATCACAACAACGACCACTCCTCCTGATCGTTGGGCTTCCCCTAACACCCAAACGCCACCAGAAGTGCCACAATCTCAACCTCCATCTGAAATCCCACCGACCTGCATCCTGCATCTGTGCGGTACAACTTTTCGACGCATCGCTGACTGCAACCTATTGCTCGACAACATCACACCGCCGCTAGAGAACACCGTATAGCTGACAACCTTCAGGAAGTCAGGTCAACCACCACCACCACACAAGGGCTAGGGAAGAGCAACAATTGATAGACTGGAGTAGCGATCTTCAGAACAGAGGCTGCCACCAGTTTCCTCCTAGTTCCATCATTATACTCCACCAATGTCGGGAGGTACCTGCGTTCCCCTCTTTTCTATTAAATTCAATAATATAGGCAACGAGGTCAGTACAAAACCTATACACTAATTAAGAAATCATAAGCCATACCCTTTAATCATTGGATTTGTTAATGGATTGAATACGCATATGCCTGATGTGATAATCAATATAATATACACCCTAGTCATGCATGCACATGCTGATCTCCACGTAAATCATCCTTATTAAGTATATATGCCCTGCTATGGGTACAATACAAATCACAAGTTATATAAACAACTAATGACCTCCACATACATATTTGTTTAAGTTAATCCATATATGTATGTTCCTACAATTGATATAATACAAATTATAGTAAGGTATACATGTGATGACCAAGTATGAGGAAGTATAAAGGATTAATGGAACTCCCACGAATTGCATTATAGAAATTACCCTCATCACACCATATCGTTTTCAACTTAGCATAGAAGAAAAAAGTATAATGTTTGGACGGTAAAAAAAGTATAGGTATGGAGAAACCAAATGTGGAAAACCATAACTCAGATTACACTAAGTTCCAACCAATCATGTAAACTATTTTGTTCTAAAACTATATGTAGGAATGTAGACATAAGTAGTATTTTGTGAAATATGAATTTTATATATTATAAACATGAGTAATAAATACTCTAATACTTATACCCAAAGAGAAAACTATAATAATAGGAAGCAATTTAATGACCTCATGGTAATACAATATAATCACGAAGTTGATAAGGGGTAAAATAGTAATTTCACCTAATGAGAATCTAGGAGATAATTTCAAAGCCAGGAATTGCAAAATGACATGGGATATTTCCCTTTTTTTCTAGGATTTGAAACCTCACAACAGTTGAACCCTAGTCGTGGAAACTGTTGAACTTTGCTTGGAATACAAGGTACTAAATCTTCTATTTCATTGTTGAACTATTTTCCCTCTTGGTGGATACACATATATCTTGAATACTAGTGAATTCCGTATAGTTTTGAACCCTCTACATGTTCTTCAAAGTTCACCACTCTTATTTTGTAATTGATGAAATGTTGTTGATAATAATTTTGGCACTAGACTTGATCTATTTGGAGTTTTGACTCCCTGTAGACTTTGGTCCCTTGGGCTTTGGCCCTATAGAGCTTTGGCTCACTTGAGTGGGACAAGTACCCCACAACCCTGCGCAGAGGATAGGGATTAGTTGTCCCCCAGTTAACTAGAATAGCTAATAAGGCACTAGTGTCATTCTCTCCTAGAGTGTGAGAACACAAGGCACTTAGCCCTAGAAAAGATATGATAGGAAGGTGCCAAAGCTTGCTAAATTGAATATCTAGACATTGATTTACTTTTTAAATAACTTGGATAAATTTTGCATACTTGAAATATTGAATCTTGCCTGGTAGTCATATTGTGAAAGATTTTTCCATCTTGAAATTGATATTGGAATTCTTACTTGTTAACCTTTAGTCCACCAAATAGTTCTTTCCTATATTTTTATCATGCGACTAAATCCTATTTCACACATAGTTCAATAATACATATATAGTACCAGCTTTTGTTGACCCATTCTATCTTTTGGTCCATGTCGTGGTTTTCCATCCCTTTGGGATCTTGCATGGACAAAAGGACCTGCTCACTTGGAGTATTCTGTAGTGGAGTACTGAGTTAAAGCTAGGAGCATGGCAAGGTGTACTTCATGTGGCATAACACTTTTATCCTTATTTGCATTTTTATGTAGTCCCTTATGTGGACAATAATGTTCTGTTCTTAATTCTTATGTTTGCCGAAGAAACAAACACTATGTTCCATATTGTTGATGTTATTGAAGACTTTGATTATCATATTATGTTACACATGGTTTGTAACTATGTCGTCACATGAAATGGTATCATATCCACTCAACAATCGGCATCTTCCTTGCTCCACCCTAGAATTACACTTAGGACTCTATATTGACATCTCTCCCTCTTTTTACTACCCTATAGGAAACATCGATTGTTCGCTTCCGAGGATGAATACGAGAACCCTAAGAAGAAGGGATCGTCATCCCACAGTAAGAAGTACAAGACCCCTTCCACTGAACGCTCAGAAGCCCCCCCTACCCCCAAAGATGATCCTGCCAGTCAACTAGCCCAACCGCAATCTATCTTGGGGACAACCATGAAGGGCCTTATTGACAAGAACACTGGCCCCAGAGAACCCTCCATTGCCGACTTCATCAAGTTGAAGCCATCTGAGTTTATGGGTGAGAGTAAAAAGGAAATGGTCGAGAAGGCTGAGAATTGGATCCTAGCCACCCAAGACATTTTGGAGGGTATGAGTTGTCCCAAGAATCTATGGGTGAAGTATGCGACCTTTGTCCTGAAGGGTTCCGCAAAGGTATGGTGGCAAAACATGACACATACCCAACTAAGAAGGCATCCTCAATATCATGGGAGGAATTTCTGAAGTTGTTTCGTCAACAATACATTCCCCAGTCAATATTAATTAAGAAGGAGATGGAGTTCAACTCAGTGCGTCAAGGTGGAGACTCAGTAGCCGAATTCCTATGTCGCTTCACCCTCCTGGAGAGATATGCAACTGGTGTCACCGAGGAAAGGAAGATACAAGTATTCATGCAAGGTCTGAATAAACATCTCAGTGATAGTTTGGCTCCACAATTTCCTCTTCCCTTCGAACAACTAGTGGCCAAAGCACAATTCCCTGAGATGCATCATCAGGATGTGAAGTTTTCTACCCATGCACCCCTGAAGAATAGCAACAACCCTAATCATGGAGGCCATCATCACCGCCACAACAATTATCATCATCACCACAACAGCAGTAACAACAACCATAGTAGGCCTTCTCAATATGCACCCCATCCTACTCAAGGGACCTACCCTTTCTGCCGCAACTGTGGAAAAAAGCATCCTGGGGAATGTTATCACCCGACTCCTCTCTGCTTCAACTACTACAAGTTGGGACATCGCAATGCAGAGTGCCCTGAACCTCGAGGGTCAACCAATTCTCATTCCCGCCAGGGTAATCCTCCTAAAAACTCATCCCCGAGGAACAACTATCAGAACAAGCCAAAGCCAACTGAACAACGTAGTGGGAGATTATTTGCCATGACTACTAAAGAAGCCGCAAACAACAATGATGTCATTGTAGGTATGGTTTCTATTATGGGCCAACCTGTGAAGGCTCTTTTTGATTCTAGAACCACTAATTCCTTCATCTCTATATCACTAGTGAAAGTTTTGAAATTAGAGACAATTTACATGGACTATATTCTTAATATCAATACCCCTAGTGGATGTGTAAAAACTACGTGTCGTAAAATCCTTCCAATAACCATCTCTATCATTGGGAAAGATTTTCCCGTTAACCTTCTCTTACTTGACATGGTCGATTTTGACATCATTCTAGGAATGGACTGGTTGTCCATTCATCAAGCTCAACTTTTATGTGGGAAGAAGCAAGTTGTTCTTGTCCACCCTGATGGAGAACAATTAGTAGTCACATGACATCGAAAATATAATAATATCCTTATCTCGGCAATGAAGGCCCAGAAACTAATGGACTCTGGATGTAGAGCATTCCTCGCGGAAGTAGTATCTGAGAAGGAACCCTTACGCATTGAAGACATAGATATCATAAGAGAATACCCAGACGTTTTCCCCGACGAACTTCCTAGGATCCCTCCAGAAAGAGAAGTGGAGTTTAGCATTGAACTTCTGCTTGGAACAACTACCATTTCAAAAGCCCCATATCGCATGGCATCGACGGAACTGGTAGAAATAAAGAAGCAATTACAAGAACTCCTAGATTTGGGTTTTATTAGACCCAGCGTGTCACCTTGGGGTGCACCTGTTCTATTCATCAAGAAGAAAGATGGATCCATGTGAATGTGCATCGACTATCGCATGTTGAACCAGGTCACAGTAAAAAATCGGTACCCCCTACCGAGGATCGATGACCTTTTCGATCAATTAAAGTCAGCCACCATCTTTTCAAAAATGGATCTCCGTAGCGGCTACCATCAAATGAAGATCAAGGAGACAGACATATCAAAAACTGCATTTCGCACTCGGTATGGGCACTATGAGTATCTGGTTCTGCCTTTTGGGCTGACTAATGCCCCTGCTGCTTTCATGGACCTTATGAATAGGGTCTTCAAACCTCACTTAGATTCTTTTTTTTGTGGTTTTCATCGATGATGTCCTCATATACTCTAAAATGTTTGAGCAACACCGAGAACATTTGAGGACCGTGTTGAACACACTCAGGGAACATCAACTATTTGCAAAATTCTCTAAGTGTGAATTCTACCTCTCTAAAGTAATGTTTTTGGGGCATGTTATTTCTGCGGGTCATATAGATGTGGACCCTGCAAAAGTTGAAGCTATTCAAAAATGGCAAACACCTCGCAATCCTTCTGAGATTCAGAGCTTTCTAGGTCTGGCGGGCTACTATCGACGATTCATTCTGAACTTCTGTACAATTTCCCTCCCTATGACCAAGCTGACTAGAAAGGATGCAAAATTTGTTTGGACACCAGAGTGTGAAGTAAGTTTCCAAAAGCTAAAGCAGTGCCTCACCTCTGCTCTAGTCTTGACCTTACCCATTGAAGGTAAGAATTATGAAGTTTTCACTGATGCCTCCCGACATGGTCTCGGTTGTGTACTTATGCAAGATAAACATGTGATAGCATATGGTTCACATCAACTAAAGCCAAACGAGGCAAACTACCCCACCCATGACCTTGAACTCGTAGCTATTGTCTATGCTTTAAAAATTTGGAGGCACTATCTCTACGAAGAACAATTTATAATTTTCTCTGATCACAAGATCCTCAAGTACCTACTCACACAAAAAGATTTAAATCTTCGACAACATCGATGGGTAGAGTACCTGAACGAATATGATTTTACAATCTCTTATCACCCTGGGAAGGCCAACGTAGTCGCAGATGCCTTAAGTAGGAAGAAGGCTGCAACTTGCGTGACCATGAGGCTGACTGAGTAGAAAAATCTGAACACACTTGCAGAATGGAAACCTGAGAGAATCACAGAAATACAAGTCAAAATGGCTAGTCTCTCAGTCACTCCTAGTTGGATGACTAAAATCATAGAAGCCCAAAAGACCAGTCCTGAGTTAGAAGAGGTCATGAAACTGGTAGAGAAGCCTCAGACAGAGATGCAGATTGGCTTATATGGAGCTATTTGTTTCCATCAATGACTTTGGGTTCCAAACGTTGCTGAGTTAAGGGAGAAGGTTCTGAAAGAAGCCCACTATTCCAAATATACCATTCACCCTGGAATGACAAAGATGTATAAGAACCTCCAACGTTCATTCTGGTGGAAGAACATGAAAAATGACATAGGTGAATTTGTGTCTAGATGTCTGACATGCCAACATGTAAATATAGAGCATCAAAGACCTGGAGGTCTCTTACAACCCCTTGAAATTCCTGAATGGAAGTGGGATAAGGTCACGATGGACTTCGTCACTGGATTTCCTAAGACCAGACAAGGCTATGATGCAGTGTGGGTCATCATTGACCGACTCACAAAGTCAGCTCATTTCTTACCCTTTAATACTACAATGAACGTATCTTCCATGGCTGAGTTATATATTCGAGAGATAGTTCTCTTGCATGGGATTCCAAAGATGGTTGTTTCTGATTGGGATCCAAAATTCACTTCTAGACTCTGGAAACAGATTCATGATGAATTGGGTACTCGATTGGCCTTTAGTACGGCCTATCATCCTCAGACGGATGGAAAATCTGAGCATACAGTCCAAATCCTAGAGGACTTACTCCATTCTTGTGCCATGGACTGGAGTGGCTCTTGGGATAAGTACCTTCCCCTGACTGAATTTGCATACAATAAAAGCTATCAGGCCAACATTGGGATGCCTCCATATGAAGCTTTATATGGTAGGCCATGTAGATCATCCTTACATTGGGATGAGGTGGGTCAAAGGTCTTTGCTAAAATATGAGGAACTATAGTTCTATGTGGAGACAATTGACTTGATTAAGAAAAGAATGAAGGCAGCTCAAGATAGACAGAAAATGTATGCCGACCAACATAGAATGGATAAAAGTTTTCTTGTGGGAGAATCAGTCTTTTTGAAAGTAAAACCCTTGAAGTCTATTTCTAGATCAAAAATCAAGGGCAAGTTGAGTCCTAGATATGTAGGACCTTTTAAAATCCTTCAACGAGTTGGGGAAGGTGCATATCGACTAGCCTTGCCTCCATCTTATGAGAAAATGCATGACGTGTTTCATGTCTCTGTTCTAAAGAAATACGTCAAGGACCCATCTCATGTTTTGACCATCAAACCTATGGAAATCTGGGAAGATTTGACCTATGAAGAATACCTGGTAAAGATCCTTGACACAAGGGTCAAGCAACTAAAGAATAAGGATATCCAATTAGTGAAGGTGCTTTGGAAGCACCATGGCCTCGAGGAAGCAACTTGGGAACTGTAATATGAAATGGTGAATGCTTACCCTCAACTTTTCACTTAATCATGGATTTCGGGACAAAATCCCCCTCTATGGGAGGTGAGTTGTAACATACTAGAATTTTGGTGCCAATTTTAAATATTGATCTATGATTTCTAATTCTCTAAATTGAAAGTTTCTTTTTTAAATTGCATTTATTTTGCACACCATTTGAAATACCTCGAAATCCTATCATAGAAATGCATATTGCCCTCATTGGGTCTAGTCATCTCATTTGAAATTTAATTAGATAATTGAAACCTTATTGATTCTTGGCTTTGAAATTATCATTATTAGGCTTAATGCTTAAGTAATCACGACATTAATCATGTTGGACCACTTGGAAATCACGAATAAGAGACTTGACCTTGATGAGGAATAACCATTATAATTATATTAAAAATTGCAAAAGAAACAGACATGTGGATGGGAGGATAAGCTACTGAAGCAATAAATATATTAGGGGATTCTTTTTCCATGTTAACTAAGTAATGGGACTCATTTTGCTCGGCCCCTTTAGCAGCTGGTCACACTGCATTTCTTTTTCCCGCAGACTGCGGTCTTCTCTTCCCACATCTAATTCCTACTGCCGATCCCCAGCGCAGCGATGATCACGGCGACGCCTCACCCCTACGACGCCGGCTAGCCATGACTGCAGGGCCCCTCTACCATCGACTCCCTAACATAGAACAAAAGGTAACGACGTTGGCCATTATAGACTACAGGAGAGAATGGGTGAAACGACTATTCAACTCAGCCGCGCCGCTTTGGCTAGCATCGACGCTGCCTTACTCATAGATGCTAACCCTAGCTAGGATTGTTATAAAATGCCTCCCCACCATCGACACCCCACACCAACTTTAGGCCCTACCCTTGAGCTCTCCTCCTGCACCTATCAATCACAACGCCACCGTCTCTTTCCTTGACTCGTCAACATCCTTTGGGTGCCAGCAACGCCAACACCTGGGTGCGCTAGCCTTGGCGAGCATCGCTCCAATCTCGTCCACCAGTGCAGCGCCGCCAGGTTGGGCAGGCTACAGATCGACGATCTTCATCACAACAACCACCACTACTCCTGATTGTCGGGCTTCCCCTAACACCCAGACGCCACCAGTAGCGCCACAATCTCCACCTCCGTCTGAAATCCTGCCGACCTGCATCCTGCATCTGTGCGACACAACTTTCTGAAGCATCACTGACTGCAACCTGCTGCTCGACAGCATCACACCGCCGCTAGAGCACACTGTATAGCTGACGACCTTCAGGAAATCAGGTCGACCACCACCACCACGCAGGGGCTAGGGAAGAGTAGAAATTGGTAGACTGGAGCAGCGATCTTCAGAATAGAGGCTTCCACCAGTTTCCTCCTAGTTCCATCATTTTACTCCACCAACATCGGGAGGTACCTGCTTTCCCCTCTTTTCTGTTAAATTCAATAATATAGGCAACGAGGTCAGTACAAAACATATACACTAATTAAGAAATCATAAGCCATACCCCTTAATCACTGGATCTGTTAATGGATTGAATACATATATGCCTGATGTGATAATCAATATAATATACACCCTAGTCATGCATGCACATGCTGATCTCCACATAAATCATCCTTATTAAGTATATATGCCCTGCTATGGGTACAATACAAATCACAAGTTATATAAACAACTAATGACCTCCACATACATATTTGTTTAAGTTAATCATTTTTTTATGTTCCTACAATTGATATAATACAAATTATAGTAAGGTATACATGTGATGACCAAGTATGAGGAAGTATAAAGGATTAATGGAACTCCCATAGATTGCATTATAGAAATTACCCTCATCACACCATATCATTTTCAACTTAGCATAGAAGAAAAAAGTATAATGTTTGGATGGTAAAAAAGTATAGGTATGGAGAAACCAAATGTGGAAAACCATAACTCAAATTACACTATGTTCCAACCAATCATGTAAACTATTTTGTTCTAAAACTATATGTAGGAATGTAGACATAAGTAGTATTTTGTGAAATATGAATTTTATATATTATAAACATGAGTAATAAATACTCTAATACTTATACCCAAAGAGATAACTATAATAATAGGAAGCAATTCAATGACCTCCTGGTAATACAATATAATCGCGAAAGTTGACAAAAGGTAAAATAGTAATTTCACCTAATGAGAATCTAGGAGATAATTTCAAAGCCAGGAATTGCAAAATGACATGGGATATTTCCCTTTTTTTTCTAGGATTTGAAACCTCACAACAGTTGAACCCTAGTTGTGGAAACTGTTGAACTTTGCTTGGAATACAAGGTACTAAATCTTCTATTTCATTGTTGAACTATTTTCCCTCTTGGTGGATACACATATATCTTGAATACTGGTGAATTCCGTATAGTTTTGAACCCTCTACACGTTCTTCAAAGTTCACCACTCTTATTCTGTAATTGATGAAATGTTGTTGATAATAATTTTGGCACTAGACTTGATCTATTTGGAGTTTTGACTCCCTGTAGACTTTCGTCCCTTGGGCTTTGGACCTATAGAGCTTTGGCTCACTTGAGTGGGCCAAGTACCCCACAACCCTACGCAGAGGATAGGGATTAGTTGTCCCCCAATTAACTGGAATAGCTAATAAGGGACTAGTGTCGTTCTCTCCTAGAGTGTGAGAACACAAGGCACTTAGCCCTAGAAAAGATATGATAGGAAGGTGCCAAAGCTTGCTAAACTGAATATCTAGACATGGATTTACTTTGTAAATAACTTGGATAAATTTTTCATACTTGAAATATTGAATCTTGCTTGGTAGTGATATTGTGAAAGATTTTTCCATCTTGAAATTGATATTGGAATTCTTACTTGTTAACCTTTAGTCCACCAAATAGTTCTTTCCTATATTTTTATCATGCGACCAAATCCTATTTCACACATAGTTCAATAATACAGATATAGTACCAGCTTTTGCTGACCCATTCTATCTTTTGGTCCATGTCATGGTTTGCCATCCCTTTGGGATCTTGCATGGATAGAAGGACCTGCTCACATGGAGTCTTCCACAGTGGAGTACTGAGTTAAAGCTAGGAGCATGGAAAGGTGTCCTTTGAGGGGCATAGCACTTTTATCCTTATTATCATTTTGATGTAGTCCCTTATGTGGACAATAATGTTCTGTTCTTAATTCTTATGTTTGTCGAGGAAACAAACACTATGATCCTTATTGTTGATGTGATTGAAGACTTTGATTATCATATTATGTTACACATGATATAGCAACCCCTTTGGATTTCCACCATTCTTCCCATTATTCCCAAAAAATCACCCCAAAAATCACTTTCCAGGTCACCCTCTCAGTAAGCAAGGAGTCTGAGATGATAGAGGATTGAATCACAGTTCCAACACACTTTTTTCTGTTGAAAATGGATAAGTATAGCCTGAGATATGATTGGTTTACGATTGGCTGTCTTGGGCGGCACCGGTCGCGGTCGCGGCACATGACGCAGCGTCGCGGTCATGACACATGACGTGGTCGTGACTCACGTGTAGCATTGCGGTCGCGGTACTCTGTACATGTTTACTAAAAATGGCACAACTCTCTCATTTTAACTCCGATTTAGTTTATTATTTTTTCTATTGGATTCACAATTGAATTCTCTACAACTGATCTTAGGCCTTGACTCACCCTCTATGGATGAACCTTATGGAGGAACCCTTAGGTTTTTGGGGCATTGGATTCTCACCAATGTTTGCGTTTGGTGATGTTGGTGGGGGTTTCTGAGGAATACAAATAACCTCAAGTTTTTTTTTCAAATTTGGCAAGCATCTGGAATAACTAGTGAATTACAACTCTATTGTACCACAACAATTTATTTTTAGGATAAATAATTGAAATTAGAAGAATTTATGGTTGACTTGCTATATAACTATAGATAGCTAACAGAAGGCTTGTTATTGAACAATATAACATGGCCCATATAATATTATTTTGATAATATTCTTAGAGAAAAAATTATTTATTTATTATTTCCTTTAATGTCATTAACTCTCTTCTTGCATACATGTATGGGTTAATGTTATATTACTCCATCTTGGATCTTTATAGTAGACTTAACTCATGATTATGAGTTTCCCAAACAAATATTTAAGGTTACCAAAGTTAATATAAAACACAAGATAAAAATATTACTAACAAAAATATGACAAACATTAAGATTATATTAAATCTCTAGGATTACCAACAAGGCTAGAAATGGTTGTAACAATTCTCCCACTCTAATAAAATTTTGTCTCAAAATTTCTAAAAGAGGAAAGGATACTTGTTAAAAATCTCTATCTCCACTTCCCAGGTAGCTTTTTCTACACCATGATTGCTCCAAAGAACCTTTTCTCTCTTTTTAAGCTTTCAAATTCTACGGTCTAGAATTTGAATTGGTCCTTTAATATAAGAGATATCCTCTCTCAACTGTATATGATCTGAGTCTATAATCTTATTAGTACCATGATGACACTTTTTCAACATCGATACATGAAACACATTATGTAAATTGGCTAGCTCCAATGGCAACTCCAATTTGTATGCAACTGGTCCAATTCTTTGAATGATTGAATAGGGACCCATGTATCTAGGAGTTAGTTTGCCTCACTTTCCAAACCTTATCACACCTTTCCATGGTGAAACTTTCAAATAAACCTCAACCCCAATCTCAAATTGAAGTGGTCTATGACTTTTTTCTGCATAGCCTTTCTGTCTGTCCTGAGCTACCTTCAACTGTTCTCTAATCACATATATCTTTTCTGTGGTTTCTTCTACCAACTCTAGACCTAAAATTTGCCTTTCTCCTACTTCATACCAACAAATCGGAGATCTACATTTTCTCCCAAAGAAAGCTTCATAAAGGCCATGCCTAAGCTAGAATGGTGACTGTTGTTATAGGTGAATTCCATAAGACTGAGATGATCATCCCAACTACCACTAAACTACAAAACACATGCTCTTAGCATATCCTCCAGGGTCTGAGTTGTCCTCTCTGACTGTCCATCTATTTGAGGATGAAAGGCTATGCTAAATTTGAACTTTGTTCCCAAGGAACATTGCAACTGATTCCAAAACCTAGATGTAAATTTAGGATCTCTATCAAATATTTTAGAAATAGGTATTCCATGTAATTTGACTACCTCATCTATATAGACTTTGGCTAACTTTGGTGTATCCCATGTTGTCTTAATTGGTATAAAGTGAGAAGACTGCATTAGCCTATCTACTATTACCCATACAGAGTCGAAACCACATGGTGTCCTAGGTAATCCAACCCCAAAATCCATGGTTATATGCTCCCACTTCCATTCAGGGATAGGAAGTGATTGTAGAGTACCTATCGACTTTTGATGTTCAACCTTGACTTGTTGACATACATCACACTTAGCCACATACTCAGCCACATCCTTCTTCATACATGACCACCAATACAACTCCTTTAGGTTTCTATACATCTTTTTGTTACCTGGATGCATTGCATACATAGAAGAATGAACTTCCTCAAGAACCTACTTCTTTAACTCAGTGTCATCTGGCACACACAATCTGTCATGTAGATACAACAACCCATCTTCTGAAAATCTAAACTCTGATCTCTTTCTTTTTGTCATATCATGAATGATATGTTGCAATTCTCTATCACTATGCTTAAACTCTTGAATCTGATAATAAAATGTAGGTCTAACATGCATCTGTGCAATCTATCCACCTTGATCAGACACATTCAAATCCAAATTCATCTCTCTCATATTAACTAACATGTCTCTTTTTACACATGCCATTGAAAACATTTTTGTAGAAGATGTTGACTTTCTACCTAGAGCATCTGCTACTACATTGACCTTTCCAGGATGATAATCAATGGTGACATCATAATCCTTTATAAGCTCCAACCATCTATGTTGTCTCAGATTGAGATCCGTCTATGTGAAAACATACTTCAGACTCTTATGATCAATAAAGACCAGACATGATTCACCATAGAGATAATGACACCATTTCTTCAGAGCATGCACTACTGCTGCCAACTCAAGATCATGTGTGGGACAGTTCTCTTCATTCTTCTTAAATTGTCTAGAAGCATAGGCCACCACTTTCCCTTCTTGCATAAGAACACATCCCAAACCTCTCCTGGATGCATCACAGAAAATGACATAGCCCTTATCTGCCTCTGGTAATATCAAGACTGGTGCTGTAGTTAACTTCTTCTTTAAAATTTGGAAATTTTTATCACATGAATCAGACTAAACAAAAGGTACATCCTTCCTTGTTAAGCATGTAAGAGGTACTACTATTGCACTGAAGTTCCTTATAAACCTCCTATAATATCCTGCTAACCCTAGGAAACTTCTGATCTCAATAGGGGTCATAGGTTGCTCCCACTGAAGAATAGATTCTACCTTCTTAGGGTCAATGCTAACTCCTTCTGCTGATATGACATGTCCAAGAAAAGATACTTCAGCCAACTAAGACTCACATTTGCTAAACTTAGCATAAAGATGATGTTGCCGTAATAACTGTAGGGCTATCCTCAGATGCTGCTCATGTTGTTCTGCATCTTTTGAATATATAAGGATGTCGTTTGTATACACTACTATGAACTAATCTAAATATGGTCTAAAAACCCTATTCATCATGTCCATAAAGGCTATAGGGGCATTTGTTAATCCAAAAGACATAACTACAAACTCATAGTGCCCATACCTCATTCTGAATGCTAACTTAGGTACATCAGATGCCTTTATCCTTAGCTGATGATAACCTGACTTGAGATATATCTTTGAAAAGATCATTACCTCACAGAGTTGATCAAATAGGTCTTCAATCATAGGCAAATGATATTTATTCTTAATTGTTATCTTATTCAATTGTCTGTAGTCTATACATAACCACATGGTTCCATCCTTCTTTTCCACGAACAGTACTGGAGCTCCCCAAGGTGATGTACTGGGTTAAATTAATCCTTTATTCAGAAACTCCTATAACATGGTTTTCAATTCCTTTAACTCCCTAGGTGCCATTCTATAGGCAGGTAATGCTACTGGATGACTACCAGGTAAAGTCTATATCTTAAAGTCAATATCTCTTTCAGGTGGTAAACCTGGTAACTCATCAGGGAAGACATCTGAAAACTCACATAATACTAGAATATCTGCTAGATTGACTACTCTTTTCTCTGTCCTAGCATCCACCACATGTGCTAAAAAGGCCTCACACCCCTTTCTCATCATCTTATCAGCTACACCAGATGATACTATACATGTGGGCAAGACTTTTCTATCTCCGGTAAAGACACATGAAAAACCACCTTGTTGAAAGATAGCTTCTTTCTTCCAACAATCTAATTGGACATGATATGTCTCAAGGTAGTCCATACCCAAAATGATTTGAAAAGAATTAATATATAAGGGTATGAGATTAACTACTATTGTATTCCCACTAAAGCTCAATAGCCATCCAAGACATACTTTAGTCAAAACTGAGGATTCACCTAGTGGAACTTTTAAAAACAACTCAAAAGATAAATCCTGGGTTAGAAGATTTATCCCACTAACTATCGATCTTTGAATGAAAGAATGTGTTGCACATATATCTATTAATAATGTAGTAGAAATGTTGTTAAAGAAAAGCATCTCACATGTCACAACTCTGGGCAAAACTACACCTTCAGATGGTGTCATTGAGAAGAAGCGTCCAATAGATCTCCCTCTGCTACTTTGTCCTCACTGTCCACTACTAGTACTAGGTGCTCCTCTTCTAGAACCTGAAACCACTGGAGAACTTGCCCCTCTAACTAGAGCCTGCCTTTTTGGAGTCTGAAATTGTAATTGTGAACCTTGTTCTAAAACATATGGAAGCTTTGGGAAGTCTCTTTTTATATGTCCCATCTGCCCACAATGAAAACATATTGGAGCGTTAGTTCCCCAACACTAACCAGAATGTACCCTACCACAATTGTCACATATGGATGCATCATGACTCTACAGTCCTATCATTGTCACTAAAGATCCTGAAGACCTAGTTGGAGGTGTCCATGTAGACTGTGTATTCCATCTACCGTAATTGGGCCTTCCTCCACCTGGTGAAAGCCTAGATCCTTGTCACCCAAAATAGCCAAGTCCTTGTCCTATCTTAGAAAAGAAACCACCACCTCCTCTGTATCCACCACTACTTTGTCCCCATCTATTAAAGTCTCCAGATCATTTCTTACTCTCAGACTACTTATCAGCATTAACTGACTCTTCTACACATCTCGCTGCTTCCACAAATTCCCCAAAGTTTTATCTGTCTCTTCGACCAATGGCTGACACAATGTGTCTAATCTATGATCTTAATCCTTGTTGAAATCTTCTGCACTTTTCTACATCATCAGGCACATGTTGCGGATAGAAATTTTCCAACCTTGTGAAATGTGCCTCGTATTCACCAATTGTCATACTTCCTTGTCTGATATTCTCCAATTGTTTAATCTTATCACTTTGGAAGGTAGGAGGAAAATACTTAAGGTGAAACTCATCTACAATGCCCTTCCTGGTCATCTCTACATTTATCCTTTTATCTTCCACTCCCTGCCACCACAACTCAACATCTCCCTTGAGTAAATAGACTGCATGATTAATTTGCTTATCTTCTGATAACTCCATTAGGTGAAAGACCTTTTTCCAGTTTTCAAAGCCACACCTCCACCACAGCTGAATCTATTATCCCAAAAATTTAGTTCCACCAAGCTTCTTCACCAACTCATAGGATCTCATTAGATCCTTACTAGAAGATGAAGACTTTCTGTCCATCTTGTAATTTTCTTTTGTCTCCAGAAAACTATGATACATCCTTATTGCCTCATTATCCTATCCACCTTGAGACATTCCTTGAGGGTCAGGGCCTTAATGGCTCTCAACTTGTTTCTCACCATGTCCACATCCTCTTCCTTCTATCTGCATATCCATAATAGAACACATTTGTTAGAAAAATTGCAGTTCAAAGAGGAAAACATCCTAATCTTGTCAACCTCTTATCACCCTTGTCCCAAACCTAAACTCATTTTAGGTTCAACCTATGCTCTAATACCAAGTTGTTACACCCACATCCTAAGATTACCACTAATCATGAGATTAGGGCATAATTTTGATGAAAAATCTGCCATTTGTTTTCTTCTTTCTCTAAAATATATTGTAATATCACTTACTGAATGATAAGTCTCGATTAAACATAACAAAAAGATACAACAGAACTTGTCTATTACATATAAGCAAGAGTTTCACACTTAATATACATCATGTGCATTACAGTTCAAACTTCTCTCTTTTCTCACTCTTTTAGTCCCATGATCCAGAGGAAGGATAAGAGACCCTCTAACTATTCTAACTACTCTTCTTTCAAGACCCCTGTGCTACTCTTGATAAAAGTTGGCTTCCATATCCTCAGGAAGAGCTAATCCTTTACCTGAAAAATTCTTCAGTAGGTTGGTGAGCTACTGGCTCAGTGAGTAGAGAATCAACATGTAACCAAGATATTTATGATGTTTACAAGTAATAGAACTTAAATGCAATCATGTAAGAACATAAGTTTTTACTCAACATGGCAGTAGTACATATATTGAATGCAATAAAAGGATAACCTAACTATTTACATAATTTTAAATCCATTTATTATGCGTCTAGACCCACATGAGGTGTACCACAACATGTGGAAGTATCACAACAAGCTGTGATCTCACTGTACAAGACTTAGAAGCATGCCTGGGTTCCTATGTCTTTAATCTCAATACCACGTATACAGTTGGCATCGGCACATCTGCCTCTCAGCGGCTAATGGGAGCAGCCTAATATCTCAGACTCCACCTCTCAACCTGGGTACTCAGGCGGTGAGTCAAAACCCTCAAGCTTAAAGTGCATCAGTGGACCTATCGACTACTGATCACTACATCTTGTAGCACAAGTACCACTGACATCCCTGGTTGGTGTTGGATACCACACAACTGTAAGGAGTTTTCCCTACTGGTCTAAACCCCCACACCCTACTGGTACGCTCTATCTTACCTTGATCTGGACTACCTCCAGTTAGGAAACTGTTTCCTCTCCACAACGCATGCCTCATCCTATGAGAATTTTACAGTGTCCATGGCATCTAATGTCTAGTGATGTTTAGTTAATATAATAGGTATCATCATCATAGCTAATGATTACCCTATTTATGACAATTAAGCCTCTCACGTTTAAATAATAAGTCACTTAACAATTTTCATATATCTCACAAACCATACTCCAACTCTTAAAACATAAACTAGGGCAACCTATTTTTCCAGTTCCTCAATTTGCACATTCATCGCCCGTCAAATCATGACAATTCACATGAAAACTTTCAACATGATAATACATCACTAATAATATGATTAAGAAAGCATTTCAACTACTGATATTCACCACATACATTTATTTAAACCATCACAATTATCATAGAGAAAGAATCAAAACACTGGAAACTATTATTTGAATTTATATTCTTTAAATCAGGGTTAATAGATGATTATATACTCATAGACTTCACCTAAGATCACTGATCTTAGCCTTTTCACCAACTAATCTCGGATCTTAGTTCACATGAATCAGGATCAAGCTTTAAACCTCAAGATCTCATTCAAAACAACCTTTTCATGTGTTTCCCGATCCTAAAGAGATTCTAATGTAGGTAGAAGATAAAGATTGAAGGTTAAGCCAAACCTCAAAATCGCTGGATTAGAGATCTCAAGATAGGGAAAATGAAGAGAAGGAAGAAACAAGGGTTAAACCTACTTACCAAGTTGAATCTATAGCAACCCCTTTGGATTTCTGCCATTCTTAACATTCTTCCCCAAAAATCACCTCAAAATTTCACCTTCTAGGTCACCCTCTCATTGATCAAGGAGTCTGAGATGATAGAGGATTGAATCGTAGTTCCAACATACTTTGTTTCATTGAAAATGGATAACTATAGCCTAAGGTATGCTCATTTTACGATTGGCTGTCCTGGGAAGCATCAGTCACGGTCGCAACACATGACGCATCATTGCGGTCATGACACATGACACATTTATGACACATGACATGGTCATGACACATGACACAATGTCGTGGTCATGACACACTACGTGGTCGCGGCTCACGACACAACGTCGCGGTCGTGACACTCTGTACATATTTACTAAAAAGGGCATAACTCTCCCATTTTAACTTCGATTTGGTTCATTCTTTTTTTTGTTAGATGCATAATTGAATTCTCTACAATTATACAATATTATCTGATAATATTCTCATATGAAAAATTATTTATCAATTATTTTCTTCAATGTCATTAACTCTCTTCTTGCATACATGTATGGGTTAATGCTATATTACTCCAACTCAGATCTTTTTAGTAGACTTAAGTCATGATTATGAGTTGTCCAAACAAGTATTTAAGGTTAACAAAGTTAATATAAAGCACAAGATAAAAATATTACTAACAAAAACATGACAAGCATTAAGATTATCTTAAATTTTTGGGATTACCAGCATGGCTAGGAACGGGTTGTAACATTAACTTTCCTTGTTTGCAACCTTTTTGGTCATCTATATTCTTCCTCCTTTGTTTTCCTTGAAGCTTGGTAGATAAAGGAGGTTCCTCCTTGGAGCTTGGGGGATCAATCTCCTATTGCATGTGGTGGTGGTGGTGATCCGAGCTCATCTTCCATCCTTGGTAAGAGTTTGTCTTCTAAGTTGATGTTTCTTTTGATCTTCTACCTTCGTCTTCCACTCTTTTCTTGGCGCTAGACCATGGTTCTTCCATGGTGATCATTTTGTGAGAGAAATTCCTCATCACAAGGGTTATAGACCATGTCTTGACAAGGTAGACCCAAGTGTGAAGAGGATTTCTCCTCTCTCCCCCTTTCTCTTTTGGTTTGGATAAGAGCTTCTTTGCTTCCTTCCTTGGGATAGATTTGACCTTGGTGTCTTCTCCTTCTTGAGGTGCTCTTGTGGCCGAGTGTGGAGGCTTTGGTGAAGATTCTTCAACCCTTGTATTGTGTTCTTGGGGCTCTTGATCTTGGAGTTTGGAGCTCTTCATGATGATCATCTTAAGGTGGGTTATATAACTCTTTGCCCTCTCTATTACTTGCACTCTTTCATACACACAAGCTACTGTATTCTCTCTTTAAAATGTTTCCCTAACATGATATTAGATGATAATAATCTCTAGAACTTGTTTGGTAGTGATTTGTTTTTGAGGGTGGGACGGGAAGCCCAAGGTGGGCTCCCTGACTCAAACTTTAACTAGATAAATCAAAGTTTACAAGATCTAACAAGCTTGAAGGGAAAGAATGCGTATATGAAAAACTAGCTACTGGACCTCTACATGCTATGTTGGCTACCTCATGGGCAACCTTATTACAACTACGACTGACATAAGCAAAACTACAAGAAGAAAACTGATCTCGCAAAGCTTTGAAGTCTTCAGCGATTGCTCCTAGGTAGTCCCTTCGTGGTTTCATCAATGTGCATGCTTGTACTACTTCCTTTGAGTCCGTCTCAACCTCTATGATGTCGTATCCTACTGCCTTTGCCCATACAAGGGCTTCTCTCACTGCTAGCATCTCGGTGATGGCTACCCCCGTTCCTCGAGTGACCTTCTTCCCCGCAATACCCACCAAGTGTCCCGTCTCATCCCTAGCAGCCAGCCCCATTCCCGCTCCTTCGTCCTCCCCAACCGAGCCATCCACATTAATTTTTATATTCCCATGCACAGGTTTCCTCCATCTACAGCGCACTGCCGGCAACTTCCCGTCATCTGCCTCACCTTCCACCTGACCCATGTTGCATGCCGCCCCGATCTGCTGCACGTCAGAGCAACGAGCGTCGCTCCTAACATGCCATTCCAGTGCCTAATCCGCCTGCTGGCCGTTGTCGACGCCCTCCCTACCCTGCTGTCTGCCATACTCACTATGTCGGGTGCCATGCGACGCCCCCCGTCGTCCTTCCCCTCCCCTTCTCTTCGTGCTCCCCTTGCCCTCCTGCCGCACCATCGTCAGCGCCCCACGTAGAAGATAGCCGCTGCCCTCCTCACTACCCTGGAAAATCCTAGTGCATCATATCTTCCATACCATCCACATGCCCGCTACCATTTGTTTAGCTTCATGTGTTGGCCTTCCCACCAGAGCTGATGTCAATGCCGAGCCAATGTCCTCATCCCTCACACCATGTGCCCACTTGTGCACTTCCCTCGACGTCTGTTCCCAAACCTCCCCCGCACTTTGGCATCAAAAAAGCATGTGAGGGATTGTCTCCTTCTCCGCCCAACATAGCATGCATGTACCGTCCTCCACACAGAATCTGTCAAAGAGACGCCCCCTTGTCACTAGACTCCCCGTGCTTGCCCACCATAGAAAGTGCGCTATCTTCGGCCTCCATCCGTTGTGCCATATATGTTTCCATAGTGTGTCCCCCTACTGGTGTACATACCTTCTTGCCTCAACCTTTGGAAGCAGCCCCATCCAGTAAGTAGAACGAACGGTGAAGTCCCCATCCTTTGAAGGCCACCACATCAAAGTATCCTCGGGGTTCCTCATGCTGCGATGAATAGAAAGAATTCTTTTAACGTAGCCCGCTGGAAAACACTCGCTGATTTTCCTTTTGTCCCATTGGGAGCCATCCTCCGTCATAAGATCCCTTACTGTTGTAACATCCGGTCCATCCTCCCTTTTGAAGCATGCAAGTGTTTCCCCCTCATTTGGCAGCCATCTATCCTCCCAGATATTCACCTTCATTCCATCTCCCACCCGCCATTGTGTTCCTTCTTGTAGCAGTGCCTTTGCTCCCCACAAACTCCTCCATGCAAAACTAGGATTGTGTCCCCTTCTTGCTGCCCATATGGTCGTCCGTGGAAAATACCTTGCTTTGAGAACTCGAGCCACAAGAGAATCCAGAAAATTTTCTAGCCGCCACAATTGCCTTGCCATAAGAGCTTGGTTAAAGGTATATAGGTCCCTGAAACCAAGCCCCCCTTGTCGCTTTGGTCTGCACATGTTCGCCCAGCTCATCCATGATATTTTCCTTTCTTTGTCCTTTGCTCCCCACCAGAATTTCGTGATCATCCGTTGTATCCCTTCTATAATACCCGCCGGTAACTGGAAAATGCTCATGACGTATGTGGGGATCGCTTGGGCTACCGCTTTGATGAGGACTTCCTTCCCTGCTTTTGACAGTAGATTTTTCGACCACCCTTGGAGCTTCCTCCACACTCTATCTTTGATATAGCTGAATACTTGTTTTTTGGATCTGCCCACCGCTGTCGGGAGGCCCAAGTAACGCGCGTGCCTGTCCACAACTCCCACCCCAAGGAGCTGTCTCAATTCCTCCTGTCTGTCTGCCACAATCCCCTTGTTGAAGACAACCTCCGTCTTAGAGAAATTTATCTTCTGACTCGATGCCTGTTCATATTGGCTGACAATTTCAGCTATCTTCAGACATTCGGTGGTGTTGGCTCTAGAAAAGAGTAGGCTATCATCTGCGAAGAAAAGGTGTGAGATAGTTGGTTCCCCCCTACTTGGCTTGATGCCATGCAGGAGGTTTTCACGTGTAGCTAAAGAAATCAAAGATGAAAATGCTTCGACACATAGAATGAAAAGGTAGGGTGAAAGAGGGTCTCCCTGGCAAAGTCCGCGTGTAGGCATTGTGCTTTGGGTCTTGTCTCCATTGATGGCAAAGGCATGTTTAACAGATGTTATGCATTCTTGAATCTTGCTCCTCCATTTCAGCCCAAACCCCAATTTCTCCATAGTGGCGTCAAGAAATCTCCACTCAACTCTATCGTACACTTTAGACATATCCAATTTCAACGCAAGGCTGTTTTTGGTAGTGATTATATTGCTTGGTTTTGATGAAAATCTGAAACCCTAATTTCACATACCCAATTTTGATGATTATGGTTTTATGGTGATCTTCATTTATTGTTTTAACCTTAGTTTTGCTCACATGCATGATGTTCGTGTACCTAGATGTTAAGAGAAGTTTAGGTTCTGTTTTGGGTACCTAATTCATGGTTTCCTTTCTCTTAGATGAGATCATTCCATGTGGTATCATGATGTATGACCTAGGGTTTATGGTGATCATTTTGCATGAGCCTTTTCCTTCATGTTGATCATGGTTTTCCCTTAGTCGTGTTTCTGTTTTGAGACCTTAAAATCATCCCTTGAGATGGTCGAGACACCTACCCCATGTTGGTCGTGACCATAGTTCATTTTGGGCAAGATACTTCTCTTTTGATGTGTGGTACCCAGTGCTGATGGAGGTCACAACACTTGAGGATTGATGGTCATATTGACCCCTATTTTGGTGAGGTTTTTGCCTTAGTTTTGGGACTTGACCTTGCCTTAGTTTTGGTCGTGACACACCCTTGAGAGATGTCACAAAATGTGGTCTTGGGTCACAACATGATGCCATTGCTTGAGGATGAGAGAATCATGTCTCTTCTTGAGGTCGAGATACCTTTGATCCAAGCGGTCGCGACAAGTGATATGTCTTTGGTGATGGAACCCTAACCCTAGGTCTCATGGTTGAGACACTCTAGGTGTCATGGTCGTGACATGGACTAAGTGGTGAGGTCGCAATCTAGTTATGTGGAGTGGTCGAGACATGATGATGATAGGTGGTTGAAATGTGCACTTGGGCACTTGATGATATCCTTGTATGAGTAATACATAAGTCACATAACATGATATTTAGATAATATTTAATCTTCCCTAATCATGTTCTTTAGCCCTAAGGATGCTCCAAGATGATGGGAAATGGTGAACCTAGGATTGGTGATTGAATTTATCTTCCAAACCCTAATCGACTATGGAGGGAAAACCCTAATCCCAATGATAACTAATGTGACATGTTTGCTTCTCTTTCTTGAAATGAGTAGTATGTTATGATATTATATCTCTTGTCTTTTCACCCCTAACCTTACAGGTTGAATGCATGCCATTGATTAGGTATGCTATGGTAATGATTATGAATAGTGGAGGCACTAGGAGATAGTGATGTTTCCTCTTTCCAATTGACAGGCTATTGAAACATGGATTTAGATGTTTACTCTTTCCAATTTGTCAATTTCTAACCATGCATGTGATGTGAACTTGGATATCATAGCTCGTGCATGCTATGGTGAGTATGATGTGACACTGGTTGAATGAGCCTATATGAGGCATGCTGAAATACTTGTAATACATGAATGATGTAAATGGTTCCTATGACCTGGTGATGGCCTGATGCCTATTATGAAGCGGTAAGCTCTAGTGCAATGATTAAGGGATTGATATCCTATAGTGATGTGACATTGGTGATAGCCTTGAGAGGGTATGTAACAGTGGTGATGGTATTGTGAATGGTAGTGTATATGTGTTATGTGGTGATAGTGTGACAAGTTCACACCTTATATGTTTTATATATTCTCAAATTGTACTATACCCTTAATCTTGTAGAATTTGTTATGGTTTTATATGTTGTAACTTGATTGATGCTAAAAGTCACCCAATCGACTAACTAATCAAGTGGAACCTTATTCACATAGGTGCCCTGTGCCATAGATCCTTTCCAGTGTCAGCCTGAATTCCTAGATAGGTGAAATGAGTTTTACTCGAAGTGCATATTTTTGAATATGCGAGGTGCAAGTCGAGTATTCCCTTGTATCCTTAATTTCAAGTTATGTGATATAGCATATGCGTGAGCCGATCTCATTGTGATATGGATGGACATGCATGAGCCACTCCTTCTTGTTAGAACAGCCATGCATGAGCCTATTCTTCTAGCCCCGTTACATGTACCAACGTGGTCTAGGTGTTGATATATGTGAACAACCATGTGTGAGCCAATCCTTCTGTTGATTGTAAGTCACTTGTGCAGTTGACTGACATGTCTCTACAGTGTTACTCTTGTGCTGACCGGGAGATGTTGGAGAGGTCATGGATTCTGGCTCTTTCATTGACCTTGTATGACACTGATTTTGACTTAGTAGTGGTCGACTGGATTTGGGTAGATGACTCAAATCCTTGGGGCATAATAAAACACATAACCAGCCGTGTAGTGTACATGCTTAGGATCAAATACAAAAACATTAGATGAGGCATTTCTTGCTTTTGTATAATATAGTTGGTAGTGGATATACATGTTCCTCATATTCCTTTATTGATTATAAGATGTTCTACAATCCAAATGCAATTGCTTATGATGATTAGGAATGATTATGTGCTCTGTTATAGCTACCTAATCTGCTTAGATGATGATAACTATCATGCTTCTATCAAAAATTGGATCTGCTTAACATAGTTGCAGCTTAGTCTTATTCGTTATATATCTTTACCTATGCTTTAATAGTATTGGTGGAGAGTTATATCTCTCACTGGGTTTGGTCTCATCCTGTGGGGTTTCACAACTTTTAGGTAGTTGTTAATGACATGGTGGTGATCGTGTAGCTGAGGAGAAGTGGCAAGATCAATAGCTAATAAGGTTGAGTGTGCTGCTTGTTGGTCTTTTGGTGTTATAGTCTTAGAGTCGTCCCTATACACTCAGGTCTTGGGGATAGTTCAGTGTGTTTTGTGGTTGTGATATTGACACGTTTTTGGCTTATGTGCCATTTTGTTGTATATAATTAGCAAATGTACATGTATACGCAAGAGAAAAAAATATCATGTGTGATAGGCATGTCTATGGAACATGTTGTAAGCATGACATCTTATAAGATATATGATAATTATGCCAGGTTATGGATCTATATGTCAAGTTTTTTAATGTTGGTGCCTTGTGTAATCAATTTTAATTTTTAGTGTTTTTCATTAATCCACTTGTTTAATATTGTTTCCGTACTTAGTTTTGATTAATGTGGTTTTGTGTGGAAATGGATGTCACCATCATATTCTTAAATTTAGTATCATCTAGAATACACAATCTATCCCAATGATACAACATCCCATCATCTGAATATCTAAACTTTGTCCTCTTTCCATCTATCATATTAAGCATTATTTGCTTCAATTCACTATTGTTCTATTGAATCTCTTTGATTTGCTCATAGAATGTAGGTCTAGCCTACATCTTTGCAATCAACCCTCCTTGTTCTAACACACTTAAATTTAAATTAAGCTCCCTCATTTGACCAGTAAATCTCTTTTTATACATGCCATAGAAAATAGTTTGAGTATTATAAGACCACACTCTCTCCACATCTTGAACTAAAAAAAAGATACTCCTAAGAACCTGATTAGAAGAAATATGCTCATTTATTAAAATGGAGCTATTCCTGGATTTGCAGATTTCAAAACAAGCAATAACATATAGTCAAGTTACTTGTGAAGCAACATGTAAACTTGACCGTATCGAAGTTTCAAAATCATAGAGGAAAAGGTTAGGAATAGTATATGTAATATATAGTCTATTCTAGGTAACATGTGCGTAAGAACAATCCCTAAGAACATGTAAAGTATCCTCTTGTGCATGATTGCAACATTGACAAGAATTGTTAACTGTGAGATGATGTTGAAATCTTCTAAAGTTGGTCATTATTGCTTGATGAGCCACAAACCACATGAAAGTGATGTAATTTGAAGGCATTTTCAATTTCCAAATATTGTTCTAAGGACTAGGTTTAGCTCGAGATATATCTTGGATGATGCATTTATAGGCTGACTTACAATTAAATTTTCTAGATGTGTCATGGTTCCACGATCTGATATCAATGTCAGTATTATTCTGTGGGATCAAAAGGATAATTACATTATCTATAACCTCAGTTGGAATATAACTTAGTAGAAAACCAGTATCCGATTCTTTATAAGATGTGATCACACCATCGACAGTCATATCAAGAAGATTAATAGGAATTGGAAGCAAAACCTCATCAATCAATTATCCTTCAGAAGGAACCCATGGATCATACCATAATCAAACTGAGGAACTATTTGAGATGATGAATGTACTATTCACTTAAATAGTATCCTTGAAGGAGGAAACATACCTCCAAAAAGTAGTGTAGTGATGACTAGACAATGGTCTACAAGACTTGTATTTATTATGTAAACCATGGAACCAAATAAGATCTTTATGATTCATAAACTGCTAGGTTGACTTTGTTAGAAGAGCCATGATCCTATACCTCATAACAGGAATATTAAGACCACCATCATATTTTGTTGTGGTAATTTGTTTCTAGGCTACCAATGAAGGATGTTTCCATTGAAGACCTCTTTTCCAAATAAAATGACAAATAATAGTATTAATCCTAGAACACAGACAATAGGTAAAACTGCTATCATCATAGTATAGGAAGGTATAGAACTTAGCACAAAATGGGACTTATATGACCAGATAAGCTTAAGGTGTGTGCCTTCAAATTCTTGATTCTTGAATTTAAATTGTATACAATACCATTGTAGGTTTCTAAGGTAGTTCTACCATGAATGATTTGAACTCCATGGTATCTACCCAGATTTGATGCATGTGTCATGCCTGATATTGAACATATAGTATTACGAGTATCACTAGATACAATAGAGGAGAAATATGTAACACTCTTATCATATGAAATAGCTTGTCCATATGCATGTTCAAACAACTCAAACCACTGCATAATAGCCTGAATATTTGCAATGTTAGCCCGAGGAAATAAAACAAGATCTTCCACAAAGGCAACATGAGATACCTTAAACCCTTGTTGTGACAATTTAATAGGTTTCCAAGTACCAGAAGGAACTACTGCATCAATAAGTTTACTTAAGCAATTAACACACATCACAAATAAATATGGGGATAAGGGATCTCCCTACCTTAACCCCCTACTTCTTAGAAACTTGGAGGATTTTCACCATTCCATAGAATATTGATATGCCCACCAGTAAGAGTGTTCATAATATAGTTAATAATCTGAGTTGGAAGACTAGCATAAGTGTTTGTTTCTAAAATAAAAGGACAAGACATGCAGTCACATGCCTTTGATAAATCAATTTTAATGGTCATATAAGGAGCTGAAAAAGTTTGATGAATATTACATATAAGTTCTTGAACCAAGATGAAATTATCAGAAATATTTCATCCAAGGACAATGCACTCTGAGCTAGAAGTATCCAAGGAGGCATATGTGATTTTAGCCTTTCAACCACTATCTTTGAAGTCAGCTTCAAACACACATTATTTAAGGAGATCGGCCTTAGCTGTGAACAATTGATAATATTAGGCTTCTTCGGAATGAGAATAATAGAAGCATTACACATATCAAAATGTAAAGGAAGGCCAAAGAGAGAAAATCAAATTGAAGTCATAATTGACTACTTGATTGTGTTCCAATTGTGTATCATAAACTCAACATCTATGCCAGCAGGATGTGGGGCCTTATTTTGGCCCATGCTTTTAAGTGTTATGAGAATTTTAGATTCAAAAGGATCCAACTTAATCCTCTCCAATTCTTCCTATTTTAAAGGTGGAAATAAGGTGGGAATGTGCCATAATTGAGACTGAGAAGGTTGAGTACAACTCTGGAAAATAACTTGCAATGTTGTAGATCCATTTTTGTAAAGCAATTTTCTCCACAACCCATTGACCATTACAATTTTGTAAAGAAGTGATGGTATTCTGATGTCGTATGCTTTTGAGGAAAGCATGGTGAAAAGTTGAGTTCTGATCGCCTACATGCAGCCAAGAAATGTGAGATTTCTGTCTGAGATTAGCAAATTCCTCTGCTACAATAGCTTGAAACCTATTATGCAAAGTGTTGTACAATATATAATCAACATCATTATATGATGAAACTAGGTTATTTTATAGACAAGTAATGTCATTTATTATAGAACATGTTAGTTGTTAAGTAACTCTTATTGCTGCACGATCCCACTGCTGGAGACGAGTCTCCATGGAAGTCATAGCAGAAAAGAAATTAGAAGTAGATGGCCAATTAGAACTTAGAATTATCTTGACTTCATTGCTTCCGTTCCTCGATGCTTTAGATTTGTAGAAATTGTAGACTTGACATCTATTATTCCTTTTGAGTATAATAGGGTGATGATATGAACATGTTCTTGGTAAATGACTAACTGTTGCATCAAAGGAAGAATGTATCCAATTAGAATCTACCAGAACCCAATCAAGCCATTAATGTAACTATCCCACATTATAAGTAGATGGAAAACCAATATAACCATAATATGTTAAATCATCATGTAGAATAGTAGTTCGAAAAACAATTGCTTCATTATAATTGAATCGACCTCCGCCTTGTTTTTCAATATCTAGTAAAATACAGTTTAAATCTCCCATAACTGCCCAATGTTTTGAAATAGTTTGCTGCAATCTTGGAAGATGTTTCCAACAAGAAGCTCAGACATTAGGGTTAGGATGAACATAGACAATAGTAAGGAAGTACTTCTCATTTACACATCAATGAAGACATTTTCTATGACTTTCTATGAATCATAAAGATGTGTGTGCCACATCAACCATATACCACATGAAAAACCCCTTGCTTCAATTCTACTAGACGTAGGAAAACTAAGCTTTTTTATAAATGCATCTGTAGTGTTACCTGAGATCCTTCATTCAAGTATAGACAATATTTCTGGATTATGATGACAAACAAAATAATTAACACAGTTAACTCTATTATCATGTCCTACACCACATGCATTCTAGCAAATAGTATCCATCATAAGAATTTAAGTAGAAACATTGTGATCCTCCTCATCATCAATAGATTTAGCCCACTTTTTTGCTTGAATCCTTGTATGATAAGGGGGATGCTTCATTTTTCAACTATATCCATGTGTCTCATGCCCTATTTTACCATTATGGGAAGGTGGTTGAATAGGTGGAGCATCGTGTAAAGGTTCACGTACATCATGTGTTAATGGAGGGTTGACAAGGGAGAAACATATAACTTCATCCATGCCTGGGTTTACCACAAAATGATATTTGTTTTCAACCTAATGTTTTAAAAAAGAACCTTACACTTCAGTAATGGGAACCTCATGATCAACAGAAGGAGTGCGGGGAGAGCCTTATCTAAAATTTGAGTATTTATTGGCTTAGGAGATAATGACATTGTACTTGAAGAGGGATCCTCCTTTCATTTTTTGGTCCAAACTTTGGTAGCGGGCCGTATATTAGTTTTTCAAGTGGAAATAAGTTTAGTGCCAATAAATTCCATGTCTTTTAGGTCTCATTAACTAGAGTAGAAAACTTATTTTCTTTTAATGTTATCTTGGTAGACTTTGCAATATTCTTTTGCCCCCTATTTTGAGTACGTACAGAATGGATGTTCTTGCCATATGATATCTACCACTTGCCTTCTTCAACAAGCTATCAAACTCTGGCTTCTTTATTTTGTTCAAGCACATGATTATGTTCAACATAATTGTGCACATGTGAGCATGAATCACTGGCATGACCCATAATACCACACACAGTAAAGATAGGGGGAAGTGATTCATATTGAACCTTGTAAATAGAACCGTTGATGATGACTGTAGGTTTCTATGATATGGTTGTATTAATCTCAACAACAATCCTTGCAAAATGACTTCATGTATAATTAACTGTATGCTCATCAATCTTCACTAGATGGCTTCCAAACTTCTCTAATTCTACTAAAAAGAACAACATTGTACAAATGAATTAGTAGATCTATGATATGAGCCCAAGAGATGATGTATGGTGGTAATACTATGGTGGGTACAAAATTGTCAGATCAATGAATCACTGTTAGATAACACCCAAATATGGTCCATGGATCGCTAGTAAGAGCAGTCATGAAATCTGATTGACATGTTAACTGAACAATGTAATGATTCATAGATAGTTCAAACAATTTCCATCGGATCTTTGGCTTACACAAAAGACAAATACGATCTCATAGAGTTAGATAACTAATCAATTGGATGATTAGCTCAATTATAACTGCATATTTGAATAGTTTATGTAATATGCCATACACTTAAGGAGCAATATAGATTTCCACAAAACCTTTATCATTAACACAAAAGTATCATCATGGTTAATTGATTCTTAATCATCATTGTCTAAAAAGTGGTTAGAAGACAAAGGCAGGGCAATTATGTTTTGGTCTCATGGTTTTGGTGCAGTAACCGCCCACGATGATTCATTAGAACTGTCTGAATGGTAATGAATTTGTCCGTATTGAGCGTCAAGAATCTGGTTAGAGTATGCCTTCAAGAAATTGAGAAGGGGTACTTGATGACCATTTCATACCTCCATAATGGAACTGAATACCAACCTCTGAAAGTAGATTTGTAGTTGATTCTTCTTAGCATTGTATTCAGACGAACTTGTACAATCATCCAATGATTTCTGGGAATCTATGGCAGTTATAGCTAGTATGGGTACTATCGATGAAGTAGTAACAACGTAATCTTTACCATCTATGAGAATAGAATGAGAATCTATATAGTTTCTTGAAGATTCTCCTATCCACCCTCTTCCCCCTACCATGGCCGTCAGTCAATTGACTACCAAAACATCCTCTCCTACCGTTGTGAGAATGTTTTTCTCACAGACCACTCAGAAACTCCATTGGAACCCTTTCTAAATTATTTTATGACTTGAAAAGTGGAAATAAATCCAAAAATCATATTCTAAATACCAAAATTAGTCTATGCATGATTTTTTCACATTAAT
Organism: Alisma plantago-aquatica; assembly: GCA_963693085.1. Taxonomy (NCBI): domain Eukaryota; kingdom Viridiplantae; phylum Streptophyta; class Magnoliopsida; order Alismatales; family Alismataceae; genus Alisma; species Alisma plantago-aquatica. Next base: position 182,837,757 of record OY856410.1, on the reverse strand, counting down.
TATATGATCCTAATTATCCTAATTCTATTAAGGAAAGAAAGAATAAGATAAGATTAAAAATATTGGATGGCTCCAAAAGTAAAAATCAATGGCGAATTTGGATTATGCATATAAAATTTAGGTTACATGGAAAATTTCGAGTTAGAGTGCCCTTAATTTCTCAATCAATTTTAAAAACTAATAATAACACATTAATATTATTTGGATTTCTTTTACATCATAACTTTTTCAAAAGTTGAACAATATATTAGTGTCACATGTTTCCTGTATGTGTTGCTTTTATGCGAACCCTTTCTAGACTGTAGATTCCAATCAAGTGGTAATGTAGCTTTCTTAAACCTTCTATCTTCAATAGGTTGCCTTGGGAAGAAGTCTCAACTCTTTCTCCAATATCTTTTTATCTATCTCTCTCTGAATCTTGGCCCAATTTTGTTCCCTTCGGAATTCCTCACATCCTTCTGATCTTGTGGAACCCAGATCCAAACAATTCTATTTACCCCCAATATAGAAAATCAAAACATGGGTACTCCCTACCATGTGGTTCTTCATGTGTGTGTGTGTATATATATAAATATATATATATAAATAAATATATATATATAGGGTCCTACACCACCATTATACCCCTTAGAAACCAGTTTTGCTTCCTATAGTTCTTGTTGCATTAGTTGTTCTTTCATCTCGGCTTTCCAAACAAATTGTGCTCAACAAAATTGCCATTGTGACCTCCAACCATCACGGTTTACTTCTAAAGATTTCTTTGAAGCTCCATATGTGCACATAGGCTCTAGTTGTGGTAATTCTCAACTCCTTCCTTTTGTTGCCTATAAACTGACAACCATTGAAAACAGTGGCAGAACCAAGAGCTGCTGGCTGGGGGTGTCAAAAAAATTTAAGTTCTCAATATAAGATTCAAACTCATGAACTCAAGTACAACTACAAACATGTAAAGCACCACATCAAGTCAAGTTATGTGTTTTGTTGCATCAAAGAGAATATATATAGCAACTGCATTTTGCATATATTGCAAAAATGAATAATGCGTACACGAGGATTCAAACTTGATACCTCTTGGATATGGTTACAATTATAAACCACTCCACCAAGTCCATGTTTGTGACTAGTATATGGTATACCTAATATATTATCAATATAATATTACAAATACATGTATATATGCATATATATACACTACATTTTTACTTTTTTTTGGGGGGGGGGCATGTCCCCTGTCTACCCTCTTGGTTCCGCCCCAGGTTAAAAACCCAATACATGTTTTGTTTAGGTTGTATACTCCTATATTTTCCTACTCTCATTCTCATGGAAGACCAATGGTGATCCTCAATGCGTTCTTTGTGATTTTCCCTCTTGATTTATGATCTTCATCTTGCAGAGCATATTTCTTAGTTGAGTACCTCGTTCTCACACTCTAGTTAAGGTGTTTTTTGGCTTTCTTTTCTATGACCTCTTCCCTACTTTTTGATCACAAATTCACCAATCCGTTCACTGAGTTTGGTCTCCTAATATCTGATGGTAGTCCATAGAGCCAATGGGGACTTTGTTTCTCACGCGTTCCTCCCAGGGATGCTAGGAAGTTCGATGGTGGATAAGAGCTTCATAGACTACCATAGTTGAGGGTCTCATTAGGGAGGAAGGCGAGTGAAACAAGAATTTGGTTTTACCCCATTCAGCTCTTTTATCTGTCATGCCCTAGATAGGTATTTTAGTCATTTTCCAGGCTTTATTTTGATTATGACCGCAGTTCTATCTGGGTGGATTAGAAGCCACATGGTTGGATTCTATTGGGTCATCATGGATGAGTCCCCTATTATCCGACCGTACAAAGTATTATACGTGGATTTTTGGGATTCTTAATTGGTCACAAATTCAAATTTATAGATCACAAAAACAAAATAAAATATGTTTTGAAATAAAAAAAATTATAATCTATCTAATAGTGTAGTTCAGTCACATAATTCCAATATGATAAACATGTGACTTTTATGGATTTATCTAATTGAATTAGATTTTATATAGTTCATATCTATTAATCTTCAATTCAAAAAATAAAATAAAATATGCTATGAAATCATATTAATATAATCTGCAATATGGTAAGGATTTGATAACCTAATATAATAATAAGAAGAAGGTGATTTTTATGGTTTATATAATTAATGCAAATGTAACCCTAATTTCATATGTGGTTTGAATAGGTGGCTTGAGACCATGGCTTGAACTAGGGTTGGATTTTAACTTATATAGACTTGGCATGAGGTATGATGCAGTCCTTAATTATATATTGAGCAATCACACATATTTTTTTGCTCTCTCTTGGTTCTTTGAGACATATTATACTACACACTTCTTTCTCTTTTGAGAGGTTGACTCATTTGAGTACTTATATGCTTTTATTGATATTGTCTACTTATTTTGATGGATATTCATATTGGACTCTTATTTATATCTTGTTCATTTTATTCCAAGTGGAAATCTTAATTTGAGTATTTGATACCCCTAACCTTCTTGTGATGGACTTTATGATCTTATGTTGCACCTTATTTGTGGATATGATTATATATTCATTTGTATGTCCTCTGATCCCACATTATAACTGTTGGATGTTCTCATCCTATTATTTCTGTTTGACTAAGATTTAACTTTCCTTTCTCTATTTAAGTGCATGGCTTCGACTAATTATACTTTTTTGTAGTGGTTCATGTGTACAACCATACATAGGGCACACTTTCTACCTAAGTGTGCTTTTCCACTCGTCATATATATAGGGCATGCTATTTCTGCCCAAGGTGCACTTTTTTCATCAATACTTTTAGGTTGAGATCCTATGGTGTACCATTCCTACTTGAAATAACCTTAGTCTATATTGTTTACATGTACTACTTATGATATCATTGTGACATTGTTTTAAGGCAAGAAATCTCTATTCTTGATTATCATTTAATTGAAATTCATATTGTTTTTACATCCAGTTGGATAGTACTATTTCTCATCTATGAGAAACCTTCTTATATTTGATGTCCTTTTTCCCTTATGTTTCTCAATCCCCGATTAATATGCACATACCAACTTTTATGCTGACAACTTCCATATATGTCTTCTCTTGTGGGGTATGCATCCAATCCCTAGGTAGAGGACTTGGAGGACATGACATGCAGACATGGACCTGGCTTATAGAGTTGATGCTTGGGAGATTGACTTGAGATAGTTTCAGTATCCCTCTACTTAGATCTTGGTGTTGTTGCTTTCATTGTAAGCCCCTTTATGGGAAAATATTATATAGTTCTATAAAATGGAATATAGTCATTATTTATTATCTGCTGCTATACTTTTGTCTTTTTGTATACCATCATTCCAGAAATGAAAAATTCACACCTATTACAAAGTGCTTGTTAGTGTGTTTGGAATAGATGAATTTATTTCTCAAATTTTAGTTAGAGCGGATCCCCTCTCGGGTGCCACTCCTTACAAGATGGTATTAGAGCCATGGTAGTCAGATTTTGACTATTTCAATTTATCTCCCTTAGGACTCCTATCTTATCCTATAGGTTCCTAATTACAACTCTTACCTTACATAGTCACCCTCTAAGTGATATGTTTACCCTATAATTGACCTATGTTATTCATGAGATTATGAAAGGTCAATTTATAATTATATGAGGTATACATAAGCATTGTGATTAGTAAACCCTAATGTGTGGTGACCCATAAGCTCGTACCCTAATTAGGTTAGGTGTGATGAATCTCTTTGGATGTAATGGGATTTGACCTCATGATGAAGGATATTGGAAGTGATGATGTGCATATGAGGATCTTAACTTGTCAACCCTTATGTGATGATACTCTAGTTGCTCACTCCCTATGATATAGGTTAGTTATGATATGTATCTTTGGATATAATGAGGTTTGACTTGATGATGGAGTTAGGTTATGAGGATGTGGAGGTAGTAGGATAAGGAGACATTGAATGGAAATTGAGACTTGGTTGCACATCGATTTTGGGACCAATTTTGGTTTTACATCACAAAGTTTTGCCATGATTTTTTTTCTTTATAATATTATATATATTTTTTGGATTATATCAAGGGTTTCTTGAAATAAGTCACAATAAAGAGATGAGTGAAGTCTTGATAGTGAAACTCTATAATTAGTAGAATAAAAATCTCAACCCTAATTTTGGCTATAAAGTGGTGATTGGGAATGTGTGGCCTTATTTAAAGGTTTAGTTGACCTACCCTTTTATAAAACATGATCTTTAGTTTTGATATGTGAACCTTAGGGTTTGTAGGTTAGAAATACAAGGACCTAAAATTCAATCCTAGGTGGTTATGACCTGTTAGTTGGGAGCTTGACCTATGAACATCATAAACACACCTAGTTGACAAAGCTCTTAAAATAAATGCGTAACCCAAATACCTTGATATTTCTTTAGCTTAGTTTATTAGTTTAACCCTTTTAAGATATGGAGAGTATTGATGGATAATATATGGGTGATGTGATTTTGAGGATGAAATCCTTTTAAGGGGTGAAGTGTTGTAACATACCGAAATCTAGCATCTTGACTCAAGGAAACCCCAATCTCATGATTAGGAGATTAGAATGCTTTGTAGATTTGACCAAACAAGGATGAGGTTATACCTTAACGAATATAATTATACATGTAGCATGGTAAACTCAATAATAACTCAAATATATATAGGATTGAAAATAAATAAAATACATTTAATGACATTAGGTTTGATATTCAACATCACATACTAACATAATAACATGTATATTTTGTTTAGTTGTGAGTAAGTTCATAAGAAATGTCACATTTGTTCCTTTGCTAACTGATATTTACATAATGGCCAAAATATGTTCAATACATGAATAAGAATAATAATGTGATTTTCATTCCATTATTTAAATAAAAAATGGATTAATGGATTAAATTTTTTATGTAAGTAAAATATGAAAATTTGTGCATAATAAGTTAAGAAAACTTTTTGGATAATAATGTGAAGATAATAGGACCCTAATAAATAAATAATGATGATAATGATGCAATGTTAAAATAATATAGGTAATGAGCCTACAATGTTAATTATCTTAGAAATCATAAAAGAAATCTCAAAACCCAAATATAATGGTAAAATAATGTTCTTTGGGTCCCAATTAGTTTGGGTTCCAAGTTTCACATTATTTGAACAATAAAAACCATAACAATTTCATTTAAAAAAGAAAGTATGAGATGAGGCCAAACTATTAAATAAATTATTTAATGACTTGAAAAGTGGAAACAAATCCCAAAATCGTATTCTAGATACCAATATTAGTCTATGTGCAAATTTGCACGTCCATTGGATGATCCTAAGTACCCTAATTACATCAAGGAAAGAAATAATAAGATAATGCTAAAAATATTAAATAAAAATATTGGAATGGCTCCAAAATTGAAAATTAATGGAAAATTTGGATTCCACATATCAGATTTAGCTTATATGGAAAATTTTGAGTTAGACTGCCCTTCATTTCTCAATCAATTTGAAAAAAGAAGGTTAACTCATTAATGTTAATTAGATTTTATTTATATCACAACATTTCCTAAAGTTGCACAATATATCACTGTCACATGCTTCCTGTCTGGGTTAATTTTATGTGAATCCTTTATGGATCATTGATTCTAATTAAGTGGCGATCTAGCTTTCTTCAACCTTCCATCTTCGGTAAGGTTTCCTTGTGCAAAACCCCCAACTCTTTCTCTAGTATTTCTCTCTCTCTCTCTCTCTCTATCTAAATCTTAGCCTAATTTCTCTCCTTCAGAATCCATCACATCCTTCTGATGTTGTGTAACCCAGATTCAAAAAGTTCTCTTTACCCCCAATCTAAAAATTCAAAATGTGGGTACCCCCTTCCTCTGTGGTACTTTGTGTATATATATTGGGCCCTACACCATCATTGAACCCTTAGAAACCAATCCTTCTTCCTATGATTCTTGTTGCATTGGTTGTTTTTTCATCCTTACTTTCTGAACAAGTCATGCTCGACAACATTGCCATTGTGACCTCCAACCATCGTCATTTTCTTCCCGAGATTTCTATGAAACTCTAGACATGCTCACAGGTTCTAGTTGTGGTAATTCTCGACTCCTTTGCTTTATGTTAAAAATTGAATGCATGTTTTGTTCAGGTCATTGACTCCTATATTTTCCTGCTCTCATTCTCATCAAAGACTGGTGGTGATCCTCAATGCATTCCCCACATTTTCCCCTCTAGATTCATGGTCTTCATCTCACAGAGCATGTTTCTTAGTTGGGTATCTTAGTATCCTATGATGGTTAAGGTGTTTTTTGGTTTTCTTTTCTATGATCTCCCCCCTAGTTTTCTAATCGTCGATTCACTGATCCGTTCACTGGGTTTGGTCTCCTCATCTCCTCTAGTTGTCTGGGGAGATGATGGGGACTATGCTGCTTACACATTCCTCCCAGGGATGGTGGGAAATTTAGTGGTAGACGAGAGTTTCATAGACTACCCTAATTGCAGGTCACACGTGGGAGGAGGGTGAGTGAAAGAGAAGACATTTTTGCCCAATTCAGCTCTTTTTTTTCTATCGTGCCCTTGGGGGTATTTCATTCATTTTCCAGGCTTTATTTTGATTCTAATCACAAGTCTTTTTGGGTGGATCCAAAGCCACACGGCTGGATTCTATTGGGTAATCATGGATGAGTGCCCTATTATCTGACCGTATGAAGTAAATTTATGTGGATTTTTTATTTTCCTAATTAGTTATAAATTCAAAAATTCATACTTTTTATTTTTAGATCACAAAAATTAAATAAAATAGAAAATTATAATTTGTCTAATGGTATAGTTTTCATCACATTATTCCAATAAGAAAAATATGTGACTTTTGTGGATTTATCAAATTGAATTATATTTTATATAATGAAAATCTATTAATCTACAAGTCAAAAAAATAAAATGAAATATGCTATGAAATAAAAATAATATAATCTACAATATGGTAGGGATTTTATAACCTAATTCAATAATAAAAAGGCAACTTTAGGGTTTTTATAATTAATGAAAATGTAACCTTTCTTTCGTATGTGCTTTTAATAGGTGGCTTGAGACCCTCACTTGGAACTAGGGTTGGCTTTTGACTTATGTAGACCTGGCATGAGGTATGTTGCATTTCCTTAATTCTATATTGAGCAATCACCCATATTTATTCTTCTCTCTTAGTCCTTTGGGACATATTATCCTATACACTTCTCTCTCTTCTGAGAGGTTGACTTACTTGAGTACTGATATGCTTTTATTGATCTTGTCTACTTAGTTTGATGGATATTCTTATTGGACTCTAATTTATATCTTGTTCATTTTATTCCATGTGGAAATCCTAATTTGAGTGTTTGATTACTTAACCTTGTTGTGGTAGACTTTATGATCGTATATTGCACCTTATTTTTGGACATGATTGGATATTCATTTAGGGGTCCTCTAATCCCAAATTATAAATGTTGAATGTTCTCATCCTATTGTTTTAGTTTGACTAAACTTTAACTTCCCCTTCTCTATTTAAGTGCATGGATTAGACTAATTTAATTTCTTATAGTGGTATAATGTACAACTATACACAGGGCACACTTTTCCCGCCCCCAATGTGCTTTTCCACTTGTCATATATACAAGGCATGCTATTTTTGCATAGAGTGTACTTTTTCCACCCAATACTTTTAGGCTCAGATCCTATGGTGTCGCATCCCTACTTGAAATAACCTTAGTCTATGTTGTTTACATGCACTACTCATGATATTATTCTGACATTGTTTTAAGGAAAGAAATCCCTTAGTCTTGATTATCATTTAAGTGAAATTCATATTCTTTTGATATCCACTTGGATATTACTTTTCCTCTTCTATGGGAAACCTTGTTATATTTGATGTCCTTTTTTCAGTTGTGTTGCTCAATCCTCAGTTAATATGCACATACCAACTTTTATGCTGGAACTTCTATGTTTATCTTTTCTTGTGGGGTATGCTTCCAACTCCTAGGTAAAGGACTTAGAGGACATGCCATACAGACCTGGACCTGGCTTAAGGAGTTGACCCGTGGGAGATAGACTTGAGATAGTTCAAACATACCTCTACTTACATCTTGATGTTGCTGCTTTCATGTAGTCCCCTTTATGGTACAACATTATGTAGTTTTGTAAAATTAAATATAGTCATGATTTATAATTCCACTGTTGTACTTGGGTCTTTTTGTATACCATCATCTGAGAAATGAAAAATGTACACCTATTCTAGCATGGTTGTTAGTGTGTTTGGAATAAATGGATTCATTCCTCAAATTTTAGTAGAGAATTGATCCCCTCTCGGGTCCCACTCCTTACATGTTCACTAATGGAGATTTCTAAATCCACAAGTACTCAACACTTTCATCGGTGAGGAGGAGTCAATGACCTATGACCAGTTGAATGACAAAGTATAACATAAAAGGGTTCCCAAGAGAATCATCAGGAACCCACTGATGGAAGATCCACAGTTTCATCAGTGTCATCCCTGACAATGCCTAGTCTAGACCATAGTTCGATACCCAACATCAAGGTCTCTAACAAAAATCAGCATCGATTCCCGACAGCGATGCCCATAAGAAGACTTGTGTGGTGGTTGGGCGCAGATTGACTCTAGCCCAATGTTTGAATGCATCATCTATCAAGATCAATGAGTATTCTATGCAGTAATCTAATGAATGGTCAGCCTTGATGCCAATGCTTAGTCTGGCCCTAAGCCTGACGATTTGTCAAGTAGGCCCTGATAGTTCATTAGAGAACCACATGTTGATGAAGACACTGCAAGACTCCACTCCTCGACAAAACCTCTATAATGCACATCATCATCACGATTAGTTGAGTGCATGCCCCCCAGGAACGTGCTTTAAGGTGGTACAAGAATGTTACCCTACACTCATGTGCCTTGAGTACATGAAGAACACTACAAATAGATGAGCATAGTCCTCATTTAAGACACATTCAACCATCACCACGAAGTGTTGTAAAACTCCAATCTCACCATCGACCATTAGAGTCCAAGGATGAGATTCAAGGTTCTTATTCATTCACACGGTCATCTAGGTCTACATCACATGCAACCTGTACAAGATGAACTCTGTGCTTTGCCTTTGGAGTACATCAACTCATCATATGATTGACTACTGGTCTGGGCCGGTCGTCTAGGTGCCACCAGCCAATCGGTTGGCTCCTCCAACTGATCGGTTTGCCTAGTCATCGTGCATCTCTTCATGTCCGCCACCCGCTCGTCTCACTCCTCGAACCGGTCATCAACCGATCGGTTCACTCCTTGAACTGACCGTCTGGAACATCAACCGATCGGTTCACTCCTTGAACCGATCGTTTCAGCTGTCGTCAGATGGCCTCCGGTCTTTGACATAACAGGAAATAAAATCTATCCTAATTATTACATTGCTTAAAAGGGAAACCCCGAGTTACATTTGGGTGGAGCAAAGGTAGGAAAGAATCTCGAATTATTTCAAGTTACATCAGGAATAAGAGAGGGAAGATCAATGCGCAGACCGAGATGCAAGCAACCACACACAACCAATCATAGATAGGTGTTTATAGGCCATAATCATGCTACACACATCCACCACAAAACTCGTTTAAGGGCGAAGCGTATCGAGTGCATATCCTATATGTAATTTGGGATTTGTGGATTTAGGATTAGACATGCATAAAGCCAATATTATTCGCATCATATGCAATAAATAAAGGCGACAAACCAAAATCGATCATATCGATATTCCTAAAATATAGAGCAGTTGACGTGGCTCTGATACCACTGTTGGGTTTTAGGGGAGACGGAGAAGACAGCGGAAACAAAAAAATTTCTCCCCAACCCATACCGAGGAAACACATCAACGTCTATATAATAGGAAAGGATGGTTTGTGGAATCATACCTTGTCCCGAGGCTTGCTCGACGACAATACCTCGCACAATGCATGATCTTCAATTCCGGTCTTGGACGGTGTCTGTGCAGCTCCTGGCCGCACCGGGACTGACTCCTCCTCCTCCTACGTGACTGTCGGATGACAGTTGTCCTCCTGAGCGGCAGTGTCCTCCCGCCTCTGTAGTAGTCCACACGGACCACATGGAACTCCACACTCCTTGTCCCACAAGGAAGTGGAAGGAGTCGCACCCTCCTGTTGACGTACTAGTTGCCAACACACTCTCCTGCCTCCAGTTGCAACTGCAGTTGTCCTTCCCTTGCTGCACCTCCCTTTTTGGGAAGCACTTGCTCAGGCTCTCTCTCGGTTACCAAAACCAGAGAGAATGACAACTTGCAGAGTGTTGTGTACTTGTACCTGCAAAAGGTCACAAGAAATATTAGGTCCATAAAATTATAACAATGACACAAAAACAATTTACAATAAAAATAAGTAAAAAGAAAAACAAAATTTGGTTTCCTAGAGTGGTCAGTCCTAGGACTCATAGTGTTGGTGTTTTCTAGATTCCCAACAACAACGCTAAATATTGGATATACACAAATCATGCATGCAACACTATATGTGTTGAAGTAATATAAAATTAGAGTGGTCCTAAATTGTTGAAACCATAGAACCCTTAAAACCAGAAACTATTACGAGATAAAACCAAAATGTCTAGAATCAGATGAATGAGATTCTACAGGTTAGCCAATTTCACCATGATTCTATTTGGACTTTGGTTTTACCAAATTATCATCAGATTATCATTGTGTTTGAATGAAGATCTAAAAGGAAATGTCACCCTCGAAATGAAGTATGATACCGTGTTCAAACTATGTAAGATTTTAAAGAAAGGGCCACACCAGAAATATAAAAAGAGACACCAATAAAACTCTTAGCCAATGGATATGCCTTTAGTTGTAAAATGTTGATGTATTATATACATGGAAGGATATCGAATATATCAAGGTGGCTACTAGTTATCCAAAAACTAGACACGTCTTGTGTCAGTGTACCATATCTGTATATGAAGTTGTTGTTTTTGTCGTCTGGCTGTAACATCAACACCTTGTCTTATCCTTATATAAGTTGCTTTTTCTCAAGCCTCTGCCCAATATCCTTGGCCTCTATGTCATCTACACGGATTCAAGAACTCTTTATGCACCTCCTTGGTTTCCTAGAGGAAGAACAAATCAAAAATACTAACATGAAAATGTCATTCACTCTCCTCTCCTTCTATTGCAGGTTGTTATCCTTGGGGGGAGTTTTTCCATCTCCAAGAGGATGAATTCTTAGACTACTTGTTTCACAATGTGTATTTCTTACCTTGGATGTCTACCCCTTTATATATGAGAGTCACGGGCTTTGATTTCCCAAAAATACAATATCTTTCTTATTTGCAACTCAAATCAAATAGGAATGTTATCACACTTCCCAATCAATTATTCATTTATCTAGTCAACCAGTTGGAACTAGTTGTATAACATATTGAACTATGGCACTACACTTAATTTTGAGCTATTAGTTTTGAGATATTATACATGATCCTCTCAAATTTAATCCCTCTTTCGCTAAAATTTCATTCATAATTGAACTTCATTGAATTATCTTGAAATTTGAGCACCAAAGTGCAACCCCATTATGATATGTTTATCTCACTTGGGACCCAAAATTCAAGAATTGAACTCCATTTGAACTCTTATCATTGGAATCACACAAAAATAATATTTGCATTATTAGATAATTACAATTGTATAATTAAGAGAGTAAATTTGTTAGTAACTTCATTACCATAGATATGAGACAAAATATTTCAAAAATTTAGACTAACACAAATTAAATTTGTGGTTCAAATTTTAGGTGAAGAGGGTGTATAATATAAGAGTTATAAATACTTGAAGTTAAGGAAAATAAAGAGAAAATATGAACTAAAATCCATTTAATTGTAAAAGTCAAATCAAATGTTGACCATCACCAACCCTGCTAACCCCAAAAACCCAACGAACTGACTTAGCAAGATGCCATTGTGGAAGGATGACAATAAGCCTCTATCTCCCCTATGTCATTTTAGTGATTCCAATTGCATTGAAGCTGCCATAAGTTCCTATACTTGAACTTCCAGTCAAGATGCAAACTGTAGCCTGACACCACACCACCATTCTCCTATGAGAAACAACAAGTTTAGTGATTGTTATCCTGACATAGACACCTCCTCACGACTTAATTGTCCAATGATATACAGACCCTCAGATATTGCCTCCCTCTTCTTCTATAACCATCCCAACCATGGTCGGGGTTACAAGCCTGATTGATCATAACCAACCTCATTTCCTCCATTCTTTCACTAGTATGATGAAGCAACACAGACCCTAGGAACCATACCTTCCATCTTGGCTTCCCCTCATCAACTCTACCAGTCCTTAGAAAATGATCGATAATACCAATCACTCCAACACCGGTCATGCCACCATCATAAACTGACCTCCACAAACCTACGACTATAGGGAACTAAATAGCCCTTCTTGCTTCAAACTTCATAGAAATTCATCACTTCCTTCAAGCCATACCCGTTGCTACCCGGTCTTGTCATCCCGACCACCACACTAACTAACCTGGGAATCCCGATGGCAACCTGTAACACCAAAGCTCTTTTCCACCTTACCTCCTTCACACTGATCCAATGCCTACACCCTTCTCTCCCCACACACAGAATCATTTGAGCCTCGACAAACTCTGATCATTGACTAAACCAGGTCTCCCATCTACTTCATCGTCGCCACCTTTGCCCACCTTGACCCTACTTCAACCTAAAGTATCTATCTACACACATCGAATCTAACCCGACAGTAGTAGTGGCGAGTCTGTTTGACTCCTCAATAGTAAGATCATCTCTAATCCTTCCAAAGATGGAGCCGTAGAGGAAGATTATTTTCCTTGTTGTGCTTGGTTCAAGACCACTGCAACCATGGCCTTCAGAGGAATCTGATGTGCTATGAAGCCTGCACAACACTGACTAGAGGTTGTAGTTCCCTAAAGGGATCCTTATTTGGATAACCATACCTGGTTGTGACAGTTTCATGAGAAATTGGCATCCTTGATCTGGAAATTTTCATTTGGAATAGGTACTTAATTCTCAAATCTATTATTGAACTATTTATCTCCCTCTTAAATTTCATTCATACAATTTTGTTAAAGTGGTTTTGTTAAAGTGGTGAAACAATTTGTTATTAGCCTTTCCCTCATGTTGAAGGTCACCTAAATTGAATGGTGAATATTGTTGAGTAATTGAAATATTGGTTGATTTTGATATTGGGACAAAAGCTTGAAATATTGGCTAAGATCTTTGGCTCACTAAATTCGGTGGGTGATATTCCCCATGCCCTACATAGTGGATAATGGACAACTAGATGTCCCCCAGTAATGGTTACCCCCATAGGTGAAAGTATGGTTCTCTCATAGAGGGGAGAACACTAGGCACCTAGCCACTGGAAAAGACAAAATATTAGATTGATTTTGCCAATGGATAAACCATTTCATTTTATATAATTTGATATAATGATATTAGTTTTGAGAATCTATTTATTATTTCTAGTTACCACTTTATCTTTTTGTACCTTTTTGAAACTAGCATGGTAACTAGACCATCTTCTTATTATTAACATAGTCCACAAGAAAAATTACCAATATTTTGTTGGATAAATTGGACATTATGATAAATCCCTTTGTTTCAATGATGACAAACATTTCATTCTTGTTGATCTAACGTGCTACTTGAGTGTTGCAGGAATGAGGTGGATGACAAAGCTCTAGGGAATCCATACGCTTGAATGATTGTAAATGTCATGAAATGTAATCAATTGTAAACTTGTACAAACATATAATGTACAAGTACTTAGATTTCATGTAAATCAAGCGTTAGATCTTCCCTAGCCAATCACCACACTTAGATAGGTCATCCCTTTCAAATAAGTTCACATATGCACACTCATACACACACATAGTGCCTTAATTGAAAGATTGAAACAGGGTCAATCTCGGTCGACCACACTCCTCGACCGAGACACTCTCGGTCGACAAACTTCTCGACCGAGATTGACTAATGTAGCCGTTAGACACAGCTGACAAGGTAGTTGGCAGTTGCAAATGAACGTTGATCCAGAGAGCCTGTCGGTCGACAAAACTTCGACCGAGTAGGTATCTCGGTCGACAATTTGTCGACCGAGATGGTCTCTGACAGCAACTGCAGAATAAAGTAACTAGCCGTTACTAATGCGCCTAACTTATACCTAACGGCTAGTTAAGCACTTAGAAGCCCCTAGAAGTTGTCTAGAACGTCCTTAAGCATCCATAGGCCATTCCTATAAATAGGACATGCCTTAGGACACCAAAATATACCTAAGCTACACGTGTGCTACACTTGAGATTGAATACTCATTGGCAATCTGTTTTGAGCAATAGAGCAATTCCTACATTGGCTATTCATTCCCATTGCTCCAACTTCGTGTCCTATAGGCTAGTATCTCCTATCCACAACACTTACACTTCTACATACATTGGTTAGGAGATCAAAATGCTTGATATAGGAAATCAAGCCTTGAGATACAAGTGGTATTGTAATTTCTATTTTCTTTCTTGTTCCTTTGTATCTTTTGTATTCTCCTTGCTACTCCTAGGGTTGGAGGCTGCGGATTGGAGAAGGTTCTTCTCGGAGGAGAAGGTGGACTTCAAGCTACTTCAAGAAGGCTATCGCAACGGGAAGCTACTTCAATAAGGTTATTGCAACGGGAAGCTACTTCAGGAGGAAGGCTGCTTCAAGGTTGGTGCAATTGCTTCTAGGTGAAGGCTGCTTCAAGGTTGGTGCGATTACTTCGAGGTGAAGGCTGCTTGAAGGGTTTAGGGAGAGAATTGTAATTTTATGTAAATTCCTTGCGAGGTAATAAAATTAAATTCTTTCCAAATCCCAGTTGGGTAAGCAACCGGGTAGTGGACTGACTGCCTTAGTATTTGCTAAGGTAGGAACCACTCTAAATCTTTGTCCCCTTGTCCAATATTTTTGTGATTGGTTGTTTGAGTTAAATAATTGTTTAAAATTGTTTAAAACTCTATTCACCCCCCCCCTCTAGTTTTTTTTCAATTGGTATCAGAGCAGGCTTCAAGGAACCCTAACCAGGTCTTGAAGAATGAAGGGTGGAGGTGACTACAACCGCAGGCAAAGGAGCAACTTGGACCAACTTTCAACAAGCTGCAATTGGTGTTTAGGAACAAACCATACAACAATCGGTTGTCCATGGAGAGAAAAGAAGAAAGAGGTCCACAAAAATTGTCTCATTGCTACAACCAATGAAGAAGAAGAAGAAGAGGTAAGCCTTCTTGATTTATCAAAAGAAGAGCTAATTTCTAGTCTTGAAGAAACACACAATAAGTATATTGAGTGCAAGAAGAAATTAAAGAAATCTAGTAAAACAAACGATGAGTTAAATGCTAGACTTCTTGCTCTTACATCCGAAAATGAAGATTTATATGCTAAATTGAATAATCTTGGTTTTGAAAAAGATAGCATTGTTTCTGAAAATCGTACTTTGAAATCATCTTTAAGTAGTAGTGATGTGAAGATTTTCACTCTAGAAACAAATTATGATCTTCTATATCAAGAAAAGGTTGGATTACTTGCAAAGTTAAATGATCTTCAAAAACAACCTGTTTTGTGTACACATCTAGATTATGATAATATAGTGAAAGAAAGGAATTCTTTATTATCTAATCTAGATCAAGCAAAACTAGATATTAAGAAAAGAATGGATGAGATTGCTAAGTTGCAACAAGAAGTTAGTAGGTTAAGCAACAATGGAATCCTTGATAGAATATTGGATGATTCCTATCATCAAATTGGGAGAAGAGGACTAGGTTATAAGCCCAAAGGGAAATCTCATCAACAACCTAGTTGGAGAAAGACACGAGCACATCAAGCTACATTTGTACCAAAGAACAACCTAGAACAAAACCATAGAAAAAGACTTGAGGTTGATTCTATATGTTGCCATTATTGCTCACGTCTTGGACATTACTCTTTTTCATGCCCATACAAGAAAAAGAATGTTGAGTTAGTATGGGTACCAAAACCCCCAAACTAAATGGATAAAATTAAGTTGAGATATGACCAAAGACTCTAAGTTGTATATCTCTATGTCTATCTCAACTTAACATAATAGGACACCAAGTTAATCCAAGAAATTAAATTTCCAAATATACATCTTAAACTACTTGTTTAGTTTGGATTCACAAAATGTATATGATTAGTTGAGATTTAACCTAAATGTTGCTTTGATATTTAAATATCTCAACTAAATCAAGCTTTAACTTTCATACTTTTGCTTTTAATTATAAAAAATATTTGAAAACAGGTTTGAAACAACACAGAACCTTTCTCGGTCGAGACACTATCGACCGAGGGACCTGTCGGTCGAGAAATGGTCGACCGAGCAGGCTTCTGTTGTCAAGTCTGACATAAATATTCTAAAATTGTTTTTCAATCAACCTAGTTTGCTATCAAATTGTTATTGATGATTGAATTAACATGCAAATCAAGAATAAAATCTTGGAAGACAATTGTTGTAGCAAGACATATTGATCATTTACAGTATATAACATTATGAGTAGAAAATCCTTAAACATATTGCAAAAGTGCTGAAAGAAGACTAATCTTGAACAAACCTTATTCATTGTTTGAAAAGTTTCTTCGGCATGATCAGTTATAAAAGTTTGTCTTAAAATTGAAAACTTATATGAGACTATTTTGGTCTACTCTCAATGGTTGGATTTAAAACTGAAAAATCATGATTAGCTTAACCAAGGAATTTACTGTTTTTATTATAATTTACATGGTTTTCCTAAGTAATCCTTGGAATATCTATACATGAATCATGTATGTGTTGCAATTTAAATTATTGCACTATGGATATGCTTCTACCTCTCTATAGCATCATGATTATTTCAATAACTATGTTTCTTTAGAACAAATTTTTTTTAATGTTTATCCATTTATTTGTTCTAAGAAATAAAAAGTAAGGATTCAAGGAAAAATGCTTCTAAAGTATATTATCTGAAAACAAGAGTAAATAGGATTTGACACTTATAACAGAACTTATACATAAAACATACAAATTGCTGAATGAAATTTGCATAAACATTCCTGGTCGAGAAATACTTCGACCGAAAATATTTCGGTTGATAAGAGTTCGACCGAATAAGTTTCTGGAAACTGACTAGCTCAGTCTGCTATAAATTTAATTGGAATTATGAATGAATCTTTAAGACAAATCACATATTGATATTTGCAACATGCCTTCACTTGAATCATATAGGTCCATTCTAAGTATTCCTTGATCTAGTTACATAAAAACCATGGGTTAAATTTCATGCTTCAATTGTTCTATCATTATGTTTCATTGGTTTAAAATAAGCTTTGATTCATATATACAAACCATGAATGATCATTGTGATTCCGATAATTGCAAATGTCATTAGCATAAAAGCATCTTGACATAATAGATAATGATTGTGGACACAGCTTGTGATGATGATGTTGCTATGACAAGCCAAACGGTGCCTCTTAGAACAAAATATTAATGTTTTTATCTATTTGCTTGTTCTAAGAAATCAAAAGCAAAAAATCTTGACTTTAAATATATTAATCTTGCTTTCAAAATATATGTTTCTAAAAGAATCTTATGATAAGGGTATAAGAAGAAATGGGATTTGATATTTATGTACCCATAGCAAAGCATATGAAACATCATTTACAATGAATGTAAAACATGCATTCTAGAAAAATCAAGGTCAAAGACTTCACTATGATGTTCATTTTAAGTCTTCATAATAGGTATATCTTAATGTGCTTCAAATTGATATTTATAGCTATCTGCAGAAATTATACTTCACATATGAATGTTTATCTTGGAAATCTGCAGAATTTGCCTCTTGGTTAAAATTAAAATTGACCAAGGGGCGCCATGGTCGTAGTCCAGGGTGACCTAAAATAAGCTTTGACACCATGCTTATTTGGACATCATTTTTTATTGTACTTAATCTTAGTATACTTTTAATAAAGGTCAAAATCAAAAATTTAAAATCATTTGTGACCTTAGAAAGCTTTAATTTGCTTTAATTATAAGATTAAGGGGGAGCTTATAACAACAAATTGGATTAATTGATTAAGAAGCTTACAAAACCATTGTAAACATCATTTGAAGATTGTCACGACCTTAGTACTTTTACTCTTGATTATGAAGAAATCTATGAATTTCATAAAAATGATATATCTTGTAGATTAAAGGATTCTCATTTAATTTAGGGATTAACATCCCTTGATAGATGAGAAATCAATATACATTCATCATAAGCTTAAAGGGAATTTCATATCATTTCAAGGCTTAACATCTTTTGCAAATGATTGAGAAACAAATTGTGGATAAATTAGACAAAAATGATATTAAATCCATGTGCCTAATAGGATATCTATTTAAGGGGGAGCATAATATAAAATTAAGGGGGAGAAGAAAAATAAAATATTCAACTAGGATATCTTTTTGAAATGACAAAGGGGGAGAAAGAATACAAAATCAAAAATATAAATGAGTTTCATCTTGATGGCTAGCATTCACTTGCAAAAACAAGAATGGCTACAAAAGGTAAATTTCAGGTATGAAACTCACATGCTTTATATTTCCTTATTTCATATTTAGGAAATGTTTGTCATCTTCAAAAAGGGGGAGATTGTTGGATAAATTGGACATTATGATAAATCCCTTTGTTTCGATGATGACAAACATTTCATTCTTGTTGATCTAACGTGCTACTTGAGTGTTGCAGGAATGAGGTGGATGACAAAGCTCTAGGGAATCCATACGCTTGAATGATTGTAAATGTCATGAAATGTAATCAATTGTAAACTTGTACAAACATATAATGTACAAGTACTTAGATTTCATGTAAATCAAGCGTTAGATCTTCCCTAGCCAATCACCACACTTAGATAGGTCATCCCTTTCAAATAAGTTCACATATGCACACTCATACACACACATAGTGCCTTAATTGAAAGATTGAAACAGGGTCAATCTCGGTCGACCACACTCCTCGACCGAGACACTCTCGGTCGACAAACTTCTCGACCGAGATTGACTAATGTAGCCGTTAGACACAGCTGACAAGGTAGTTGGCAGTTGCAAATGAACGTTGATCCAGAGAGCCTGTCGGTCGACAAAACTTCGACCGAGTAGGTATCTCGGTCGACAATTTGTCGACCGAGATGGTCTCTGACAGCAACTGCAGAATAAAGTAACTAGCCGTTACTAATGCGCCTAACTTATACCTAACGGCTAGTTAAGCACTTAGAAGCCCCTAGAAGTTGTCTAGAACGTCCTTAAGCATCCATAGGCCATTCCTATAAATAGGACATGCCTTAGGACACCAAAATATACCTAAGCTACACGTGTGCTACACTTGAGATTGAATACTCATTGGTAATCTGTTTTGAGCAATAGAGGAATTCCTACATTGGCTATTCATTCCCATTGCTCCAACTTCGTGTCCTATAGGCTAGTATCTCCTATCCACAACACTTACACTTCTACATACATTGGTTAGGAGATCAAAATGCTTGATATAGGAAATCAAGCCTTGAGCTACAAGTGGTATTGTAATTTCTGTTTTCTTTCTTGTTCCTTTGTATCTTTTGTATTCTCCTTGCTACTCCTAGGGTTGGACGTTGCGGATTGGAGAAGGTTCTTCTCGGAGGAGAAGGTGGACTTCAAGCTACTTCAAGAAGGCTATCGCAACGGGAAGCTACTTCAAGAAGGTTATTGCAACGGGAAGCTACTTCAGGAGGAAGGCTGCTTCAAGGTTGGTGCAATTGCTTCTAGGTGAAGGCTGCTTCAAGGTTGGTGTGATTACTTTGAGGTGAAGGCTGCTTGAAGGGTTTAGGGAGAGAATTGTAATTTTATGTAAAGTCCTTGCGAGGTAATAAAATTAAATTCTTTCCAAATCCCGGTTGGGTAAGCAACCGGGTAGTGGACTGACTGCCTTAGTATTTGCTAAGGTAGGAACCACTCTAAACCTTTGTCCCCTTGTCCAATATTTTTGTGATTGGTTGTTTGAGTTAAATAATTGTTTAAAATTGTTTAAAACTCTATTCACCCCCCCCCCCTCTAGTTGTTTTTCAATTGGTATCAGAGCAGGCTTCAAGGAACCCTAACCAGGTCTTGAAGAATGAAGGGTGGAGGTGACTACAACCGCAGGCAAAGGAGCAACTTGGACCAACTTTCAACAAGCTGCAATTGGTGTTTAGGAACAAACCATACAACAATCGGTTGTCCATGGAGAGAAAAGAAGAAAGAGGTCCACAAAAATTGTCTCATTGCTACAACCAATGAAGAAGAAGAAGAAGAGGTAAGCCTTCTTGATTTATCAAAAGAAGAGCTAATTTCTAGTCTTGAAGAAACACACAATAAGTATATTGAGTGCAAGAAGAAATTAAAGAAATCTAGTAAAACAAACGATGAGTTAAATGCTAGACTTCTTGCTCTTACATCCGAAAATGAAGATTTATATGCTAAATTGAATAATCTTGGTTTTGAAAAAGATAGCATTGTTTCTGAAAATTGTACTTTGAAATCATCTTTAAGTAGTAGTGATGTGAAGATTTTTACTCTAGAAACAAATTATGATCTTCTATATCAAGAAAAGGTTGGATTACTTGCAAAGTTAAATGATCTTCAAAAACAACCTGTTTTGTGTACACATCTAGATTATGATAATATAGTGAAAGAAAGGAATTCTTTATTATCTAATCTAGATCAAGCAAAACTAGATATTAAGAAAAGAATGGATGATATTGCTAAGTTGCAACAAGAAGTTAGTAGGTTAAGCAACAATGGAATCCTTGATAGAATATTGGATGATTCCTATCATCAAATTGGGAGAAGAGGACTAGGTTATAAGCCCAAAGGGAAATCTCATCAACAACCTAGTTGGAGAAAGACACGAGCACATCAAGCTACATTTGTACCAAAGAACAACCTAGAACAAAACCATAGAAAAAGACTTGAGGTTGATTCTATATGTTGCCATTATTGCTCACGTCTTGGACATTACTCTTTTTCATGCCCATACAAGAAAAAGAATGTTGAGTTAGTATGGGTACCAAAACCCCCAAACTAAATGGATAAAATTAAGTTGAGATATGACCAAAGACTCTAAGTTGTATATCTCTATGTCTATCTCAACTTAACATAATAGGACACCAAGTTAATCCAAGAAATTAAATTTCCAAATATACATCTTAAACTACTTGTTTAGTTTGGATTCACAAAATGTATATGATTAGTTGAGATTTAACCTAAATGTTGCTTTGATATTTAAATATCTCAACTAAATCAAG
Source organism: Alisma plantago-aquatica (assembly GCA_963693085.1). Taxonomy (NCBI): domain Eukaryota; kingdom Viridiplantae; phylum Streptophyta; class Magnoliopsida; order Alismatales; family Alismataceae; genus Alisma; species Alisma plantago-aquatica. The sequence goes on along the minus strand of OY856410.1, from coordinate 182,816,313 downwards.
CTTTAACTTTCATACTTTTGCTTTTAATTATAAAAAATATTTGAAAACAGGTTTGAAACAACACAGAACCTTTCTCGGTCGAGACACTATCGACCGAGGGACCTGTCGGTCGAGAAATGGTCGACCGAGCAGGCTTCTGTTGTCAAGTCTGACATAAATCTTCTGAAATTGTTTTTCAATCAACCTAGTTTGCTATCAAATTGTTATTGATGATTGAATTAACATGCAAATCAAGAATAAAATCTTGGAAGACAATTGTTGTAGCAAGACATATTGATCGTTTACAGTATATAACATTATGAGTAGAAAATCCTTAAACATATTGCAAAAGTGCTGAAAGAAGACTAATCTTGAACAAACCTTATTCATTGTTTGAAAAGTTTCTTCGGCATGATCAGTTATAAAAGTTTGTCTTAAAATTGAAAACTTATATGAGACTATTTTGGTCTACTCTCAATGGTTGGATTTAAAACTGAAAAATCATGATTAGCTTAACCAAGGAATTTACTGTTTTTATTATAATTTACATGGTTTTCCTAAGTAATCCTTGGAATATCTATACATGAATCATGTATGTGTTGCAATTTAAATTATTGCACTATGGATATGCTTCTACCTCTCTATAGCATCATGATTATTTCAATAACTATGTTTCTTTAGAACAATTTTTTTTTAATGTTTATCCATTTATTTGTTCTAAGAAATAAAAAGTAAGGATTCAAGGAAAAATGCTTCTAAAGTATATTATCTGAAAACAAGAGTAAATAGGATTTGACACTTATAACAGAACTTATACATAAAACATACAAATTGTTGAATGAAATTTGCATAAACATTCCTGGTCGAGAAATACTTCGACCGAAAATATTTCGGTTGGTAAGAGTTCGACCGAATAAGTTTCTGGAAACTGACTAGCTCAGTCTGCTATAAATTTAATTGGAATTATGAATGAATCTTTAAGACAAATCACATATTGATATTTGCAACATGCCTTCACTTGAATCATATAGGTCCATTCTAAGTATTCCTTGATCTAGTTACATAAAAACCATGGGTTAAATTTCATGCTTCAATTGTTCTATCATTATGTTTCATTGGTTTAAAATAAGCTTTGATTCATATATACAAACCATGAATGATCATTGTGATTCCGATAATTGCAAATGTCATTAGCATAAAAGCATCTTGACATAATAGATAATGATTGTGGACACAGCTTGTGATGATGATGTTGCTATGACAAGCCAAACGGTGCCTCTTAGAACAAAATATTAATGTTTTTATCTATTTGCTTGTTCTAAGAAATCAAAAGCAAAAATCTTGACTTTAAAGATATTAATCTTGCTTTCAAAATATATGTTTCTAAAAGAATCTTATGATAAGGGTATAAGAAGAAATGGGATTTGATATTTATGTACCCATAGAAAAGCATATGAAACATCATTTACAATGAATGTAAAACATGCATTCTAGAAAAATCAAGGTCAAAGACTTCACTATGATGTTCATATTAAGTCTTCATAATAGGTATATCTTAATGTGCTTCAAATTGATATTTATAGCTATCTGCAGAAATTATACTTCACATATGAATGTTTGTCTTGGAAATCTGCAGAATTTGCCTCTTGGTTAAAATTAAAATTGACCAAGGGGCGCCATGGTCGTAGTCCAGGGCGACCTAAAATAAGCTTTGACACCATGCTTATTTGGACATCATTTTTTTATTGTACTTAATCTTAGTATACTTTTAATAAAGGTCAAAATCAAAAATTTAAAATCATTTGTGACCTTAGAAAGCTTTAATTTGCTTTAATTATAAGATTAAGGGGGAGCTTATAACAACAAATTGGATTAATTGATTAAGAAGCTTACAAAACCATTGTAAACATCATTTGAAGATTGTCACGACCTTAGTACTTTTACTCTTGATTATGAAGAAATCTATGAATTTCATAAAAATGATATATCTTGTAGATTAAAGGATTCTCATTTAATTTAGGGATTAACATCCCTTGATAGATGAGAAATCAATATACATTCATCATAAGCTTAAAGGGAATTTCATATCATTTCAAGGCTTAACATCTTTTGCAAATGATTGAGAAACAAATTGTGGATAAATTAGACAAAAATGATATTAAATCCATGTGCCTAATAGGATATCTATTTAAGGGGGATCATAATATAAAATTAAGGGGGAGAAGAAAAATAAAATATTCAACTAGGATATCTTTTTGAAATGACAAAGGGGGAGAAAGAATACAAAATCAAAAATATAAATGAGTTTCATCTTGATGGCTAGCATTCACTTGCAAAAACAAGAATGGCTACAAAAGGTAAATTTCAGGTATGAAACTCACATGCTTTATATTTCCTTATTTCATATTTAGGAAATGTTTGTCATCTTCAAAAAGGGGGAGATTGTTGGATAAATTGGACATTATGATAAATCCCTTTGTTTCGATGATGACAAACATTTCATTCTTGTTGATCTAACGTGCTACTTGAGTGTTGCAGGAATGAGGTGGATGACAAAGCTCTAGGGAATCCATACGCTTGAATGATTGTAAATGTCATGAAATGTAATCAATTGTAAACTTGTACAAACATATAATGTACAAGTACTTAGATTTCATGTAAATCAAGCGTTAGATCTTCCCTAGCCAATCACCACACTTAGATAGGTCATCCCTTTCAAATAAGTTCACATATGCACACTCATACACACACATAGTGCCTTAATTGAAAGATTGAAACAGGGTCAATCTCGGTCGACCACACTCCTCGACCGAGACACTCTCGGTCGACAAACTTCTCGACCGAGATTGACTAATGTAGCCGTTAGACATAGCTGACAAGGTAGTTGGCAGTTGCAAATGAACGTTGATCCAGAGAGCCTGTCGGTCGACAAAACTTCGATCGAGTAGGTATCTCGGTCGACAATTTGTCGACCGAGATGGTCTCTGACAGCAACTTCAGAATAAAGTAACTAGCCGTTACTAATGCGCCTAACTTATACCTAACGGCTAGTTAAGCACTTAGAAGCCCCTAGAAGTTGTCTAGAACGTCCTTAAGCATCCATAGGCCATTCCTATAAATAGGACATGCCTTAGGACACCAAAATATACCTAAGCTACACGTGTGCTACACTTGAGATTGAATACTCATTGGCAATCTGTTTTGAGCAATAGAGCAATTCCTACATTGGCTATTCATTCCCATTGCTCCAACTTCGTGTCCTATAGGCTAGTATCTCCTATCCACAACACTTACACTTCTACATACATTGGTTAGGAGATCAAAACGCTTGATATAGGAAATCAAGCCTTGAGCTACAAGTGGTATTGTAATTTCTGTTTTCTTTCTTGTTCCTTTGTATCTTTTGTATTCTCCTTGCTACTCCTAGGGTTGGAGGCTGTGGATTGGAGAAGGTTCTTCTCGGAGGAGAAGGTGGACTTCAAGCTACTTCAAGAAGGCTATCGCAACGGGAAGCTACTTCAAGAAGGTTATTGCAACGGGAAGCTACTTCAGGAGGAAGGCTGCTTCAAGGTCGGTGCAATTGCTTCTAGGTGAAGGCTGCTTCAAGGTTGGTGCGATTACTTCGAGGTGAAGGCTGCTTGAAGGGTTTAGGGAGAGAATTGTAATTTTATGTAAAGTCCTTACGAGGTAATAAAATTAAATTCTTTCCAAATCCCGGTTGGGTAAGAAACCGGGTAGTGGACTGACTGCCTTAGTATTTGCTAAGGTAGGAACCACTCTAAATCCTTGTCCCCTTGTCCAATATTTTTGTGATTGGTTGTTTGAGTTAAATAATTGTTTAAAATTGTTTAAAACTCTATTCACCCCCCTCTAGTTGTTTTTCATATTTGATTTCATAAATCTATATTCTTTTAAACAGCTCAATAATTGAACTTAGTTACAGACTTGTCTATCCCTTCTTGGGGTCCATGTGTGGTTTTGATCCCTTTGGCAACTCATGGACAAGTGTTGCAAAAAGACCTAGTAGAGACGTTCAAGAGTGTCCCTTGTTGAAGTGTAGATAGGGAGCATGCCTTTTGTTAACTTTGTAATCATATTTGTAAGCTTTCACGACTCTAATGTAAAGCATGATTGAAAACAAATGTTTATATTTCTGATACAAGTTTGTAAATATCCAACCCTAAAGATCAATTCTTTACAACATGCATCAGAGCTATGAACATTTGACATCATGCATGTCTCATGGAATTTATGGTTAAATAACTAGTACACCTATAACTTAGACAAATGGTTTACAACCTAGTTTTTCTAGCCTTATCTACCTAAGATAGTAATGGAAACTTAGGTGAAAAATTAGTTGTCTAATACACTAATTAAAGTGAGAAAAATTCATTACCAAGTAAGTAGGATGAGCTAAGGTGTCTAAGTAAGGATGTTCAATGAAGTTTCCTGCATAATTACTCCCAATTCACCTTGGTGGTGGTGGGGTTTCCTAACTTTACATACCAACCTAGCCATGGTCATGTCAATTTTGAGGAAGAAATCATTTTAAAGGGTGGAGAGTTGTAACATACCTAATTTTGGTTCTAAAATTAGTTTTGAGCTATCATACATGATCCTATAAATTTGAGTTTCTCTTGTGCTAAATTTCAATCCATAATTGAACTTCATTGAATTAACTTGAAATTCGAGCACCAAAGTGCAATTTTCCTCATTTTTTTGATCTGTTCATCCCATTTGGGGCCCAAATTGAACTGAATTATGAACTCTTAGCACTAGAATCACACAAACTTCTACTTCCAATATTAAATAATTAGAATTATATAACTAAGAGAGTAAATTTGTTAGTAATCTCATCACCATAAACATGAGACTTAGTATTTTTACAATTTAATATAATGCAAATTAAAGTTGTAAAATTTTGGGTCAAGAGGGTATAACCTAAGAGATATAAATACTTGAAGTTGAGGAAACTAAAGAGCAAATATGAATTAAAATCCATTTAATTGTCACAGTCAAACCAAATGTTGACCATCACCAACCTTGATAACCCTATGAACCTGACGACCTGACTCAATGAGGCACCATTATGGAAGGACGATGGAAAGCATCTCTCTCCCCTTTGACATTTTGACAATTCCAGTTGTATTGTATTTGCCATCAGTTCCTCTTCCCGAATGGCCAGTCAAGATGTGAACCACAACCTAGCACCGCACTATCGTTCTCCTTTAAGAAACGAAAAGGTAGTCGGTCATTACCCTAGCACATACACCCCCTTACAACTTAATTGTATGACAATCTATAAACCCCCAAACATTGCCTCCATCTTCCTATATAATTATCCCAACCAAGGTCAGGATTACATGCCTAATTGATCACGACCAACCTCATTTCCCCCACTCTATCACCAATCTGATCAATCTAGCACATACCTGCAACACGATGAGGAACTACATCCTTCATCATGGCTTTCTCCCTTGTCAACTCTTCCAACCCTTAGATGATGATTAAATATAATAATTACTTCACCACCAGTCTCAGTGCAACCATAAAATGACCCCCACATACCTACAACTACAATGAAATAGATAGTCCATCTTACTTCAATCTTCATGTCAATCCATCACTTCCTTCGAGCCAGACCTTTCATTGCCTAATGTTGTCATCCTGATCACCTCCCTAACCAAACTAGAAATCCCAACGACAACCTAAATGCTAAAATTCTATGCCACATGGCCTCCTTCACCCTGATCAATGCCTCAACATCCTTCTCTCGCCACACATGGAATAATGTGAGCCTCGAAAAACTTTGACCACTGAATAAAATAGATCTCCCATTTGCTTCATTGTCACCTCCTTCACCCACCTTGACCCTACTTCTACCTAAAGTTTCTATCTACATACATAAGATCTCATGGCAACTCAACAGTAGTAGTTGCAAGTCTGCTCGACTCTTTAGTAGCAAGGTCTTTTTTGACCCTTCCAACAACAAAGTCATTGAGAAGCATTGCTTTCCTTTATGTGCTTGGCTCACGACCACTGAAACCCTTTCTTCAGAGGAATCTCACACACTATGAAGTCTGCACAACACCAACTAAAGGCCACAGTGCCCTGAGGGGTTCCTTCTTTAGTGAGCCATACATGGTTGCCAAAAGATTCATAAGAAATCAAAATCCTTGATCTAGAAATTTTAATTTGGAACATGTACTAAATTCTCCATTCTTTATTGAACTATTTGTCTCCCTTTTGACCTTCATTCATATAAATTTTCATAAGTGGTGAGCCAATTTTTTATTAGCCTTTCCCTCATGTTGAAGGTCACCACAACTAAATTGAATGTTTAATATTGAATATTGTTGAGTAATTGAAATATTGGTTAATTTTGATATTGGCACAAAAATCTTGAAATATTGGCTAAGAGCTTTGGCTCACTAGATTTAGTGGGTCATATCCCCAACCCTGCGCAATGGATAATTGACAATTAGAGGTCCCCCAATACTAGTTACCCCCAAGTGAAATTGTTGTCCTCTCATATAGGGGAGAGCACTAGGAACCTAGCCACTAGTGAAGGCAAAATATTAGATTGATTGTGTCATTGGATAAATCATTTCATTTTGAATAATTTTATGTGTTTATATTAGTTTTGGGAATCTCTTTATTGTTTCTAGTTACCACTTTATCTTGTTGCATCTTTCTGAAACTAGCATGGTAAGTAGACCATCTTCTTGTTAATAGTCCACCAAGTAGATTTACATATATTTGAATTCATGAATTTTTATTTTTTGTGTAGCTCAATAATTGAATTTTGTACCATCCTTGCTAACTTATTTTTCCCTTCTCGGGGTCCATGTGTTTTTTCCCCTTCATGAATTCATGGACTAGTATTGCAAGAAAGACATAGTAGAGATGTGCAAGAGTGTCCCCTAATGAAGAGTAGATATGAATGATGTATTTTCTTAAATTTTGTAATCATATTTCTAAGATTTTGTGACTCTGATGTAAAACATGATTGTAGAAAGATTTGTAGATATTTCTGATACCGTTTTGTAAACATTCAACCGTAAAGATCGTGTCTTTATAGGTTGGGAAATCTAGTCGATCTGTTCGCTAGTCTTGGTCTAATTTTAGTTGACCAAAGTAGGTCCTTATTCCTTGTTGTTTCTTGACTTTGATCCATTCGAATGAATGGCGTATTTAGTAAACTGACTAGCCACTTCCCAACGTGGTGATCAATCATGTCTTTAAAAAACATTGATCAATTGATCCAAACCATCTAGTTGACCGACTAGGTTACCCATCCAACTCATTATCTGCATGATTTGAAACCATTCTAGTTATTTTTTATTATTACAAACTTCAATTACCTTATGCATCCTTATGTGTGTGACCTGGTAGGTTCCTCTTTATGTCAAAAGTGATGTTCATATCACTGCAAGCAAGATTGGTATCTAGCAACACATCACTACTACCCAAGTAATAGGAAAAAGTTGGAGAACAACTTTAGTATGTAAAGTGACCGATGCTACCATGACCATATAATCTCTTTACCACATATATCCATATTGAAATTGAAGCATGGATTTGTCGTCTTCTTAACATTCAATTTATATTTCTTGAACTAAATGGAGATTGTGCAAGCTCAATATCATATGTTGACTCACATGAGCTGGGAAATATATTTCATAGTCTCACTTATGAAGTGGTCGGTCCATCACTCCATTGGAGAGATAAATTACATCTATATAACTCACAATAACCCACAAGTGTCATAGTGCACCCAATCACTACTTTTATACAACCCTTATTCAGAGCCACGTTGGGTAGTGTTAAAATACACCAAAAACATGTGATTGTTGTTTTGACTTTAGGTCTAAGGATCACTGTCACCATTGTCACGTTGAGATATGACTTTGATTGCCACATCATGACTTTCGTGTGTATTTCTCAAAGTGAGTATGTCCCCTACAACTTGTTCTATAACAAGTATCCATGTATCTAAATTGATAGTAAATGTGATGACTTAAAAGACATAACAATCATTCAACATTCATACTAGTCTAATTATTATTATTGTCCAATAATATCCACAATAACAACTGACTAGGGATGTAAAAGGAATGAATGATCTTGAGTATATATATGATCTCATGTTTTGGTCCTCAACCCAAACCATATGTGATCGATATGAAAAGTAGGAAATTATTTTATTTATTCATAATCTATGTACTGAAACAAACTTAATAAGTACAATTGCATCTTATAAATAATCAAATCATATAAAATGTATCCCTATTACAACCAATAATTATGGATCTCAAGTAATACAAGAAATAGTCTCCCACTTAGAGTCTGAATCAAATTCCAAATGATCTAACATAACCATCACACTTCTATTGCGAAATTGCTTTTGTCAAGGGATCAACGACATTGATTTAGTTGGCACTATATGAGAATCCTTACATATCCTATATGTAAAATATCTTATATGAGATGATATTGTCTTCATATTTTCTTGGAATGATGGTGTAATTTGGTTTTGTTAGCCTATGCAATGGATCCATTATTTTCATGATAAAGCTCTACTACATCCTCAATGGTTAGAACCAGCCCAAGATTACTATTGAACCTCTTGATCCATACCACTTCCTTATTGCATTGGATGCGGAAATTTACACAACTTTCATTGTAGAATCGACCATTGTCTCCTGCTTGAAACTCTTGCAACTTACAACTCTACTAGACAAAACACAAATCTTGATTAAGATTGATATTGTCCTAGTTGATTTTAAAACTTACAACAATGTAAACCCTTTACAACTAGCTCTTCTTTACCTCTTGTTATCAAGAACGTATCCTTTGTTCTTCTCAAATACTTCAAGATATTCTTCAGATTATTTGGTGAGATTTTGTTGACATATGATTGGTACTTGCTAGTTATGCTCAAAGCATATGAGACATCTAGGTGAGTAATTAACATTTTATACATGATTGATCCAATAATAGATGCATATGAAATCTTACTCATATGTGATTTCTCTTCCAAAGAGATAGGACATTGGGATTTATAGAGACTTATTCTATGAGGCATGAGTAAGTTACCTCTCTTAGAATCCTACATTATTGAACCTTTTTAGCACCTTGTCAGTGTATGTACTTTGGATTAGGATAAAAAGCCTTTTAGATCCATTTCTATAGATCATGAATTCTATAATATAGGATGCTTATCCTAAGTACTTCATAGAAAAGGTATACTCTGACCAACTGTTAGCCAATTGTGTAGTAGGCATTCCATTTCCCATTAATAGTATGTGTGATACCATGAACCTAGATTAACCATAATCTTCCTATAATCTTGATTTATTACCATAATTCTATGCTTGATTAAGTTTTGAAACCATATAATTAAAATGTATCTCTAAGTTTCCCTAATTCCAAGTTTCCTTGCAAGTTGTGGACTTAATTGTAAATTCAACAAATTATGAGGCTTTAATTGCAAATTATGTGAAAAGAATATAAATATGGTTTTTCCTTCACATTTGATCCTTGCAGTTAAATTTTTAAGATAAGACTCTAATGTGACTTCAATTGTACCGTGTTTTCCTTGATTTGCATTTTTCATGAACAATTTTGGACTAATACGTAACTTCACCATAATCAAGGACCTAATTATAAACTTGATTATATTTTAACTTATTGAAAATTTTACATCATCATCATACTTAATTTGATGAACTTCAAACTTGTTTTTTATGGATTTTCATCCTAGGGTTTCTAACCCTAATCCTAGATGGTGTGGTGATTGATGAGGACCAATGTTATTCTCAACCCATGATAGTCTGGATCTCTCAATTGATGGAGTTCTTGGAATAGTTAACTAATCAAAGTCCTAGATCGACATTCAATGAGACCCATGGGTTTAAGAACCTATGGAAACACTAGACATGGTAACCGATGATGAGGCAAGTTTGACAACTGACTTATCAACATATGGATTTTTTGTGTACCCAACTGATGAACTTTCTAACCTATAGAAGTGTGAAACCAATGGAAATTCTGCATAGATCGATGAAAATGAAGCTCAAACCAATGGGAAAGCTATTAGGATTTATGGAAAGGGATGCTTTGACCAATGAAAGTCCTACTTTAAGCAATGGGTAGCACTAGACACTAGTAAAGGACAATTTTGGACTTTTGTACTCCCTCGACTATATAAAACCCCTTGCTTCGGCCTTGGGGCTCATTTGACACTGAAATCTTTTTTGGAAACTTTTTGAGAGATATGAAGTTCAATAAAAACCCCTTGGATGTTAATGGGCATGGTTCGGGGCTTGCATGTTGATGCATGTCAATGATCAAGGAACTCCATGGTGTTTCCTATCTTCCCAACCTTGTTTCTTGCATCAAAAACATAAGATAATATCCCCTAATATCTTATTCCTTATTTTCTTTGCACCTTATTTTAGCTCAGCCTAGTATATGGTTTTCCATGGTGGTAACTTTCTCATATAGGTAAAATCCCTTCTTTTCTCTTCTTTTGCCCTTATTTTATCTAGATCCACCATGGATGAGTCATATCGGAGCTAAATATGTGATATTGGACGTGTAAAGGAGGCTTCTTGGAGGTGTTCTTATTGTTCCTCACTTAATATTCTTTCTTTGGTCAAGTCCCATGGGCTTCCATGGTGAAACCCACCCCATCTAGATAAAGAACCATCCTTTTTCTTGTCTTTGTTCTAAAGGAAGCTAGATCTTGCTTGGAGCTTTAGTTTTAGAGTTGTTTGAGAGCTTATCTAGGATCTGAAAGCTTTTCCATGGATGGATTAGATGGACCTCATGATCATCACCATGAGAGGCAAGTGATATATCACTTGTTAGCATTCTTTTGCCTACTTGTACATGCAAATCCCTAAACTTGCTCTAATATGTCCTGAACGATGATTTCTTGTGAACTATTCTATATGCCTGAAAGGGGGAATAAAAAATTTATTATTCTTACTATTTATGTTGAAGTGAACCTTGATATTAATCTCATGTTCACATAAACATGTTTATTTTGAAACCTGAAATACATGTGAAATGTTATCTTTATGGTATCTTGGTGGCATATGATGTGGAAATCAAGACACATGTAACTCTTACTTTTTGGGATTTGATATACAACGATCCTAAGGCCCTTATAGAACTATCATGCTTCTGAAATATCATTTTAATTGGACATATAACCTCAATATAACTCATATTGCATAAGAGTGGCATGTTCATGTGTAATCTAATTTCATGTAACTCTCGCATACCTTGAAATTTGATATGGTGGTGTCTCTTAGTAATATGAGGTGGAAACCATATTTTTACGATTTAAAGTTTTGTCCTTAGTATGGACTTATGTGGTAAAATTTTCCTTCCACGGTAAATAGTGGCAGTTCGTCCCTAATGAGTACTTTGGGTTACTTTATGAACTATATTGGAACTCCCAAAGTCATACAAACTTATTGATTTAGTAGATGAAGCTAAAGTCACAATGAATCAAGAATAATAATTATATTAATGTACACATAATGCATAATGGGGGTGAATAATAAAGTGCATGTGAAGTAACTCAGATGTTTCATAATCTGTGTGTGTAGTATAATGGTTTATAATAGTTTTATGATAGAAGGATCCTAATGGCACAACTATGACATTCTTATTATTACATGTGTCTTTCATATCTCCTTTCTCTATGATCATAGGAGATTGAATCATTATGCAAGTTTGATAATACAAGATGTAACTTTGGTATGGAATATATATATATACATCAAGGATTGATGTGTTGAGCTTATGAAATAATATGGATGGCATCATCAGGATGATGTTAGATCCATAGAGTGAAGATTTAACCATGATTTATCATGGATGAAAATAGTATGATGGGTAAACAGTAAAAATGGTTGAGGAGGGAAGATGATGTGATATTATGGGCTTGATAACCTTGTCCTTAAATAATGATCCACACTTAATTATAGCCAAACATGCTTTGAATATTATATGTAATGATATTTGTTTGACATGAACTAAATGTTCCTTAAGACAATACAATATGACAATTCTGCATAGTACCCTTACACTTGAATGGTGATGATTAATCATGTTCTATAATCATGTCTTGTCCTATATGATGATTATGAGAATTTCTATGCATTTTTGAATGGCCTACCTTTTATGATACTATATTCCCATTGGAAAATAATTATTGAGGGGAGAAATGTCCCTTGTTGTGCCTTAATTAAGGTTGATGTGCCATGACTTGATATGTTGGGACTCATTTTCCTAAGATTAATGTGTTGGGCCTTGTTGTGGCCAATATTTATATGATGGGCTTTGTTGTGGTTAAAGACAAATACTTGTACCCTGATCTGGTGGTTTGATATATGTGAATACATTTCATATTTGTTGGATTTGTTATACTTGATTAATATTTTAGTTGGTAAGTATTTTATACAATTATGAGTGATTGGATTCATTAATCAAGTGTAACCTTAATCATGTAGTGTCCTGAGTTTGTAGATCATTTTCCTTGGGTTATTAGTGGTAATGGGAAAAAGAGTTAATCATGTAGTAGCCAGGCTATGAGAATATGTTTTGAGTCACATATTAGTGAGTGTACGGAGAAACTTAGGAGTAGATATAATATCAAGAATTTTGAACTTGGTGATGACTGATAGTCAGTCAGGTGAAAGTATATGAATTCTATGATGTATCATGTAGGATGGTTATCCTGTTCTTATAAACCCAGTGAGGGCCTGTATTGGTGGATTCACTTTTCAGCATATATCCATGATCGACTCTCCGGAGTGCTCCCTATCTTTTTGTTACCCTCTCTTTGACCCAAGATGTCTTCAAGAGGTCTAACAAAGTTTGGTAATCCTTAGATCTTATAGGTGGTTGATTGTGACTTAACATGGTCAACTAGTAGTTTGAGTGGTACACTTCAAACTACCTAGATCATAGTAAAATGTGTAACTCAGTCGTGTAGTATAACTACTTAGGTTTAATGATGAATCACATGGATGCACAATTGTGTTCCTATATACTGCTAGTATTATATATGTTTCCTACTCTATATAAATAAGTGTATGGCTCAACTACATTTAATGTATATCCCTTTTCTACTTGCTAAGAATACATCCACGTGAAGATAATACTTGATGCATATATCATGTGTACATGTATTTAGTTGTTGATTAATCTGCCTCTAGCAATATGATCATCATATGTTATAAGCAATAAGTATGTTAGTTTTTGATATATTATATAGTTGGAACTTGGGGCCTCACCCATGTGGTTAACCACATTTATTAGGTATGATGGAGGAGTAGAAAGACTGTGTTGATCAAGATGTAACTAGGAATACTATAGTGAAGTATAGAGTGTCCATACACTCTCACTTTCTTGAGTCGTGGGTGGGTAGTTGATGATGTATCTGTAAAGTTGATTCTCTTGGTATTTCTTTGTGATAATGTGTTGCAACTTAAAGCAACCTTATATGTTGCTATAGTTTTATAATCATAGATAAATATTATAATCCTTTTGATTAAATAAATAAAGAGATCTTTTAGGTGGCTCTATATCATGTCTACACGTGGAATGATTCAGATGTGTAGTGATGCACTTTTATCAATTTAAGAAGGATTTCATGTATTTTTTTGTAATCATAACCCTATGTGGATCACTTTATTTGGAATTATTTTTACTTGGTTTTAATGCTAATTGTTTTTAGTTGGGATTTTTCTAAGTACTTGTCCTAGTGACCAATTAGCATTTGATCAATGGGATTTGTCCTTACAAGTGTGGTGTTTGAGCATGGGTAAGTTGAGTCCACATGGACAATAGTAATTAGGATTAAAATGAAAACTAAGTGATGAACCTGACATGAGCATTTTACATGCTACTTGAGCTCATTATTTGGATGCCTTCGTCATGTATCCAAGAATTGAGGAAGAGATAATGTGGAACTCTTTGCTTGTTCTCCTTCTAAGTATTATGACCATGTAATTGGTTGGAAAACAACCCTGGAGTATAATAAGATTAGTACTCAAGATGAAAAGAATGAGATAAAAGATAACAATAGATGTGGAACCCTGATTAAGACTATATATGTTGAATCAATTCTATATAAATTGGTTAAAAAGTGAAGTTAAATACTAATCTATAGACTCATGAAATATAAAAGCCAAATCCAAGATTCTAATGACTAAATGAAAAGATATGAAACTATGGTTCTTAACATGAAAATGACTTATGTAAAAAGGAATGCTTAAAACTTTAAGGGACACCTTGTATGCCAGTGTTTGAAGATAACATTTTGTAGGATGATGAGATTAAAGAGAGATAACCCAATATACGAAGCATTAACTATGCACACAAGTCAAGGAATCCTGATATAGTGTGTCCAATGTACATATGTGTACATAGAAGCTCATAGAAAATATATGTTATGAGGAGGGATTTAAGGTATAAGATATGTAGAAGAAATGAATAACTTAGATGATGAGATGAGTATTCTGTAATAATAGTTGCTCATCTCTGGAAGGGGTAACATGTCATTAGTCTTTATGAACCTGTAGTAATACTTCTCCCCCTTCTCAACAATTATAGAAGTGGAGAGTAGATACTTGAGATCAATAAATCTTTATCCCCTCCTCCCTATGAAGTTTTTATGGAGTAGGGGTTACTTTACAAGGAAACCTATCACAATTATCTTTTTTGGGTCAAGCAAGCATGTTATCCTTTTATTACCTCATGTGTAGGTGGGTCCCAAAACACCACACCCGATCAAAGAAAAGTCCAGTCCATATACAAGAAGAATAGCTAGGGTAGAGGGCTATTAAGGAACAAAAGGCAAAAAAGGAAAAGAAAGGAAGAAAAATATACAAGGGGAAGAAAAAGAGAACAAAAATAGCAGGCTATTGGCAAGGAAAACTACCAAAAGCCCTTGCCACAACACATAAATTGAGGGAAAGCACTGAGACTAAAGGCTCTAGTGACAGGCCCAATACCAGAAAAGAAAGAACAGAGCATAATGCTATGCCAAACCTTTACAACATAAGCAATAAAGAAAGGTATAACACCATCTTCAAACCAATAAAAAACAACTCACATACACCTCAGCTGGCCTCTATGATCAACAGATGTGCACAACTGTATACATCACTTTTGGCATATGTTCAAAGCATAAGCAAACAAAGAAAGGAAGGTCATCATCTTCAGACCTTTAGAAAACCTCCTTGTAGACGCCTTAGAAGGCCCATAGGATCAGGATGTATGAGCAACTCATTACAACCCTGCACTTAGGCAGTAGTTAACAAGGAGGAGAAAGATACCAGGAGAAATCACATCAACAACATTCTTAATTCAAAATGAATGATATTCCAACTGTTGTTTGAAACTAGAGACCATTCATCAAAGACCAGATGTAATACAAGATACAGATGCAAGATATAAAAGATCTTTTGTTCACGAACCCCATCACATCATCAAAAACCTTAGTTCTTCTCTCAATGAAATTGCATTCAACAACTTTGGACTAGACATAGGCAGTCACATGGAAAGTAAAAAAACAAATGAGTAGTTCACTCATCAGAGCTCTTGCATAACAAACATATGGATGTGCAATAAAACTCTCTCTTTTTGATATTATTCATAACAAAAATGCAGTCTTTAGCAACCTTCCATATGAGAATCTTGAAGTTTTCTGGCCCTTTGTGCCTCCATAACCATTTAGCCCAAATCAGGCTTGGACCCTTGACCCTACACCTTTCCCAAGCATCCCTAATGCTGATATAAGCTTTACCATCCAGAAGGATACAATCAGGCTTATCAATTATTCTCACAATAGATTCCAAAAAAGACTTGAGGGGACCCAAAATTCTAGTATCAGGGTTAAACCATGAGCCATTACAAATAATAGATCTTACATGAATAAATTTCCCTTTCCCCCAAAAAAGACATAAGTTTGGATTAACAACCTCATCCAAGTATTTGTTCTTCTTGAGCCAAGGGTTATCTTCCCTCCCATGCATAGATCCTTTGAGCCATCGAGGTCTCTTGTAGCAACAAACTTATCAATAAGTAGTTTCCCTATGTTGAGATGAGTTTTCTACATTATGCTCCACTTTATAAATAGGTCGGCCCTTGTCATATTCCTCATGCCTCACCGTGTAAAGATTGCACATGTGACTATGTTCTGAATGTTTTGTAGAATCTTGAAGCATATCACTGATGCTTTTGAATTCCCAGGTGTATGCTTGTGTTCCCCTATCAACTTTTCCCAACCTTACTGGTGTTGATTTTTTTTCATGTTTTCCCTATGATATTTAGATGTGTTGGAGGTGGAACCATGCTCGTCTATCTCATACAAATTTTTTTTCAACATAAGTTTAGTAAAGATGTCTTCCTATTTGAACATTTACATAGATATTTTCTAAGGTCCTTGATCCATTCCTATTTGTCTTCCCCTACTGGGAGTTTCTTCAAAAATGATATGAACTCCAAGGTGAGTTTAGTATAAGACCATTGGTGATAGGTGTAAGTGAAGTATAAGTTGACTTCTCTCCACAATTGTTTTCATCCTATCATATATCCTCATATTCTTTAGAGTTCTATCACATGCTAATCTTGTCACTTTGCAAGTCCTGCTCTGCATAATCGAGTTGTACTTGATTTGATGTTTTTTGTCCCTAGACTCAAACTTGTTCTCTAGATTCCAAGTATTTTGTGTGGATGAGGGCTGTGTTCATTTGTAGCTTCCACTACTGAGGGTTCTTCTACAACTTTAGGAGGGGCTTTCTTTTCTATAGAGGCCTATGGTACTGATTTTGGTTGTTCAACTCCCTTAAGTATGGCTTTGGTTATGCTTTTATCCCTACCCTAGTCTTCTTCTTTGCTAGACTTCTGGGAGGAGTCTTTACCACCTTTCTTTTCTCCTTCTTCTTCTTCTTATTCTTCTTCTTCTTCCCTTCATCCACTAATGGTATGTATTCAGAGGAGACATTGTTTGCCTCTCTCTCACACCTTCTAATTCATATGGAATTGGGGCCAATGGAGTCAGCAGATGATCCCATTCCAATTTCATTTGAAATTACTTCTTTGTAGGGTTGTTCTTGGTCTCACTTAAGTACTTTTTGATATCCTAGACCAACTTCTCTAGCTCTTCCATTGGTGTGGCATCCAATTCTTAGGATTAAGAGGCACATATCTTGTCTTCTAAATGTATTTGACAAATGGATTAGCAACAAAATCTGTTGAGACTCAATCGGTGAAATTTTGTTGTTGTTAAGGTTGAATAATGCCCAAAGATCAATGAGGATAAAGATTTTTTTAGTCAAGCAACCGACGGGCCAAACAACTAGGGATCAATAAGGATTTGATGTCAGAGGGTAGACATTTTGATGGAAGTCTTATCTAAAAGACACTGTCTTGGGATAAACTACTCTGATGAAATTAAACATTGATGTAATTTTACAAGAATGCCAAGCATAGGGGAAAACTATAGCAGGATGACCGATGTAGATACCATCAATTTACTAGCATTAAAAATCAATAGTTAGTCCAAAATAATCATGGAAATGCTAGTCACACCTTTGTCATGGGGGAAAAAGATCCATGTGATGAAAATTATCGTCCCTGGGGGGTGATCAAAAGGGTACCAATGAAGGGAAGATTTCGAGCATTCTATCAGATGGGACATTTGTTGGTGGAAGTGAAGATCATAGACACTAACCAGAACTAGGGTTTTAGTGAAAGGATCGTGAAAGGTCAAGCGTGGAAAGGTGAACACAATAAGACTGAGACTTGGAAAGAAATGGAAGAAGAGAGAGGCCTTACTCATGGTCTAGGACCAATGATTGAGGGATGGTGGAACTCATCTAGACAATGGTTAATTCCTTTCTTTGGTTCCCGCATGCTTAGGTTCTATTGACTTCTGATCACACTAAAATGACAAGGAGTGTGTATGGGTCTAGTTTAACTAATGGCCTCATCGGGGGTGGTCACATACAATTAGGGGTTGATGGTAGCCGATGGTATTTGTGTGACAATTACATTATAGGAGCAACAATTAGGGTTTCGTTCTTTCTTAATGGAATTACGGTTATAAGAATCAGATAGGGAAGATCACTACATGCTTTTATATCCCAAACTGTAACTATATGTAGATACGAGTCTCTTTGTTAGGTTTTAGGATTGATGAGATTTTACTTGACCTACCTTTGGTGAAATTCTCTATCTCCATCGACCGATGAAAATCACTTAATTACCCGCCCCCTTATGGAAGCTCAGTGTTAATCACCAATGGGAGGTCAACACTAGTTGGCACCCAATGGAAGTTGAGTCTTATTGACTGACAAGAATCGATTCTTTGTCACTCTAATGGAGTATCAGTACTATATACCTCCAATGACCGATCTGGCGTGTCTTGTTGATGAACTTGATTTCTTGAGCTTTGTTGGGGATAATGTCTTTGCTTAACAAATGAAGATCAAATCTTTGTGGGTTGATGCAGACCCTAATCTAGTGAACCAATAAAGATTTCCTCTTCAACTTCATTGGTCTATCTTTCCGTTTTAGATTAACAGTATAGTTAACAAATAATTTTATTCTTTATACACTAAGATTAACAAACTAAAATTGCATTAAAACAAATTAATAAGATTGTAAAATAAATAAAAACTAAAACACACTAAAATAAGAATATAGAGCAAATTATCAAAATTGAGAATCAAAATTACAACTCGGTATAGAAAGCCTTGGGTTGCCTCCAAGAAGCAGTTGTTTGGAATCAATAGCCTGACTATCCAGTTTGTTCAATTAGTTGTAGGTAGTTCATCAAGATCCATGTCAGCCCTCCTTGTAAATACCTCATCTTCATAATATCTTTTGAGGCAATGCTCGTTGATAGAAAAGGTTCCATATTTTTCATTGTGGATATTCATGATTCTAGATGGATAGATAGTAATGACCATGAAGGTACCAGACCAATGGGATTGTAACTGTCTAGGGAAGACAAAGATAGAGGAACTAAACATTCGGACTTTGACCCTTCCATAAATTTTCTTTTTCTTGATGTGAGAGTCATACTAGACCTTCATTCTTTCTTTATAGATTTTGGTTTTCTCATAGGCATGCAAGCAAAGTTCATCTAGATCTTGAAACTATAGGATTCTCTTATGCTTAGATAAGTTAGGGTCCATGTTAAGATTCTTGATAGCCTAGAATGCCTTGTGTTCCAAATCTAAAGTAAGGTGGTAAGATTTTCCATATACTAGACAATATGGTTTCATTCGGGTGGGTGTCTTATATGTAGCCCAGTATGCCCAAAGTGCATCATCAAGCTTTGTAGACCAATCCTTATGAGACTTCCCAAAAGATTACTTTACAATATGTTTGATTTGACAATTTGTAACTTCCACATTATGGATTGTTTGCAGATGGTATGGGGTGGGAATCTTGTGTCTTACCCCATACCTTTGCAATAAGGATTCAAATTACTTTTCAATGAAGTGAGAAGCTCCATCACTGAGAATAGTTTGAATAACTCCAAATCTAGGAAAGATGACTTTATTGAAGAGGTACATGATAGTTTATGTATCGCAATATGGTGAAGCCAGAGCTTTGACCCTTGATACATAATAGAGACTAAAATGTTGGTTTCCAAATGATGAAGGTAATATTACCATAAATCTATCTCCAAACACCAAAAATCTTGACTTCAATCCACTCTGCAAGAGACATTACATTTCTTTTGCTTATATTTCCTATTCTGGAATACATCACATACTTTTACATACACTTGTGAGTCTTGAAAATAAATGGACAATATAAGTCAAAATGTAAAATCTTCATTGTTGTCTTCTTGACTCTTAAATGCTCTCCATATGGAGAAGAATGACACTTCTCAAGAATGAAATGAACTTCATCTTCAAGAATGAATTTGTGGCACAAGTTATCCACACATATTATAAATAATAGGGGATCATCCAAATAATAGTTTTTGAAGTCACCAAAGAACTTCTTCTTCTGATTGTATGTCATATCAAGTGAAGTTTCTCACATGCCAGGTAATTATAAAATCCTCATACCAAGGTATTACAACATCAAATG
Organism: Alisma plantago-aquatica; assembly: GCA_963693085.1. NCBI lineage: Eukaryota > Viridiplantae > Streptophyta > Magnoliopsida > Alismatales > Alismataceae > Alisma > Alisma plantago-aquatica. Next base: position 182,796,195 of record OY856410.1, on the reverse strand, counting down.
TTCCTACGGTTAGCAGTGATTCGTCTCCATACAAGTCATTTATAGGTAAGGAATCTTTTCTCTTGACACACATTCTTGAAAGGTTGTTTGCTATATATTTTTTGACCATTTCTTATCCACAATTTCATGATAAAATTCATAGAGAAAAAAAGCCCATAATAAGAGATGGGGCTTGGTGTCATTCTTCTGCAATAGGTATTTGATGGCACCATGATCAGTGTAGACAATAACTTTTTCCTTACAAGTATGATCTAAATTTATTAAAAGCATAGATAATTGCAAGCATCTCTTTCTAGATTGTTCTATAATTCACTTGTGCTTCATCAAGCAGCTTACTTGTTTAGAAAATGACATGATGCCTTTTATGATGGAGTTAATTTTGGCTTAATTTTGAAGAAGAATTTTTCTTAAGGTGTGTAGCATGTGATAGAGTAAACTTTTGAAGTCTTTGAATACCTAATGATATAAGTGAATTTATGCATTTGAGCTATTTTAAGAGTTCCAAGTGTCTTGGTAAATATAGATGTTGATGTTGACATCATGGTTAATATCCTGAAGTTTATGAATTTTTAGGTATTTAATTGAGAGGTCAAATAGTTGAGTTTTGGTACCAAATTTTGGTGGAATGTAGATTGAGTGATTAGGAAGATATGTTTCACTTTTCATGATGTTTTCATATTCCTAGATAAAGTTATTGATGTTTGAATTTTATTAAATAATGTGCATATTGGTGTATCGAGGAATTAGATTAATATCATTTTCAAACTAGGTCCTGATATCTGGGTGTCATGCAACCCAGTTTGTTGGATAGTCCCACAAATCACATATTGGGATGCGTTTGCAACCACGTCTTGGTGAGATCAAACAAACTTGACATCATCTTCTACCTTGCAGTTAGAAGATAGTCATGAGTGGTTGGAGGTTATGATGTTATTTTCTAGTTTTGTGGTTGTTTGTAGGGACGCACACGATGTGGTGTCCAAAAAAGACTCCTTCCTCATTTCCAAAACTGATTGAGCCTTTATTTAGGCCATTTCATGAAGAGAGGAGTGATCTCCTATTTCCTCCTAAAGATGCTTCTCCACCACAACACACATACAATGAAGGTAAAGTAAGGGAGGGAGAAGAATTGGTTCTGGAAGGAGGCTATGTAGTGGGGAAAAAATTCCTCAAGACCTAGTGAAGTGAAGAGAGAATAGTATTTGTAGTACTGAATGGTGGAATATGGCTGATCAACTCAATCTCATTATGGTTGTGAGTGGGTTCCCTCTGTGTTTTGGATCCCTAGGAGTTGACGGAGTCCTTGCAGTTTGTTTGAATGCACTTTCATGAAGCTTCACTTTTTGGATGTTGTTTCCCATTCTGACCCATTGTTGTGGCATCTATGCCAGCCAACATGTGCAGACAAAGATCTTGAGGTGTTGGGGAAGACCTTAGTATCATGGATTATTTGACAGAAGTCCCCAAAATTGATGGTGGAATTAGGAGCTAATGTGGATCACCTCAGATTTGTTAATTGCTCACATGAACCCAACCTAGAGGCAGTGCTCACACACACTAGAAAAGAGACGTGCAGATGTCAAGCATGTTGAATGGACAAAGAACGCATATGAGGGGGAGAAGGTGAATTGTGTTTAGACCCTAGACTGTCCAACTCAACCAATGAGTAGTACCCCCCTTGGTAGACCCGTGGTGGCACATGATTGGTCTCAAAATGTAAATTCCCAAAGTATGCTAGGATCTTAGATAATTGTAGAAAATTCACTTGCATGTCAAAAAATACAAACAAGGTATCAAGATGTTCTAAAAATGAGTATAACAACATAGACCCCTAATCAGTCTTTTGATGAATAAAATCTACTATTATCTTGTAAGATGTATTACACTCATTTTATGAATAATAAATATTAAATGATGGAATAAAATTATGGAAACATGTCAATAATTGAATAATCTTATATAAAATCTGTATGACCTCATACATGGTGATGTTTGAACCTAAAACCATGTAATTTGATTAATTTGGATACTAAGTGATAATACCCTAAGTAAAATACAACAAATATGCTTATGCCCAATAAATGATGTATAATTACAATATAAGATCATATCAATACATCTTACCCTTGATAGAATTATGATACCATAGTTGTGCATATAACTCATGTTACATGTCGGTTGTTCTTAAGATGGTGAGAAACCCTAACATGGATTTAATGAATGAGACCCAAGATTATGTGAAACTATAATTTAATGAATGCTAATTTGGAACATAAATGGAATATAAGATCAATAATTTGATTCTAATAAGATCAGATAAGTAATGATTGAAATATCTTCATGAACTAATCTAAACCTTAAAATGGACATAACTAGGATTAATGATGATGAGAACTTGATGGTGATATGTGATATTGTCTTAATTAGGAGGTGAACAAGACATAGTTGATATCAAGAATGTGGTATGTATTATCTTGGATCAAGGTATGTTTTACCTCTTACTTTCCCTACTACATAGTATGGTTGCATTATATGTGTAAAAAATGCTTGGCATATGATATTGGATGAAATAGTTGTTCTTGTATGTTACCTTTCTTGACTATTCGTATATATAGTTTTGAACACATGAAATAGAATATATATATTCTATTATATGATAACACTAATTGTCTTTGGTAACATAGTGTTGAAAAATGATCATTCTCTTTACTATCATATCACATTGTACAATGATCTTACTCTTTGGTAGTAGATCATAAGGCCTTGTGTCTTGATCTCTTGGTAGCCAAGATGATGCATGATTCCCTTAGGTGGCAAATGCATGGATGATATAATGAAAAATGTGCTTAAAATATGTGTTCTCTTTTGTTAATAAACATTTTTGTTCAAGAATTCTTTAGTTAGTTTGTGACTACCAAGTATTAGATTTATCTTATTGCCAAGACATAGTATTAGAGAGGTATATGAATCATGTAGCGTACTCTATATAATATTTTTGTATAATATTAGATAGGTATATGAATCATGTAGCGTACTCTATATAATATTCTTGTTTAGGTGATGTGGACATCTGTTCTCAAAGACCTTGATAGTTAGGAGTTGTGTTGCAGGCTGATGTATAGGTGGACCTATTGTCTAAAGATCCTATTTTAGTATGTAGTATGTGCATATGTAGAAGTTTGTTATTCAATGTGTAATATCAAAAATTTAGACAACTTTGGTAATCATATGTTGAATGGTGAACTTCTGGTGATTGTTAATTTCTTGTTATGTCCATGTGCTACTTTGGTTTCCTTTGACTCCCTTGATTTTTTTCTTATTGGCTTGTGGTGTTTTCATTCGGATTCTTGTTGGGGTGAGTGTTTCAATTTGGGTGTCACACCATTGTCAAGGTGTTGAATATCCAACTACATCACACTTTTTGTCCTTTTGTTCAATGACTGGTCCCACATCAAAATCATTGACAACACACATAAGCTTGAAGGGAAGATCCCAATCAGGAGCTTGCATAATGGGTATGATTGTCAGAGCATATTTCTAGGTATGAAAGGCCTTCAATCAGTCTTCATCAAAAATAGAAGGGACGTCTTTTATCAAAAGCCTTGACAATGATTTGGAAATCTTAGAGAAATATTTGATAAACCTTCTATGATATATTGCATGGCCAAGAAAATTCTTCTAAATGTGACAGAGGAAGGTCATGCTAGTTTGGAAATTGCTTCAATCTTGCTTTTATCAACCTCTATTCCTACTCCTGAAACCTTATGACTGAGCACAATGCCCTGTTGTACCATGAAGTGGCATTTTTCCCATTTCAAAAGCAATTGTTTTTCCTTGATTCTTTGTAAAGCTAGAGATAGATTTTTCAAACAGTCTTCAAACGCAAACCCATAGACTAAGAAGTCACCTGTAAAAACCTCCATGTTTTCCTCAATAAACTCATTGAAGATTTCTGAATGCATCTTTGAAACGTGGTAGGAACATTAAATAATCCAAATGACATCCTACAAAAGGAATATGTAACATACAAACATGTAAATGTGGTCTTCCTATGATAATACAGGTGGAGGGGCACTTGGTAAAAGGCATAATATCCATAGAGGTAGTAGAAACATGAATAGTGAGCAAATAGCTCAAGAACTTGATCAATAAGTGGCAATGGGAAGTGATCCTTTTTCATGATGGCATTAAGTAGTCAATAATCAATGCACATATGCCACCCAATGACTATGTTGGTGGATAGATCTTGGCCATCACTTCCCTTAAAAATAGTCATTCTTCCTTTCTTAGGTATGACATAAACTGGGATGACCCAGTTGCTATCACTAATATCATAGTCAATACATAAATCATAAAGCTTGATGACTTCCTTGCACACCACATTTTATCAATAAATTTTCATTACCCTTACACTAGAGGCCTAGATATCTCCTCAAGATCGATTCTATGCATGTACATGGTAGGACTGATCCCTTTTATACCATCACTACAATAACCAAGATCTTTCCTTCTTAATCTTAGCTCCATGAGGAGTTTCTCTTGCTAGTCTTCAGGTAGTTTGGAGTTGATAATGACATGATTTCTCTATTTTTCATCTAAGAATTATACTTGATCCCTTCAAGAATGGGCTTCAACTCAGGGAGAGGCTACGACGCTCATACATCCTTTGGTTCTCATTGCAGACATATATAATTTTACTATTTTGATACTTCTGTATCGATTTGTTTCATTCTATTCAGTAGCATTTAGTAAGAAAGAATTTCTTCCACTTCTAGATCTATGATACTAGAGGTTGTATTAGTGAGTGATGTCATGAGAAGATCTATTGCAAAATTGTAATCTTGGATCTCTACGCATGACTGATTTCAACAATATGCAAAGTAGCTTATTTCTACTAAAGATGGTCCCTTCATATAATCTACAACATTGAAATCAATATACTAATTTTCTAATTAAATAGTGATTTGACCTCCCTCTACGTCCATCAAGGCATGTGTGGTTAAGAAAATAGATCTCCCAAAAATCATGGGACGCGTGGAATTTCCAACACCGTTGATGATAACAATGTCGCATGGAATAAAGAAACTGCCAATAGAAATTGGGACAGTCTCAACTACTCTACAGGATCAGGTGTAAGAATTATTAGCTAGTTGTATCCTCATATAAGAAGGGACCATATAGGCCAATCCTAACATGATTGCTAGTGTTTGGGCATAAAACTAATGCTAGTACATAGACCAATCAGGTTGTACCTTTCTACAGTGTCACCTAAGAGGAAAGGAATGGTGAAAGAACTAAGATCCTTATGTTGTGTAGGCATAGAGGATGGAACGAGAGTAGAGGCCATCTTGGCCAATAAGATAATGTCTATCTCACTCCACCTCCATTTCTTGGTGATGAGGTCCTTAAGAAACTTCAATTAAGCAAGCATTTCATCTATAACATCTAAAGGAGAAACATCCAATGTATCTTCTTTATGGTGTCAAGAAACTTGTTGTACCTTTTCTCAAGTCAAGCCTTGGTAAATAAATGAGGAAAAGGTATAATTTGCCTTTTTGGTTCCTTGTGTTGTCTTTCTCATTTTAGGAACTCTTTTCATAGGAGGTTCAGTCTCATTATCATCATCGACTATAGGATGTGCTTGCGGAGGGGGTTGGCTTTCTTAAAGTAGTGCTAGATCATAATGTTGCCATCTTCTTAGTCTAATGCCTTGGATTTTTTCTTTGTAAGAAAGGAATTATGCAACTAGATTCTTGATGGAAACTGCTATAGAAGACAACTATTGGTTGATCATTCCAATATGTTGTTGTTGTTGGTACATATGCCCATAGATCCAATCATATGACGATTGTCATGGAGCATCATATTGTTGATTTGATAATCATAAAATTAATTCCATATATTATGTTTGTCTCAATCATGAGATGATGAGACAAACATAGTAGATGGAATTAATTTTATGATTATCAAATAAAAAATATGACACGCCATGACAACCATCATATGATTGGCTCTATGGGATATGTACCAACAACAACAACATATTGGAATGATCAACCTATAGTTGGCTTCTATAGCAGTTTCCATCAAGAATCTAGTTGCATAATTCCCTTCTTACAAATAATGATGTTGCTCAATGACATATGTCTTCAGGTTGAGGACCTAAACAACGAGATCATATATATGATAAAAGTACATAAATTCTTGTTATGTCCCTAGTCAAATATTATTGTGGAAGAAAAATACACAACATTAATACATAATACTGGAGTGTGTGTTGGCAGATGACAGAGTCTCATTAGTCATGATATGTAATATCAAGTCAAGGACACATGTACAATGTTGGATAATAGTGTATCGGACAAACCCACTAAGAGAGTGATACATGGAAACCATGGAATGGTAGTCAAAATGAGCTCTCATAGTGATAGTGGTGATTTTAGTTCTTAGACCTGAAGTCACTACACTCATCACACGTCATTTGTTGTACTTTGACATCATCCAACGTGACCTTGAAGGTGATGCTTGGGAACTCTGCGATGCATGGGGATTGATTGTGAGTGATGTAGATGGGATTTGTCCCTCCTACATGAGATTGATATTCATGCCTCTTGATAAGCGAGACTGAGAAATGTATGATGATACTCATGTGATTCAATATGTGATATGTGAACTGACATACATCTCAGACAGTCTTCTCTAGTTCAAGCAACATGGATTGAACACTGGGAGGATGGCGATTCCATGCCTTGAGTTCAATCTGGATATCAAAAACAAAGGAACTATACTATCACGGTAACACTAATCACATATTGTAGGTTGAAGTCGTTCTCCAAATTTTTGAATTACTTATGTAGCAATGATGTGTTTCTCGATATCCCTCATTACTTATGATGTCATAAGTTGGTTATGGACATTCACTACCAATGTAATTTGGGACCTATAGGGTCACACACATGGGATGCACTTGGAATAGGAGTTTATTCATGAATGATTTTTAACTTGATTACCAAAAGTGTTTAGGTATTCAATTAAACAACTTAGGTTCAAAATTGAATGACTGGACTCTAACCTACCAGTTCAAGTGTTGAACCAATCACTTGGAGTCTCAAGTTAATTGGAAACAACATTGGCTGATCAATGGTTGAACTAGGGCATGAACCGATTAGTTCATGTAATGAACCCCCAATTCAAGGATCAATTCGATTAGATCAAGGATTGATGCTGACATCGTGTTTTGCATTAATCATACATTTGAATGCCAATTTGATTCAGAATAGGAAAGCACATGAACCGACCGATTGGATAAGTGAACTAACTGATTCACCATTTGTAGCTTCCAAAAAAATCATGAGCTTTCTCTCTTTGACTCCCATACTGACTAGAAACCATAACCCTAGCCTCTACTATAAATAGAGGGGTATTGGGGGCTTTCTAGACACAACAATAAGCTCTGACAATTGTTGTTCTCTCTGATTGTGGTAAACAATAGAGAGCATGAGCAAATCCTACCCATAAAGGGAGGGATAGAAAGGGAGAAATAATTGTGGGAGAGTGAATCAATCCAAATATATTGATGTTCGAAGGGATAACTCCTTCCTGTTGGCACTGGTAGCATAATGTGGAATTCCTGATGGTCTATGTGGACTACTCTAGAGGTGAGGATGTCATTTCTTACCGCTAGGAGGACACTTTCAACCACCATCTGTGGTGATCAACCAGGAGGCTTTTGCTGACGACTGTTTGAGTGATGCCTGAAGAAAAAGCATGCTACCACAACAAGAATTTTCGTTGGACTTGATCCAGGACTAGGTATAACTTTTGTTACCATCTTTCCTAGATACATTGTTTTTGACGTGATCTTGATAATTAGGGAATCGATCTTTAAATTTTTGTTTCCTCTCCCTTATTTGTCGCCGCAATTTTCCTACAGTGGTATCAGAGCCACATCAATATACGGTGTATCATGGATTTTAATTGATATGATCGAATTTATTTTTATTGCATACGATGCAAATATTAAACTGGTTAATGTGCAAATCTGTCTAATACCATATATATATATATATATATATATATATATATATATATATATATATGTATATACGATCCAGTAAGAAACATATCTTGGTGAGAGCATGAAAGGAATTTGAATAACTATCCACAGAGACCAACTTTTCATAATACAACCATATAAATTAAAATTATTCATTAATATGTGCCTTCCTATAAATTTCATCATCACGTGATTTGTATAGCATTCTCAATAAGAGAAAACTTTTCAACGCTCTATATTGAATTTCAGGTTAACCGTTGGATGTAAAAAGCATGAATTATACATATGGACATGTAAAGAGTATCTAAATGGAATGATTTTTTGTGGGAAGGTAAATGAATTGATGTTTTTCCCATCTATACAGTTGGATTTTAAAAAATAGCTATAAATTTTTAGTTATTAAAATTCCTCTCATGCTCTTACCGTAGGATGTTTCTCACTGGATTGTTAGCCTATATATATATATATATATATATATATATATATATATATATATATATATATATACACACACTTTTATATATATATATATTATATATATATATATAGAGAGAGAGAGAGAGTCAGGCTAGAATACACTCGAGTGTACGGATCGCATGAATACACTCAAGTGTGTTTGCATATCAAGACTATTTTTTGCAAAATGTAAACCATTGATCTTCACCATCATACTATAACTAGGCTACATACAAATTTTGAGCCCATTTGGATGAGTGTAAGTCACTCATCCAAGGGCGACAAAATCAATGCGCGAAACTAATTTGAAATGCATAATTTTTCTGGTCTTCATAACATGAGCTATACATATCCAAATGTGCTCAAATTTTGCATATGAGTTGTTCACGAGATGTTTAATAAGATCAATGGATTAGATTTTCTAAAAAAATATTGCATCATGAAAAACTACTTGAGTGTATTCCGCTCCAGATACACTCGAGTGTATTCTAGCCTATATATATATATATATATATATATATATATATATATATATATATATATATATATATATATATATATATGGGCCCATCTTTATTGCCCGTGCGGGTAGCTACCCGCCCACCCTTCTGACCACTTTTTTGATTTTTTTTTTTTGCAATTACAGAGGAGCATTTTATCTAGCTCCCCAAAAAAATTCATCCAAAATAATATCATTTGCCCCACCAAAATAAAAAAAAACCCATCCTTATATAAATCTGTTGTATATTTTGTATAGAGTTACTCTTTTAGTCATGTAGTTACTTTCTTATCACCATAGTTACTTTTTTGATAGAAGAGTTACTTTTTTGGCTACCGGGTAGCAAAATTCCAGGCTAACCGCACGGGCAATGAATGAACGCCATATATATATATATATATATATATATATATATATATATATATATATATATATATATATATATATATATATATATATATATATATATATATATATATATATATATATATATATATATACAGAGAGAGAGAGTCAGGCTAGACTATACTCAAGTGTATTTGCATATCAAGACTGTTTTTTGCAAAATGTAAACCATTGATCTTCACCGTCATACTATAACTAGGCTAAATACAAATTTTGAGCCCATTTGGATGAGTGTAAGTCACTCATCTAAGGGCAACAAAATCGATGCATGAAACTAATTTGAAATGTATCATTTTTGTGGTCTTTATAACATGACCTATAAATGTCCAAATGTGCTCAAATTTTGTGTATGAGCTATTCACAACATGTTTAAGAAGATCCATGGATTAGATTTTTGAAAAAAATATTGCATCATGAAAAACTACTTGAGTGTATTCTACTCCAAATACACTCGAGTGTATTCTAGCCTGACTATATATATATATATATATATATATATATATATATATATATATATATATATATATATATATATATATATATATATATATATATATATATATATATATAATTTACATGTGTTTCCCCAAAATTGGTTTTGATGGTGGATGTTATCATGGTTATAGCCAATAACCCTAGATTTGTGTGTGCATGGTTGTGGTGTTTATTCCTATTTATATCTCTTTGCATATTGATCCTCTCACATCCTTTCTAAAATGTAAACTCATGCTCTTCTTCATATTACCTCTAGAATGTAACTTGAGGTTTTCCCTTTTACAATGTAATATAAAATATGATAGTTTCAATTTATGTTTCATTGTGAGAAGATGTTCTGCACCTGACGAACTGACCGACTCGTGATACTAACTGGTCAACTAGAGGACCAAGGAGGCACGAAGATAGGAGGAGACAAACTGGTCGAATGGTTGTCCAACCAATCGACTTAAGGAGTCCAAATGTCACTTGAATTGGAGAACCAGACAACCATTTTAAGAGACCAACCGATCGACCAGGAGGAGAGTCGATCAGTTCAAGTATTGAATTGATCAACCCAGATTGGTTCAAGCATAGATCTTCATCAACAACAGGTTGCTACATTTGATGTAGACCTTAGGTGGTAGTAATTCCTTGTGGCTCCAAGGAATTACAATATTATGGCCATAACCATTGCTTGTGTTTATGATTGCATGTTTTTGTTATCATTGTAACATGTATATGATATGTAGTATAAGTATGTGGTGATTTGATATGTATATCTACTTATATAAAAATCCCTCTATTAAGCATATTGAGTCTAAGATGCTTTCCATTAGCAATACACATTAAAAACTTGATCGACTATGTGTGGACACGCCAAGCGTGGTGCATTGTCCATGTCGTGGAAGTGTGATGGTAGTTATGTGGGCCTGCCAAGCAGGGTGCAGTACTATCATGTTGGATTTTGGGTCAAAATTAACTAGGTGATATTAATGAGAATAAGCATCCAAAAGCATGCATATGGACTATGGCAAGGATTTGAACATACCATTTATCCAAGAATTGCGTGAGATGCAATTGGAAAAAGTTGCCTACCTTAGTAATTGGTTATCAACATTGGCATTAGCTGGGTAATAATTCAATTGCTTTGGGTCTTGGCTCACTGGAAGATTGTACATTGTAATCATCTAGATTGGTAATAGGGGCTATCAATTTGAACAAAATAGTGGGAGTGATCATTAATAAAATGCCTAATTAATATCATAAAACTGATCAAATCAAATCAAAAATGTTTTGACTAAACTTGCAAACTTTCTTTTGTAGAATCTAATGGCAAACACAAACATGTTTTATTTGTGATGGGTCCTTGATAAGGGCAAGATGAATGAGAACAAATTCCATGACTGGTTTAGAAGGCTGAGAATTGTTCTCACTCAAGTGCATACACTCAATGTCCTAGTGACACCAGAACCAGATGAACCTCTTCCCACTGCACCTAAGACTGATAGTGATGCTTACAAGAAGAACTCTGAAGATGTCATGGATATCAAGTGCATGATTTTGATCTCCATGAACTATGAATTGCAGAAACAATAAGAGAACATGGAGATTGTTGAGATGGTAACACATCTTAAGAACTTGTACCAGGATCCGTCAAGACAAGAGAGATATGATGTCTCTAAGGTGTTATTAAAGTGAAACATGGAAGAAGGATATTTGGTAGGTACTCATGTACTCAAGTTGATTGGGTATGTGGAGAACCTTGCTAGACTGGGATTTCCCTTGGGTCAAGAGTTGGCCACATATTTGATTTTGTAGTCACTGCCATATTTATACAACCAATTTGTCATGAACTACAACATGAATGATTTTGACAAGTCATTGTTAGAATTACTTGTCATATTGATGGCAGCTGAAGTGCAAATGAAGAAGGACAAACCCAAACCTGTGATGATGATTAGTAGATGGAAGCCTAAGGTCAAAGGCAAAGCTAATAAGAGTTCTAAAGCTAGCTAGAAACCAAAGTATTCTGCATTGAAAGCTAAGGGAGGAGTGAATAAGGAGGGAAAGTGCCACCACTATCTCCAACACAGGCACTGGAAAAGGAACTTTCCACTTTATATAGAGGATCTCAGGAAGAAGAAGGAGATAGAGATTTCCACTTTAGGACTTGAGAAGAATTGAGTTAGAAATATACAAAGTAGGGGTTGCTTCTGCTACATTTGGAATCTGTCATTCATGTAATGGGTATGTAATTAAATTAGTGAATTGTTATTATGTACCTACCATTAATGAAAAACATCATGTATCCTATCTAGACTAGAATATTATGAACATTTTTTATGTTTTGCTTTCAAAGATAAGATGTTTTATGGAAATGTCCCTAATGTCTCATAGTTTATGTTTTATAGTTCTATAGACAGTTATATTGAATGACTCAAACAATAAATATTTGTAACATTGTCATCGAGAGCATATAAAAGAGAAAAACATTTCTAGAATCTATAATGATGGTTATCTAGACTCTTTTGGTTATTGTACCAATAGAGACATGAGAGCCTTACTTATTGGGAAATATGACAAAAGAATATTCACAAGATGTAGTGGGGGGAGCGACTATTCTATCAGGGATCATACATAATGATGTATAGACCTTTTAGAATAAATGCTAGAGGTGGTTATTAGTACCTCATTATATTTACTTATTATCTCAGTAGATATGGTAGATTGTATTAACTAAAATACAAATTTAAATCTTTTGAATTGTTCAAGAAGATTGAGAATGTACATAACCCACTTGGTATAAGTATTAAAACATCAATATGATCAATGTGGAAATACTTTGAACCAAAATTTGAGGATCTTCTAGGAAATCATAATAGTGTATCATTATGAACTCCACCTAAAACATAATGATGTATTAGAAAGAAGGAATCACACCATGTTAGTCATGTTGTCATCATCAATAAATCTAGTTGATCTTCCAATTCCTTTTTGGCACATGCTTTACACTAAATAATGTATCGTCTAGATGGTTCAAAAGACACCATATGAGATATGGTACGAGAAGTGTCCTGATATGTCCTTTATAAGGATAAGGATTGTAAGCTTGTATATGAAAAATTGATTCTTGAAAAGCTTTTTCCATAATTCACATAAATGTTATTTTGTTGAATACCGATTTCCAATCTGAAAACAAAATGTTTGATTCCAGGATGGCTATATTCCTGAATTTGATTTGAAAGGAGTCAGTGGGAGAAAAGTAGAACTTTAAAATTTTGAGACCAATAAGAAAACATTGAAGCTAAATGAGGTACAATAGGAACGAGAAGAATAAAGAATTGGTGTGGAATCTCAAGTTCCTTATGTAACACAAAACCTAATAGATCTAGCAGGACACGCCTTGAGTTTGAAAAATTATGATATCTTATAACTGAAAGATCATAGATGATGAGTCAACAACCTACCTAGAAGCTATTAAGGGACACGAGTTTGAGAAATGGCTTGAGGCCATGAGTTCCAAGATGGAATCCATGTACACCAACAAGGTATGACCTTGATGGATCCACCTGAAGGGATAAAACTTATAGGGTGACCGACATGGAAGGGAGACTGGTTGCAAAGAGTTTCAAAAAAGTTCAATGTGTTGAGCATGATGAAATTTTTTCACTAGTTTCCATGGTTAACTCCATCATGGTAATGCTTACTATTACAACTTAATGTGACTATTGGATTTGGAAAAATGGATATTAAAATCACATTCATTAACTACAATATTGTGTAAGATATGTATGTGACACAACCTATAGGTTTTATAAGTCCATATAATGCAAATAAAGTCTATGAGCTACAAAGGTTAATCTTTGGATTGAAGCAGCCATCTCAGAGCTGGAATATTTGATTTGACAAAAAAGCCAAAGAGTTTGACTTGATTCAGAATGAAGATGAAATATGTAATCCCAAAAGATTTAGTGGGAGCATGTATTTATATTCCACATAATGATGGGGAATAACATCCTTATTCTACATATGTTAAAACCTAGATGGGAAGTAGCTTCTCTATGAAGGATTTAGGAGAAGCATCCTATATGATAGGAATCAAGATCTATAGAGATAGATCTAGATAGCTTCCCGACCTAAGAAAGAGCACATACATTGGCAAAAAGCTGAAATAGTACAACATACAAGAATCAGTGAGAGAAATTTTGTGAAATTAGTCTCTCTAGATCCTAGTATCCTACCCCCACTGACTATAGAGTCAGTGACAACAGGGTTTGAGTGCCTATCCATAGAATTGCACATAGTTTCACACAAGTAATACATATGAAAAAGGAAATAACAACAAGACAACAAGATATTAAACATGGAGAGAAGAGATATGTACCCATTTATAGATTCAAGCATACTTGTGAAAACTATAATAAATAAATACTATGTCAAAAAAGTAAAACAAAATATGTTTTGGAATCATATGATTTTTCTATACACTATGGTATAAGTTTTGTTGCCTAAACCCATTCAAGTAAAAATGTGACTTTCATGGATTTATCTAATTGATTCATATTTCTAAAATTCATACCTACTAATATATAAGTCCTATAAATAAAGTAAAAAATGTAATGAATTTAGGATAATAGTAATTAATAATATGATATGGTTTTGAATACCCTATTCAATAATAATAAAAAGGCAATTTTAGGGTTTATGAAATTCATGTGAAACCTAACCTACTCCTATATAATTGCTTTATAGGTGCTTTGGAGACATAGGCTTGGACCTAGGACTGACTTTGAACTCATGTAGACTTAAACTAAGGTATGTTGCATCCTATGATATTCTTATTGAGCAATAAACCTATTTCTCTCTCTTGACATATTAGCCTTCACAATCTCTCTCTCTTCTAAGAATTTATTCCATGTGAAATAAGCTACTTGATTCTGATCTTATGGTCATCCTACTTTGTTGATATTCTTATAGAGTCCATATTGTGCTTTGCTTCATGATGAAACCCTAATTTTGCCCACTTTTGTGGTGGATGTTTATATTGTCCATTTAAGTAATGTAAATCTTAATTATTTTGTTTTATATGACTAAACTTTCACTTGCCTCTACATGTATGCATGCTTTGTAATTTAGTAGCCCTAGAGTATTGTAATACTTTGGTTATTTGGATTTTATTCCTCTTTGTGATATTATTAGGCACTGAGGTTTTAGTCCTCCTGCCATGCACTGGTGTGCTGTAACATACTGAATCTCAGGGTCTTCCCTACAATTTACCCATTCTTGAGCTTTTCTTTGCCTTTTAGTCCATTTGGACCTTTTCCACAAATTTCCCATCCTTTTGGATCATTCTTGGACTCCTTGTGCAATTTAAGCACAAATTGATGTTGAAATCACTATTTACCCTCATTGATGTAAATTGAGGGGTGTTTGCACAAATAACCCACATTAGGAGATAAGTTAGGGTTAATTATGTAATTTGGTCATTAATGGGATAATATAGTAGATAATATTTATTTGGAGATTTTTGGATAAATATATTATTAATAATGTGTATTTGAGTTCATATATGTGTATATTAACCTTTATCGTTTCTCTCTCCTCAAAATATGATTTTAGTCCACATTAATATGTTATTTTGTTGAGTAATGAGTATTTGTACCCTAATGTGTTTTATATGTCGAATTTACTCACATGTTTCTCATTAAATAGCCTCTTCATATAATTCCTTGATTTTAATATATTATTATGCTCCTTTATGAGCTATATGTTTATTAATGGCCATATTATGCATTAAACGAGAAAGTGATTGCATAGCATTGTAAAATACGTCATTATAAGCCTATGGTTCAAATTTGGTGATTTTTGGAATTCATTTGACCCCTCAAAATGATTTTATATACTTTTAATAAAGTGTAAATTAAAATGGTGAATAAATAACCCACCTTCACACCTCACTCATATTATGGACTAATTAAGATTGAAAATACATGTAATAAGTGAGTGGAGGACTCTTGGACTCCAAATCTCGAATTTGGAAACCAAGGGTTGCTTATAAAAGCAACACATAATTTATTTCTCTAGCATTATATTAAAATATGCTTTAATGGTCAAAATAATTATTTGGATGCCAAAGGTTGGGTAAAACGCAAATCTAAGTGTATAACATGAATCTAGACGTCATTATCAGCCTAGGGTTAAAATTTGGGGTCATTTGGAGTTCATTTGACCTTCCAAATGCAATAAACAAGTTTTCATTAAAATGTGACATTATAGCCATCGATTTAATAGCTATGCACATCATTTAAGCCAAAGTTTGGCTTAAATGCCTGTCACGTGCACTGTAGACGCGCCCGACCCATGGTGGACTCAGATCCATCGGCTCTTGTTAGTTCTGACCACGATCCAACGGTCGACGGATTGTCTTCCACCTCCAGCCGTTACATGGGTAACGAGCTCGACTCCTCAGCTCCGTTCTCTGTCGTTTCGCGACCGTTTTACGAGACTTCTTCACCAAACAAACCGCCTTGATCTGACGCATTAGATGAGCTATCAATCGCCCCATTTTGTGCACCACAGACGAAACTCCCAGGCGGCGCCGGCCCTAGCCTCTCACGTCCACGTCCATCTCGGCTCAATAGGCTCGCCCACCTATAAAATACCACCTACACTCCTCCTTCGGTCCCTTAGAAACTCGCCCAAACCATCAATTTTGCCAAAGGGAGCACGTGTGGTCGACGACGTGGAGTTTTTGCTGCTGTGCTTGCGGAGCTTCTCCACAGAGCTAGGAGGAACCAGCGCCTAAAGTGATCGGTTAGTTGCGTTCCTTGTTCGAATACCTTCGTTTCGAGTACCTGAACGTCGAATTTGGTTAAGTATAGCAAAATCGCCCAAATGGGCAAGTTTGCACCCCCACGGTAAGGCTGGGCGCAGCTTGAGGTTGAAGACGACGGCCAAATGACCGTTTTGCCCTCGCGCGCCCCTAGTTCTTTAGCCAAGGGCAGATCCGTCAACCTCAAATCAGATTTTTTACCTATTTAGCATTTAACTAGCCAAACTTGTTTAATTCATAGTAAATCACTCGGTTGTCAGAAAATTACAAACAAATACTCGTTGGAAAGATAAAAACCTGTAGAATCCAAATATTTAAGTTTTGTACGCTGTTTTCTATCATAAGCCTGATAATTAATTCAAACCTTAATTTAAATGTATAAAGTGATGTAAAATGATAATAATAGTGTTTTAACTCCGTTTTTGACAATAAAATATGTTTTCTCGAGTAGAAAATTATTAGGGATCGTTTGGGCCTGTTTCTAGAACCAAAATCCAAAGCCTTTACCCATGGTTTATAAATATGGATATTTTAGACTTAAAGTACCTTTAAGTAACCTAATACATGTGTAATGTTTGCAACTAGGGAAAAATGGAATGGTGATACAATCAACTTGGTGAAAGTAATGGTAATGAATCTAGAACAGGTATGTGCAACCTATTTTGTATGTGAATCATATATATATGTGAACATCCATGGTGAATGTGAAATCTATGTGGGATGATTATTGTGCAAACTACCTATCTTTCAGTTGGGACTTTTCCAACCCCACAATCATTATTGTGCTAGCCTTGTAATCCTTCTAATTTCATTTATTGGCTCTTTACTTAGTTTATGCCATTGTGGCTTAATCATTTGAATCATGTGAAACTTGTTATATGTTGCCTCCTTTACTTGGAAATGCTTAATCTTGTTATTGCCTATGTGGCTCATCCTTTTGAAATATTTGGAAGCATTGTATAATGTTGTTCCTTGTTGTCTCCTTTACTTGTTGGAGTTCTTGGATATTGTTGTTGCCTATGATGGCCATTTATTTATTTATTTGGGTTTTATTCCCAATGCTATGATGTTATTTTGTTCTAATTTTCACTATGCTGCCAAGTGAATGTTTATGCATGATATAGTTATTGGCCAATTGACAATGTAGTGTACATGAGTACAAACCACCCACAGGGCACTGAGGTTTTAGTCCTCCTGTCGGGCACTGGGGTTTTAGTCCCCCTGCCATTTTATATATTAGGCACTGGGGTTTTATTCCCCCTGCCACTTTTTAGGCACTGGGGTTTTAGTCCCCCTGCCATTGGTGAGGTCCGGTAGGTGCCTCACCCTACATTGAGAGGATGTTGAGTCATAATTTATATTCATGCAAATGTGATAATTGTTGATATTTAAATGTGGCAGTTTCTCTCTCTCATATTCATATATTTGCTTCATTTCTTTTGAAATCTCTTATTGTGGAGAATCTTTTATATTGTAAAGCTTTTTTTTATTATTTGTCCTATACTTTCTTTTTAACACATACCTTGTTTTATCCCTCTCTTGCTGGATGACCCCAACCATCCAGGTTAGGATCAGAGTGCGCAGTGGAAGCTTGGTGGACCTAAGGCTAAGGATAGAAGATGAAGAACATATAGTATATGATCATAGTTGCTTATATGTTTTAAATAGTTTGTTTGGAGACAATGTTGTATTAGTCTAAGTCTTCCTCTACCTAGATCCTTGTAGTTGCTTGTATAAAGTTGTACTCCCATTTGGGAAATTTTATAATGTACTCTTTATACATTTTGAATAATGACAAGATTTAATTCTTCCGCTGCCATACTTTTGGTGTTTTTGTTTATCATGTTTTTAGTAGAGACTGGGTCTTTATAGGATCATATGCCCCATACCTCAGATTGTATGCCAAGGGAGTTTGGTTGTGTGCCATTCTCTATCAGGTTATGGTTTGTGTGCCCTAATAGCCAATGACTCTACATTTTCACTAGTGCTATGTGTTGGTAAGGTAAGCCCATAGAGCCAATCATGTGATGATTGACATTACATAAATCATAAAGGATTTGATTAATACTCATAAAGGCAAGATTCCAGTTCATTATGTTTCATTCAAGTATGAGGTAATGAGGAAACATTATGAATGTCTAAAGAATGACAATACTCAATGACCTATGTCTTCAAGTATGTGACTTGGAAGAATGAGATCATATGAATGCTAAGAGTATGTACATTGTCATTATGTCCCTATTCAGTTGTTACTATGGAAGGTAGATAGACACCAATAACACTAAAGACTAGAGTGTGGGTTGGTTGATGACAGAATCTCATTAATCATGATATGGCAATATCAAATCAAGCACACAGATACATGTTAGAGAACATTGTATCAGATAGACTCACCTTGAGAGTGACATATGGAAACTATCATTGGTGGTCATAGTCATGTCTCATAGTGAAGGTGGTGATTGTGATTCTTAGACCTGAAGTCACTGCACTCATCACATGTCATTGGGTACTCTTTGACATCATCAAATGTAGTCCCGAAACATAGATTGTTATAAAGGTGATGATTGGGTGACTTTGACACAAGGGGATAGATTGTGAGTGATAGATATGGGATGTGTCCCTCCTATTGGAGTATGATATCCTGGCCACTTGATTAGCAAGACTAAGAAATGCATGTGTGTGCACATGAGAATAAATATTTGATATTAAGGTCACATTATCTCAGACAGACTACCCTTGGTTCAAGAAACATGAGATGAACATTAAGAGGGTGACATGTTTTTGGCTCGAGTTCACTCTAGATATTAGAGATAGATGAATTATATAATCACTACAACACCTTACACAGATTGTAGGTTGAAGTTGTTCTTCAATTTTCCATTCACTTGGGTAGCACTGATGTGTGACTAGGCACCGCTCATTGCTTCTGATGTCATAAGTTAGTTATGGACATTCACTACCAATGTGATACGGGACCTATAGGGTCACACACAAAGGAACTCATCTAGAAGAAGAGTTTATCTTGAAAGATTATTGGATTCATTACTAAAGCATTTAGGTATTCAATTTAGACAACAGATCAACTGATTGGTTGACTACACTTCCAAACGACCATCTCAAGTATTGAGATGGCCGTTTGGGCAACCAGATGGGTGTCTCGAGTGTTGAGGTAGTCGTTTGGGATTTTGTGTCGATCATAGTTTGTATTGGCTTAGTTCGGCCCTATGAACCTACCAGTTTAACCGATCGACACAACTCGACTCATTATACGGTCGTATGGGTGAGTGGGACGGGCATCTCGCATGGGTGAGACAGCTTGGTTGGGCCAAACGAACAGTCTAGATGTTTCCCGAACTTGTTTTGATTGCACAAACTTGGGGTGCAAGGAATTAATATGTGATATTAATTGGAAATTGAAATTACCAAATTCATGTGCGATTGGGAAACTACCAGACGACTGTCTGATAGTGAGAGAGAACCATCTTGTGTGACTAGACGACCATCTGGGTCACCAAATGGTCGTTTCTATTTTCGCAGGTTGTAAAACTTTGAGATCTTTTGGTCCCTTCTACTCCCACACAATCTCGTATAGACTGGGAACCCTGACCCTAACCCCACCTATAAATATAGGGGTATTGGGGGCTTCCCAGATGACAACAACATCAATTGAGAATCAGTTTCTCTGACAATTATTGTCCTCTCTGGTTGTGGTAACCGAGAGAGCCCAAGCAAGTCCTATCCGACAAAGTAGGGATAGCTATGGGAGAGAACAATTGAGAGTTGTTGTTTTGGGAGATCAAGTTGGTGACTAATATGCCAGCGGGAGGGACAACTCTTACTTTCTATTCTAGTTGAATGATAGGAGTTTAGTTGGTCTGTGTGGACTACTCTAGAGGTAGGAGTCCTTTGGATGCTTCTAGGAGAGAAAAGTCAGCCTCCAATTTGTGGTGAGACCACAAGAGTCGTTGTAGAAGTTGCTCTATTTGTTATTCACGGTGAAGACCAAGAGTTGCATAGCCACTGTCCAAGAGCAACTAGACAGTTGGATTATGGATGTTGGTGTAGGTCGGGTGATCATTGGATCATTTTAGATCTTGTCTCATTAGAAAATTGGTTCACTGAGGGTTGTAAATGTGATCAACATTATGAGAATGATAATGAACTAAAGTGCTAATTATTATCGCCCAAATTTAATTAAATCAAATCAAATCAAATCAAAAATGAGTTTTTGACAAAATTGCAAATTCTTTTGTAGAATCAAATGACAAAAAACAACAATCACTTTTATCTGTGATTGGTCCTTGAGAAGGACCAATTAAATGGGAACAACTTCCATGACTGATTCAGGACATTGAGAATTGTTCTCACACAGGAGTGCAAGCTCTATGTCCTGGAGATGCCAGAATCAGAGGAACCACCTAAAAATGCACCAAGGGCTAATAGGGATGCTTACAAGAAGCATATTGAAGATATTGTGGATGCCAAGTGTCTGATGCTATGCTCCATGAACTATGAGTTGTAGAGGCAGCATGAGAATATGGATGTGATTTATATGGTCACGCATCTCAAGAACATGTTCCAATATCAGGGAAAATAGGAGAGATACGATGTCTCCAAGGCGTTGTTCAAATGTAACATGACAGAAGGTGACCCAGTAGGTCCTCATGTGCTCAAGATGATTCGATATGTGGAGAACCTTGCTGGAGTGGGATTCCCCTTGGGTCAAGAGTTGGTCACTGGCGTGATTCTATAATCTTTGCCAGAGTCATATAGTCAATTTGTCATGAACTACTACATGAACAACTTTGACAAATCATTGAAAGAGTTGGTGGGCATGTTGAAAACAGTTGAGGGACAGATGAAGAAAGACAATCCCAAGTTGGTGATGGTGATCAACAAGACCAAGGGGAAGTCTAAAGGCAAAGGAAAACCTAAGAAGGGTTCTAAAGCTGGCCAGAAGCCCAAGTCTTTAGATCTTAAAGAAAAGGGTGGTGTGAAGAAAATTGGAGGTGATTGTCACCAGCCTGGACATTGGAAAAGAAATTGCCCACTCTGGATAGAAGAAATAAAGAAGAAGGAAGGCACTGAGGCCTCCACTTTAGGTATAAAGGTTATAAGATAAATTTGATTACTTCTTCCTTTTGGTATGTGATACCAAATTGAGATATGACATATTGATGTGCATAATCTGACAAGAAGTAAAAGCCCTCATGGAGGACAAAAGAAAGACAAGGTGGAGAAAGAGTTGCATAAACTTTGGTCTACATTTAAATTACCTTAGCCCAATGGGCATGTAAAAGAGTTAATAGAACTGCTACTTCATTATTCCAGGAGAATAGAAACATTTATTTTAAATCATCTTGTATGATAAGGATGATATATAAATAAATTACGAGATTAATGTTTTTGTTTTAAAAGATATGATCTTGCATGGCAATGCGCAAACATATAATGATCTTTGTATGAAAGACTTTGATATGAATGTTTATAACATTAAAACCAAAGGATTATATTTGATAACTCAAGATTATCATTAGCAATCGTCACATTGGATGTATATATAAGAAATGCATACCTAGAATACATATTGATGTTAATATTGACTCCCTTAGTTATTGAACCTATGGAAATATGCAATTCTTGCTTTTACATAATGTGACATAACATCCTTCACTATATGTAGTGGGAGGATAAGTCTTCCACCAGAATTCATGCATATGATGCATGGAGATCTTATGAATGAATTCTATAGATATTACTCATACTTCATTTCATTTACTGGTAATATGATGATATGTACTCAGTAAAATAGAAACATAAATCTCTCAAGGTGTTCAAGGAAATTATAATTGAAGTATGATTTTGATGAAAGTATTAATAAACTTTGGTGAGATCAAATGTTGAAATACTTTGCATCAATACCTTGAGAACGTTCAAGAAAGAATTGAGATAAAAATATCACAAGTCAAATCCATCTGAACATGATCTTCTTATACTCATAAATATATAAAATTATTGCTAAACAATGTGTCGTCTGAATGGTTTACATAAGACATCATATATGATATGATTTGGGAATGTCCTAATATGTCTAAAGGATGGAAATCTACATTAAGTAGTTTCTTGAAGAAGGTTTATTATAAACCATGATTGTTGAAAATTACTATCAGTCCGAATCAAATAACAAAAGTGTTTTGTTGATAGTATAACTGAGTTCCTAAAGAATCAGTTGGAGTAATAATAAAACTCAAAATGTTTGAGGTCGACAAAAGGGTACATTGAGAACCATGAGAATCACAAGTTGTTGTGGAGTCTCATGTCCATCATGTAACACAGAATAAAATATTTCTAGTAGAACACATCTGAGATTGGAGGATCGTGAATCCAAGAATTCAAATGGATTGGTCATAAAAGGATGAGCCAACTAGTCAGCTAGAAGTTATTTCTAAGTAATATGGGGGTCTATGTAAGCTAACAAGGTAGGACCTTGATAGCACTGCCTAAAGGGGTAACACCTAAAAGTTTAAATAATGTCTTGGGTAAAAACCTGCATGGACAACACAAAAGGACAGATTGGTTGAATAGATTTTCAAATCAATTCAAGTGGTTGAACATGATAGAAATTCCTTCTACCAATTGTCAAGCTTGTTTTAATAGTCAAAATAGACCAAGAAATTGGGTATATGAAGATTAAAACCGGATTCCTTAAGGGAATACATCACATGATGTGTATGTGACACAACCTGAAAGGTTTTAGAACTTCAAGAATGCAAATAAAGTCTATAAACTATAAAGTTCAATTTGAGATTGAAATAAGCATCTCAGAAATGAGGTCTTTTGACTTGAAAAGATAGTCAAAGAGTTTGACTTGAATCAAGATAAAATATGAAACTTATGATTACAAAAGATTTAGTGGGAGCATATATGAACATTCCACATATGATGGGGAATAACATCGCAGTATTGTGAATATTGAGATTTGGCATGAAAAGCTCCTTCAACAATGAAGGATTAAGTGAAACATCTTATGAGATAAGTGTAATAGACTGAATCTCAGGGCCCTTTCTGCAATTTACCCACTTTTGAGCTTTTATTTTCTTTCTAGTCCTTTTGGACCATTTTCCTAAATTTTCCATCCTTTCATATCTTCTTTGGCCTCAATATTGAAATTGAGCAAAGTTTGATGATGAAATCTATATTTTACCACATTCATGTTAATGAATGGGTTTTTGCACAAATAACCCACCTAATGTGATATTTGAGGACTGATTATGCAATATGGCCATTAGTGATAGATAATTAGTAGATAATGTTAATTTGGAGCTTTTTATATCTTTTTGATAAGATATGAGTAATAATGTGTATTTGAATTAAGTTATGAGAATAATTAACTCTTTTCTTTCTCTTTCCTCCTTAAAGGGCAAAAATGCATTAATAAGAGGATAATATGGTGATGTATGATTCTCAATATTGATATGTGACTAATATCTCGAAATTCACTCATGTCATTAAAAGACTCTTTTCACATTAATCATTCATTTTATACATTAAAATATGCATTAATAGCCAATATAGCATTTAAGGGCCAAAATGTGTCTAAAACAAGAAAATAATGGCATAGCATTGTTCTAGGCATTGTAATTAACCTATGGTTAAAATTTGAGGTCATTTGGACTTTATTTGACCCCTCAAATTGATTTTATAAGTTTTAATATAGTGTGACTTTGGTATTTGAATTGTTTTCATTTAAATGCCATTTATTCGCCAAAGTCCCTTCATTTACTCTGTCACGCACCTGATCTCCTTCCGATCTTAATCCAATGATGGATAAGCTGTCTTCAACCTCTGGTCATGCAAGAGTCTAGCCCCTCGACTTCGGCAACCTTGCTCTCCCTCTCTACTCCACCATTTCACGAGATATCTTCTCTGTTGGCTTTGTCTCCTCGATCCGCATAGTTCTAGCCCTTGCTCATCATCTCCCATGCACCATAGCCAAAATGCCCCATGGCTCTGGCTGAGCCTTCTCAACCCCAGCACAGTTTCAGCTCATCAAGTCTCCTCACCTATAAATGACACCACCCACACCTCCGTCAGCCCCCATGGAATCATTTCCTCATGCTAATTTTCCAGAACCTCCCTCCACTAGCCACCAATACCTCCAGTTGTTCCCTGACCTTGCGGCGGCTCTCCCTAGAACTTGGTTGCACCAACAAGAAAATTAATGGGTCAGGTGAGTTCAGTTTCCTCTCCTCTTCGTTTCAAGTACTTGAACATGCAATTTGGTTGTGAATCGTGGAAACGCCTAAATGGGCAAGCTTCCTCAGGCGGCCATGGCACCTGGGAGAGAAAGAAGATGACCACTCAGCTTTTTATAGTTTTGTTCCCATGCGCCCATCCTTTCCTTCTTTAACACTGAGGGTAGTTTTGTCTTTTGGATATTTTCCTTTGCACAATGATTTATCCTATGTGGCATTTTCTTGCAATCTGATTGGTCCAGCTTAATTCATAGTAAATTGGTCCTTTCTCAGAAAAATACAAATAAATAGTCGTTGGAAAGGATTTTTCATGTAGAATCTGATTTTATTGTTTTTGAGTCCTATTTCTATACCCTTTTTCGAAGTTTTCTTTGAATGCCATTTTGAGTATGTTAAATGTTCTAAAATGAATAATTAATTCATTTTAACTCCAAATTGAGAAATAAGATATGTTTTCTTAATCAGTGAAACCTAAGTGAGCTTTTGGTCCTAGTTTTGAGTCTAAAATTAGTGGTTTGCAAACAAGGTCTAAAATGGGTATTTACTTTATGCTTTATGCATAATAATATATGTGAAATAGTTGTAACTAGGGATAATGATCTTGGATACAATCTAATCAGTGATAATGATGGATGTGAATCTACAATAAGGTATGTGGATCCTATTTATGTATGTGACCCCTATTTATGTATGTGAAGCCTATTTAGTATGTGGAACCTACTTATGTGAACATCTATGATGAATGTGAAATCTATGTGGAATGTATATGTGTAAATTACCTATCCTTCAGTTGGACTCTTATCCAGCCCTACCTTACTAATGTGCTAGCCTTGAAATCCTTCTAAATGCCTTTGTTTGGATCTTTACTATTTGATTCTTCTATTGCATTGTGGCTCATCTATTTGAATTATGTGAATCTTGCTATTGCCTATGTTGGCGCATCTATTTGAAATGTGTGGATACTTTTGTTTCCTATGTTGGCCCATTTATTGAGATTATTTATTTGGTTTTATTCCCATTTGCTATGATGCAACTTTATTTATAATTTTTCACTACTACCAAGTGAATTTATTAATCATGATGTATTTTTGGCCAAATGACAATGTAGTGTACATGAGTACAAACCACCCATAGGGCATTGAGGTTTTAGTCCTCCTGTCAGGAATTGGGGTTTTAGTCCCCCTACCACATTATATATATATATATATATATATATATATATATATATATATACATATGTGAGGTTTGGGATGTGCATTTTCCCCTCTCGTCTTGGTTTAGGTCTGGTAGGTGCCTCACCCTACATTGGTATGATTTTGTGTCATAATATCATTCATGCTATGTGATTATTGTTATCGATTAAACTATGGGAGTTCTCTATTACTTATTTGATTATTTGTCTCATGCTCTTGAAACCCCTTAATATTGTGAATCATTTTATTATACAATGTTGTATCTTTTTATGTGTCCTTATTCCTCTTTATTAATACATACTTTTATCTCTCCCTTGTTGGGTGATCCCAACCACCCAGATATAGGATCAGAGTGCGCATTGGAAGTTTGGTGAACCAGCCTAAGACTAGGACCATGAGTTCAACCATCTAGCTTGGACGTAGCTGGCCATATATATTAAGTTGTTCTTGTTTGGAGACAAGTTGATTTGGTTTTAGTCTTCCTCTACCTAGATCATGTTGTTGTGTATAAAGTTGTACCCCCTTTTGGGAATTTTGTAAAGTACTCTTTATACAATTGAATAGTCAAAGTTTTAACTTCTGCTACTACACAATTGGTGTTTTTGTTTGCCATGAGTTTTAAGTAGAGACTGTGTCTTTACAATAAGGACCAATACCTATGAGATAGTTCATGAATGTTTCACAAGGGAAGTTTGAGCACATATAATAGCAATTTGTTGAAAGAGTTCAACACGGAAAGGATTCAAGGGGAGAGAATCCAAATTGGTCACTCATGAACCATAAGATCCAATTCTTGTGAAAAATGGAAATAATATGATTAAGATTCCATAGGAGATCTAGTGATTTTGCGATCGCCTAGGTCTTCCCCTGCATGATGGACTATGGCTTGGGGGGAGGGGGCTTTCGGCTGCCGATGTGCGCTGCCCCTTCCCCCTAGGCCCTTTCCTCACCCGTCGTGCTTGGTTCGTCCTTGGTGGAGCTCTCACCTGGTCTCTTGTGGGGTCCCGAACCCTAGCAATGCTGCTTGTTCTCTGGCGTTTGGGTTTGCTCTGCTTCCCCGTCCCTGGCCTCTGCAAATCATCATCGCCGGTTTGGAAAAGATGGCAGGGATAGAGGATGGCGCGCGGGTCAGGAGGATCCCAAGCGGAACTGGATCTGGTTGTGGAAGATAGGCTGAGTTGATTAGTCGACGCCCAACTAGTTAAATGGAGATTAGTGGGAAAGGATTTGCACCCTCATCCAGCGTCTAGAGATCCCAGGTGATTTATCCTGCCCAGTTGCTTAGGAAAGCATCGACCTTGTCCTTCTATCCTCCTTCCTTTCTTCCTCCTTTCCCCAATCCGGAGGCTGGGTCCAGGTGGCCATGAAAATCCGACATCAGCATAGCAGGTCCTGTAAGGTCCTACAAGGTGGTCGTCTTATGTAGTCCTCGACATCAAGATTGACAAACGGACTGCTTGTGGCGGTCTTTGCGCCAGGTCCACCTGGTGTTATTGAGTGGGTAATGGTGGGTAGACTAAACTGAAGACACGGTAGGCAACCTTCTCCAACTGTCACCTTCACTGTTGTTTAGATGCCCAACGATGCTCTTGCTGGGACACCTCACAGGTGTTCATTGTTATGCCACTGAGTACAAAAATCTAGATCCCACGATCTACTCTGTTGTACTTCATGACTTTAGATCTTTACTTGGTGTGTGGAGCAGTCTGCTGCTCCTGAATGGCAGATTTGACATGACCTGAGCATCTTGGTCGTGTGTTTGCCTTGCTTAGATCAAAGGTAGCCTTGTTTTTTGAAACTTACTCAAGGAGGTTCAGCTAGGGAGGTTGTGGATGCCATATATCCTCTTTCTATCACAAATTTTTGGGTGTGGTAATTCTGTCAGTGATAGGCAGGGTCTAGATGGCATGCTCTAGCCGAACAAGTCAGACACCTGGTTCTAGTTTCTAGAAAATGGCAATGCCTTGGCTGCAGATGCAGCTAGTGTTTCACCCTTCGGGTGCTTGTGGTGGTGCTACCGTGCAAATAGCAGCATTCTCTACGTGGTCTCTCATTCTTGCATAAAGAAATAACCAGGTCCTCTTGATGGTTCCTTTGCTTGCCAGAAACTCGAAGACCTGGATGATAGCAGTGGAGTTTCCTGCTATATTGCTCCTGAGATTCCCAGGCTGCTGAAGTTATGTTTCGGCTGCCCATGTTGCCACTAGTTCAGAGGATGAGTCTATTTCCAGTGTGGCATGTGTAGTTTGGATAGCCTTTTCAGTTTCTTTGTTATCTCTTGAGTTAGTATTGTGGGTTTGTTTTCTTCTTTTATCTAGGTAGATGGCTACTGTGTAGCATGTGTTTGGATTATTTTCTCTGGTTATTTGGATGTCTTCATCCAGGGATGTAACGGGGGCACAAACTCTTTTGTACCCAAAGTTTTGGGCATCAAAATTTTTAGTAACAGGATTTTTTACCGACCAAAAAAAAAAAGATTCCATAGGATGTAGCAATGGATCTATCATGAATGCTATAAATGTACTTATCCCACATAATCTTGTATGTGTTAGACATGACAAGATGATTCCAGTAAGGGTTATTAGAATGTCATTAAAGACATCCATTAGTACGTGTGAAGTACTTAAAGATAGAATGCTAGTCAATAAGGATAGCAATAAAAGGAAGAGTTGGATGTAAAGGGTTACATCGATGAAAGCTTCCATAATGACAAAAGTGATCACAAAATAAAATATGTTTGATTTAAAAGGACAAATGTTGTTATTTGGAAGGGTTCCGAACTAATAGCCATTAATTCCATTCTATAATAGAAGTTGAGTATAATTGTGTTATGAACACAGAGTGATACTATATGGATCTAAAGGTTCATATGATGAACTTATAGATGTTCCAACCATTGATGACTCAATAGTGATACTATGAAAACAATGGAGCTACTTGCTAGGCATGGAATATAAGCTACCATATTACAGTGTTTTCATCTCAATGCGAAGGATAAGAAACAGGCAATATACTGACTAATACAAAGTGTTGCTAACCCGCTAAGATAAGCACTTGTGCAGCAGAAGCATGATGGATATGTTTGGATCATTAAGAATGAGATTCGTGGGCGATTGTCTCTAAGTGCAAGTGGGAGTTTGTTGGTAAGTTATGCCCATAGATCCAATCATGGGATGATTGACATGGCTTAAACCATAAATGATTTGATTACTACTCATAAAGGCAAGCTTCCAATTCATTCTGTTTCATTCAGTTATGAGATAATGAGGAAACACTATGAATGTATAAAGAATGACAATAATTAATGATGTGTGTCTTCAAGTATGTGACTTGAAAGAATGAGATCATATGAATGCTAAGAGTATGTACATTCTTGTTATGTCCCTAGTCGGTTGTTAATGTGGAAGGTAGATAGACACCAGTAACACTAAAAACTAGAGTGTGGGTTGGTTGATGACAAAATCTCATTAGTCATGATATGGAAATGTCAAACGAAGCACACATATACATGTTAGAGAACAGTGTATCGGACAGACCCCCTTGAGAATGAAAAATGGGAACCATCATTGGTGGTCATAGTCTTGTCTCATTGTGAAGGTGGTGATTATGATTCTTCGACATGGAATCATTACACTCATCACATGTCGTTGGGTACACTTTTACATCATCAAATGAGTCCTACAACATGGGTTGTTATAAATATGATGATTGGGTGACTTTGACACAAGGGGATAGATTATGAGTGATAGATATGGGATTTGTCCCTCCTATTGGAGTATGATATCTTGGTCAATTGATTAGCAAGACTGAGAAATGCATGTCCATGCACATGTGAATCAATATATGATATTGAGGTCACATTATCTCAGACATTCTGATCTTGATTCAAGAAATATGAGATGAATTTTGAGAGGATGACGAGTACATGCCTCGAGTTCACTCTGGATACTAGAGACAAAGGAATTATGCAATCACTGCAACACCTTACACAAATTGTAGGTTGAAGTTGTTCTCCAACTTTCTGTTCACTTGGGTAGCACTGATGTGCGACCAGGCACCTCTCCTTGCCTGTGATATCATAAGTTAGTTATGGACATTCACTTCCAATTTTATATGGGACCTATAGGGTCACATGCATAGGAACTCATCTAGAAGAGGAATTTATCTTGAAATATGATTAGATTCATTACTAAAGCATTTAGGTATTCAATTCACGCAATAGATCAACTGGTTGACCACACTTCCAAACGGCCATCTCAAGTGTTGAGATGGCCATTTGGGAAGCCAGACAGGTGTCTCAACTATTGAGACATTCGTTTGGGTTGTCGGGCCGATCAGAGTTTGAATTGGTTTGGTTTGGCCCTATGAACCGGCCGGTTGAACCGATCAGATCAACTTGACTCACTAGACAGCCGTTTGGGTGAGCGAGATAGGCATCTCGCATGGGTGAGATGGCTCGGTTGGGCCAAATGGAAATTATGTATATTTCCCAAACTTGTTTCAATTTCACAAATATGGGGTGCAAGGAATTAATATGCGATATTAATTGTAAATCAAAATTGCCAAATTCATGTGAGATTGGGAAATTTGCCATCTGGTAGTGAGAGATGACTGTTTCGTTTGACCAGAGGACCGTCTGTGTCACTAGACGACCGTATGGGTTACCAAACAGACATTTTGGCTATTACATGTTGTGAAAATTCAAGATCTTTTGGTCCCTTCCACTCCTACACAATCACGTACATACTGGGAAACCTGACCCTAACCCCACCTATAAATAGAGGGGTATTGGGGGCTTCACAAAACTCAACAACATCAACTGAGAATTAGTTTCTCTAACAATTGTTGTCCTCTCTAGTTGTGGTAACCGAGAGAGCCCAAGCAAGTCCTACCCAACAAGGGAGGGATAACTATGGGAGAGAACAACTGAGAGTTGTTGTTGTGAGAGATTAAGTTGGTGACTAGTATGCCAACAGGAGGGACAACTCTTTCCTATCTATTCTAGTTGAATGACATGAGTTCTAGTTGGTCCACGTGGACTACTCTAGAGGCATGAGTCCTTTGGCTGCTACTAGGAGAGCAAAGTCATCATGTAGTATGTGGTGAGACCACAGGAGTCACTATAAAAGTTGTTCTATTTGTTTTTTGTGTGAAGACCAATAGTTGTACAACCACCGTCCAAGAGAAACTAGACAGTTGCATTGAAGTGAGTTTTTGTCGCTGGACTTGATCCAGGACTAGGTATAACTCGTTAAACCATCATTCCTATTTCATAGTAGTTGATCTGATCTTGTTATTATGGGAATATGGATAGATAAAAAATTTGTTTCTGCTACTATACTATGTGCCCATATTTCCCAACACTATGTTATCTCACATGTGTTCAGGTTTATTATTATGTGATGGGTTTTGTGCCCTAATTTCTTTGTATGTGCTTTTGTGGCACAACTTCTATGTTTTATTAATGGCAAGTATTCTTGTTTATCATCTTCTAAAAATTCATATTTCCTTTTGATACCTGCTTGGGTAGTACTTACCTCTTCTATGGGAAGCTTTGCTTATTTGATGTCCTATATTTATGGGTATTTCTCAATTGATATATAATATGCACATACCAGCCTTTATGTTGATGTGTCTACTTTTCTCCTTTTGTTAGGGTATGCTTCCAACCCCAGGTGTATGACTTGGAATATTGGACTTGATGACATGGACCTAATAGGTGGAGCTCTTGGGGAGATAGAGTTGAGATAGCTAGATATCCCTCTACTTAGATCCTTATGTTGTCTCTTTCATGTAAATGCTTTATTGGAGTTGATGATGTACTCGTGTAAATTGAATATAGTCATGATTTATATTCTGTTTCTATACTTTGTTCTTTTTTAATGCCATCATTTTAGAATTAAAAACGTTGTGTCTATTTGAGTATGCTTGTAAGTATGTTTGGATAGATGAGTTTATTCTCAAATTAAGTAGGGAGAGGAACCCCTATAGGGTCCCACTCCTTACAGAATCATTGAATCTCACAAACAATATTAATGATATAACATCACAGTCAACCTTAGTTAGCACCAAGAAAATATGAACTCAAATGAGGAAGAAGAAAGATGATTGTATATCTTGACACTGTGAAGGAGAGAGAGATGTAGAATCAAAATTTGTATGGTCAAGAGGATGAATTACAACAAACATCAATCATTCATGGTGTATTTTAGAATAGACAACAAAGATTCATTGTCTATTCCTAGTTTTGTAGGTCTTCGAGAAAGATAAATTTGGAGTGGAAGGATGAGCATCTATCACTTAGATGGAGCAAACCCTAGGGTTATTCATCAGGTTATAGTTGTCTTGCAGTCAATTATTCACCCTCATATCTTTGTCAATTTAATATCCAAATATACATCCATGCAAAAGTCAAACTATTTGTATACATGATTCATACTTAGGATTAATACATGGTAGTCCTTCTGTGAAAAAATCTAATAGGGGAGGTGTATTATAGAACTATAAAGAAAACCTATTAAGAAACATCGATCAATAAGTGCTCTAACTTGCAATTGTTGAAGAAGAAATAGAGTATTATTAAACTTAGGAGAGATGAATTTAATTCCATTGGATATGGATACAATGAAGTAGAATGAGGAGAGGTGTCATTCAATCTTTCTCATTGTAAGAACAATGTTTAACGATTGAGTATAATAATCCACCTTAGCTGACAACAAGTAGATATGAATTCAGATAAGGAAGAAGAGAGATAATTGTATTAGCTGGATATTGTGAAATAGAATGACATATAGAATTAAAACTTGTATGGCTGAGACGATAAATTAGAACAAATATCAACAATTCATGATTTTTTTAGAATAAACACCAAAGATGCAATGTTTGTTCCTAGTTGTGTTGGTATTTGAGTAATATAAATTTTGAAGTATGATCAGTGATCTCTTAGATGGAGCAAATCCTAGGGATGCCACCTCTACATTATAGGGACTCAAATTGCCTATCCCTATCTGATACCATATTTTAAAATAAAATACAAAAACTTAGGTATTGCTCATGTTATTCAAGAAACATGGCATCATATCTTATTTATAGTTAAAAATCCTTATACAATATAAAGAGGTATGTGCCGACTTGATTTGGTTCACATGACATCTTAATGGACTTTTTGACACGTCTCCATGCTAAATGAGATTATTCAAAACAAAACACATGATCAATCACTAATTAACCACATAGAAGAAAAAGATAGATAATTAAAACTGAATTAAACATCACCAACATATCCAGTAAACATTTGCATATAAGTCCAGAGTCTGCATATCAACACATACCATATTAGGTATTTAAATATTTGTCCAGTGGCCTCGCCACAACCTATATACAAAGATATTGCTCCACATATACATCTCATATACAAACATCAGTGTATACTGCTAAAAACTTGAGTCAATATACATATCATCTATAAAACATACCCTATCAGGACCTGAGAGTATAGGGATGACTCTAAGACATACTTACTACTATACAACCTTCTACTCCTACTACTCTCCAAGTTGCTCTTCCTCACCTCCATGAACCTGATAACATCATTGAAGATCACCTAAAAATATGTGGTGACCCACGAGGTGAGACATATGTCCCGGTGAGAGATAACTCTCAAAAATGGTTATTGATTGCATCACGTTATATTATTAAACAGATTAAATAGATAATATAATAGTGATCATGATTAACAAGATATATAAAGGAACTGATAAAATTATCATCTTTTAAACATTTGATTTCTCTTACTGCATTTTATAACAACTAAACCTTATAAGAAACAAGGTAAGGGTTATCAACCAAAGTGAATCGTGTTTAACTTGAGTTGAATATACTACACATCTAGATTACATCTTTTATTAAGCCCTGGGGAGTTTGAGGTATACCACTTAGACTTAAACTGCCCACTGCGAAGTGTCATTTAATTCTATACAAGATCTAGGAGAGTTGGAATCCAGAAATCTCTCCATTGTCGGTCAATATGAGTCCACCGTAGTGACATATAAGTTAAGCTACAAAACAGCCTTTCCCTTCCTTGGTATATTGGTCACAGCATCCGTTGGTCAGTATGAGTCTTCCGCATTGGTATATAAGTTAAGCTACAAAATAGCCTAGCCCGCCCTTGGTATATAGGTCACGACACTAGTAACTAGGATATGCAAACCCTATCATCTGAGGTACAACGGCAGTTGTCCTCAATCACATCAATTATACAAATATCTGAGATACAGCCTCAATCGCTCACCATCTAAGGCATGATCGCAGCCACCCTCCAAATCCTTGGAATCAAGATGACAAGGATATACTCTCCCTGCACTCGTGCATACTCAGCGGTTATGTATGTGACTCCAAGATTCCCTTAAGAACACTCATTTCCCCATCCAACAAGTCCTGAACTAGAATGGTTTTATGGCACATGGCACTACATGATTAGGGTTTCACTTGATTAATTAATTCCAATTGGGTGAGCTAAGGCTATATCAATCAATTTCCATACAAATTCTAAAATAGTTCTACAATAAAATGGATGTCACAACTCCAGAAGATGTAAAATGTAGGAGATACATTCCTTATCACATCACCACATGATACCAATCCTTGTTACACATGAAGAGGATCACACCTCCATTAGGGCTCAAACCATGCCCAAAGGTCATTAAGGCCATCAAATAGTTCCCTGTAAGAATATTATTATATTTCCACACCTTATTAACGGGTCAACATACCATCACCATACTTGTGATATAAAGGTTCAGCATAACATTGCATTTAAGGGCTATGACACTCTCAAGGTAACATATTAGGGTTACCATAACATTAGGAGAATATTCCTTCATCATATCATACAAGAAACTAAGTATGATAAACCATCATCATTTAACATATTTAGGGTTAGGTTCAACAAGATCGGTTAAGTTAGATATCACATATCAGCATTCAAAGTTAACGATCATTTCACACATTTACTTTAGGAAAGAGTACAAATCCTAACCCTAGAACCTCCATCAGATCATGGTGCACCCAAGACAAAGCACCACCATCCAAATACATGCTTCGAACTCAAACCATCAGATCACACACCAAGCACAAACTTAGGCATATACATAACCCAAAGCATAACCATTGGGTTGCATCATCAAACCAAAACCATTGGATGTGGTATAGACAAGACCATCCGCTTCCGTACAAGCAAAACATTTGAATCATACACATAGGAAAGACATCGGATCATGACCTAGAAGGTCATCGGATGTCAACACTAGAAGCACCATCATTTGTTGACATCAGAAAAAAAATCAGCTGTGGTCCACAAGACCACCATCAAAGGTTGACACTAAGAAGACCATCGTTTGATGACAAGCAGAAGAACCATCATTTGTGGATAAACTAGAGAGACCATCATTTGTTGACAAACCAATGGAACCATTGGTTGTGAACCATCAAGTCATGGAACCTGTAAACTATAGAGCATCAAACTAGAAGAACCATCAACCATGGAACCAGAAGAACCATCGACCATGGAACCAGAAAAACCATCATTTGTCAACAATAGGTGGAAAAATATATCAAAAATGTCAAGTAAACCATTATTTGTTAGAGGGAGGAAAACCATCAATTGAGACCACTTATTGTGAGCATCAAGTGCAGCAAAACTAGAGGAACATAGCCATTGATTCTAGGCACAAGAACATCCATCAAAGCAGCACTAAGTACCCATCATGAGCCCAACCATCAGATCGTGAAGCCAAAGTCAAAAATAGTCCAAAACACATAAGGAAAAACTATTGATTCCCACATCAATAGCACCATCAATTCATGGACATGCAAGTTCTAGGGTTTCCAATTCCAAGGAAGTAAGTGCACAAGGTTTAGAGGTGCATCAAGGAAGGTTATCTACTGAAGAACTATCACTACATTTCAGAGCAAGATCTTTTACATGCAAGATAAGAGTAAGCAATAAATGTGAAGAAAGTTATATAACTCACCTAAAAGATGATGATGAAGGTTCAGATAGCAAGGCATATTGAAGAAAGAGAGAATAAACCCTATCTTGAGCACTCCACATGTCCAAGCTAGCTCCTTCTCCAAGAATAAGTAAATCCTAGGTCAAGGAAGTAAGAAAGAAGGTGTTCTTCAACCTCTAGCACAAGATCCACTAAGAGAATCTCATGGACCCAACCAAGAAGGAAGAGAGAAGAAGGTAAGGAAGTAAGGAAAGCAAAGGAAAGAGGAATATCTTACTTGTTAGGTCAAGAACAAGCTAAGGAAGCTCCACAAGTTTGAAGAGAGGGTAGATCCAAACCCTAGGTGCACATGCAAGCAAGATCGGCCAAGCTTCTTTTTCTTTGAGCTCCTTCTCTGCCAAAAAGAAAGAGGGATGAGATCCAAGAAGATAGAAGAAGAGGAGAGGGTCTAAATAGCTCATTTGCATGGAAGGATGGAGGTATATAAAGCCTGGGGTGAAAGAGAAAGGAAGGAATAGGTGTCAAGCCATGCATGACATGTGTCTAAGGTAAAAAAGTCTCATCCATGCAAAACCAGGTCATCCCATCATTTCTTAACACCATGGGGACCATCAGATGGCAACCCCATAGAAACCATTGACCTCCATCAATAGGTGGTCCATAGGGTCATGCCTTCACTTGGCCACCAAAGCAAACCCTAGCATCACCATCGATTATTGTACCTCATTTGGAGAACCATCGACCTAGGAGCCTCAAAGACAAACCATAGACCTCAAGCCACCCAAACGAACCATGGGATCCCACCACCTTGAGGTGGACCATCGGATCCTAACATCCAAAGGGGCAAAACCATCGAGTTAGGGCATCTAGGTGAGGGAACCTAGCCCTAAACCATAGGTTAGATGTTACCACTAAACCAATGGTGAAAAAAGGTGCCCCAAGGTACAGCTATATCAAACATGATATGAAAACTTGTGAGGAACAACAAGCATGTGACAAATTACAAGAAAAACCCTAGATATGGGTAAATTTCATAAAACCCCAAAATAAGCATATAAATGCATAACTTGCTCAAACAGGGTCCAAACTGGACCACATTTGAAAATTGGCTTTGTCACATGATATAAAAGCACATATTAGGGTTTGAATAATGTTTTAAGAATCCAAATAGGGTAATAAAGAATGTTCAACCATAAAGCAAGGCCAAGGGTCTTACAACCATAAACCCTCAACATGGATTTCACTTCTGAAATCCTATGCAAACAGAGATAGGTACTTCCTACGCATCTCATCTTCTAACTCCCACATGGCTTCTTCCACACCACGGTGATTCTACAAGACTTTCACTAAGGATATATCCTTCTTCCTCAAATTATGCACATGTCTATCCAAGATCAACACCGGATCCTCTACATAAGACACATCCTCCTCCAACTCAACCTATACTAGTTGTAACATTTGCTCGATATCAAGGTGAAACTTCCTCTGCATGGAGACATGAAAGACATTGTGCAACCTATGCAAATCTCACAGTAGATCCAACTTGTATGTCACCTTCCCAACACGTGCCAAGATAGGGTATGGTCCCATAAACCTAGGAACCAACTTACCCTTCTTACCAAACCTCAGCACACCTTTCTAATGGGAAACCTTGAGATACACATAGTCTCCAATTCGGAACTCCAACAGTCTGTGACAGTTTTTGGAATATGACTTTGTCTGTCCTGATCTACCTTCAACTTATGATGTATCACCTTGATCTTCGTTGTAGTCTTCTACACTAACTCTGGACCCAAAAGTTGATACTCACCTACCTCATACCAACATAGAGGGGACCAAAAATGTCTCCCATACAACCGCCTTGTATGGTTCCATGTCCATAATTCTCTAATAATTGTTGTTGTAGGAAAAATTAATCAAAATCAGGTGCACATCCCAATTGCCAAGAAACTATAGAACACACGCCCTCAAAAGATCCTCCAATATCTGAATGGTCCTCTCTAACTGACCATCTATTTATGGGTAGAAAGTTGTGCTAAACCTCAGCCATTTCCATAACATTATATGCAGAAGTTTCCAAAATAGACTTGTCAACTTAGGACCTCTGTTAGATACTATGGTAACTATTACCCCATGTAGATGGACTATCTCAATCATGTAGATCTGTGCCAAATTTTATGTTGTATATGTCATCTTGATTGGAATTAAGTGAGCTGACTTGGTCAACCTATCAATTATCACCCAAATGGAACCATGACCTTTGGTTGTCCTAGGAAGACCAACCACAAAATCCATGGTTATATGATCCCATTTCCACTACGGTATCAGTAAAGGTTGTAACGTCCCTGCGGGCTTCTAATGTTCAGCCTTGACCTACTGACAAACTAGACACTTAGCAATGAACTTTTTCACATCACGCTGCAGACTTAGCCACCACTACAAATCCTTCAGATGGTGGTACATCTTTGTACTGTCAAGATTCATTGTGTTCATCGAGGAATGAGCCTCCTCGAGTACCATATTCCTTAGGCCATCATCATCTGGAACCATTGTCATGTTATGAAAGCAAATTGTCCCATCCTTTGACTCATGGAAGCCATCATGCTTCCTACTGCCAAACTCTGATCTGATATTATGTATAGTATCATTCTTCTAAGAATCTCTAATATGTTGTATCAAGGTCGGCTTCACTTGTAACTGTGCTAGTAATCTTGCCAACAGAGATACCTCCAACTGTACGTTCATCTAGCAAAGTGAAAACAACATGTCCCACTTGTGACACACCATAGGGTGTAACTATGCCTTGTCTATAAATGATGATGAAGATGACTTCCTACTCAGAGTGTCACCTACCACATTTACCTACCCTAGATGGTAGTCTATTGTACAGTCATAGTCTTTAATCAACTCCATCCATCTCCTTTGTCTCATATTAAACTCCTACTTTGAGAATATATATTGAAGGTTCTTATGGTCAGTGAAGATTGGATACTTCTCCCCATATAGATAGTGTTTCCAAATATTCAAGACATGAACTACAAATGCTAGATCTAGATCATGTGTCGGGTATTTCTCTTCATGGTTCTTTAGCTGTTGTGAAGCAAAAGAAATCACGTTCTTGTCTTGCATTAGCATGCATCCCTAGCCATTCTTTGAAGCATCACAAAAGACAATGTATCCTTTCTCTTGCTCTAGAAGCACTAACACTGGAGCACCTGTCAACTTATCCTTCAACAACTGGAAGGAACGCTGACACTTATCATCCCAGACAAAAGGAACACCTTTCCTAGTTAGCTTGGTTAGGGGTAATGCTACAACACTAAAATTCTTTATGAATATCCTGTAGTAGCATGCCAAACCTAGAAACTTTGGACCACAGTCGGTGTATTGAGATTTTGTCACTCCCATCACTGACTCCACCTCCTTAGGGTCTATACAAACACCCTTATCAGAGATGGAATGCCCCAGAAAAGACACCTTGGTCAATCAGAACTCACACTTGGTGAACTTGGCATACAGCAAGTGTTGCCTCAACAACTATAATGCTTGGCGAAGGTGTTTCTCATGTTGCTAAGCATCCCTATAATATATCAAGATATCATCTAATAACACAACTACAAATTGATCTAGATATGGTTTGAACACCCTATTTGTCTAGTCCATGAAATCTACCAACGCATTGGTTAGTCAAACGACATAACCACGAACTCATAATGACCATACCTAGTCCTAAAAGAAGTATTAGGTATGTCATCTACCTTGATCCTCAACTGGTGGTATCCTGACCTTATGTTTATCTTGGAGAACACTATATCACCTCTCAACTGATATAATAGATCATCAATCCTTGCAAATGGGTACTTGTTTTTTACTGTGACCTTGTTCAACAGTCGGTAATCTATATAAAGCCTCATAGAACCATCTTTCTTCTTCACAAACAACATGGTATCACCCCAAGGGGAACTGCTCGGTCTGATAAAACCCTTCTCTAGAAACTCTTACAATTGTTTCTTTAACTAATGCATCTCTATTGGTGCCATCTTGTAAGGTGACTACGATATGGGTTGTGTTCTAGGAACAAGATTGGTCTTGAAATCAATCTCTCTAGGAGGTGGAACACTAGGAAACTCTTCAGGAAAGACATCCTCAACTCTCACACTACCAGTACCCCTTGCATACTAGGACTCCTCTTGGGATCCACAACATGTTCCACAAAAGCCTCGCATCCTTGTCTCATCAGCTTCTTTGCTATCACAGCCGATACTAAACACATAGGAAGAATCTTCCTATCTCCTTGGAAAACCCAAGAGACATCTCCATCATGGAATGTTGCCAGATTAGAACTATAGTACAAAACAACCTTGTACTTCTCTAAGGTATCCATCCCTAGGATTATGTCAAATCCATGTGTGTCAAGTGGCATAAGGTCCACTTGAACTTTGCATCCTGAGAAAGAAAGAACACAAAATGGACACACCTCTCGCAACTCAGTGGAACCAACTAGAGGAGTTTCTAGCAGAAAGCTATCAAATCTACCACAAACATGTAGATTACATGTACTTATTACCTCTCTGGTGACCACAAGAATGTGTTGCACCCGAGTCAATCAAAGTGGATATGAAAGAAGAAGTAGATAAGTCAGAATGGAAAAGTTGCATCTAACTTGTCAAAACTCATGGATTGACCTCTCCTTTTGGCTGACTCATACCATAGAATCTAGTTGTTGCATGTTGTCATCCTCATCCTCTTCCAGCTGGTCTAGATGATCATGCCTACAATGTCTAACCCCATCCTCTACCACCACCACAGTTGTACTGTTGCTACTGCAAACTTTGTTGACTCTGCCTCGGCTGTTGTGTCACTTCTTCATCCTTCAAAGGGAAAGATAACCTTAAATTCCCTACTTGTCCACACATATAATAGGTTCTAGTGTTGTATTGTGACCTAGACGACCCTGACACTAATATTGACACTACACTGCATGGTCCTACTAGCAAAAAGTTGCAACCTCTACCCTTACTCAGGGACCACTGTGACAGTACTCTTGATCTTAGCTCAGAATAAGTTGACCTAACCTGTGACTGTTGGTATTGTGATGATGAGAACCTTGTCTTTTTGAAGCCACCAGATGACTATCCTAAAAACTGAGTTGGCATCTCCTTATCCTTGGCTTCATGATTCTCAAGAGAAAACCTCTCAATCCTTCTTACTGACTCCACAAAGGTAGAGAACCTCTCTTTATTCTCCAAAGCCAATGTTGTTGTAGACAGCTTCGAAACTAAACCCTTCTCAAACCTACAGATCCTCTCCTTCTCTAACACTACCATATGAGGACAGAACCTCAAAACCTCAATAAACATTGCCTCATACTCATTGATCGGCATCGAACCTTGGTGCAACCTCTTGAACAAAGTTGTCTTCTCATCTAGATACATCTCAATGAAGTAACGGCTCACGAACTCTTGCCGAAATGCTTCCCAACCCACTAGAACTCCTAGTCTTTTCTCCTCCTCCATGGCCCCCCAATGGCCAGCATTGCCCTTCAACAGATAAATAGTGTGTTTCACTGTGTCCTCTTTCGGGGTGTTCAAGATCTTAAACACCTTCTCAAGCTCAGTTAACAACATATCAGCATCGTACGGGTCTACTGTCCCTACGTACTCCATAGTTACCACATGCCTCAACCTTTCAAACGTCTTCTCAAAACTCGCAGATTTTGCATTAGGGACGGCTGCCCTAGCTTGAGGTACGGGCTCTCTATCCACTAAGTGTGTAATCATTGCCATGAGCTATCCAAACATGGACTGGAAGGTTGGATCTGCCATGGTTGCAGGGTCAAACTAAGGCACTGTGGGTTGTTTCGGCCCTGTCACATGCACTCTATCATCATGTAGCAACCTCCTACTGCCATCTCGTGGTGGGACATTGATACTCTCTGCATTCTCTTCACATTCTCCAGACATATCTACTTAAGAATAAGCTATGATCTTATATGTTGGATTACATAAGAACATACACAAATATAACTCCTATGTCCCTATAGACTCACGAACCTAAAGCTCTAATACCAACCAAACGGTGACACCCCACCACGCTAAATGAGATTACTCAAAACAAAACACACGATTGATCGCTAATTAACCACATAGCAGAAAGAGAGAGATAAATAAAACTAAATTAAACATCACCAACATATCTAGAAAACGTTTGCATATAAGTCCACAGCCTACATATCAGCACATACCATATCTTGTATTTACATATTTTTCCAGTGGCCACATCTGCAACCTACATACAAAGATATTGTTTCACATATACATGTCATATACAAACATCAGTATACTGCTAAAAACTCAAGTCAATATACATATCATCTACAAAACATCCCTTGCCCAGACCTAAGAGTATAGGGATGATTCTAGGACATACTAACTACTATCCAAACTTTTGCTCGTACTGCTCTCCAAGCTATTCTTCCTCACCTATATGAACCTGACGCTAGCTTTGACGATCACCTAAAAAGATGTGGTGACCCATGAGGTGAGACTTGTGTCCCAGCGAGAGATATAACTCTCAACAATGGTTATTTATTACGTCAAGTTATAATATTAAATAGATTAAGAAGATTAAATAGATATTATAACAGTAAGCATGATTAATAGGATATCTAAAGGAACAGATAAAAATATCATCTTTTAAACAATTGAAATCTCTTATCGCATTTTATAACAATTAAATATTATAAGAAAGAAGGTAAGGGTTATCAACCAAAGTGTTTAACCCTATCAGATATACTACATAGCTAGATTACATCTTTTATTAATCCCTTGTGAGTTTGAGGTATACCACTCAGACTCCAACTAACCACTGCAAATTGCCATTCCATTTTATACAAGATCTAGGAGATCCAAAATCCTAAGATCTCTCCACCCTCGGTCAGTTTGAGTCTGCCACATTGACATATAAGTCAAGCTACAAAATAGCCTAGTCTGCCCTTGGTATATAGGTCATGGCTCTAGTAACCATGGTATATAAACCCTATCATCTGAGCTACAACTTTAGTTGTCCTCAATCACATCACTTATATAAATATCCGAGACACAGCATCAACCTCTCTCCACCCGGGGCATGACCGCAGCCACCCTCCAAAACCTTAGAATTAGGATGACAAGGATGTACTCTCCGTGCACCCACACATAAAAAATGGTTATGTGTGTGACTCTGAGATTCCCTTGGGAACCCTCATTTTCCCCATCCAACAAATCCTGACATTGGAATGGTTCTATGGAACAAGGCACTACATGACTAGGGTTTCACTTGATTAGTTAATGTCAATTGGGTGAGTTAAGGCTGCATCAATCAAGTTGCATACAAACCCTAAAAGATTTATACAAAATATGGATATGTCACAACTCTAGAAGATATAAAATGTAGGAGATGCATTCCTTATCACATCACCAAAGGATACCAATCTCTATTATACATGAAGAGGATCTGACCTCCAATAGGGCTCAAACCATGCCCAAAGGTCATTAAGGCCATCACATAATTCCCTACAATAACATCGTTATCTTTCCACACCTTATTAAAGGGTCAACGTACCATCGCCATACTTGTGATATACAAGTTCAGCATAATATTGCATTTAAGAGCTATGATACCCACAAGGTAACATATTAGGGTTACCATAACATTGGAAAAATATTCCTTCATCATGTCATACAAGAAACTAAGTATGATTAACCATCATCATTTAATTGCATTAGGGTTATGTTCAACAAGATGGGTTGAATTAGATGTCAAAAATCAGCATTCAAAGTTAACCATCATTTCACACATTTATTTTAGGCAAAAGCACAAACCCTAACCCTAGAACCTCCATCGAATCATGGGTGCACTCAAGACAAAGCACCATCATCCAGAGCCATGCTTTGAACTCAAACCATCGGATCACAAACCAAGCACAAACTTAGGCATATGCATAACCCAAAGCATAACCTTTGGGTTGCATCATCAAACCAAAACCATTGGATGTGGTATAGACAAGACCATTGGCTTCCATACAAGGAAAAACCTTTGAATCATACACATAGGAAAGCCATCAGATCATGACTTAGAAGGCCATCCAATATTTGACCTAGAAAGGCCATCAGATGTCAACACTAGAAGCACCATCATTTTTTGACATCAAAAAGACCATCGGTTGTGGTCAATAGGACCACCATCTGAGGTTGACACTAAGAAGACCATCATTCGATGACAAGTAGAAGAACCATAGTTTGTGGATAAACCAGAGAGACTGTCATTTACTGACAAACCAGTGGAACCATTGGTTTTGAACCATCGAGTCATGGAACCATGTGAAACCAT
This sequence comes from Alisma plantago-aquatica, assembly GCA_963693085.1. Classification (NCBI taxonomy): domain Eukaryota; kingdom Viridiplantae; phylum Streptophyta; class Magnoliopsida; order Alismatales; family Alismataceae; genus Alisma; species Alisma plantago-aquatica. The sequence goes on along the minus strand of OY856410.1, from coordinate 182,751,642 downwards.
CGACCATAGAACCAGAAGAACCATCAACCATGGAACCATAAGAATCATCATTTGTCACCAATAGGTGGAAAAATACATCCAAAACACCAAGTAAAACTATCATTTGTTAGAGGGAGTAAAACCATCAACTGAGACCACTTATTATGAGCATCAAGTCCATCAAAACTAGAGGAACATAGCCATAGGTTCTAGGAACAAGAAGGTCCATCAAAATAGCACTAAGTACCCACCATTAGTTGACACAAAGAGCCCAACCAACAAATCATGAAGCCAAGGTGAAAAATAGTCCAAAACACATAAGGAAAAACCATTGATTCCCACCTCAAGAGCACCATTGATTCATGGAAATGCAAGGTCTAGGGTTTCCAATTCCAAGGATGGAATGTGCATGAGGTTTATAGGTGCATCAAGGAAGGTTATCCATCAATAACTATCACATAAGCTCAAACCCTAGGTAAAGATAGCATCTTTCTACTTAGAACTACATTTTAGAGCAAGATCTTGTACATACAAGTTAAGAGTAAGCAATAAATATGAAGAAAGTTATATAACTTGCGTCAAATATGATGAAGCAGTCCAAATAAAAAGGTATCTCGAAGAAAGAGAGAAGAAACCCTAGCTTGAGAACTCCACACGTCCAAGCTAGCTTCTTCTCCAAGAACAAGCAAACCCTGGTTAAGGAAGCAAGAAAGAAGGTGTTCTTCAACCTCCAGCACAAGCTCCACCAAGAGAACACCATGATCCAACCAAGAAGGAAGAGAGAAGAAGGTAGGGAATAAAGGAAAACAAAGGAAAGAGGAATATCTTACTTGCTTAGATCAAGAACAAGCTAAGGAAGCTCCACAAGCTTGAAGAGAGGGTAGATCTAAACCCTAGGTGCACATGCAATAAAGATTGGCCAAGCTTCTTCCTCCTTGATCTCCTTCTCTACCACCAAGTGAGAGGGACGAGTTACAAGCAATGATAAGAAGGGGAGAGGGTCTAAAGAGCTCATTTACATGGAAGGAGGGAGGTATATAAAGCCTGGGGTGAAAGAGAAAGGAAGGAAGAGGTGTCAAGCCATGCATGCCATGCGTCCAAGGTAAAAAAATTCCCATCCATGCAAAATAAGGTCATCCATTGCTTATTAACACCATGGGGACCATCGGATGTCAACCCCAGAGAAACCATCGACCTCCATCAATAGGTGGCTCATCGGGCCATGCCTTCACTTGGCCACCAAACCAAACCCTAGCATCACCATCGGTTGTTGCACCTTACTTGATGAACCATCAACCTAGGAGCCTCAAAGACAAACCATCAACCTCAAGACACCCAAGAGAACCATCAGATCCTATTGCCTAGAGGTGGACCATCAGATCCCAACATCCAAAGGGGCAAACCATCGAGTTAGGGCATCTAGGTGAGGGAACCTAGCCCTAAACTCTAGGTTAGATGTTACCACTAAACCAATGGTGCAACAAGGAATACAAAGGTACAAATATATCAAACATGATATGAAAATATGTGAGGCACAACAAGCATGTGACAAATTACAATAAAAACTCTAGATATGGGTAAATAGCATAAAAGCTCAAAACAAGCATATAAATGCATAACTTGCTCAAACAGTGTCGAAACTGGACCAAACTTGGAACTTAGCTTTGTCGCATGATATCAAAGTGCATATTAGGGTTTGATTAAGGTTTTAAGCATCCAAATAAGGTAAGAAAACATGTTAAATCATAAAGCTAGGTCAAGTGGCTTACATGCTTAAACATTCTGGATCCTTTTATAAGCAAAAGAGCGAGGAAGTTAAGTAATATACAAGTAAAAAACAAATCTTAGACTGTAATGAAACTATTGATTTCCACTAATCTTATAAAGTGGTGTTCATGGCTTGCCATGTTCTCTGGTTTCCATAAAAATGAGCATTTTTTCAAATGTTTTGCCTTATTTTGCAGGGATTGTTCTCATATCTGAAATGAAGCCTCATACCATACTCTCTAGTAATATATTGACGTTTGTCAATTTATCAACAATATGCTCTCACTAGGTGATCATATATGATTTTATTTCAATAATATTGTTACATTCAAAACTTTGCAAAAGAATCATGAGATCTTTGATAGGGTTGGTGGGTCAAAACTTTTCACATACTGGCTCATGCACACCATATTGCTATGTAATGAGTGAAATGCACCAAAAAGGCTAAGATAACCATTATAGATTCATCGTTTAAGTATAGTCCCACAGTCAATCGCACATGTGTTAAGTAAGCAAGAACAAAAAATGATGGAAACAGGAAAACAGATACAAGTGAAGTAGGCAAAGTAGAACAATAGAAGAGGGCTACATAAATGTTGAATCCATGACATGAACTACCCATTTGTGACTTGTACAGCTTCATACATGTATTTTTCGTATTCGTGTATTTATTGAGCACAATATGTGCACTTGTCAATTTGTTCAACTAATAAGTCTAGTTGGGAAGGGTTGTATCAACAATTGCATGCACTCTCTTGCTAGATGTGATAAAATCGGAACTCTCTTATTCATGATGAAAAAGTACAATAATGAAGTGAGTACGATATACACTACATTGCTCCTATTGATGCTTTTTAGACACGTTGGAATGGACAGAAGAAACCCATGTCACAGCCTCCTCTGCCTCACTTCTCCCCTCAAACATATGTGAAGAAAGGGGTTAAGCATGGAAAAAACCCAAAAATAATGTTTTTCTTCAGTTTGGTCCATGTTTGGGTGAACCCATATCTAGTTTTCATTTCTTGGGCCAGAGCAGCTTTAACATGTGATTCCATATGTCCACCTAAGATGCCCCACCTGCAATAGTCACATCCCAATTTGGTAGCAAGAATTTTCCAGTTTTCATAATCTCTCGCTGGCTCCGGTAGAAGTGTCAAAATTTACAGATACTCATGAGTTGACCCTTTTTTAGTCAAAATTTGTGTGATGAAATTTTCCTATAGTTGAAAACTACCCAAATTCATACCACTCATTTAATTAGATAGTACCACGAGTAGCCCGCGGACACTCACGGATGATTCGTTTGACTACGTTAATTATATAAAAATAAATATAATACATCAACTATTATTTAAAGTAAATATGATAATTTAAAAAATATGATTATCTATTACTACACTTAATTGTTAAGGAGTTCCAGTCTAAATTTAAAGTTTCCTAATAAGGATTGATGTTTAATAGAAAAATATTTGGAGTATTGCTACATTATCTAATTATTCTATCAAATTTAATATGGAATTATATTACAAGTTACCTCTAGTTTGTCAAGTATAATCATATATTAGAGAATTTTGATTATATATTAAAACAATATCTTAAAAAGTGTGTGATTGAGTGGTCCTAAAAAATAAATAATATATGTTTTTATTTGATAGAGACAATGTATAATAGTGAGTTTTTGTGTGTGCTATATTTTATGTAAAAATACTAGAGAATGGTCATCATTTACTGTCAAGGTAGCAATTTGTAAATACCTTTTATTTTCATATTTTGTATGGGCACCGACGGATGACGCGCAACTCATTGGGCCGAGTTTGATTTATCATTGTTCATTGTATCTTTTTATCTACAACAGCCAGACCTAAATCCATAATGAATCAATCCAAACTCAACTTAATCATTTGTTTGACTGGTCGAAGTGTCGATATCCTTAGCAGTCGACAGCCTAAGTAGAGACTCCGTGAACTCTTCCAATATCTACATAACTAAATCGAAGGTGTCCGATTAGCCAGATCGAATTGTAATTATAGAGAGTAGTACCAGGAACTACCACCAGCATGGGAGTGCATATGGCCTTGCCAGAGGGTGTAGGTGCAGTGAATTGACCACTATTTCCCGAGAGAGTGCAGAGCCACATAGCCCCTATTTGGTTCGAGACTGGGATTTTGTAGTCTGGACTGGGTTAGTTAGGGTTAGTCAGTAGATCTGGATTGGGGTAGTCAGGATCCAGTCTGATTCTGTTTGACAACCCAGTTTGATTGTGGTCAGCTGGTTTGGATTGAGTTAGGTCATAGTCTGATTCTGTTTGGCAAGCAGTCTGGATTCAGTCTGGTTTTATTTGGCAATGTAGTCAGGATCTACTTATTCTGTCATATTCTTACATAATTGTTTTAACAATAATAAAATATGTGAAGCTATGATGCCACTACAATACAAGTATAAAATTAACAAAATAAATGTAATTTGATACATAATGTGGATGATATTATTTGTTGTTTAGTGAAATGAATAGTAATGAGTATGCTCATTTTATATGTTTATTTTAAATAAATTAAACTTTACAATTGTCTTGCATGGCACCATCATTATGTATGTATGTATGTATGTATGTATGTATGTATGTATGTATGTATGTATGTATGTATGTATGTATGTATGTATGTATGTATGTATGTATGTATGTATGTATGTATGTATGTATGTATGTATGTATGTATGTATGTATGTATGTATGTATACAGTTGTGCACATTCGATCTAGTAATTGGTAACTGATAAGATAATTATAATTGGCATAATAGAACATAAATTACGCATAATTGTAACTGTCCTATTCTTACAGAATTGTTTTAACATTAACAAAATATGTGATGATGTGATGCCACTACAATACAAGTATAAAAGTAACAAAATAAATATAATTTGATACATAATGTGGGTGATATTGTTTGTTGTTTAGTGAAACGAATAGTAATGAGTGTACTCATTTTATATGTTTATTTTAAATAAATTAAACTTTACAATTGTCTTGCATGGCATGTTCATTTTGTATGTATGTATAGAGTTGTGCATATCCGACCTAGTAATTGGTAACTAACAAGATAATTGTAATTGGCATAATAGAACATAAATTACACACAAATAGACCAAACATCATTTGAATGATAGTGTTATTAAAATGGACATAATTGTTCCATAATAAAAGATATGACAGAGTAAAGATGATAACATTTGCATCAGAACTTAAACAACACCGAAAAAAAGATGATAAGAACATAATGTGGTCTCGGGAAAAAGCATCATGAACCAAGGGAGAGCGGACAAAAAATGAGTGTCTTGCCCTGGGCCTAGACCTACACACCCATACACACATGCTAAGATGGTGACCAGCCACTGTGCTAGGCATTCTTTGGGGTGGACGATGATTGTTCTTGCTCCCACATAGGACCTTCCCAATTGGCCCACTTTAGGGCCTCCTCGTACTCGTCCCATGACACGGGACAGTTCTCCTGCAACGGATGAGGTTGTTGTTTGATGTCGTCTTTTGGCCAATCAAACAGCAGCGGAAGATGAGGAACAGGGTTATTGACCCCATCCTTTCCTTCTTCCTGACTCTCAAATTTGGCCCCCTGTTGTGTAGGCTCCCCCTGGTGTGTAGGCTCGCAACATATTTTTTTGCAAACAATGTATTCTTCAACATATTTGTGTATCTTTGACGGGGACACTGATATCTTTTCAAACTTTGGTTGTGACTTTGAACGCGATGTTGACATCTAAATTTTTAAAATAAATATAAGTAAGAGAAAATAATTAGAATAACAAAGTACATATGACAATAGTTTGTACTAGTTAAAGTTGGTAAGCAAACTTAGATAAGTAGAAGTTTGAACGTGATGTAAGACTTCTAAACAGAATAAGTACAACTTTGATGAAATGATGGTAAAAACAAAGTAATGATGGCCATAAGTTTTACATGTTGCCAAGCAATCATAAACAAATACAAGTTGGAGCAACTATGTGACAATTTCATTTGTCTATTTCACCACCTAATATTGTAGTTGTGTTGTTGGTGATTTCGTCATTGGTAAGGCATTCGACAACTCCTGGTGGATAGGTGCGACGAGTAGTCACAAATTCACGTTGAACGGCGTGTTGCACGGGCAATGGCGGGGGAGGCAATAAATCTCCCAAAATGAAAAGATTATCTCTTATGAACTCTCTCCTGAGGTACTACCAGCGCAGTTGCACCTCACTCAAAGATATGTAAGGGTCCCCTATTATGTTCTGAAAGTCATGCCACACCTCCCTCCAAGCATGTGCATTATATACTCCATTTGCACATCTCCCCATGTCATATTGGTTTCTCATCAAACCTTTGAGAACCATATCAAGCTTTGTACACCATATAACATACGGCGTGGTGTGGTGTTCAGCCATATTAAAAAAATTTGTATGTAATATATTGCAATAGTAAGGCTTTATTGTTATATGTGAAGCTAATATGATAATTGAAATATGTATATTTTAATGTGCATATAACAAAGGGCCTCGTATGTAGTGAAGCCATAAATAAACAACATTGTGATGAAGTAAGAGCATACATTTAGTAGCAAGCGTATGAAGTAGCTTTAAAAACAAGCAGGCTCAGGGGTCCGATTACAACAATTAAAAAGAGCATACATCTAAATCTACACATGGACATTGTTGCGATGGTTTTTATTTGTTGCCTGCAACACCTACTCCTACAACAACATGGTTGATGTTTTCAGCAGTCGTCACATTTTCCAGGGCTAATTAATGCCTAGGCATCCATTCATACAAAAGAAATTGATTTTGTCTAATAAATTGTTTCCTTAAGTTCTTCCAACGGGTTTTCAGTCTATTCAAATCAATTCTAAGCACCCTGGTTATGTTATGAAAGTCAAGCAATGTCTCCCTCCAAGCCTCTATAGTATATGATTTGTTGACACATCTCCCCAGGTCATACTAGCTTCTCATCGCATCAAGTAGGATTTGACTGTGCTCCACACACCATATTAGACGACCAGCCATAGAACAAATTATGTATGTAAGATGTTGAAATAGCATAAGGGCTCCTTTCACAATGGTTGATATAATGTTATAATTCAAATATTACAATTTCATGTGCAAATAACATAGGGCATACAATCTGATACATCCATAAGCATGCAACAAAATTACAAAAAAAACTATGAAGCTTGTGATGTAAGTGTAACAACAATGTTATGGAGTCATCGGAGGTGAAGGAGTATCCAAAAGAAGAGTACAACTCTCCTCCAACTTATGAATGGAAGTTTGTAGAACTTCATTGAGATGACTCGTCTCGGATAAAACGTTATTAACGATGCGGAAGCGATTAATTAACAACAAAATTACTGAAAATCACTAAAAATTAAAAAAATATATATAAAGAGAGCTCCAAACTATGAAACTTTTTCATAAAGAAACAAGGTAAGTTATTTACAAACGGATTCATCATTACATCTCTGTAATATCACATCCCGAGGGTTACAAGCATCAACTGCCATGTTAACTGTACAAGGCAAGATACAAAAATCTCGAGGCATTACGCCAAAATCTCATATCTATTTTAAACATTTACTGACTCTTAGGACCTGAGAGTACAGAGACGACACATAGGATTTTCTATCTACAAGACTCGATAGACAGTGTCTCCACCTGAGGATCACTGTTGTCCCTGATGTTGTTGATGCTGCTGCTATTGCTGCTCATCCACTGAAGGGTTCCTTCGTCCTCGGCGTCTACCTAAAAAGTCGAATCCCACGGGGGTGATACAATTGAATAATTGTCCTAGCGAGAGTTATAACTCTCCGCCAGAAGCATTGTTATTGCGAATATTAAAATAGCAATGAGCAGAAGAACTATAATTATTCAACAGTAGGCAATTCATTAAATAAGCTAAGTAGAGTAGTAATCTCTAAGCAATCATTTCAATTATAACTTGAATGAATGACAAGACATATAATCAATGAGGACTATGAAGAACATGTATACTAGTTATTCAACTAGGACATTATAATCAATGTATCATCAATCATTGTTTCGCATAGTTCAACCTAAGCAATTATTCTATACGTCTATTTACATTTTACAAACATATTTATGCCCTGGGGAGATGAGTTACACCACTCATACTCCAACCGACCATTACAAAATCGCAATCGGTACCATACATAGGTCATCAGAAGAGCCGGATTCCTATGACCTCGTCTTCCTCGGTCAGTTTGAGGTACAATCATGCAGGACATCTTGTGTCTTTGCCATAATAGCTTTTCAGGGTATTCTGGAAACTTCGCTATTAGAGTTACAGTGGCATGTTGTACTCTCTTCGCCATCGAGGGATTTCTTATTTATCTCACATCGATGCGGTATTAACAACATCATCGGGAGATTAGTGATACATCATCCCGGCATAAACATATAATGAAGGATTGAGAGATTAAATGTCCATCTCACATCAATCCCCTCATTAGGACGTAAGGATATTCGCGTCCATAACCCCCACATACTCAAAAGTATGCTCTCCATGAGTTCCCTTAGGAAAACTTGTTTCACCATCATTTAACTTCTGACAATGATGGATCTATGGCCAGGGCTCTACATGATATCATTATACTTGATTATTTAAGTACATTATAGCATTCTTTTAGCATCAGGCATGTTTTCAAACATAGACCAATAAGACAATTGCTATAAAGAAAGAGTACTAATTGTATCAAGTTCATTTCACATCTTGTTAACATTGGGATATCAATCCCTAACCATCTCATCATTATGATTCAGGATTATGGGTGTTCAAACCCTTAGATCATCAAAACACTTGTTACCAAGTAACATATTGCCATTAAGTCATTTAACAGTATGAACATGATTGTAGCAATGCAGGTATTTCTCATGGATCATACAACCTATCAATCTCATATGTTACCTCTCACTAGGCAACATAGCATCTCATTACTTTCAAAGCTTATAAAGTGCTTTCAATGAATATGACATCATAGCTCTTACCTGGCTATGTTCCCTATTTCATAAGAACATGCATGATTAATACAAATGATAACAGACACATTATCTCTATATCAGCACACTGCAAAGCATAGATAACTTTACTATTCAAGGGTTGTATCACTATGCCTTTACTAGGGTTAAGGTTTACTTGCAAATCAATTTCAAGTCAAGCTTGGAGCACCACGGACGTGCTGCTTTGCACGGTCGTGCTACAGAAGAATTACCATGACCGTTTTACATCACCACGTCCGGCTTCTAGGGTTAGGGTTTCCTATTCAATTCAATTAGGGTTATCCAACCCCTTTAGCTTAAAATAGGCATAATGATTCCTCATTTTATAATTCAATCATAGAGTTTCATTCTTAAAAGCATAACTCAGAATTAGGGTTTACTATTCATATCATTCCATTACCCTAGATTAGGGTTTACTATTCACATTACAATGAATTAAGATCATACCATCATCATGTATGAGGATTACTTCCATTAATGCCCTTAATTAGGGTTAAGATTCATTAACCATCATAATTAGGGTTTTCATGATCTTACTATCATGAATCATACCCCAATTAGGTATCCATCCATATTGGGAGTTCATTACTTGATTAATCATTCATATAAGAAGTCTTCTCTCTCCTCTTTCTATAAGTTGATGTTTGCATCACTCTTGATTGGGCTAAGTCAATTCAACATTGACATCATGGTTTAATCCATTACTATTGTGATCATTAGGTCTTACTCATCCAAATAGTACTAATCACTCTATCCCATCAAGGGTATATTTATAATAATCACCACTGATTATAACATGCATTAATCAACTAATTACTTGGTCCCTTAATCACTTTAGGTATCTATGAGGTTTAGGTTAATCAACCACTAAACCATCTTGACCACTAAGGCATCAAACGATCTTGACCTTTTTAGACCTCAAACGGTCTTGCACACTAAACCCCCAAACAGTCTTGGACAGACCTTGAAACTATTTGGTGTTGAAGACCGTTTGGTCTTGTTGACTTTTGAAACCGCATGGTAAAGTGCACACTCAAGACCGTTTGCCCAAGATGGGGTGAAGACCGTTTGGTCACCTTTGACTTTGAAACCGCATGGACATAACCGACCTTGAAACCGCATGAGATCAAACGGTTTGGGATTGTTTGGTCCAAACCACCTCAAAACCGCATGGACCAAAAAGTGTCTCAACCACTTCAATTGAGTTAGGGTTTCCAATGTTGAACCCCTCAATCGATCATGCACTTGTTAGCCACTCATCAATTGAGTCAAATAGGTCAACCCTCAACTGATTTTACACTCAATTGACCCTCAATTGATCATCAATTAAGGCTTGGATCAATTGGATTAGGGTTTGAAATCGATGACCCTTCAACATACTTCAATGTGAGTCCAATTGATTTGAAATCATTGAACCATCATCCAATTTGATCATGCCTAACCCCAAAGGGTCTTGGGATCGTTTGGATGACCTCCAAACGGTCTTGAGACCATTTTCTCAAGTCAACACCAAAAACCAACTCAACCAATTAAGGTTTGGCTCATTGGATTGATCACTAGGTCAACAATCGATTGCGCCTCAACTAATTACCTTTAGATCTTCAACCACTTAACCATAGTCAACCCTAGACCTCCAAACGGTCTTCGGTGACCCCCAAACGGTCTTGGGATCGTTTGGATATCCTCCAAACGGTCTTGAAACCGTTTGCCCATTATTTTATCAAAAATCAAGTTATTTATTTAGGGTTTTGATCCTAGGTTTGGTCATCAAATCAGCAATCGATTATACATCAACTTGCTATCATTGGATCCTCAATTGGTCAACCCTACTTAACCCTAGACCTCCAAACGGTCTTGGGTGATCACCAAACGGTTTTGAGACCGTTTGGGTGATCCCCAAACGGTTTTGAAACCATTTGGGCCACTCAACCCAAACTTCAACACAATTTAATTATTGAAATCAGCAATTGACCCGATTAGGGTTTAGATGGTTGATGGGCCTTCAATTGGTGATCCACTTGGAATTAATTGATGATTTTTGGTAGGTGATTAGTCTACATTATTCACAACAGATCTCCAAATGGTCAACACCTGGTCAACTCTTCCAAATGGTCTTGGACCGTTTGCTTCCATGCGTTCTTGTGAAACCGTTTGCACTCAAACGGTTTGAAACCGTTTGCTCCAAATGTTTTGGTAAACCGTTTGCTAAAGGTTGGGAGACCGTTTGCTAAAGTTAATTCTTGGATAAACATAGGAATTAACGTCATCTTCTTCTACCTCTATTCAACCAATAACAGGGGCTGTTCTTCACGGAAATAATAGCAAGAACACACAAAGGTGTCTAAAGAAGAAGATTTCAGCAACGATTTTAGGAAAGAAAAATGTATTAACAAAGCTTAAGGGTTAGAGTTATAAAACCCGCTTCTAGGACTGATCCAGAGCTCCAAGCTTCATATATTTAATTGTGTCTTGAGCTCTAGTAGTTGTCCAAGGTCTTTCCTCCACTTTTTGGATGAAGAAGATGGCTAGAAAGGAGAATCGTGTGAAGAACACCATAAATCTAACCTTATATAGTGATATCCGCCATGAATTCGAGGTAGATGGTGATCAATACTTACCAATCTTAGTATGGTCGTCCTTCCTCTGGTCTAGAGCTCCTTCTTGGTCATTCAAAGCAATGTGATGATAAGAAAAAAACTAAGGAAATGATCCTTTGGTGTGTGGAAAAGGTTGCTTATATATATGTGGGTATTTTCAAGGAAAATGGAAAGAGATAGATATTTCCAAACATATCCACCAAGGCTTCCTCCATCCTTGGCCACGTTTCCATCATCTAAACTCATGCAAAACTCCTCCATTATCCAAGTTTAAAAGGAAACAAAACATCTTAAAGAGATGTATATTAATATCCACCTCAATTGGATATTGCTTAATACATTATTATTTGTGAGTAATTTTCCACTCCTACCATGATCATTCAAAAGAGGTGCCCTTCTCATTTTCTTTTCTCCACTTGATGCCAAGAAACATGAGAGATCCTCTAGAGGTATATATTTTACATGTTGGACCCTAGGTTTTGGGTAATTTGCACATTATACCAAAACTAGGTTTCAAAGCACAAGGATTGCTCTACAAGTTATATCTTGGTGCCCAAGCTTGTGAAAATTGTACCACTTCATCAAATTCATTATTAGGATATCTCAACATCAGAGGAACATCTAAACATGTACAATTTACAAGTTAACCCCTCTACTTGGGTAATTTTCACTTTAGTCCATTATTAACAAAACAATGTTTCAACATTATGCAAAAAGGACTGAAATTGAAATATAAGTTCCTCAAAAGCTTTAATTACTTTTTCAAGAATTGAAAGCAAGCATCTAATCACTTAATAAAGCAAAACACCTAGGGTTATTACATAACCCAGGTCAGGGATGTTACAAATTATCCACCCCTTACAAGGATTTCGTCCCCGAAATCATTACAAAAACATATTAAGAGAAAAGAGCAGGGTATTTCCTCCTCATTTCTTCCTCTAGTTCCCACGTAGCTTATTCAACACCACGGTGATTCCACAGAACTTTCACAAGACTTATATCTTTCGTTTTCAGCTTTTTAATTCTTCTGTAAAGGATTGACATAGGTCCTTCAACATAAGATACATCATCGTTCAATTCTACTTCCATAGGTTGCAGAACTGAATCTGTGTCAGGATGACATTTCCTAAGCATGGAAATGTGAAACACTGGGTGTAACTTTTGCAACTCTGGTGGTAACTCTAGTTTATAAGCTACCTTTCCAATCCGTTCAATGATTGGATAAGGCCCTATAAACCTAGGAGCTAACTTTCCTTTCCTTCCAAATCTAAGAACTCCCTTCCAATATGAGACCTTGAGGTACACTCTGTCTCCAACCTATAATTTTAAAGGTCTACGACGCTTATCAGCATATGATTTCTGCCTATCATGTGCAGTCTTTATCTGTTGTTGTATTACTTTAATCTTCTCAGTGGTCTGCTGTACAAGATCAGGACCTAAAAGTTGATATTCACCAGTTTCATACCAACATAAGGGTGATCTACAACGTCTACAATACAAAGCTTCATAAGGTGCCATGTCAATGCTATGTTGATAGCTATTGTTGTAGGCAAACTCTATCAAACTTAGGTGCAGATCCCAACTTCCTGTAAACTGAAGAACACATGCTCTAAGCAAGTCTTCTAAAGTCTGTATAGTCCTTTCTGATTGTCCATCAGTCTAAGGATGAAAGGATGTACTAAACCTTAACTTTGTGCCTAAGGCTTTATGAAGTCATTCCCAAAAACGACTCGTAAATTGGGGACCTCTGTCAGAAATGATGGTAGCTGGGACCCCATGCAGTCGCACTATCTCATGTACATATAATTGTGCTAACTTCTCAGCAGAATAGGTTGTTTTGACAGGTAAGAAATGTGTTGTCTTAGTCAACCTATCAACTATTACCCAGATGGAATCATGTCCTTTGACGGTTCTAGGTAAACCAACCACAAAGTCCATTGTCACATGATCCCACTTCCATTGTGGTATGGGTAAAGGTTGCATTGTTCCTGCAGGCTTCTGGTGTTCAGCTTTAACTTGTTGACACACCAGACACCGCATAACAAACTTAGCAACGTCTTTCTTCAAACCAGGCCACCAATACATATCTTTCAAGTTACGATACATCTTGGTGCTTCCTGGATGCATAGCATACATTGAAGAATGAGCTTCTTCCAGGAAAAACTTCCTCAAGTTATCCACATCTGGCACTATCATTCTACCATGATAACAAGCTACTTGATCATTTCAATCATGGAAACCTTCTCATTTCTCATTACCATATTCCAATCTAATCTGTTGAATTACAGCATTAACTTGTTGCGCCTCCTTAATCTATTTTCTCAGGGTAGGTTTTATATGCATCTCGGCTAACAGTCCTGCTAACAACGATACTCTTAATTGTACATTGTTTTGTCTTAAGGAGATAAACATATCCCTCTTAGAGCATCCCAAATAATTCAGTTGTGTTCTGTCTAAGGCTGGTGTTGCTGATTTCCTACTCAAAGCATCAGCAACAACATTGGCCTTCCCTGGATGGTAATCAATTATACAATCATAATCCTTGATTAACTCCATCCAGCGGCATTGCCTCATATTAAGCTCATGTTGAGAAAAGATATACTTAAGGTTCTTATGGTCCAGTGAAAATCTGGAATGTCTCTCCATAAAGATAATGTCTCTAGATCTTCAAGGCATGAACTACAACAGCTAGTTCTAGATCGTGTGTCGGATAATTCTCCTCGTGTTTCTTAAGTTGTCGAGAAGCAAAATAAATCACTTGTTTATCCTGCATCAACACACATCCTAGTCCATTCTTAGAAGCATCACATAAAACTATATATCCTTTCCCTTGCTCAGGTAACACAAGCACAGGTGCCTTCAATTTGTGATCCACTTGGAATTAATTGATGATTTTTGGTAGGTGATTAGTCTACATTATTCACAACAGATCTCCAAATGGTCAACGCCTGGTCAACTCTTCCAAACAGTCTTGGACCGTTTGCTTCCATGCGTTCTTGTGAAACTGTTTGCACTCAAACGGTTTGAAACTGTTTGCTCCAAATGTTTTGGTAAACCATTTGCTAAAGGTTGGGAGACCGTTTGCTAAAGTTAATTCTTGGATCAACATAGGAATTAACGTCATCTTCTTCTACCTCTATTCAACCAAGAACAGGGGATGTTCTTCATGGAAATAATAGCAAGAACACACAAAGGTGTCTAAAGAAGAAGATTTAAGCAACGATTTTAGGAAAGAAAGATGTATTAACAAAGCTTAAGGGTTAGAGTTATAAAACCCGCCTCTAGGATTGATCCAGAGCTCCAAGATTCGTAGCTTTAATGGTGTCTTGAGCTCCAATAGTTGTCCAAGGTCTTTCCTCCACTTTTTGGATGAAGAAGATGGCTAGAAAGGAGAATCGTGTGAAGAACACCATAAATCTAACCTTATATAGTAATTTCCACCATGAATTCGAGGTAGATGGTGATCAATACTTACCAAGCTTAGTATGGTCATCCTTCCTCTAGTCCAGAGCTCCTTCTTGTTCGGTCAAAGAAAAGTGATGAGAAGAAAAGAACTAAGGAAATGATCCTTTGGTGTGTGGAAAAGGTTGCTTATATATTTATGGGTATTTTCAAGGAAAATGGAAACAGATAGATATTTCCAAACATATCCACCAAGGCTTCCTCCATCCTTGGCCACGTTTCCATCATCTAAACTCATGCAAAACTCCTCCATTATCCAAGTTTAAAAGGAAACAAAACATCTTAAAGAGATGTATATTAATATCCACCTCAATTGGATATTGCTTAATACATTATTATTTGTGAGTAATTTTCCACTCCTACCATGATCATTCAAAAGAGGCGCCCTTCTCATTTTCTTTGCTCCACTTGATGCCAAGAAACATGAGAGATCCTCTAGAGGTATATATTTTACATGTTGGACCCTAGGTTTTGAGTAATTTGCACATTATACCAAAATTAGGTTTCAAAGCACAAGGATTGCTCTACAAGCTATATCTTGGTGCCCAAGCTTGTGAAAACTGTACCACTTCATCAAATTCATTATTAGGATATCTCAACATCATAGGAACATCTAAACGTGTACAATTTATAAGTTAACCCCTCTACTTGGGTAATTTGCACTTTAGTCCATTATTAACAAAACAATGTATCAACATTATGCAAAAAGGACTGAAATTGAAATATAAGTTCCTCAAAAGTTTTAATCACTTTTTCAAGAATTGAAAGCAAGCATCTAATCACTTAATAAGGCAAAACACCTAGGGTTAGTACATAACCCAGGTCAAGGATGTTACATTCATAGTCGATCTTTCTGTAGGTGTAAATATGTTTGGAGTTGTGATGGATTTCAACAAAGTCCTTCATGTTCATAGCCTGGCCCCACACTGACTTGCACTCGCAAGTTAGTAACGTAATCTCAGCCTTCAACGAATCAGTTGTTGGGGGAAGATCGACTGCCCAATGAAAGTATTTGCATCGGTCTTTCCCTAAAATGTTTTCCCAAATTTGAGTTAATAACAATGAATATGTGATGTAATTAGCAAGTGCAACTAATTATTTTTGGTTTTACTAGTGCACCTGACTAGAAGGACATATGTGATACATTTCTCCCGGCCTTTCGCTCAGAATGCCAAAGTCATATGAACATGCATCCTCTGTGTTTAGCCACAATGTTGCAACCATACCACAATAACACATCGAAACTTTTGTTGGATTCATCGACATCTAAAACACGATTGATGATTAGTAACATAACTCGAGTTCAAAACATAGATTTCTACAAACATAGTTGGAGAGTATTTCGATAGGACCAGTTGATTGTTCTAACATACAAGTGAAGATTAGTTTGATAGATCAAAATATACTACATACTACATCTATGATATATTATATATGTCTTCCTCTGTTGAAGAGTCATTATCACTCAGTAGGTGAAGTCGTTTGTGAATATATAGGTGCCTCTTCTATAGACTTTCAATTTCTACTATTAGCCTATCGGTGTGTTCTCTTGTGGAGCAGACAAAGTCGCATTGTTCTTACCATTGCTTGCATTCGTTGCGTGCATATGCAAGTTGTGTTACCAACGCATCCCTAATTGCAGTAAGTGTGGACACTGTAGGTTGTACTCACTGTGTAGGCAACATCATACAACATCTGGTCGGAACAAGACCCCTACCACATGTAAAATACGACATGTGGGGGTTTTGTCTTCAAACCGTCCATTTTCCGCATCTATGGAATCCATGTACACTCGTACGGTGCACTGGAGACCACATGGACATGACGGCATTCCATTATCCATTTGAATATAGACAACCTGATGAAACATATTGTGACATTTTTTAGTAGACAAAATTTTAGTCAACAATAGACTTTGAGAACGCAAGTGAATTTGTAGATCAGTTATGAAATGCTAACATTGTACTAAACAAACATTTGAGAGCACATGACAAGTCATAGATGAGTTATGAAACGCTATAGAAATGATGATAAGTACAAAGTAAGCTCAACGAGTATCCCAAATGGTATTGGAAATTGTTACACATAATACATCACCCTCCCTGGCATCGGCCAGAGTTGTTTGTTGTAGCGAACTCAAGTCGACGTCATTTGGTGGGATGGCAGATGTTGAATTGTTGTCTGGGATTTCCTCCATCATAGCATCACCATCATTCTGGTGACGTATAAAATTGTGGAGGATACAACAAGCCATTATGATGCGACACTGCGAATGTATAGGATATGTCACCCCCTTTTTAAGGTAGGCAAACCGCCTCTTAAGCACACAGAATGCTCTTTCTACAACATTATGTAATTGAACGTGACGGT